>CM056050.1:134123161-135323161 GCA_029574335.1 Rana kukunoris | reverse complement strand
CTTAATGAGGTTGCTTATGAATTATCCTTACCTGATTCACTTAAAATACATCCTGTCTTCCATGTCTCTCTCTTGAAACCCGCAGTTCCTGACTCTTTTCCAGATAGAGTATCCAAGCCACCAGAACCTGTGACCATCAATGGTGAAGAGGAGTATGAGGTGGAGGCTATCATAGACTGTAGGAGAAGAAGGAATCAGGTACAGTACCTGGTTAAGTGGAAGGGTTATGGCCGGAGGATAACTCTTGGAGGTTGAACAGGATGTGCACGCCAGAGTCCTGGTTAATGCCTTTTTTCGCAGAAATCCACAGAAGAGAGACCTGTTGGGCACCCGGAGGTTGCCCGTAAGGGGGGGGCAATGTCATGGATCTGCCACCTAAGAGTTAATGGTGCAGACTGATTTCAGTGATTGACAACACAGGCTGCCTATTTAAACACCTCAGCAGCACAGTGTCTTTGCTGCCTGATCTGCAGTGCTTACCTGACTTCCTGTGATCTGACCTGTTTCCTGTTTCCTGTGTTTGACCCGGCTTGCTGACTACGATTGATCTCTGTTATCCTGATCCCGGCCTGCCTTGTGACCTACGCTCAGCTCTACAACTGCTTGATTTCCCGTTGCCGAACTTGCCTGTATACTGACCCCTCTCTGCCTGTCGTTTATATCTATATCGGATCATCTGTTACCAAACCCGGCTTGTCTGACTACGCATTCAGTGCACCCACCAGCCAGCTTCCTGTTTCCTGCTGCACCTGCTGAACCGACAAGACCCAAGACGAACCAGGCACCCATACACCGCCAGGCTCTTGTGGCCACTGTCGCAACATCGGTGGCCCTTTAGCCGGGGTTGTACGAGAAGCCTTCCCACTACACGTCAGTCTCATCTGGCAGGTACGTAACAGGGTCACAGGAGTGCAATTAGTTTTGCACTCATGGGAGCCATTTTCAGCAGAAGTCTGCTGACGTCACACAGATCAGTCCAGGCACTGCATCATCCCGACTCTGGAAGTCTGGATCCTCCAGGTGCCTGGACTGATGGCTGTCTTAAGCCATGTACACACGATCAGTCCATTCGATGACAACAGTCTGAAGGATGAAGCTGACTGATGGTCCGTCACGCCCACACACCATCGGTTAAATAACCGATCGTGTTAGAACGCGGTGATGTAAAACACAATGACGTGCTGAAAAAAATGAAGTTCAATGCTTCCAAGCATGCGTCGACTTTATTCTGAGCATGCGTAAAATTTTAACCGATGTTCATGCCTACTAACGATCGGTTTTGACCTATCGGTTAAGAATCCATCGGTTAAATTTAAAGCAAGTTGGCTTTTTTTAACCGATGGTTAAATAACTCACATAAGATCAGTTTTGACCGATTTCCTCTGTTTAACCTATCGTGTGTACGCGGCCTTAGCCTCTCAGAGCTCCAATCAGCGTGGAGGAGCAGAGCAGGAGAGCAGCTGACTGATAGGCGATGTTTGATGTCTCAGTTCTTAGAGCAGAGGCGGCGCGGGACAGATGCAGCAACGGACTTTTAACTTTTAAACACTTTTACGGGAAATTTCATGAGATATTCAACAATGGGATAAACCCCAATTCCCATGGTTTGGGAGATCAGCCATTATAAAAATTAGTATTCTCTTTAGAATCCCATACACAATTTAAGCCATACCCATAGACATACCAAATACCCCTTTCACTACTCTCTGTGCGCTTTTTATGGCTTTTCTTTGAAACAATAAACAACCCTAAATATATTTTAAATTACTTATGACCAAAAAAACTTAAAGGCAATTGGGGCTCCCCAACCTTCATGAGTATTATTGGACCTCACTACTCACTAGAATTGAACTGGCACATTCACATCACTTGTAAGGACTGGGTCACCCTAGGGCAACCCTCCACAATCTATACCATGACTATAACGTGCATGGCCTATCTACCACATTTCCAGTGCCACCCCCTGCAAATATCTGAAGCTGCTGAACGGTTCCTACTATACACATAGTTGGGCACAGTTTAGGTTTACTTAAAGGGGTTGTAAAGGAAAAAACATGTTTTACCTGCAGACATTCCTCTTTTCACTTCCTCATTGTTCGTTTTTGCTCAGAAGTTGCTCTATTTCTTCTCTGTTCACTTCCTGCTTGTCTGATTGTTACTCACCACCGTGATGGGAGGCTTTACTGCGGTGGTCAGTGACATGCTCGCCCCCTCCTGGGAACTACATCTGTGCGGCAGGACGCTCTCTACGTGTTAGAGACTTCAAGGAGGTGTGCATTACTGGGCGTGCCACAATTCATACTGGGAAATGTAGTTCTTACATGAACGAGCGCCACAAACCAGGAAGTGAATGAGAGAACAGAAACTAGCACGCCGGAGGTGATATAGATGAAGAAATTTAATAGGTATTTACTCATTTTTTTAACAGAATCATTACACTATTCTGTCGGTCTACCTTGCAGACATTAATTTTAGGCAACATTTTTTTTTCCTTTACAGCTCCTTTAAAGACACTAGGAGCCTGGCATATACTAAAGTAGGTAAACAAAATTAGACAGATATGCTTAAAATGGAACCAACACTTCTTGTATACCAGGCCACCAGTGTAGTCCTAAAGAACATTGTAAGAAACATTTACATTAAATATTGAAATATTTAAATAAAAAAGCATTAGGCAAATGAGCTAAGTGAAGGAGATTGTGTTGTACATAATTGTTGTAAGAGAGGAGCTCAGTCTACACAGAGGTCAACAACACAGCAATATCATACAAACAGTTATATGATATAGCAATTTTCAGTGTGTTTATGCATGATTATATCAGGCAGTGGGGAATTTCTTTGAGGTCTAGGTGCCTTGTGCATGCACTTTATACAGCCTGCCTGACTGGCTTGCCACAGACTCCCCAGAGACTAGGAGTTTGAGAAATGTTTTAGATTCATTTTCTATTTAAGATAATTTAAAAAATGACTAAAATACTTACACATAGCTGTAGGTGACAGTAGTAAACATTTACTATTCTAAAACAATGCTTGCTTTTATTATCAGTGTTTTAGAAGGTTCCAGATAAACGAAAATGAGGAAATTCTTAAAGAAGCTGTTATCAGAACACATACTTAGTAATGATATGGCTTGATGCATTTCCTGATGGGGAATCTCCCCAACACAAAGGCAGACAGCAGTAATAATTTCACAGAGGTTCTAACCCTTTACCACTAGTTAAAATATTTTTTTAAGGCAGTGTATGTTACTGCTAGAGAGAATATTCTTTTCTCACTAACCACTGTCACAGGGATGGAAAGAGTAACAATAGTAAGGGGCCTTTCACATGTACTTTCCGATCAGGTCTGCCTGTTTTCAGATGGACCTAGTTAGAAGCTTCATGCAGCTCTATGGGCAGGCTGATGTTTCTGTTCACACCTGCCTACCTCTGAGTCATCTAGGTCCAAGATAAAATGGTAAAGGGCTGCATCCTTTTCTGTTTTTCCGGACCTAAACACAATGGGTCAGAGGTAGCCTGATGTAAACAGACACAAGTCTATTTACATCCAGCCGCCCATAGAACCATTAAGCGGCCACCCATTTCCATCGGACACAAACTGAATAAGGCAACGATGTATAAAAAATTACATCTGTCCCATTCATTTCCGATTCAGCAGGATATCCACTCATGAAATGTAGTGGAAGGGGCTCCGTGTCAAAGACCCCTAAACATATAGCAATACAAATCTGACAGAGGTTTTATTCCGGCCCTACTCTATTAAAATGTTCTAATTGGAGTGCATTTGTTCCCACTGGAGTGAATTATTGTATTCACATGAACGTGGGAGAGAGAAATACTTTGCAATGGAGACACAGATAAAAAAAACTCATGGTAAACTGAAGTAATACCCAGGCAATACCATATCATATACTATCTATCTTGCTTCCCATTTTTTTAAATATCAGATGAGACATTATCATACACCTGAGTTTACCATTAAAGGGTCAAGTTTCATTCAGTATAATAAACTCTCTGTGTTGCCAGGGGCAACAGTCAACAACAGACAGGACAGATGTGACAGATTAAGATGGTCAGCATCATCACCAGCTTAAGCTTATGTATGTAGCACAGTGGCTTAGTTGTTGGCACTGCTGCCTTGCAGTACTAGAGACCTTGGTCCAAATTCCAACAAGGACACTACCTGAAAACATGCTGGTACAGTAACTGGCTCCTGTTTAAATTGTATGTGTATGCATGTGAATTATGCCTCGTACACACGATCAGTTTTCCCGATGGGAAAACTGTGAGGAGAGCTTTTGGCCGGCAATCCTGGCCGTGTATATGCTCCTCGCAGTTTTTCCAACGGGAAAACTGCCCAGAAACCGCTGGATAAAAAACAGAGAACCAGTTCTCTTTTTTCCTGCCGGGTAAACCGGCAGACTTTTGCCCGGCAGTTTTTGGCAGTTTTCCTATGGGAAAAACTGCGAAGGAGCATACACATAGCCAGGATTCCCAGCCAAAGCTCCATTGCAGTTTTCCTGTCGGGAAAACTGGCGGTGTGTAGGGGGAAAGACTGACCGAGCAGGTTCTCGGCTTTCCCCTCGGGATTTCCGACGGGAAAAGTTCCCGCACATTTCAAGGCATTAGATTACTCCTTGAGGGCAAGTTTTGATGTGACTTGACAATATGTAAATTGTGAGTGCTATATAAATTCCTCTAATAAATAAAATTCAATAGTGTTGTACAATAATTAATCCTAAAAGGGAAAACAATTTTTAATAAGTTGCAGAAAACTAAAATAATATTTAAAATAAGACTGACTCATTATTGTTTCCATAAGGTATAATTTTCACAAAATAGACATATAAGACTTGAAAACAAATCGGGGGTTGATTCATTAAAGTAACTGAGATGAAGCTTCACTTTGCAAAGAAAACCTAATCAAATGCAGGGAAAACGGAAAATCAAAAGTGCATTTTTGCTTGCATATGATTGGATGATGGAGGTCAGCAGAGCTTTCCCTTATTTACTTAGCTTTGGAGAAACGGCACTTGCAGCGTGCATCTGCCCATGTAAAGTGCAATATATATTCCTTTAGAAAATCTAACCCATTGCATGCTGTGTTTTTACAATATGTTATCATGAATTTGGTAAAAATCATGGGAGAGTAGCACCCAATTTTTGATATTGTTTAGATTATTGGAGAAGCACAATCTGTAATACCACGCACACACGATCGTTTTTCGGCATGAAAAAAACAACATTTAAAAAAATGTAATTTTTGAGGGGGCGGAGCTAGCCGGAGACCGAGATGGCCGCACTGTAACGGAGCTCCGGACCCAGCGAAACTTCAGCGGCTGCTAGCACACAACCCAGCGAGAGCTACACCCCACTACAGCGGCGTTCTACCTCCCGATACACAGAGGAACACGCAGGAACCATGGGTCGGCGCAAAAAGGAGGGGAATCGTCCCCTTAAGCTCACAGAGTTTTTCTCCGTGGGACCAAAGCAAGATGGCGCCGGCGCGTCCTCAACACCGCTACCCGGGAACTCACGATCTCCTCCCCAGCAGGGGAAAGCAACTAAGAGGAGCAGCTCTCCGAGGCATCGAACATCCCCTCCAGCTACCCCGTCCTCAGGGAGCCCAGAGAAGGCGAGATTCCGTCTGGATGCTGCAGAAGCCTGCCACGAGGTGAGCTCTCACTCAGAGTCAGGGGATGATACAAGAGACATGCCTGACTCTATCGACTCGTTTCCCACTACTGACAAGCCTGTGTTAGACACAGTGCTGAAGGACATGCTAATCTCACTAAGAAGCTCCCTTCAGTCTGATATGGTCTCATGCATGCACAAATTTAGTTCTGACCTGGGACATGTTGCTGATAGGGTCTCACATGTGGAGGAAAAGATGGGGGAGTATGCATCCACCATTAATGCTCTGGTGGACGCTAATGAAAACAATGAAGATGATATTGAAACACTGAGGGCAAAGATAGCTGAGATGGAAGATAGATCCAGGAAGAATAATATAAAAATAAGGGGGATTCCTGAGTCAGTTAAGCAGCAGGATCTCCGCAGCTATGTTACTCAGCTATGCACCACAACCCTGCCTGACATGTCTGAATTGGACTTTACCATAGACAGAATACACAGACTTCCTAAACCCTCCTATCTATCCGACAATGTCCCTAGGGATGTGATCCTTAGACTACATTTTTACCATACTAAGGAAAGGCTCATGACACTATCCCGCCAGTCAGACACAATTCCTGCGCAATATACCAATCTTCAGTTCTATACTGATCTATCACAATATACGCTGCAAAAGCGTAGGAACCTCGCTACAATCACCAAAGCCCTCAGAAACCACAAGCTGACCTATAAATGGGGATTCCCTACGAAGCTGATAGTCACAAAGGATGGCAAAGACTTTGTGATGGACTCCCTGGAAAAAGGCCTGGACATATTGAAAGCTTGGGGAATAGTTCCTGATCCGCAACAAAACCCACCCCGACATGCCAACAAGGGAAACCAGGAACAAGAATGGCGCACTGTGGATCGTAGAAATGCTCGCACACACAACTGAGCTGGATTGTACCTACCTGTGTTGTACTTTTCGCTGGAAGAGATCTTTTTTTTTTTTTTCTTTAATTTTTTTGCATTTTCTCTCTCAGCTCCTAGTTCAATTTTACCCCCGGATTACACTTGAGTGACCGAGAGTCACACTCCTACACCTTTTTTTTTTTTTCTCTAAGGCTTTTGGCCGCTGTTGTTTTGTTATGTTTTTTCTTGTTTCAACAGTTCTACTCTGCCCTGCTGACCGAACTAGTCCTGATGTCCACCCTGTTCCAGTCTGTCTCAATCTGGTTACCTCCGCTGCGCCCACGCACCACTCCTCCAAAGCTGTATGCCTCCTCAGGGACCCGGCTCTCATCTTTTGTAAGTGCCTTGATTGTATTTGCCTCTTTAAGCACCTTATTTATGCACCTCCATGGCGGTGAATTTCCTCACCTTAAATTCTAAGGTCTGAATCACCGGCCAAAAGGAAGTCCCTATGGAAAGACGCTCTGCAGTACAACTGTGATGTCTTGTGTGTGCAAGAACGCACTTTAGCCATACCGCACATCCTAAATGCACCCACCCAAAGTTCCCTCACGTATTCATGGCGAACGCAGACTCCAAAAAGAGAGGGGTGATGGTGGCAGTGAGAGACTCTGTGGCTTTTCGTCTTCTTCACACTGTAATAGATCCACAAGGGCGTTATCTACTTCTGATATGTGAGATCAACTCAACTGTGTACACTGTGGCCAATATATATGCCCCGAATGCTAGGCAAGTTAATTTCTTCCATAGGATTATGAGAAAGATACGTGGGGTGCAGAAGGGAGCGTTGGTGGTGTGTGGGGATTTCAACGCCACATCGGACCCATCGATAGACATGACTTCCTCTCCTAAGAGGCCCCCCCCCCTCATTGAACGCATCCATACGCTCTCATGAGCTCTATGACGCATGGAGATGTCTTAATGCGAATGAAAGAGACTTCACTTTTTTTTCCGCAGCTCATGGTTCTTACAGCAGAATTGATATGTTTTTGGTTGATAAGTCATTATTGTTTAAATGTACTGCTGCTAAAATCGGTAGCATCACCTGGTCGGACCACGCCCCAGTGAGCTTGGCTGTGGGGGATCCTTCCCTCCGCAGTCATGCCTACTTATGGAGAGCTAGTTCTTATCTATTAAGAGAAGGCCCAACCAGGTCTTGCATAGAACTGAAACTTAAAGAATTTTTTGAACTGAATCACGGATCAGTGAGTGATCCGTTTGTCTTGTGGAATGCCCACAAGGCTTTTATGCGAGGAATTTTGATTCAGAAGGGGGCAAGACTTAAGAGGGAGAGGCAGCAGCAAACCGTTCAGCTTATATCTCAAATTGACGACCTGGACAGACAGAATATGGCCCAACCCTCCTCCTCTTTATCTCACCAGATTTCCCAACTCCGCACGGAGCTCAGGCTCAAATTCCTTGAGGACTTTGAGAAGGCCTCTAGGAGGCTAAAACTTTCCTACTATACAAGTGGTAATAGAGCTGGGAGACTCCTGGCTAATAGAGTGAAGGGTCACAGAATCAGGTCCCAGATATCCCATATTCTGGAGCCCAGCACCTCTATCAAACAAACTCATCCTCAAGCAATAGCAGACACATTTAGTCGATACTACAGCTCGCTATATAATCTCAGAGATGATCAGTCGGTTCCACAGCCCACAGATTCAACGATTTCAGCCTTCCTAGATAATATAAACCTCCCTCAACTTACGCAGGTCCAACTTGCACACCTTAATTCCCCTGTAACAGATTTAGAAGTCAGGAACATTATTAAATCCTTGCCACTCAATAAATCACCGGGTCCCGATGGTTACACAGGGGAGTATTATAGGGCCTTCCAGGACTTGCTTTCTCCACACCTTGCTGGGGTCTTTGGTTCTGCTGCTGCGTCCTCCTCATTTCCACAAGAAATGCTCAAGGCCACAATTATAGCTCTACCAAAACCGGGGAAGCCTCCGGATGTTCCTCAGAACTTCAGACCGATATCATTACTAAACAATGATGTAAAGATATACGCAAAGCTGTTAGCTGCCAGGTTGGCGTCTATTCTCCCAGATCTTATAGACATCGACCAGTCCGGGTTCACTAAAGGTAGGCAGACGTCAGATGCCACTAGACGTTTGGTCAACCTGATACATCTTGCAAGAAGCAGGGGAACGCCTTCTCTGCTCCTATCTTTGGACGCGGAGAAGGCGTTTGACAGGATCCACTGGGGATTTCTGGCTGAGGTGTTGCGGAGATTTGGGTTCCACGGGTGGGTGTTCTCGGCCATCATGGCCCTTTACACACAGCCGTCGGCCCAGGTATTTATCGCGGGGGCTCTATCAGCCCCTTTTGAGATCACAAATGGTACACGCCAGGGGTGCCCACTCTCACCGCTCATCTTCAATTTAATGATGGAACCCCTGGCTACTAGCATAAGGTCACATCCCCAAATTGCTGGACTGCCGGTGGGCACGAAAAACCACGTCATAAGCTTATTTGCTGACGACGTTATTTTAATTTTATCTGACGTTGAGTCGTCCTTGGCTGCTGCTCAATCAGTACTGCAAGATTTTTCTGAGGTGTCTTATTACAAAGTGAATGCAGCGAAATCACATGTACTAAATCTGGGGGTGAATCCTAAAACAGAGGCACTATTACGAAGCAGATTCCCTTACGTGTGGAATGATAAAGGCATTACATACCTTGGGATAACGCTGACACCCAACCCAGAGGACCTGATGGCTGCTAACTACACTCCCTTCCTAAACAATCTTAAAGCTAAATTACAGACACTGGCCAAATCGGAGTTGTCCTGGATGGGGAGATTGGCAGCTTTCAAGATGTTAATATTACCCCAGCTTCTATATATTTTTAGGACCCTTCCCATACCTGTACCGGGGGTGTATTTTAAATCTATCCAGGGTATTCTAAACAGTTTCCTATGGCAGGGCAAGAGGGCACGGTGTGCCTTTGGGAAGATAATCAAGAGCAAGTTGGCGGGAGGAATAGGACATGTACACTTACAAGACTACTACTTCGCCACCATCCTGGCCCAATTGTCACACTGGTTTAACCCCAACTCTAGAGTATTATGGAAAGATCTGGAACAAAGACAGGTTCCAAGAGGGAATTTAGCAGATTTTCTGAGGACAGCCACTATTACCGGGTCCTTACATAGGAGATACGCTCCTACGGTCCTGGCATCTCTGAGAGCCTGGTCCCACCTATGTGCAACTAAGGGTTGGACGGGACCCACAGAGATGGTTAAATTTCCAATTACTGCTGTTCATAACCTAATACCAAATATTAATCTGGGTGCCTGGAAAGACAATGGCATACATTTCCTGGAAGACACTATGGTGGGCTCTAGGATGCTAACATTTGAAACGCTTCAACAGAGATTTCGCCTCAGTAATACGGACAGGTATAGATATATCCAGATCTCTCAGTTTCTTAGAAAAAATTCCATTACTTCTGAACACCTCCCAGTCAAAATAGCTGAATTCTTTCGCCATCCGAATACTGGGTCTAAGGGTATAACAGTTATGTACAGGGGACTTCAAGAAAAAGATGTCATGGTCAAATCCTCAAACATTTTAGCGTGGGAAAAGGACTTTGGATCGGAATATCCGACCTGCTCATGGGAAAAAGCCATAAAACTTCAGATTGCCTCCACCAAGAGTACAAACCTCTTAGAGATGCACCAAAAACTACTCCTTAGGTGGTATCTTACTCCCCACCGCTTAGCCAGAATGTTCCCCAATGCATCAGCAAATTGCTGGAGACAGTGTGGAGAAAGAGGTACACTCTACCATATACTATGGCAATGCCCGTTCATTCTCCCACTGTGGTCCCAGGTTGGACTCACGCTCAATAGAGTCTTGGGTCTCTCCCCTCTGTTAGATCCGGCTATGGCGATCCTCTCTGTGGGTATTGATTTAATCCCTGCCTCACAGAGGACTGTTTATGCACATATCCTCTTGGCTACTCTCCTTGTCATTCTTAGGCATTGGAAATCTATAACCCCTCCCTTGATATCAGAGGTCCTATCCACTGTACAGACCCACAGCCTATATGAGAGACTTCAGGCATCCGCCTCCGGAAATTATGAGACAGTGATCAACCTTTGGGCTCCATGGTTAGACTGGAAATCCAATAACCAGACGGCTTGAATACCCACAATTTAGTGAGTGGAGGGGCTCGGGTCGGATAGGGCAGAAAATGTTTTAATGTTTTAATGTTTTAATGTTATAATGTTATGAGTTACTCATTTCTTTTTGTTTTAAAAACTTTCACTATAACTTCAGAAGAGCATACAATTTACGTCGCGTATGATGACATAGCTAAACACATGTGGTGGGATAGGACCAGGAAGCAGAGAAGGGGCAGAGGGAGATGGGCTCACCTACTACCGCTAGTCTCCACGACCATGGTGTGGGATCGTGGTAGACTGGCCATAATACCCCATTGCATTACCCTGCGAATGTCCTACTACTGTTCAATCCAACGCGATATAAGATCTTAATTCGTTAATTCACTATGTGGTACCTATTGATATTTACTCCTCTTAGAGAACGCTGAGTATTATAGAAAGTTCCTTACATTTCCCATGTATGCTTATACCTTGTTTGTATATGTTTTCATGAAAAAATTCAATAAAAATCTATTGAAACTAAAAAAATGTAATTTAGCCCTGGTTCACACTGGGCTGTGGGAGTGAAGCCGTGCGAGTTCAGCTGAACTCGCACGATTTCACTCCCGCTGGCAGTCCCGATTTTAGCTGCGATTTAAGAGACATCTGTGCAGGTTTCTGCACAGATGTCAATGTAAATCGCGTCCTGAAATCGCAAAAAGTAGTACAGAAACTACTTTTTGAAATCGGTGCAGCGCCGCAGATGCGGCGTCGCTGCGATTAGGACGGTGTCATTGCCGGAAAATGCCGCCGATTTGAGATGCGATTTCACATGTGAAATCGCATCTCAAATCGAACTAAAACGTACCCAGTGTGAACCTGGGCTAAAAATGATCGTGTGTGGGCTTCACATAATTTTTTCGGGTTCTGAAAAACGAACATGCTGCATTTTTTAACAACGTTTTAAACAATGTCGTTTTTCTGGTTGTAAAAAATGATCGTGTGTGGGCTAAAACGATGTGAAAAACCCACGCATACTCAGAAGCAAGTTATGAGACGGGAACGCTCGTTCTTGTAAAACTACCATTCGTAATAGAGTAAGCTCGTTTTTTTTTCATGCCGAAAATCTATCGTGTGTACGTGGTAAAAGTCCAAAAAGCATTTAACATTTTGTATCAATATAGCTGTTTCTAGTGAGGCTGACCTCAAATCTGTTAAAATCACTAATCAGTTATACAGAAAAAAAATACTTGGAAATCCTGTTTATTTAGCTTTAATGCGGTAATTGCTTCAACCACACTTTGGAGATATTTCACTTATTTACAGCTAGTGATATCATGACCTAGTTTCCACGTCATAGTAGAAAAACCATATCATACTGGTTCCACTAAAAGTGATGCTCTAACAATGTATAATGAAGCAGGTGCCAGCATAAAAAAAATGTAAACACAATTTTACCTCCACATCAGTTATTAGGAAAACATAAAAATTATTGTTGCCACATTAATTAATAGCAGGGGTAATAAATATAGGGCAGCAGTGAAATAAATCTGCAAATATTAAAAATGAACTAAGTCTGAACATTATTTGGAATTTCAAATAGAATATTGAAAAGGCAGGATTTGCTGGCTAATATACAGTGTATGGAAAACAGACATATTACATGTGTAAGATGTAGATTTTGATGTTGTTAATAGCAAATTTGATATATTTAAACTACAGTTTTTTTTCTAACATATAGTTCATACCTGTGCAACATACATACAGGATATCAAATATATATATAAACCAAAAGATGCCTATTAGCTCTGCGGTCTTGTCTGTTCTTGTCACATTCTACATGAGCCGCAGCCATGAAACTTCTATGCTCTATGCACTGGTCTGTGTACCTCTAAAACCACAGAGAGAGCGAGAGTGGTCACACTAAGCTACAAAGCTAAAGAAAAACACAAATCTTCCCCTTGACCCATTTATACATTACAGATACATTACAAGTCAAATTGAACTTTTGCCATTGCCGCAGCAGAGCTCATAGTCTAATCACCCTTTGCTCTGCAGTACAGCTAAGCTTTATCTTGATAGCACTAAAAGTGTATTTAAGGACAAAACGTTTTTAGTTTTGGACAGTTTAAGTTAGAACCCCCCTCTTTTTTTTATTACTTGTCCTAGTCCCAGTTGTCCTATGACCCATTATCACCAGGACTAAAAGTGAGGAAAAATCTAAAATTTGGAGTTGTCATCAGAACAGGGATAGAAGGGAAATTCCGATTGAAACACTTTTCAATTACAATACCTAAGAGAGGACTTCCCTCACTTTTGAAAGGTTTCTCTCTCTTTCTGTTGTGTCTACAGGGCAGGAAGGGAAATCTCTGTGTAGGGACAGAAAAGTAAAGTGGAGTTAAATAAAAAAAGTCCATTGAAACTGAAATTTGGACAACTGATCAATTAACAAGAGGGTGTGGTACTGACTGAACATGCCATATGTTTACTTACAAGTGTAGTAAATTGTGGTGAATAAAAATCTACCTTAGACATGAGATGATCATTTCCCATTGCAGCCAAATACAGTCAGATGAGGGAATGATTGTGAATGCATGACCACTCTGCAGCCACTCTAGACACCTCCTGTATTTCAATCATCCTCAATAGATTTCTCAGGTAATCAAAACTATTTTCCCCAAGCTTATTTAGAGCAGTAGTAGCCAAAAAGCCATGAGTAATCTAGGTGTGAGAAAACATTGAAAGTTTGGACAGGTAATCATGTAAGGTTAGAAAGATGCTACAGGGCCTTTAACATTGTGGGTAAACAGTGGAACATCTGTATAAAAACTTTACTTCTAATTGCAAAAAAGGTCTACCTTTTATTGGAAATCAAAGTGATACTGTAGACCACCCTTTCTTAAACTTTTAAATTATTATTACTTTTGAAACCCCAGCTAAAACCAATTAATTGAGGCTTAGTTGGAAAAAGCCCCTCCTACATCAATGGTCTGAATGCCAGCATTACAGACAGCTAAAAAGACCATTGGTGTCATACAGCTGGCTCTGCCAAGTGGTGTTTGCACTGGTAGTATGCAGGCACCTTTAAATTAGAAATCATTCACCCAAAGCTCAAGGAACCCCTGGCAATCTCTGGAGGAACCCAAGGTTGCTATGGCTGCTGTAGATTTAATAACTAGAGATGAGCATAATAATTTACCAGAAAGGTAAATCTGCAGGTCGCCAGCTATCCACAAATTCTGCCTAGTCCACCATGTAGACTGATTTGTTGAATCTTTCCAGTAACTCAGCATTGAGGCAGTCATTTCACGTTTTGGCAAGTTCAAATACAGTTTAACTGGTGGCATTGCAGTGACATCAGTCACAACGAAATAGGCCATCTTTGGTCTTCCGGCAATGTCCTAGCCCAAAATTTACAGCATATCGTCAGGAAGAAGAGGCAAAGTGACCCCTAGGACCAAACATATTGGACATTATCTTATTATTTAGAGGGAGTGATACTTTTGACAATACATATAGTACAAAACATTTCTAACAGGAGTGACTTTTTTTAATTTTACACTCTGCCTTCTGAATTGTATCCTATAATCTGAAAACGTTTTAGCAGTGTTTTATAATTTTACTGTGGGAAAAAAATGACAGCTGGAATCAGAATACTTGCCCAAAGTAGCTCAGATACTTTACTTTCTCCCAATCTTTCTCCATCTATCCAATAGATGTAAAGAAAATATACAGTATATCAGTCTGTTATTCACATTACTAAGGAGATGTGTAATTTAAACAGTATAAATTAAATCTGTATCAGGATTAGGCTTTTGCGGCCCTTATCTTGACACCTTCTGTTAAGGAAGTCTTGAATTTTCCTGGTATGTTTGTATAAGCCTACTAAATATATGAATAGATGTTTATAGTCGAAATATAGTCTTATGTTAATATTTTTAAAGACTTCACTAGACATATGTATAAGAGAAATATATATATATATATATATATATATATATATATATATATATATATATTTTTTTTACCATGCCTATATATATATATATATATATATATATATAGGCATGGTCAAAAATATTGGCACCCCCTCACTTTTTTGTCAGATAATGCACCACTTTGCCCTTGCAATTGCAAATATTTAGGTATTCTCATGTTTATTTGTGTTTGTACTGGTATGACACAAAAAAAATGGAGGAACAAAAAGCCAAATCTGGCACATTCCACGCAAGTCTCCACAAATGGAATGGACAATATTTTTAGCACCCTCAATTTAATATTTTTTGTAGCACATCCCTCTGAAAAAAAAAAACTGAAATCAATCGCTTACTATAACCATCAAAGAGTTTCTTACACCTCTCTAGTGGAATTTTGGACCACTCTTCTTTTGCCAACTGATCCAGGGCTCTCAGATTGGAAGGGTAGCTTTTCCCACCAGCTGTTTTGAGATCTCTCCACAGGTGCTCTATGGGATTTAGATCTGGACTCATTGCTGACCAGTTCAGTACTCTGCAGTGTTTTTTCTTAAACCATTTCTGAGTGCTTTTTGACATGTACTTTGGGTCATTGTCCTGCTGTAAGACCCATGACCTGTAATGGAGACCCAACTTTCTGACACTGGGCCCTAGATTGCACCCCAGAATACTTTGGTAGTCTTCTGATTTCATAATGCCATGCACACAGTCAAGACTTCCAGTGCCTGAAGCAGCAGAGAAACCCCAAAACATCAGTGAACCTCCACCATGTTTGACTGTAGGGATTGTATTCTTTTCTCTAACGGCCTCATTTCTTTTTCTGAAAACAGTAAAATGATGGGCTTTACTAAAAAGCTATAATATTGTTTTAATCTGTGCACATCACATTCTACCAAAAGTTTTTTGGTTTCCTCAGGTAAGATTTAGCAAACTCTTTTATACATTTTTCCCTTTCGTTCAGGGAGATTAGCTACAGTGCCATGGGCTGCACACTTCTTGACAAGGTTGCGCCCAGTGGACACAGAAATATTCAGATCTCTGGAGTTGAACTTGTAATCTTGAGATTGTCTATGCTTTTCCACAATTTTTGTTCCCAAATCCACAGACAATTTGTCAGCTCCTCTTCTTCATGCTCTGTGTGACACACAGAGACACACACCAGAAAGGTTGAGTACATTTTTTACCATTTTAACTGGTTGCCGGTGTGATTTCTATATTGTCAGCACCTGTTAATTGATACAGGTGAGTTTACTTACAAGTTACAGGAGCATCACAAACTTGGAACTATTTCTTAAGATTTTAAAAGGTGACAATCATTTTGTCCAGTACATTTTTGTAGATTTGCATGGAATATGTCAGATTTGGCTTTCTGTTTCTCCACTTTTTTGTGCTATACCAATTAAAACAAAATTAAATAAACATGAGAATAACTAAACATCTGTAATTGCAACAATTTTCTGGGCGAAGTGGTGCATTATCTGACAGAAATGTAGAGTTGCCAATATTTTTGGCCATGACTGTATATACTGTATATTATAATAACAAACAGGTTAAATATACAGTGCATAATGTTGGAATATCCTGCCCTGGTCTAAACTTTTCAAAGGTAAAAAAGAGTTCTAAGCTCCATCCCTCTGGTGCTAAGCTATATCACATGTAAAAGCCTTTACTGCATGATCTGGCATTTTAAAGTTCAATGGTAGGGACAAGTATTAGTACCAGGTTGGTTGGGGCCCAATAATGATTTGATCATAGGCTAAAACCCCATGTACAGTCTGGTTCTGTATCCAAGGGGTTCCACAGGGACACATGAATTAATCTAAAGACTAACAGAGGCACTAGAAGGCACAGTTGTTACCTTTGAAATATTTTAGGTCAGGTTGTTGTTCATTTTGTTGGTTCAGTTCTAAAAAGTTAAGGATGTAAGTTTGACTTGCATAATCTTTTATCAGGGGATGATCATCAAGAAAAGCTATTAGAAGATATGGAAACATCAGCCAAAAGTGAAGTGGATGGAGAAGAGACAGGAACAATGCCCTCACCATCTTTGGTAGTCCCTATATCATCTCCAGTTGAAACTAATGGATGTGTCAAATATTCAGAAGGTGAGTTGTTGCTATTAGATATTTTTCTTATAGTTGAGGTTACCCACACAATGCTTTTCAATCACAAGACCTAGTGTTACAGCTTGCTTAATCAATACTTAAATCATGCATTATCTCTGCAGGACTGAAACATCCATTAGCTTAGCTCTGCTTAACTATAAAAAAAAAAAATTCCTTCACACGGGAAAGCAATTCATTCAAATATATTTGGGTCAATTTTTCTCAGGCTCGCAGGATCGGGGAAAATACAAAAAAATAAGAAAGTCAAGCTGAGTTTATACTGGCTTCATTATTGAGAAAGTATACCGATATTTTCACATTAGGGAATTGAAGGAGACACTGTTACCAATGTGACCTTGCCCTTGAAGTGTATGTCTAGGGAAAAAACAAATTCACTACATCTTAGCCTGTTGATCCTGCCAGAAATCATGTAAGCTCCTAACCACCTTTGCACTCTGCTTTAATGCACTGAAATATCAAGCAGTGTTATCAGCCAAGTGCAGTTCCTCTCTGTGAAATACAGAACACCTTTCCTTATGTTATGTAGATGAGGAGAGGGTGAGGTGTTCGGTAAACCAGTAAATGAGAACTATGCGGTGCTCATAATACTTTCTGGTATTTACATAGGGAAAGGAAGGTTGATGTATTTCAATGATGTGTGTTTTTTTTTTTTTTTGCTCAAACATGCACTTTAAAGTGATTGTAAATTATCACCGTGTAAATTAACAACCCATTGAGTTTAAAATATAAATAAATGGCAAAACATCTTTAAAATATTCATATGCAACATTTCATATTTACCTGACTTAAAAATAAGTAATCAAATTTTTCAGTCAAATAAGTAATCACATTTTTAGCATTGAGCAAGAAAGTGTTTTTGTTTTTTTTAAACCATACTTACCCTTAAAAAAGAGTCTGTCTGCTCATAGTACACTTTTAAGTCCTGTACACATGGCCGGGAATCCCGCCAGGAAAATAATGTTGGTTTTCCTGACGGGATTCCTGGTAAGCTTACCTTGCAAAGCTGTGCATACAGATGGCCACTCAAAAGAACCTCCGTTTATTTGAATGGCAAGAACTCTGTGACGTCATCGACTACGACGAGCCGGCGCTCTTCACATTTGATGCCGTCGCCGCCATCTTGCTATACCCCACATTAACCTTGTATGCGTCAAAGTCTTATCGAGCATGCGCGGGTTTACTTCGGACAGGTAAGCATACAGACGACCGGTTTTCTCGGCAGGAAACACTCTGCCGGGAATCTGACGGGAAAATAGAGAGCAGGTTCTCTATTTTTCCCGGGCAGTTTTCCTGTCGGGAAAACTGCTAGGGAGCGTACACACGGCTGGGATTCCCGGAAAATGCTCTCCTGGCAGTTTTCCTGCTGGGAAAACCGGTTATGTGTACTAGGCTTCACTGTAGCCTGCATTAATAAGCACCAAGAACTGGGTAATGCTTACTTAGCAGAAATGTTTGTGACCTACAGGACTTGTACAACAGAAAGTATGGGTGATCGTCCTATAAAAGCAATGTGACATAAATATTACCAGCTAAATATGTCACCAATGGAAATAACATTAGAAGTTTCAGTAGTTCCCACACGTTGCTCCCATTGCCCACACATTACTAACCGTAGCTTATAACATCAGATAGAATATAGGACTGAATTACATTAACAAAAATAATTTTTGCACTTACTAAAAAAGTTGCCTTTCAGCAATAGCAGGCTGTAGTTAGCTGATGTTTCCAGTGCTAGCAGTTCTGGTACATAGTAATCTGCATTTTCTTTAAGACAGCAGTCCAAGTAATGAGATCATGAAAACAATATAATTGTCTTCATATTACCTACATAATTTTTTCATTTAATTCTCTATGTTTTTCAAATCTTGCCATTAGCTTAGTGCTATAAAGCAGGTGGTTATAAAGATATCTTTTTTACCTCAATGCATTCTATGCATTAAAGTAAAAAAAAGCTTGTGTGTGCAGCTGATTTTCTCAGACCCCCCCCCCCTATATGTACCTGAGCCCGATCTCAATCCTGCGATGTGCACAAGAGCAGAGGTTCTCTCTGTTGATAGAAGATTGCTGCTGTCAATCAAATCCTGCAACGAGCGATCATGGGGGGGGGTGTCAGGCGGAGCCGAGGACACAGGACAGCTTGGCCCAGGATTGAGTGTCGTTCCTAAAATAAAAGAAGCTTCCTATAGTGGCATACCGAGAAGGAAGAGGAGGAGCCAGGAGCACCATGGGGGACCTGACAAAAGGAGGATCAGGGGTTGCTCTTTGTAAAACCTTTTTATAGAACAGGTAAGTATAAAATGTTTGTTATTTCTTTTTTAAGTTAGTTGTAGCCTACGTTCACATTGGAGCGAATTTGTCATGCGATCTGAGAGATCAGATCGCATTACAAGTCGCAGCCTATTGGCGGCAATGGCACTATTCCAATCGGTGCGACACCGATTTTGCGGTGCGGCACCGATGTGCAAAAGTAGTTCCTGCACTACCTTTGCCGATTTCAGGTGTGATTTCTATAGACATCTGTGTATGGAGCCACACAAATGTCTATCAAGTAGCACCTGAAATCGCGCTGACCTTGCTACTTTGAAACTAATCTAAAGTAAAGTAGCACAATTTCAAAGTAGAATCAGTGTGAACCAGGGCTTACACTAACTTTAAGCTGTTTCATGATCTGGCTATGGAAACTTTCTGCCTCTCACATGGCAATGCTTAATCTGTGTAGCACCCTCTAGTTAAGTAGGTGCTAGAGTGAGGATTCATCAAGCATTTTAAAGGAGCCAAGCACTATTAAATGATGATGTTTCTATACTTTTAGGAAGAAATAAATGTTGTTTTGTTTTTTTAAGGTATTCTTCTTCTTTGTTATCATTTATAAGGTACTGCAGTAACGTCATGTATGTTATGTGGAAAGGAATACAGATCACCTGGTTTACAGACAGACCTCTCCTGGGATATCTGTCAATGTTCGGTCATCCTGAAGGACGACTTTGAAGTAAGTATTTGCTTATTAACCAACCTATGTTATCTGAATCATTTGCTTTTTCTGCTTTTTTCCCAAACCAATACAAATTAGGCACTTTCTAAATGTCTTTACGTATAACATCTATAATAGCTTCTATTCACATCATGGTCCATGATAAATTGGGTAGGATGATATGCAATGTAATGTCTCAAGATACTAGAAAGAGATTCCACTGATAGGGTAACTGAAATGGTAAATTCTTCATACTGAAATGATTTATGAAAAGTGGAGCTCGAACCATCCTATAAAGTTCTGGACAAATTCCAAGAGTCGGGTAATTAATGTTACTAAATTATTAAGCATTTAATTTAACTGTTTTAACAAGTGTCAGTAAATTTATATGAAGGAAGGAGTATTCCGTGCTGCCTGTAATAGCAGGGATAAAGTCCTAGTTGCAGCAAACAACAAATAGGTCAACCAAAAACCCAAATAGTGGATAGGATAAAAATCAATGCATGATGTTGCGTTCTAGGTATTGGCTAAGTGAATATACAAAAAAAAAACACATATAATCCTATAATCCTAGGTAATAATCACACAGTGCTAGGCAATAATCAATAAATGAATAAATGTAAAGTGCAAGTGCTAAGGGTGACAGTAGTGAGAAAGACTTTGTGTAAACTAATATTACAATGATACACGAAACCACATGGGTAATTCTTCAAATATATAGTGCTACTAGTATAAAGGAGGTCCATATATGAGTGGATTAGAGTAGTGACATGCTACTCCAAATACCACTTGTGCAGATCCAAAAAGGAAATATTGGTGACTTGGTGAAAGGATTCTTCAGTTTAATTACACCTCTATGCAAGGTGGTCCCTTACCTTACCACCATAAGAATGTATGAGAAAATGTGTAGATGGTGGAGATAGTTCAGGTTCCTGCCTTAGGCCAGTGAGAGTTTTTCTTTGTGTAACTCAGTGGTAGGTATAGGAGAAGGAGGGGGAAGCTCCAGATCCAATACAAAGTATAGGAGAGAGAAGAAATGGAGGTCCAGATTGTGAAGTATATTGTGGCTAGTAACGTTTTATTTAAAAAAGGAGCCGAAATGTAAACAAACAAATCACAGCACCACCAAAGCGAGCTCGCAACCTGGCGTCACCAACGATGCCTATCTGTTTTGATGCGTAGCGTCATGATCGCATGACTTCATCAGGGAAGTTCTAGTTCTAGAATACAACTGACTAAGGGTCCTTTCACACGTGCGGTCCGTTTTTCGGTCCGCTCCGTGTGTCCGTCAGCTCAGCGGGGGGGTCTCCACTGAGCTGTCGGGCGAACAGGGCGGTCCCCGCACAATATGCAGGGACCGCCCCGTCTCTCCTCCGCTCTCCCCTATGGGGAATCGGATGGAAACGGACCGTCTGTCCATTTGCATCCGATCCGTTTGGCCGGACGGAAGAAAAATAGGACATTCTTCCGTCCGAAAAAACGGATGCGGATCTAGCGGACGTTAGCGGATGCATCATCCGCTAACGGATCCGCTCCCATAGGGAAGCATTGAGGTCCGTTACCGGACATCCAAAAAACGGACGAACGGAACGGACGTGTGAAAGGGCCCTAATAGTTAAGCACAAAAGAGTTATATAAAGGAGCTGTTTCACCTGCCAAAATATTTGTATTTCTGTCTATCCAGTTGAAACTTTGATGATCTGATTTTTTTCTAATTACAGTTAAACAAGGCAGATAGGTCACCTCCTTGTTCTCAGTCTGTACTGGATAGATATATGATCTTATTCTTGTGCTCATTTTGCATGTGTTCCTTGTTAGCACATGTTCATGCAGCAGAGCCTGGTTGGCTTCTAGTACTAGTCTGACACCTCCCATTCTGAGTTCTACTGTGTATAAATTACCTCAGGCTTATACTTAATATGATGGTACTTAAAGAGGAAGAAAACCCTCTCTTGAAAAAAAAACCTGCAAGACAAAGGCATAATGAGCTAGTATGCATGCGCCGTAGACATTGGTGCCGTCTTTCTTGGAAATATCTCCTTAACCACGTAGGTTAAGGAGATATTTCTTGGACCTACAGGTAAGCCTTAATATAGGCTTACCTGTAGGTCAAAGTGGTCTGTAAGGGTTTACAACCACTTTAACTGCTTGCTGACCTGCCACCGTCATTTTAAGGCGACAGGTCGGCTCTCCTGGGCGAGAGCCCGTAGCTCTACGTCGGCTACTTTCGCGGCCACTAGGGGGCGCGCACACCGCCGGCGGCCTGCGCATCCGCCCCCGCTCACCCCCGAGTCCCGCGCACGTGCCCAGCGGGTACGATCGCCGCCAGGCACCCGCGATTGCTCGATACAGAGCGAGGACCAGGAGCTTTGTTTGTAAACACAAAGCTCCCGGTCCTGTCAGGGAGAGAAATGCCTGATCTTCTGTTCATACAATGTATGAACGGAAGATCAGTGATTTCCCCTAGTGGGTCCACCCCCCCATACAGTTAGAACACACCCAGGAACATACTTAACCCCTTCCCCGCCCCCTAGTGTTAACCCCTTCACTGGCAATGGCATTTTTATAGTAATCCAATGCATTTTTATAGCACTGATCGCTATAAAAATGCCAATGTTCCCAAAAATGTGTCCAAAGTGTCCGCCATAAGGTCGCTGATCGCCGTCATTACTAGTAAAAAAAAAATATTAATAAAAATGCCAAATGATGCTATTTTATAAACGCTATAACTTTTGCGCAAACCAATCAATAAACGTTAATTGCGTTTTTTTGTTACGAAAAATATGTAGAAGAATACGTATCGGCCTAATCTGAGGAAAAAAAAAATGTTTAATGAATTTTTTGGGGGTATTTATTATAGCAAAATGTAAAAAATATTGAATTTTTTTCAAAATTGTCGCTCTATTTTTGTTTATAGCGCAAAAAAATAAAAACCGCAGAGATGATCAAATACCACCAAAAGAAAGCTCTATTTGTGGGAACAAAAGGACGCCAAATTTGTTTGGGAGCCACGTCGCATGACCGCGCAATTGTCAGTTAAAGCAACGCAGTGCCGAATCACAAAAAGTGCTCTGGTCATTGGGCAGCAATATGGTCTGGGGGTTAAGTGGTTAAACTAGCTGCATTTATAAAACATATATATAATGATTTATTACAAAAAATAATACAGAGCTGCATTAACTGGCAGTTTGACAGCTGCTGGAGATCAGCTTTAATTATTTTTTTTCCTTATGATAATCTATAATATGTTCTTAACATTCATCTTGAGTCCACAGGTGCTAACACCTTGAAAATTAAATAGAAAGTTATGTGTATCTAGGAAGGCAGCAGGGGAAGGAAGTCACAGCTTTAGTAAAGCCATGGCATATTAGCAAGCTGAAAGATAATATCTACAAATCTACAAACATGTCTGCAATTACTTGAAAGCATTCAATTTAAGGCGCTCCATAATATTTTTTTTTATGCTACCCAAAGTGACTTTCAAATTGTCTAAACCAGAATTTGTAAAATGTATATATGTCACATCAGTCTTATATCAGTTAAAACAAAGATGTTCTTCCAGTGGTGGTGGTAGGTGAAGGGTGTTTAGCACATATATGACTTGTTGACAATCAATGGCATCAAAACATTTTAATATTTGAAAGAAAATTTAAACTTACCTAGCGGGGAAGTGTTCCGTTACAATACAACATTACATTTCTGTCTTGTCACACGCATATAGAATGTCCAACATGCTTAACTTCTTTAGTAAACTGTTGTCTCAAAGATCCCTACACTATGGGCTTAGTTTCATCCCTATACATGCCACTTACTAATTCCATGGGCCCAAATACCATCCAGTATATTTTCACGCTGGTACATGATGCCTGATGGCATAGCCAAGTTTGTCCAAAATGCTTCCCCAACCCGATTACGAAGTTGCAGAACACAAGCCCCTTCCTAAATATCTGGAGGCACTGCCCCAAGGCCTCCTACTCCTGGATAAGTGTGTACAACATGCTTAGAACAGTTTTAAATATCAACCTCACTTGTAATTCCTGTGAGGCTCTGCTGCATAGGCCCATTCAGGATATTCTTAAGTGTGAGTGCAAACGTTGACTAAAGCTTGGAAATAACCAACTACACACTTTGCAGTAAAAAATAACAGAATGGTGGGTACTATGGTATATGAGAGACTTACTGCAATACCTAATGACACCCATGCTAAATTTCTCAAATTATGGATCTCATGGCTGCACTACATTATCCTACGAACCTTCATGGCTCCCTCCTCTCTTTATAGCCGGAGCGATCGGTCCATGTGATGTTGCGGGCCCCAAAAATACCTCCTGTCCCTTTCCTTTTTCCTACACACCTCTCTCCCTTGTTTCCTTTTCTATAATGTATCCCCCCCCCCCCACACACACACACTTTTCTCTCTCATTCTAATTAATATTGCAAAACAAAGTCTTGGAAATAAACCCCCCCCCTTTCCGACCTGCACATAAATATTTCTGGATTTGCTGTAGAGAATTTTCCCAATGGGTATGCATCTCTTACTTTAGAATACCCTAATATGCAAATAAAGCTATCTGCAAACAATATGGCCTTTCGTTTATACTATGTATCTCATTCTTCCCATTTTGTATTTTTTCACTCTTTTCTACCTAAATGACTGTAAATTTTAAACTGTGACTTAGGGCCCTTTCACACGTCCGCCTCCGCTCGTCCGTTTTTACAAGTCCGTAAACGGACTTGTAATGGTTCCCTATGGGATTGCGTCCGTTAGCGGATGATGCATCTGCTAACGTCCGCAAAGATCCGCGTCCGTCTGGATCCGGTTTTTCGGATGGAAGAAAACCCTATTTTTCTTCCGTCCGGCGGAACGGAACGGATGAAGACGGACAAACGGTCCGTTTTCATCCCATTCCCCATAGGGGAGAGCGGAGGAGAGACAGGGCAGTCCCTGCACAGTGCAAATGAAAAAACTCAACAAAACTTTTTGAAGTTGTATACAACTTTTGTATTAAACTTATAAGCATTCCCCAATTTGACCTAGAGGAACCTTAATGTGAGATTTATATTTCAGACAACATTCAAGAATGCTGCAGAAAACCGGAAATTTAAGTGTATGGAGTGCGGAAAAGCTTTTAAATTTAAGCATCATCTGAAAGAACACACACGAATACATAGTGGTAAGTATTTACTTCAGTAGGTCTGGATTTATGTTGACATTTATGTTAAGAGGTGGATTCGGCATATTACCTCCTAGGGGACAATGATCTTGCTACAAGCCATTACGTAGAGCTCTAACTCACTGTTCTGTGCAGGCATTTCACTTTCAGGCCCGAGGCGACTTTTGCACCTGTGCCCCACAAACTTACTTTACAGAATGACTGTTTCCACTCTCTTTAGCCAGCTGTTGAATAGGTTCCTCTCTGCTCCAACATATGGACTCTGTACAGTGCCGGATTTAGACCTTGGTGGCCCCGGACACTTCAAGTTTGGGGGCTCCTCGACGTAGAATTTAAATTGTATGACAAAAAAAAAAAGTGATCTGAAATGAATAATAAATCACATTTGTTCTTAAAAAAATATAAGTTAGGTTCCAGAAAAGAAACTTTTTCTCAATTTTTTTGACTGTAAGAATCCACATTACACAGCTAATAAGGGACTCGCAAGTCATACATCACAGTTATGCATCACCCTACAATATTTACTTTCTTACTGCACTTAGCATTTGCAAAATCTTTAACTAACTGATCAAACTGTATCATAATGAAGCCTCTGCTCTTAACAACCAATAGGCACAGAGCACTTATGCCCTGTACACACGATCAGTTCATCCGATGAAAACGGTCTGATGGATTTTTCCGTCAGATATCCGATGAAGCTGACTTTCATTAGTCTTGCCTACACACCATCAGTTAAAAAAACGATTGTGTCAGAACGCGGTGACGTGAAACACAACGACGTGCTGAGAAAAATGAAGTTCAATGCTTCCGAGCATGTGTCGACTTGATTCTGAGCATGCATGGATTTTTAACTGATGGACGTGCCCACAGACGATCGTTTTTTTTTCTATTGTTTTTTTACCCATCAGATAATTTTAAAACAAGTTTTTTCACCGATGGATAAAAAACCAATGGGGCCCACACACGATCAGTTAGTCTGATGGAAACAGTCCATCAGACCATTTTCATCAGACTAACCGATCATGTGTATGCGGCATTAGTCTTTCATGGGTCATCTTGGTTCTCAGATAATTCTTTTTAGTGCCAATTTGCTGAATGACCTTTCTGCCGAACTCATGACCACCATGCACAAATATATTCTAAAAGCTACATTAATACCTGGAAAGGTATCAGTAAACCCTTTATCATGTAATAAAATTGCCTGTTGTGATGAAGTAAGATATGACCGGAGTGTGGCAAAGAGTGAAAACTGGACAATTTCCTTAACCAACACACAATACATTTTATTTTATTAATAAATTAGGTCTGTGGCCTCCTCTGGCAAGGGGCCCCAGGACAATTGTCCCCTTTTGCCCCCTTATAAATCTGACCCTGAATTCTTAGCATTTTGAGTTTGGTAATGCTGAGCATGTCTTATAATCCACCAGCTTCTCACATCTTCACTGTATTTGATACATTACACACTAGGGCACAGTACAGAAGCCTCCATACTTCTGAATAGCAATGCCTTGCATAATGTGACTCCAAGCCATGTACCTAGACAAATCTCCAAGATGGAGACCAGGAAACTAGGTAAGAAACATGAAGTATACTTGTTCCCTCACCCCCCATCGTCACCCCCCATTGTCACCCGTTTCCTCTACTTGCTGGCTCTATCTTCACGTTCTACCTTCACAACCACAAAGGTTTACTATTCACTGACAAAGTTATTTTACTTGCAGAACTGTAAAGTTAACATGAATAAACCACATCATCATACATCGCATCATGTATCCGTACACATACATTGTATACAATCAATAAGCATACAACTGTCTGTGAGATTTTTAATTCAGGTAGATTGATTGTGCTGCTACTGTACATACACTGTCCCTAGTGGTGCATATATAGAATAGTGCATAAATACATGGTGCTGCCCATACCTTATAAATAGTAATTCTTCTCAGCAAAAGTCCATGACACATGGTTGCCCTAAAGAACAGGTCACATTGTAGGGTGCTGCGGCCTGAAGAATAGCTACATGATGACACAGGCCTTCTCTGTTTACTTCCAACACCAAACTCTCCCTCCACAAGGTCGGCTACCCTGCATTTATGCTCTTCTTCACAGGGTTAGGTAATATACCTGAGGAGGAAAGTAAGTCACAAATGACCCAACCCCTACAGCGTCAGGCAACATTTTAAAGTAACAGCAAATAGTAACAAGACATATTGCCATAATAAACATGAAAACCCACAACATAAAATAGGCACCTGTAAACTTCGAAACAAATACATTCACATTATAACACAGCTCTCTTTAGTAAATAAACAATAATGCCTAATGGCGTGTCTTCTGTAGTAAAACTTCTTCTTTAAAGTGCTCTGTGCTCTTTAAATTATAAAGTGACTTTGTGATCAAAAACCACACTGTGATACGTGTGCCCCCTCCTTTGTCAGCACTCACCAGACAAGATGGACCCTCTTCTGTTAGTATAAAGGTCTCTGGTGAACGTTGTCTTATTATTAATCTGTAACATCCTTCAGAATGCCCATATTTGTTCAATGATAAGAAGTGACAGCTATAAATAAGTAAGGGTAGGGCTTCAAATGGTAAAAGTCAGACAGGAAGAGGGAACTTTTATACTGTAGTAACTTATTTTATTAAAACGAGATTATAACAATGCACTTGCATGAATACAACATATATCCACTTTGAGCAAGAGGAAAAAAAGGATTCAATCACCGTCCATGAACACCATTAATCTGTGTGTGTTCCACAGACTGGATGTGGCATTATCAGAAACTGGAAGCTCCGTCCAACGCATTTTGCCCCTCCCACTGGGTGTCTTCAGAGACCAAATTTGCAGTATTTATCTTTTTCTGAAAGTGATTTTGAATTAAAAGGTGTCTGTAGTCACATTTTTGTTTTGTTTTGATCAAAAGAGGGAACACTTTTTTGGACTGACTGCATCCAGGGTCGATCACTCACATGTGATCACTGCATGAACGATTGTATGCGAGTGGCTGTGGTTAGCTGAGGGAGCCTGTAGGATCCCATTGCTTTCAATGGGGCTACCTCCCGCAGCTAATTACTGGGAACCCCCACTAGGGTTCTCACATGTAATAGGTGTTCGGTGCATTTGCAAGTGTGAATGTACCCTTATGCCGCACACACGATCGGAATTTCCGATGGAAAAAGTCTGACTGACTTTTTCCATCGGATATTCCGATCATGGGTAGCCCCATCAGAGTTTTTTCATCGGAAATTACGATGAATTCCATCGGAGTTTAGATATAGAACATGTGATTTGGCCGGGCAAAAGGCCGATCCTGTATACGCGGCATTAGGCTTAGTTTACATATGAAGTTGGGGGGAGTAAAAGAAGGTTTTCACCATCCCATTAACCACCCTCAAGCTGAAAATGCAGCCATTAGGAGGTAGATGCATGCAGTAAAGCAATCTGCGGCAAAGCGTATTTCTCATATTCAAAAGGCAGTACCGGTTGCTGAATGTGATCCATTTAAGTGAGCGGGTTGACACAGCAATATGCAGTGGAGTGGGCCTTTAGGGGTTAAAACAGGTGGTGAGGAACACATAATTCCTCCTAACTGTCTGGCAAATGCAGTTTGAAAACTAATCTGCCACGAAACACTCTTTAAATCTTTACCATATGTTTGAATGAGCCCTTACTGATTGTTAAGAATTTGTGAATAGTGTATTGTCCATAGCCTGGGCACAGGTGCACTTACTTATTCATATATCATACTAAACAAAAATGTGCAAAGGTGATACTTTTCTGAATAATTTATTTTTTCACAGGTGAAAAGCCATATGAATGTTTCAAGTGTAAAAGAAGATTCTCACATTCAGGTTCATACAGCTCTCATTTAAACAACAAAAAGTGCTTTCCCACCCAAGACAAACAAGCCATTGTGACTTCTTTGGCTCCCTCTTTCTCCTTTCCACAAAAAATGGATTATGAAGAAAACTTCAAAGATCAACTAAAGCTACAAAATGCCACTGATCGTCAAAATAAAAAACGGGTAATACATAGTCAAGATAACGATTCTATTACATTTCCACATCTCTCTTTGTGTGGTTTTGATTTTAATATCACACCTAGATCTGTTCAGAGCATGGCTATGGGCATGTCCATGAACCCAAGCTTGTTAGAGACACCAGACATTTGGCATTTAGGCACTGACTGGTGGCACAATCAGTATCATATCCAGATTGGTTCTAATAGATGGTCAGTAGGTGACTTCAATAACTGTTTCTCCCTAAAGAAGCACAATGTGGAACACCAGAGTACTACTCAATATAATGGTTACTTCCCTGAAGCGCCAGTCTTTACACAGCACTGTCTAAGTAGAGTCACAGAAGATGATGCACTTTCTTCATCTTTGTACCATAGAGTAAAGAATAATACCTCAATCATAAATAACACTGCAACACACCATGAAAGTCCAATAAGCAAAGCCCACGAAGGTGACTTTTTAGAAGAAAAACCCCAAAACATTGCAAGCTCCAGTAATTTCCATAAACTATTATGTTCACCTTGTCCAAATATTCTAGAGAAGATACAGTGGTCTGGACGAAGACATGACACCTCAAAATGTGATTCAGAAGAAATGAAGCCAAAGGGTAATACTGTTAGTCAATTTCCCTCCGTCCCTCTATTCAAGGAAAACCAGCTTGAGCCACTGGACTTATCCATGCCTAAATTAGACAGTACGACACCTATAAAGACAGATTCCAGTGAAGAAACCTCAAAGGACCCAGGAGAAAAGATTGAAATGAAAAGTTTAAATCTGGATTTTCTACCACCACAAGTATTATTTATTGAACCACATAATGAGTCAATGAACATTCCATGTGTACTACCGGATGTAGTGCACAGCATTTTACAAACTCGCTATCCATGTGCGAATATGGGCCACTCTTTAAATGGGTTTTCATTATGTCCCTATATGAACTGCTTCTATGGAGACACTTCAATTAACATGAAAAAAATAAACCAAACTGTTGGGATTATGGTGAGACAATTTTTGCTTCTTTATCTATAAAAATGGCTTTTATTTAAAAAGCAATGTTTAAAGCATAATATACATTTCAGCCTCCTTCTTGACCACACACATTAATACAAGATGATTTCTGATTGTGGGATACTGTACAACACTTTTATGCACCATAGAAGTAAAGATTCTATTTTATTTTAGTAAGGTCATAAAGGGCATTGATCACTATACTGTAGCAAACACTAGTCAGAATTTTGGTATTATGTGCACTGAATTTTAGACTGCTAAAAAGGATAAATGTGAAAAGAAAAATTGATAACAAACACTGGCGAGGTTAAAAAAAGACCATCAAGTCCAACCTATGTTTGTGATTTTATGTCAGTATTTCATTATATATCCTTGTATGTTGTGATCGTTCAGGTGCTTATCTAATAGTTTTTTGAAATTATCGATGCTCCCTGCTGAAACCACTGCCTGTGGAAGAGAATTCCACATCCTAACCGCTCTTACAGTAAAGAACCCTCTACGCAGTTTAAGGTTAAACTGCCTTTCTTCTAGTTTTAGTGAATGGCCACATGTCTTATTAAATTCCCTTTTGCGGAAACGTTTTATCCCTATTGTGGAGTCACCAGTACGATATTTGTACATTGAAATCATATCCCCGCTCAAGCATCTCATTTCCAGAGAGAACAAGTTTAGTGCTCGCAACCTATCCTCATAAGGTCCTTTAGTCCCGTTATTAGTTTTGTTGCTCTTTTCTGGACTCTCTCCAGTTCCAGCACATCCTTCCTGAGGACTTGTGCCCAGAACTGGACAGCATACTCCAGGTGCGGCCAGACCAGAGTCTTGTAGAGTGGGAGAATTATTGTTTTATCTCTGGAGTTAAAGGAGAAGTCCAGCCTGAGCTTTTTAAGCTGGGCTTCTCCTCTGGGTCACAGGAGTGCAATTCGTTTTGCACTCCTGTGACCTGTTTTCAGCGGAGAGTGGGCCATCAGTCGGGGCAGCGAGTCATCGCGACAGGTCATTTTTCATTCTAGATTCCCCCAGAGGTTCTCCCCAGTGAGTAGATTGCATTCATATTTTTGCCACCAAAATGCATTATTTTACATTTTTCTACATTAAACCTCATTTGCCATGTAGTTGACCACCCCATTCATTTGTTCAGATCTTCTTGCAAGGTGTCCACATCCTGCGGAGAAGTTATTGCCCTGCTTAGCTTAGTATCGTCCACAAATACAGAGATTGAGCTGTTTATCCCATCCTCCAGGTCGTTTAAGAATAAATTAAATAGGATTGGTCCCAGGACAGAACTCTGGGGGACCCCACTTTCCACCCGGACCATTCTGAGTACTCCCCATTTATCACTACCCTCTGAAATCACCCCTGTAGCCACTTTTCAATCCATGCACTCATCAAAAAAGGGGAAGAAAAAAATCCTAACCACAACCACCTATTTAAGTGCTAAGTGCCCAATTTTCCATTTCTTATCCTTTAATGACTGTGACCTCCATTTTTTTTGTTATTATGACGAGACGAGAGTGTCACTCTCTTACCCCATTACCTATTTGCCTCTCTCAAAAAAAAAAAAAAAGGGAAAAAGGGATATGAGGGGGGGGGGAACCCCACTACCTACCCATATTATATTATTTAATGTATATTGTGTACATTTACCCCATAGCTTATCCTTTAATTCACTCCTATGACTTCTCTGTATTTCTATTAATTTTAAGGGGGAGAAAAAAAAAAACTTACTTTGTACAGTAAACGTTTATTATTATTATTATACACAATTTATATAGCACCAACAGTTTACGCAGCACTTTACAATGTATAGGGGGGACAACACAATTACAGTACAGTTCAATACAAAAGGTACAGGAGGGCCCTGCTCGTAGAGCTTACATGCTAAAGGGAGGGGGTGGTGGTACAAAAGGTAATAGCTGCAGAGAATGATTTGATGGGGGTGGCTCTGAGACAGTTGTTAGGTGGGTTTGGGATAGGCTTCCCTGAATAAATGAGTTTTCAGGAATCTCCTAAAGGTGGACAGGGTAGGGGCTGATCGGACATACTGGGGCAGGGAGTTCCAGAGGATGAGAGACGCTCTGAAGAAGTCCTGAAGGCGAGCATGGGAGGAGGTAACAAAGGGAGCTAGAGAGCAGGAGGTCCTGGGAGGAGCAGAGGGGATGTTTTAAGTGATATCTGCAGATGAGGTTGGTGATGTAGATGAGGGCGATGTTGTGAATGTTTATGGGGAACTGTATGAAATCCTCTTGCAAAATCCAGATACACCATGTCTATGGGCCTTCCTTTATCTAGATGGCAGCTCACCTCCTCATAGAAGGTTAATAGATTGGTTTGGCAAGAATGATTCTTCATGAGTCCATGCTGATTACTGCTAATGATACCTTTGTCATTACTAAAATCTTGTATATAGTCCCTTATCATCCCCTTTAAAAGCTTGCATACAATTGATGTTAGGCTAACTGGTCTGTAATTCCCAGGGATGTAACTTGGCCTTTTTTTAATTTTGGTGCTACATTGGATTTTCTCCAATTAGCTGGTACCATTCATGTCAGTAGACTGTACGTAAAAATTAGGAACAATGATCTGGAAATTATTTGACTGAGTTCCTTAAGGACCCTTGGGTGCAAGCCATCTGGTGCCGGTGACTTATTATGGTTAAGTTTTTCAATTCAAATTCAAATTCTGTCCTCTGTTAGCCATAAAGTTGCTTCCTGTGACATGTAATGAGGATACACATTGCAGTTTTGGTTACTGAAGCCCCCCGATTTCCTGCAGACTGAGGAGAAGAATAATTTAAATTCCTTCACCATTATTCCATCATTAGTAACCAGATCCCCCTCATCATTCTTTATGGGACCAATATGATCTGACCCCCCTTTTTTACTATTTATGTAATATTTCTTACTCTTCTCCGCTATATGCTTTTCATGTTCCATCTTAGCTGCCCTGATTGCACCCTTATATTTCTTGTTGCATTCTTTGTACATTTGGAATGCTGATGATGATCCCTCAGCATTATGTTTTTTAAAGGCCTTCTCCTATGCTTTTATATGCAGTTAAGCCACCCAGGACTTTTATTCGATTTTTTTTTCCATTGGGGTGCACCGGCTAATGCCCTTTTTTAATATGCTCTTAAAGCATACCCATTTTTCCTTTGTGTTCTTTGTTCTTAAGATTTTATCCCAATTATTATCTTTAGGATCATAGTTTAGGGAAGTTGGCTCATTTGAAACTCAGTATCTTTGTATTCCCCTTATGTTTCCTATTTGTGTGATTTATACTAAAACTAATTGACCTGTGATCGCTATTTCATAAATTACCCCATATTTCCACATCCAATGATCAGGTCTTTATTGTTGGTAATTAATAGGTCTGAAAGGGTAAGGATCTCGCGCCAAAACAAAATGTAAATATAGTGTAAATACAATTAAAGTGTAAGTAGTGCTAAAGCTGCACCCCAAAAATTCAGAATATGAATGGATAAATAGAGACAACAGGGGGCGCTTCCTGATGACGACATATTGAAACGTACGTCGAGGCGGCACGTGACCACGCACAGCATCTTCCGGTCCAGCTGGTTCTCAACTATTGTGAGGTGGAACGCACGCGATCGTTTCCCCAGCCAAGGACACATTTTTCTCCTAGACCTAAGCCTTCAGCCTCAGTGCCGGGACGTGGGGCACCCCTAACAGTAAGGAGCCACTCGGCACTGTGTGTTTTAATTTTATTTTAATTAAACGTTATTATGCTATGGCGGCTTTCTCTGTGTTTTTTGCCCTATGACGGTTAACATATCCAATCAAGAGTATCCAGGCCTTTAACCATCTGTGGAGACACAAAGCGTTTTTGACCTCTTTTTTAACGAAAAGGGTCAATTGGTTGCGATAAGGAGCCATCTTTTACACTCACTGTCTGGTGTTTTAGTTGGTGAAGGTGGAAATCCTCATTCTTTGATTACATATATCCACGTATTTATCAGAGTGAAATCTACAAGGATTTTTGGAATTAACCCTTTTGCACATTATTTGGACTTTTTGTTTCTGCACAATTTATGGACATTTTGTTTCTGCACAATTTATGGACTTAAATTTATCAAAATATAGTTTGCACATATTTCTATATTAATGTAAAGCAACCATAGATTTTTATTATTCTGTGGTTTATGTTTTGATTGTTCATAATTAATAGCGCCCCCTGTTGTCTCTAATTAATAGGTCTAGTAACGCTTGGTTTCTATTTGGTGCATTTACCATTTGACCCATGAAATTGTCCTGTAAGGCCTCGTACACACGAGTCAATCGATTTGTTCAAAACGGTCTGTCCGACCGGTTTGAACAAATCTGTCTGCTGGCATTTTGGTTTGCTCGCGTGTACACACGAGCAAACCAAAATCCCCGCCAGCAGACAGCGCGCTGAGGTGTGGGTGACGTGGCGGTGACGTTGACGCCGCCACGTCACCGCACCAGGAAGTAAAACACTTCCGCGCATGCGTCAAAATCATTTGGCGCGTGTGCGAGAAGACATGTCTGCTGGTTAGCATACTAACCAGCAGACATGTCGGGCGGACGGGTTCCCAGCCGACAGATTTCAAAGCATGCTTTGAAATCTGCCGGGTGGCCAAATCCGTCTGTTTGCCCGTACACACGATCGAATCTGTCTGCTGAAACGGTCTAGCAGACCATTTCCAGCAGACAGATTTGATCGTGTGTACGAGGCCTTAGCCATTTAAGAACTGGTGAGCCTTAGATGAATGCGTGGTTCCTTCCACCCAGTCTATGTCTGGATAATTAAAATCCCACATTTTAATGACACTTCCTATTCTTGTCACTAATCCAAATTGTGATAGGAGATCCGCCTCCGCCTCCTCCCTCAGGTTAGGGGGCCTATAGCATACTCCCAGTATTACTTTCCCCTTAGGTTTGTCCCTTTGTAGCTCTACCCATAACGTAAGATCTGTAGAACCAAGTCTCTGTAATTCCTACAAAATCAAAATCCTCCTCGTACAACAGTAGTTCTAGTTCTCCCTTCTTGTCCGCCAGACACCTGGTGATTTAATCAGACAGCTATTCGAAATACATAGGAAAATCTGTATTCTGTAATAGCTGGGAATGATAAACTAAAAGTGCACAAACCAAATTTAGAACATTTAGAAATACATAAAATGTGTGCACTGCTTAGCTTTAGGAGAACATGTTAAGACTGGTCTTATGCACAAATCTAAATATTTAGTCTTAAATACACGTGCAAGCTAATCTATGAACTGTTTACTGTATATCTGTACCCTTATTTCATTTTATTTTGTCAGAAAATTACTCTTAGGTTCCTGATGCCTAACTAGTGGATGGCCCACAGGCATTATTTGTGCAGCCCGCTGTGCAGTGGGCTGGGCCTCCCTGTTGGCTACCTTAAAGGAGTAAACCAAACCATCTCATGTGTCTGCAACATGGGAACTGAGGTATAGTGATGCCCAGTACCTGACTCCAAGGCTCCTTTGTCATTCTGCTATCATCCTACAATTTGTTACTGATAGGGGGGGGGGGGGCACCCACTAGTGTTTTAGCATTTTGTAACTCAAACTGAACCACTAAATAGATCTCTAATTAATTAGGGGGATAGAAAGGGAAGCAGAAACTGGTGGAGGGTGCTACTGTTATTGATTGTTAAGGAAAGACAGCTGTTGCACGATGGGACTATGACTGATAAGCGACTGATGGCTGCATGGTGGTGCTGTGACAAATAGGGGCACTGTGACTGATTGATGATGGAGTGTCTGACATGGTGAAGTCTCTGTGGGTGATGAAGGAAGGTTCTGTGACCAATGGGTTGTTAAATTTAATAAATCAGGAAAAAATAGTATTTTCCCATCAATTCCCAGGTCCCAACAAATACATAGGAATTACTGGATGACATTTGTATTTACTGCATAAACATCAATAACGTTTGTAAGTGGGCACAATTTCATTCAGCATTTAACAATTGCAAAAAGGAGGGAGACAGTGCAACCGCTTTGGTGTAGTAGGTTCCAAAGAAATTAAATTACAAAACAATAAAAGAGTGAATACTGACAGACATAGAAAAAACACACATAATTATGTCCCCAGGAGAGGATTCCTCATTCCAGGTGCCAATTTCTGATGGATGGTGGTGTCCACCTAAAGTCCAGTGTCACAGGATGCGTTTCTAGGGACTTTCCTCTTCTTCAGTTGAGAAAGAGGAAGGTCACTCGAAACACATCCTGTGACCCTGGACTTCAAGTGGTCACCATCATTCATCGGCGATTGGCACCAGGAACAAGGAAGCAGAGGCACTACATGCAGCAGAGCATTCTCCCATCTAGTGATTGGCAGCACAGAGATCCGGACCCTGTGCCTGCAGCAGCTCATCATCATCCATCCATCCAGCTGCATGCTTTGTAGACTGTGCTTTCACCACAGGTTTATCCTCTCCTGGGGACCCAATTATGTTTTTTTTATGTTTGTGAGTATTCACTTTTCATCTTTTTGTAGTTAAACTTTGTTGGAACCTTCTACACCAGAGCGGTTGCTCTGTCTCCTTCCCTTCCCCTCCTTTTTGTTTTCACAGCACCCCTAGGTTGATTGTCTCTTTTGTCTAGTCATAAGGGCTTCCTGCTCACTAGGCCCCCCCCCCCCTTACTTGTGGTCTGTATCATTGCCATTGTTTATTGAATGTAATAGCATTCCACTCATCAGTCAAAATGTTCTATATTACCCATGAGTGGTTGAGTGCTGGTAGCCTAGCATCCCCAGGCATTAGGCAAATAATGTATTTAACAATTGCAAGACTGTGAAAATGTCATCGTTGTATACATTTCTGTCTGTACAAGCCCAACTTGCTCTCATCTTAGCCTACCTCATTAATATTTTGCATTGTGATGTAAAGTATAAAGAGGAAATTTACAGAAAAAAACGATTATTTAGCCCTTTGGACGTGACAGCACTTGAGGCCCTCTATATTCCCTAAATTGGCTATCGCTATTCCAGGCTATGAATGTTACAAGTGAGTTGTTTGGGGGTTGATTTACTAAAACTGGAGAGTGCAAAATCTGGCGAAGTTCTGCTTGGTAACCAATCGGCTTTTAATTTCAGCTTGTTCAATTAGGCTTTAGCAAAAGAAAAACCCTGGATGCTGCCTGGCTACCATGCAGAGCTGCACCAGATTTTGCACTCTCCAGTTTTAGAAAAGAAACCCTATAATTTTCTGAGTGTGCATAACATTGGAGCCTGTAGTTAAAAGAAATGTACTGTATACAACTAGAGGGCTTTTGGTAAATATTGTTATGTTTACTAGGCATGTGCAAAAGTGAAAAATTCGTTTTGTTTCGTTTCGTTTCAATTCGTCATTTAATAAATTTCGTTAAGTTAGGTTCGTTACATGTGTTGAATTCGTTTTCGGAATTCGTTCGTTTTCGACCGAATTTCGAAAAATACGGTCGAAATCGAAAATATTTCGCCCGGTTTTCGAATTCGTTCGTTTTCGACCGAATTTCGAAAAAATGGTCGAAATCGAAAATATTTCAACCGATTAGAAAACAAATAGTCTCTTTTCGAATAGAATTTTTTTCGAATTAAATTCGAAAATATATATTTTTTTTTTTTTTTTTTTCGAATTCCGATCGAATTTAGTCCGCGGGTATTCGATTCGGAATTCGAAAAAAAAAATCGATTTCGACCATTTTTTTTTCGAAATTCGGTCGAAAATGAACGAATTCCGAAAACGGTCGAAATTTTTCGCTAATATAGCAATTCGGGAATTCGTATGCATCCGAATGTCCGAATAATGGAAAATTCGTCCGAATTTCGATTCGGAACGAAACGAAATGCACATGCCTAATGTTTACTTTGTTGCTGGAAAACAGCATGACAGCAGGTAAAAGAGCAGTAAATCTTATGCCACAAAAAAACACACAAAGATCAAAGAATTTTGAACTGTATAAACTCCCTATACTACTGACTTGCCTTATATGTATGTCTTGGGCATTTATACATTCAACCTTACCTTTAGTGCACCAATATTGTTTGTTATTTAATCTCATGCCGCAAACAGTGATTTATTACATTAGTGCTGTCAGTGCTCCAACAATGCAAACTGGAAGACTTAATTTCAGATAGCTTTGCAGTAATAGTGGGGTGGAGACCATGATGTACCAGATACTCCTAAATTACTCCTTTGAGGGTGTTTTTGGCATGCCTGATATGCCCTGGGTCCATAACTGTTAAGCCTAAATGTTCATAATAAGTCGTGACTCGTTCCCTTAAAACTCAGGTCTTCATTAGCTGGACACAAATCATAAGTTAAAGTATATCTAAACTTAAAAACATAAATCAAATAAATTGCAGCTTTGATGGCTTTAAATGTAGTTGGTGCAATTATTTCTCTTTTTCAGTTATTTTTTATTTATCTTCTACTGTGAATAATACACTTCTTGTCGCTTCATGTATAAAAGAATGGTTCCACTCTATAATAGGGGCTGTCATACAAGCTGGTTCATTTTCATTATAATGTAGACTGTGGGACTAGTAGTTTACACAATAAGGCCTCATTCACATGGGCCTACCTCTCTGTACACCCATGCAAAGGGCTGTCTTTGCCTTCACTGGATGCACACTGTCTGCGGTAAGGGACACAAACGCACACGGCCATCAAATTAGGGCCAGTGGCTGTATCCATGCAGCCACTGCATCCCATCAGACAAGAGTGAAATGCCCGGATGCGAATACACAGAACACCTGTGTATCCCACACAGGCAAAGAAAGCCCCTCACACCTGTGCACATATAAGTACGCCCATGTGAATGAGGCTTAAAGATAAGGTTGCTTCTGCTTTCTTTTAAGCTCACAGGAAGTGACAAGATCACTGTATTTGTGGCAAGATCAACAGATATTTTCTGTACTTACTAAAAATTTTCTTAGCCTGAAAAGTGAAAATGAATGCTGTCACCACATCTAAGGACTGGTAGGCTGCAATATATTACAATTTTGTTTCGGGATTAGATATGCTTTAAACAGGCTGGTATCAGTATGTCATAGATGTGTGACATTTTTGGAAACTGTCTCTTAAAAATGATGTTATGTACATTTTCTACTAGGATGTTTGGTGACAAATGTGCATTTGTAGGTGCTTGGGATGTGACAACTAAATGTTTTTTGTTTTTTAAGAATATCACCAGCAGTGAAGAAAAGCACACAGGTGGTTCCCGAAAAAATTCAAGGAAACTAGAAAATGGGTTATATGCCTGTGATCAGTGTAGCAAAACCTTTCAGAAAAGCAGCTCTCTCTTGCGACACAAGTATGAACACACAGGTAAGACTATAATCGTGTGCAAAATGCATTTCCTGTAAGTCACATGTAAAATAACCATTTTTCTATATTTCTATAAATGTAGCTATAGTAAACTTTTTTTTTTCTATTTTGGATACAGTAGGGAAGAGCTTTTTTTCTTTTTGTGTCTCATCGGGGAAGATTACCTTCACTTTCTGTTCTGGAGAACCAACGGGAAGTGAGAGCAAATCTCTACAATGTGAGGGGAAATCCCTTCTCAGCCAGTTGTCATGACAATGCACACAATCCCTAGTGTAATAAAATGTGTACATGTACCATGCAATGGAAACACCAAAGTAATAACAATACACTGCAAATATAATGAAAATATAGCAAATGTTCCTTCACATTTGTGAATGAAATGATACTCTGGACAAAACTTTATTTTTCTCTTGTTTCTTCTTTTACTTCTGCCTGTGCTTTATTGCCATCTATGGAATGGTTGAAGAGCTTTTACCCTTACTTGCTATCCTGTAGCGATTCTGTACCTGGGCCAGGAAGATATAGGAAATCTTTCAAACAGGGAAAAAAAAGTAAAGAAACACATTTAAATAGAGTGTTGGGATATCAGAAGCAGCTTTTTATTGAAATCTGTGTCTTGTATAACAGGCTCCCTCTTTCAGCACAATGACATTGTTGTCACCAGGACAATAAAGAGGGGAAATCTACCCAATAGCCATACAAAACTTGTATAGGGGGACACTGATGTAATGGGGGGCCTCTGCCTCTGTATTGGGGGCATTCTGTGGTGATGGAGGGCCTTTGATGTCTAGGGGGGCCTCTGACAAGAAGGGAGGAGTCTGATGTGAAGGAAACCTCTGGTGTAATGGGGCATTTCTAATTTGAAGGGGGGTTTCTGATGTGAGTTTATTTCATCAAGGTGGTTGTGTGCATTGTCCCAGACTCAGATTTCCCATTGATAAGTAATATTTACATTCTTCAAATTTTACATGCAGATTATAAGCTAAACAAAATACCAGAAACATGCTGGATAAAAAATGCTCATAATACCGTTTTTGTGCCAGCTTTTAGCAGCATTTTAGCAGCAGTTAGCAGTAGACATGTGCAATTCATTTTTGGTCATGGAATTCGTTTAATTTAGTCTCGGAATTTGTGTTGTTTTCCTTAAATTTCATTTTGAATTTTAATGAAATTCGGTACTATTTGTTACTATTTTATTCGGATGTATAAAATAGTAACGAATAGTAATGAATTTAGTTGAAATCAGTTAAAATTTGTTTTGTTTATTAATTTTCTAACACATGACGTCACCTGATGTCAGAGGGGGACAGTGCCACTGGATGGTGTAACCAAGTGGCCCTGCCCCTTGCCTATATAAGAGCTGTCAAAGCCAAAGAGAGGGAATACGGCGGATAGCCTCTTTTTTAAATTTTTATTTTTTTTGGGGGTCAGCGGACATCGAGGGACACAATATATATATATATATATATATATATATATATATATATATATATAGATAGATAGATAGATAGATAGATAGATATTTTAAATAAAGTATTTGTCAAAAACTGTTTCCTGTGTTTTTTACTTTTTGACACTTTTTTTGGAGAATGAGTATGGGTACGATGTACCCGATACCCATTCACATAGAGGGGGGCCTGGATCTGGGGACCCCCTTGTTAAAGGGTGCATCCAGATTCTGATAAGCCCCTGCCCGCAGACCATGACAACCACAGCCAAGGGTTAAAAGGGTCTTCCAGGTTCTGGGTATGGCTTAGGAGGGGGGTGCCCACTTATTTCCCACCTTTCCTGACCTGCCAGGCTGCATGCTCAGATGAGGGTCTGGTATGGATTTTGGGGGTGATCCCACAACGTTTTTAAAAGAAAATTGGCTTAGGGTTCCCCTTAAAATACATACCAGACCCAAAGGGCCTGTTATGGACTGGGGGGATCCTACGCCATGTTTTCAAACATTTTTCTATTTCCGGCCTTCTTTATCTTTACATTTATCTGTCAGTGGGGAAGCCCACTGACAGATGATGACTCATGGTTGTTATAGACGCAGGCTGCCGGCTTCCCTGCTTTTTCTTCACACAGAATTTGAATCAGTCGATAATTTTTCGACCAATCTGAATTCTAATCGTTCTGAAAATTTGTAATTTTGTTAGAAAAGTAATAAATGAAACTAATTATAATGAAAATTGAACAAAATTTTATGAAAAATGGAACAAATTCCATAACAAAACAAAATATTAACATAACAAATCTATAGGAAGCTAAACTAAATTAGTTTTTCCATTCTGCACATGTCTAGTTAGCAGAAGTTAAGAGCATCTTGCGTTTTTTCTGTGGGGAAATCGCACACAAAAACGCAAAAAAAAAAAGAGCTTCAAAAACATAGAAATAGAGAAAATTGATGGCAGAAAAACACTGAGTAGTCTATCAAGTCTGCCCATTTATTTTTTTGAAGGGAGGGTTGTTTTTTATATTATTTTATAGTTTATTCCAGTGATTCTCAACCTCAGTCCTCAAGTACCCCCAATGGGCCATGTTTTGGGAACTTCCCTCAAATAAAATAGCTCTTATCAATACCATGTCAATACAAGGAAAAAAGCTGGTATACATAAAGGGCCAGATCTTCAAAAGAGATATGCCGGCGTTTCGTAGGAAACACCGTCGTATCTCTCTTTTTTTTACTGGGTATCTATGCGTGTGATTCCTAGAATCACTTACGCATAGATACAGTGAAGAACCGACAGGTGTAAAAACAAATGGATCGGAGATGAAATGACATCGCTGGCCGCTAGGTGGCCTGTACGTTGATTTCTCATTTGCCTATGCAAATGAGCCTAATCCGACAATTCCCGAACGTTTTTACGCTGCCCTGTCGTAGTTTACGTTGTTTCCGTACGCGTTAGGCTACCCCTGCTATATGAGGGGTAACCTTACGAAGTTCCGTCGTATGCCGTGTTAAGTATGGCGTCGGGTCAGCGTCGTCTTTTTCCGTCAGTTGTTTTACTAAGTCATTCGCGAATAGAGATTTACGTAAACGACGCTCACGTCGGTTTCATTCACTTTTTCTGACGTGAGCTGGAGCATGCGCACTGGGCTATTTTTGAGGCCGGCGCATGCGCAGTTCGATCGACGCGGGGGCACGCTTAATTTAAATACAAGCCGCCCCCTTTGAATTACGCGGGGATACGTAGAGCCATTTACACTACGCCGCCGCAATTTACGGAGCAAGTGCTTTGGGAATACGGCACTTGCTCTGTTAAATTGCGGTGGCGTAGTGTAAATGGCTTACGCTACGCCAGCGGCAATTCTACGGGAATCTGGCCCAAAGTGTCTACTACCATGTCATTGATATAGATTTAACCCCTTATGGACCGACGCATGTACATTTACGTCAGCAGAATGGCACAGGCAGGCACATCAACGTATATATACATGCCTGCCTTGACGTGGGTCGGGGGTCCAATCGGGACCCCCCGGTACATTCGGGGGTCCCAGTGGCTGTACGAGCGATCCGGGACGAGGGGGCGGCTATTCGTTTTTGTCCACCCCCTCCGGATGGCTCCCAGCCAATGTGTGCGCTCCCCTGCTCTGCACTTCCTCCTCCTGTGTAAACACAGGAAGGGGGAAGTGATGTGATCTCTGCTCTCTGCGTTTTTTTCAACCGCCGCTGAGGAGAGATCACATCGCACAGTAAGTCTGCACAACACTACACTGACACAAACTACACATAGGCACATTAACCCCTTGCGATCACCCCCCCCCTCCCCCCTGTCACAGTGTCACTGAATGCAGTAATCATATATGTATGATTACTGTATTTAGTGTCGGTGTGACAGTCAGTTAGTGTTAGGTTCAGGGTAGCCACCGTACCCCCCCTAATAAAGTTTTAACCCCTTGATCACCGCCCTAGTTAACCCTTTCACTCCCTATTGCCAGCGTCACTAAGCGATCATTTTTCTGATCGCTGTATTAGTGTCGCTGTTCCCGCTAGGTAGCTATTTTTTTTTTATGGCGATTTTTTTTTACTAAAGACATGTGGATAAATAAATTTTGGCCTAAATGTTTGACTGAAATTTAGTTTATTTAATTTTTCTTATAACAAAAAGTAAAATATTTTTTTTTTTTTCAAAAATTACGCTCTATTTTTGTATATAGCGCAAAAAATTAAAATCGCAGAGGCGATCAAATACCACCAAAAGAAAGCTCTATTTGTGGGAAGAAAAGGACGCAAATTTTGTTTGGGAGCTACGTCGCACGACCGCGCAATTGTCTGTTAAAGCGATGCAGTGCCGAATCGCAAAAAGGGGCCTGGTCATTTACCTGCATTTTGGTCCGGGTCTTAAGCGGTTAAAACAGCTGTGCAAAAGTAAAGGAAAACCTGAAAACATTGACCATTGGGGGTACTTGAGGACTGAGGTTGAGAACCACTGGTTTATTTCAAGCATCATCTACCCTTTTAGTAAAATAATACTTTCTAAGATTAATTTTGAACTTTCCTCCAGTTAGTTTGAGGTGATGATTTTGGTTTCATATTGAACAAAACTGCCTTCCTGAATCTTATTCACCCTCTTGATATATTTAAATGTCTCCCCTTGCCCTTCTTTCCTCCAGACTGTACATATTAAGTTCTCTAAATCACTCTAGATATGTTTAAACACTTCTAGACTAAAATAGTGTGCATGGAAACATAGGATAACACTATTTGCTACTAGGAGCTTCACATACAGTATATAACTTTTCTTTTAATTCTTTTTTTTCATTTGTCTTTGTAGCATAACCAATTGTAAATTTAAAAGAATACCTTTATCTTGGTAAATGACCTTGCCAGGCTTTCTACTAGAAATGTAATTTAATGTGTGCATGTTTTAGAGACTTGGTAAGACCTCCTTCCTGCTGCTTTTGGGGTTTATTAAGCCAAGTAAGCAGCACTGCTGGGGTAATGGGCCCTGAATTGAAAACAGTCAAGGGGCCAGGCTTTACGTAATTTGCCACTGCCCGGAAAACTGCCTTGCTATGTTAGCAACCCTTATAAGTTGTGAAATAATTTTGTTAAGAAGCAGGATGTGCACAACCAGAGCTATTACACATTTTAAGGCACTGTACTTTACCTATATTGCATGCATTGCCATACACTGCATAAATCCTGCAACTAAAGTGATATTTATATCATCAGTCTCCTGTCTTCAGATAATTTACCCCAGAGAGCATAAATGCTGGAGATTCTAAATGAGTCAGTGATATAACTATTACCATAATAATGCATATTATGAGATATTATATAAAAGGCATGACGTACAAACAACCAGTTCTGATTTTATGATTTGTATTGAATATTTACTTTTGCTGAGGATGTAGATTACAGCTGACATCACTTTGGTTACTCATCTTGAACATATGTTGTGTGTTTAGGTAATAGGCCTCATCAGTGTGAAGTTTGTAGCAAGGCTTTCAAGCACAAGCATCACCTCATTGAACATGTCCGCCTGCACTCCGGAGAGAAGCCTTATTGCTGTGACAAATGTGGCAAGAGATTCTCACATTCTGGCTCCTTCTCTCAGCACATGAACCATCGATATTCTTACTGTCATAGAGACACCGCCAATGAAAATGATGCTATGACATGGGAGCAGACCAACCACCATGAAAACTACCAAGTGCTGCATTCTGCTGAAGAAGTGAGGGATCTGGTACAGTCCTGATGTAGCTAAGGGCAAACATAATGGATAATAGGCGTATTTACTAAGGATAATATAAATATAATGGAAGGTTGATAGTAAAATCATCTTTATATTCCTCCTAATACCAGACAGGAAAAAGAAAGGAGAATAGAAAAATTGTCATACTAAAGTGTTCTTTTATTTTTTCAGGTTAGTCTGTCGGCATGGTGTGTTGGGGTACCTATTAGAATGAATAGCACTGCAGCGCACCAGAACGCATTACCATGCCTTACTTGTCCAATAAGTGCCTAATGTATTAGTGCCTTTAAGGATTGTTATGGTTACACATATAAAAAATGTAATTAATAGTTTTGTGAGCGTATCTTCAAATGGACAATGTTGCAAAGAAAAATATCTGTAGGGTAAGCCTCAGACGGAAGCTGTTTATTAGTTCCCCAGTACAGGCACATGTTTCTAATTAGGGTTACTTTTGCTGCCATAGAACTAAACTAGCAAGTCACTCAAGAATAAGATATTTTATCTGAAGTCTCTTACAAATGCTTCATGACAGATTCCCTTTAAATTCAGGAATGCAATACTACATGTTCATTTTAAGTAGACAAAGATACTTAAAAAGTAAACATTTTCAATGAATTTGTTTAATGCCAGTTCAGGGTGTCAATTTAAAGCAGAACTGTACCCAGAACAGACATTTATAAACTGACTTTAATTGTCTACCAAGTCTTTACACCTCACTGAGACCCAAATGGCAACATCTTACATTATCATGAAGAATCTAGAGAGATTCAGCCCAAAAGTTAAAAAGGTGTTAAGGGGGCATTTGGGGGGCAGAATTATCCCCATTCCAGCATTTGTAAAGATCCACGAGAAGATAAAACCAAAAAATTAGTATAGTTCTAGTCATCTATTGACTTTTCAAAAAATAATATTTTATAACATGTCACTGATCCATAGACAACTGGAACTTCATAAATAAAAGTATATTTTTTTGTAAAAAGATATGTTAGGAAATGTATATATAGATTTTACTAATACTACCTAACATTATTAAAATAATTATAACAATCTATTATTTAAAAAAATAAAATAAAAATTGTATATCAAATGACAAAAGCTTACTAAGCTATATATGAATATTATGTACAGTAATGTATATGTAATGTGTGGGTAAAAAATCTATACATACCGAAGTATCAGGGATCTCCATATTTACATTTAAATACAGGCATACCCCGCTTTACGGACACTCACTTTACGTACACTCGCGAGTACGGACATACCCGCGAGTGTATGTAAAGTGTCTCACAAGTACAAATATTCCCGCGCCGTGCACTCGCATTAGACGGAACTGAAGTTCTGATCACTTAGCCTGCCCAGTTCCAGCCTGTCAGCCACAGAATGCCATCCAGCCTCTCCATAGCACTGTCCTTTGTGTGCAGCGCGATATCTGGGGGATGGATTGGAGCGGCCCCCCTTGCATCAGATAAGCCTATTTACTTGTGAGTGTTCCCCCAATGCCCCCACTACAGCCCCTGACGCCCCCACTAAAGCCTCTGGCACCCCCACTACACCCTAGAAGTGAAAAAAGATATTGCTTCACTTTAAGTACATTTTCATTTTACATACATGCTCTGGTCCAGTTGTGTACTTAAAAGTGGGGTATGCCTGTAGTTGCATAGTTAGTCTGGTTGAAAAAGGGACATTAGTCGTTCTTGTTCAACCAGTAGAAAAAAAAACTAATAAAGAACCTCCATATACACAATCCTATACCCATAACTGATCCAGGCAAAAAAAAAAAAACAATAAAGCAATAAACCCCCCTATTCCCTGGATAAACTACGCCTGGTTGTATTACCTAAATGTTAGCATCCAGTTACATTTTGTGCATTTAGGAACGCATCCAACTATTTTTTAAGACAATCTGCAGAGCTGGTCAAAACATATTCTTTTGGGAGTCTATTCCACATTTTCGCAGCTCTTGCTGTGAAGAAGCCTTTTACAAAACAGGTGGCCGCATTGGAAGATTTGCCCTCTGCTCCTGTTCCAAGAAAACCATATAATGTTGGATTTTCTATCACCTTATGTCAATAGTCACCAATGTGTATTACATAAGGTCACAATCCTCCAACACCTACCTATTTCATTAACGCACTCCTTGATTTGAACATAAACGTTTTTTATATATGTGGTGACCACCACAGCTCTAAGAATTTATATTTTGGCCTCTGGCAAGACAGTTACCAAAAAACTGTGCTATTTGCACTATGTATTTGTGAATAAAGCCGGTGTCAACAGCAATGGGCTGAAATGGCCATAATAACATATAACAATACTGCACAAAATGTTGTAATATTGGAACTAATAAAATACATTTTTAAATACATTTTTATTAGATTCACCCGATTACCTCCTTTGTCCAAGTTTGTCATTGCAGACATTATATCTATTTTAGCAAACAAAAAATTCTCCTGTGCTCTGGTTTTTTTGTTTTGTTTTTGTTTTTGTTTTTCTACTATGGGGTAGCGTGATCCAATTAAAAGGTATCTTCAAAAGTCTTGCAGCCCTCCTCAGAATCGTGGGAATTCATATGACTAAAAAAAGAGAAAAGAATGAAGGGCGCACTTAACCTTTAATTTTAATTTGCACACTATGCTTTTAAGGGTTAAAGGCATTTTAGGAGTGTGTCTAGTTCCAGTGTTTTATTGGGAGCTCTGTTGCCTGCTGCCTTTCAAAGTCTATTACAGGCCGAACACTGTATGAAGTGGTACTCATGCTTAGGGCCCTATTCTACCAGCAACATATGCCCAGAACCCAGAATACTTGCTTTCCAGGCATACATTCCTGTACACATATGGTGATGGAAGTGAGTACTATTTGGTAGAGCATTCATCCCCATCCAGCTGCAGCATATGTTAGCTTGCCATAGACTTTGACAGGCTGCAGGCAGCAGGTCTGGATACTGCACCTGTACACCCCAGGAGCATTAAAACTACAGGATTGGATGCACACCGGCTAAACATCTAGCCTGCAATTAGCCTTAGGCCACATTTACATGTCATTTCAACTCAAGCATTGGCAAAAGTACATCAGATTTTTGCAGCTGGATTCACAGGTGTTTGCAGACAGATGCAGCCGTTCAGCCTTTATAAAGTAATGACAGGCTGACAGCAGCCGCCACAGTTCCCCAGTGTTCAAATGCAATTGCATACCTGCAACAAGGGACAGATGATCACCGGGACACAAAAAGCTTGTGTGCAGTGTTAATCAACTGTTCCTAACCTCAGATAATTGCTCCATATGTAATTACAGCTGCAGCCACGTTCATCCTGTCATTACTTTATACAGGCTCAGGAACTTCAACCGTCTGTAAGCACCTGTGCATCCAATTGCAGGAATTTGCTGTATTTTTGCTGCATCTGGATGTCAAATGTTGTGTGATTGGCGCCTAAATGTGATTGTAACATTTAACTTAATTTCCCCCAAACCTAATTCTTCACCTAAAAACTGAGATGAATCCTTCATCTCAATCCTACATCTTAACCTAAAACATATATCTTAAATCCTAGCCCTTTATTAAACTCTAACCCTGCCCTGATCATAAACACCTAACCCCTAAGCAAAGTTCTAACATTAATGTAATCTCTCCTAATACTTACCTTGTAGATGCTGAAAATATCAACACCAAAATCTGTGCCAAAACTTGACACCTATGCCAAGGAAAAAGTGTGCTGAGCAAACAAAAAAATTCAGCTTTACCAAATTGCATTATTATTTAAAAAAGAAAAAAGGCCTTTTTTTAATATGAAGTATAAAAAATTGTTCCTAATGCAACTTAAAGCCTAGACCATGTTTTTGGTCTATGGCTACCAGTAGCATTATAGGTGTTTCATGTAATTAGAGAGCCTACTTTTACAATATTTATAGAAGTATTTATATTTTATATCAGTCCGGCCTAGTAAATGTGTTCTAAACAATCAATAGGTAACATTGTTTCCTTGGTTAACATAAAATCTTTTTGCAAAAAGTCTTAACTATTAAGTATTCACTTGGACAGTCAACTGTTGTTACAGGGGTTTCAAATATCTATGGCTGAGAACACATCATCAGACATAGGGGTTTGTTTACTAAAGGCAAATAGGCAAATAGGCTGTGCACTTTGCAGATACAGTTGCACTCTGCAAGGGCATTTGCTCTAGAGCTTAGTAAATGAGGTGAAGCTTCACTTTGCTAAGAAAATCCAATGATATGAAATTCATTTTTTTTTCAAAAAACAGCATTTTTTGTTTGCATGTGATTGGATGATGCAAGTCAGCAGAGCGTCCCCTCATTTACTGAGCTCTGGAGCAAATTGCTTTGCAAAGTACCGTATATACTCGAGTATAAGCCGACCAGAGTATAAGCCGAGGTAACTAATTTTACCACAAAAAGATGGGAAAATGTATTGACTCGAGTATAAGCCTTGGGTGAGAAATGCAACAGCTACTGTAAGTGGATAAGAGGGTCATAAATGCCCAATTGCAGCTTCACTGTGCCCATCGCAAGCCTCGCAGTCCCATTGCAAACATCACTGTGCCATTGTAAGCCTCACTGTGCCATTACAAACATCACTGTGCCCATTACAAACATCACTGTGCCCATCGCAAGCATCGCAGTCCCATTGCAAACATCACTGTGCCATTCAAAGCCTCACTGTGCCATTACAAACATCACTGTGCCCATTACAAACATCACTGTACCATTGCAAGCCTCACTGTGCCATTAAAAACTTTACTGTGCCCATTACAAACATTACTGTGCCATTACAAACATCACTATGCCCATTACAAACATTACTGTACCCATTACAAACATCACTATGCCCATTACAAACATTGCTGTGCCCATTGCAACCTCACTGCGCAGATCTGCATACCTAATGAGAGCCGTACAGTCAGACGACGTCCATCCATCCAGTGCTCAAAAGCCATGCCCCCTCCTTGTTCTCGTCTGTGATAGGGGAACACTCAGTTTCCCAGCAGTGAGTTAGTGCTCAGTGTTCTATCTATTACGGACATCCTCTCATCCTTGTCCGTGGGTGAGCGCAGCTTTGGAACACTGGATGGATGGATGGCCGCCGTCTGACTGTATGCATGACACGGCTCTTATTAGGTATGCAGGCACAGACTCGAGTATAACCTGAGGGGGGCATTTTCAGCACAAAAAAATGTGCTGGAATACTCGGCTTATACTCGAGTATATACGGTACACACTTTATTTGTCTTTATTAAATCTAACCAATAGCTAATTATACTAGTGTACCCTGTGTTTTGTCCTAAACTTGTATCCTTGAAATGTGTGCATTTATTCAATAACGTAAAAGCCGCATACAAGGTTCAGAAATCTCTTGTAAGCAGCAATTGCTTTTACACCGAGCTGATTCTATTGCACCAAAAGCTGTTTGGATTATATTGTATTGTATTGTAATCCACTATTTGCACTCATTTGTTAAATCTGTCTGATAAAGGTGACTAAAACATTATTGCTTTTCTTTAAAACCTAAAATGACTAAAATGTATATATGAAATGCATTTTTTTTAGAAACTGTATATACTGCAATAAATCTGAAATTGGTATGCAAATTTTGTCTTTTTTTTTTTTTTACTGCAATATCTACTTGGAATCTCATAATGAGGATGTTAATGCACCTATATAACACTGCAGTACACAAGTGTAGGAAACATATTAAAAATAGTAATACAAGTTATAACAGGTATTTCTAAAACTGTATAAACAAATATGGGCTGAAATGTTACTGATATATATGATCCTAGTTCAATTAAACCACCTGCATGGTTATTCTGATCCCAATGTGTCTCATACATCCTTGTTCATTTAGTTCAAACCAATGAGTAACCAGTGATCGTTCCATGGCTACCAAACAATGGAACCCAAACGCAAGTTTTAAAAATTTTGCACAATTGTTTATACTTCAATTGAACTAATGACAGAAGGTTCTTTATATTGTTTGTTTCGTGTTTCAGTTTTTATAAGGATGCCAATTTAGGTGTATATGTAAGCTCTTTGGGCCAGATTCATATACACTTAATATTGCGCTGCGTAATCGAAATACTCTACGCTGCCGTATTTCACCAGGCTCTACACCGAATCCTGGTAGATTTTTGCCGCGTAATCGAAATACGCGATTGGGGGGCGTGAAGCATTTAAATTAAGCGCGTCCCCGCGGCGATCGAACTGCGCATGCTCCGTTCAGAAATTTCCCGCCGTGCATTGCGTCGTTTACGAACATTCCTATTCCCGGACGACTTACGTAAAAAATAATAAAAGACGTCGGAAAACGTAGAAATTCGACGCGGGAACGACGGCCATACTTAACATGGGCTGTCTAATATTAGACCAGCAAAAAGCTGGTATAGTGTTACGTAAAAAAAAGATGACTAAAGGTGCTGTAAGAGATTGCGATTGAAGATCGTAATTTCTGGGATCGCCGGCAAAAGCTCATTAGCATACCCCGACGCGGAAAACGACGGGAAGTTTACCCAGTGGCCGCAATTTTATTGCAGCGTAGATCCGAAGGCGTACAAACACGTAATCCAGTCGAATTGAAGCCCGCAGCCGTCTATTCATGATTTGAGGTTTCCGACTAGCTAAAAAACGGGCGTAATTTGAAATTACTCCAGTCTAACACCAGTTAGACAGGCGTAATCGCTCTGTGAATCTGGCCCTTTGTATTTTATAGCATATTTGGACCAAGGACCATAACGTCCCCCATATTATTAATAACAACTTCTATCAGGGCAAGAATTCATAATCTTCTAGGCCTACTGTCTTTTGCAGCCTACCCCCCCCCCCCCCCCCCCCCTCTAGCCCAGTTGACTGGCTAGCCTTATTAATATACTAACTAGATCAGATGTATAATGCCGCGTACACACGATCACTTTTTGTGATGAAAAAAAACGACGTTTCATGTGATGAACACAAAACGACGGTTTTTCCTTAAATTTTACCAAACACGTTCACACCCATTTTCCCAAAATGCTCTAGCAAAGGTGGTTACGTAAGACACGTTTGACGGCACTCTGTTCCATTGGAGCTCCGTCTCATAACTTGCTTCTGAGCATGCGCGGGTTTAAAAACGTCGTTTTCAACATCGTTTTGCCCACACACCATCACTTTTTATGACACAAAAAAACTACGTTTTGAAAAACGACACAAAAAATTCAAGCATGTTCGAATTTTTTTTTGGTCGTTTTTTTGAAGACATAAAAAGACGTTTTGCCCACACATGGTGATTTTAAATGACATTTTTGAAAACGTTGTTTTTTTTTCATCACAAAAAGTGATCGTGTGTACGCGGCATTAGCTGGACAAGTCACAATAGGGTTTGGAATAGAGAATGAATCCCCTCTGTGTCAGTATGCCTAGGGCCAATGACTGGAAAGGTTAGAAAACTGACACCCTAATCTGCTAACTGTTGCGTTCAAGTGTAAAAAGTTTGAAAACAGTAAGTACAGAGCATACATTGCATCAACAAATAGGCATATAACAATAACAAAGCAAGAAGATGGCACTGGCAGGATGAGTGACAGTGTGAAAGTTCTACTGACAGCATGGTGTGTTTTGTGGTGTGCTGCTGTTACAAATCCTCCACTCTGCGCCTTGATATGTGTTGACGATGCAGAAATTCAGCCATGCCTACTATATTAAAAAGGTAATTTTTTTAGAAGTTAAAGGTCAGCAGCTACAAATACTGTAGTTACTAACTTTTAATAAACAGACACTTACCAGTCAAGGGATACAGCTCTGTCTTCACCCTGGCCAGTTCTTTGCTGGTCTTTGGGTCCCTGGCGCCACCATCTTGACTGTGGGAAGCAGTGCTTCATAAAATCCCAATAAAATACATTCACGTTTTTAGTTGTAACATGACTAAATGTGAAACATTTCAAGGGGTATGAATGCTTTTTCAAGGCACTGTATGACCATGGTCCTAGTATAATTGCCTATCACTGCATTTTGTTATGCCACTCATGGTGTTAAGGATAGAGGGGGAGAAAATAAACTAAGGGGAACTTTCATTTTTAAGTGCAGTTGTTGCCGTTTTCCCTAGTTGATAGATTGAAGATGACGACTATTCCAATAATATAATAAGATTAAGAATGTACTGTAGATACAGTACCTTTAAATTTTCCACATTTCGTCATGTTACAACCAAAAACGTAAATGTATTTTAACAGGATTTTATGTGATAGAACAACATAAAGTGGTACATACTTGTGAAGTGGAAGGAAAATGATAAATGGTTTTCTAAATTGTTTTACAAATAAACATCTTAAAAGTGTGGCCTGCATTTGTATTCAGCCCCCTTTACTCTGACACCCCTAACTAAAATCTAGTGGAACCAATTGCCTGCAGAAGTCACCTAATTAGTAAATAGAGTCCACTTGTGTGTAATTTAATCGCATGAAAAAATAAAGCTGTTCTGTGAAGCCCTCAGAAGTTTGTTAGAGAACCTTAGTAAACAAACAGCGTCAAGAAGGCCAAAGAACACACCAGAGGGCAGGAAATTAAATAAACTCTCAGTGGGGCAAAGACAGCAAAAAGTACACCAAATAGGGGTTTTACCTCTTCCCTACTCTATCCAAAACTAAAAAAAAAAATCAGCTATATAGTATCTCACAAAAGTGAGTACACCCCTCCCATTTTTGTAAATATTTTATTATATCTTTTCATGTGACAACATTGAAGAAATGGCACTTTGTTACAATGTAAAGTACTGAGTGTACTGAGTGTACAGCTTGTAAATTTGTGTAAATTTGCTGCCCCCTCAAAATAACTCAACACACATTAATATCTAAACCACTGTCAACAAAAGGGAGTACACCCCTTAGTGAAAATTTCCAAATTGTGCACAATTAGCTATTTTCTCTCCCCAGGTCATGTGACTCATTAGTGTTACAAGTTCTCAGGTGTGAATATGGAGCAAGTGTGTTACATTTGTTGTTATCGCTCTCACTCTCTCATACTGGTCACTGGAAGTTCAACTTGGCACCTTGTGGCAAAGAACTCTCTGAGGATCTGGAGATGGAAGGGGTGGGGGGTCAGCCTGTCAGTGCTCAGATCATACACCGTACACTGCGTCAAATTGGTTTGCATCGCTGTCGTCTTAGAAGAAAGCCTCTTCTAAAGATGATGCACAAGAAAGCCTGCCAACAGTTTGTTGAAGACAATCAGACTAAGGACATGGATTACTGGAACTATGTCCTGTGGTCTGATGAGACCAAGATAAACTTATTTGGTTCAGATGGTGTCAAGCATGTGTGGTGGCAACCAGGTGAGGAATACAAAGACAAGTGTGTCTTGCCTACAGTCAAGTATGGTGGTGGGAGTGTCATGGTCTGGGGCTGCATGAGTGCTGCCGACACTGGGGAGCTACAGGTCATTGAGGGAACCATGAATGCCAACATGTACTGTGACATACTGAAGCAGAGCATGATCCCCTCCCTTCGGAGACTGGGCCACAGGGCAGTATTCCAACATGATAACGACCCCAAACACACCTCCAAGATGACCACTGCCTTGCTAAAGAAGCTGAGGGTAAAGGTGGTGGACTGGTCAACCATGTCTCCAGAGCTAAACCCTATTGAGCATCCTCAAATGGAAGGTGGAGGTCTCTAACATCCACCATCACCGTCATGTCGTCATGGAGGAGTGGAAGAGGACTCCAGTGGCAACCTGTTAATCTCTGGTGACCTCCATGCCCAAGAGGGTTAATGCAGTGCTGGAAAATAATGGTGGCCACACAAAATATTGACACTTTGGGCCCAATTTGGACATTTTGACTTAGTGGTGTACTCACTTTTGTTGCCAGCGGTTTAGACATTAATGGTTGAGTGTTATTTTGAGAGGTCAGCAAATTGACACTGTTTTACAAGCTGTATAGCACTGTGTAATTTCTTTAGTGCTGCCACATAAAAAGATATAATAAAATATTAACAAAAATGTGAGGGGTGTACTCACTTTTGTGAGATACTGTAACTCAAATTCTTCTCTCTGCATGTTCCAAAAGAAGCCCTCTGGTAAGTTCTATCAAGAGAATTTCGATACATGAGCCTCAATATAATATTGTAAGAAAGGTTTTTCAGGCTTGTGAAAATGAATGAAATAGTAGAAGACATGTATCATGTACATCAAAAGGGAATGAATTGTGTGCATGTTCCTTATGGGATGCAAACAGCAAATATGGAAATTTACCAGAGTCTAGAAATCACTAAATTACAGAAATGTATAATATCAATACATTTTTTTTGATTTAAAACGTTCTACATTTTATTTATAAGACCTTTATCCATTTAATTTAGATATATACTTACCTACTTTTAACTGTTCAAGGTGCAAAAGTGTGACATCATATAGATTTGTATATGTGGCACATATACTACTGAGCTGATACTGTGCAAAAATGCTAATTTGAATAAATAAATAAAATATGAATAATACACTTGCAGTCTCCAATTAGCATTAAAATCATATAGTAAATCACCAGTGTGCTCAAAACCAGAAAATTCTGTAATGCAGTCCCAAAGAAATTATAAACAAATTACAGTCCAATAATATGTAAATTCCAATGCTGTTGCCCAAAGCAGATCAATCAATGATTCGTGACTTTTCACTCTTAATTTAGTGTCCCCATCACGTCTTATCTATTATGCGCTCACCAAATCAAGATAGGTATAGTGCCTGTAAAGATAACCAGGCTCGTGTCTCCTCAGTCGTTCTGTTCTCCCTCCAGGATGTGTGTCAAACCAACATATGTGAAAAATGCCTTAGATTTATACACCAGCCTCCAACTCCTCTCCTTGCTCCAAAAGAAAAAAGCCCCACATGGTGTAGTATGTATAAAAAGGTTCGCAGGTTTATTCAAAAAAACATATAAAATGTGAACTCACATTGAGATGTGCCTTCTCTGACCGACACCAGTCTGTCCAGTGTTACTATTACCCCCCCGGCCAAGACCGCACACCCCCCACACCACACCAACCCCAACAAACAGCCCCCAAAAGGAACAACAACAACGCATTACCAAACCACAACAACACACCCGCAGCCCGTATGCCACCCACGCACCCAAACCTCAAACTAAACCGGTTGCTGTGATATATACTGTACCCCCCCCATAACCCCCTAACCCCCAAATTCCAGAAACCAGAGCTTCTCTACATAACCTTTGCAACCCCTCATACACCAACCTGCATCTCAACAACCCCCACCGAAACACCTTGTGAAAACCATCCCCCACACACAACCCCCTCCCACCCCCCCCCTTGTCAACCAATAAACCCCCTCCCACACCCTCCCCAACCAAACTCACCAAACTACCAAAATCACCACAAATCCCCACACATAATAACCCCCCCCCACCCACCCCCCCACCGTGCCTACCCCCCCTTAAAGGGGAAGTTTAAATTCCACTGGTGCCACCCGTCGACAAACCACCCAAAACCACACCACCCACAACACCCCTCTCTCAAAAAAACCCCACTTGTTTTTTTCTCACCCGACACCCAAACAGAGACTCCCAAGTTAAAAAAGAGAACCCCCCATTCTCATCCCCCCCCCCAACAGTTTTCTCCATGAAAACCACCACCCCCCCCCCAATTTCCCCCCCAAACAACCCCCCTACCCCCCCCCACCCAATTTCTGTTGAGGAAAACCCACACAACCCCTATCAAACATTTAGGTGCACAAACCTGTAATTTTTTATTTTTGTAATCTGGACATTGCAAACACCAAACGTTCACATCTGTTAATTTAAAAACATACCATACCATAACCCCCAACCCCTTTACCTTAATGTGGTAATGGTTTGATACTACACAAACACCCAGTACCACTGTGTAACCCCACCCCCAACCATCATACCCATACACCCAACCCCCCCCAACCCCCCCCCAACCCACCACCCCCAACCCACACCCACCCCCTGTCAACCCCACAAACCACACAAAACACAACCCCCCCCACCCCCCCCACCCACCCATAATCCACCCCCAACAAACCCCCCCCCCCACCACCCCACCCACCCCAACCCCCCACCCCCCCCACCCCCACCCCACCCCCATTCACCCCACCAAACCCCCCCCAACCCAACACCCAAACCCCCCAACCCCATTACCCCCACCACCACCCCCCCCCCTTACCCCCCCACCCCCCCCCCCCCAAACCCCCATTTAACCCCCATTTACCCACAGTGAACCACCCCCCCCCCCCCCCCCCACCCCACCCCACCCAACACACCAGTAACCTTTGGCACAACCTTAACCATAGGGGTCTGGAAGACCCCAACACACACCCAAAAACCCACCCTGACCGTAAATTTAAACCTAACAACCACTGGAAACATATTTAAAAGCTAACCACCCCCTCCCCCCCCCCCAATTTTATTTAAGGCCTAAGACACACCAAAATAAAAAAACAAACAGGGGGACCCCCACCCAGAAGATCCCCATAGCCCATAACAGACACTAAAACCCAACCCCACCCACCCCAACCCCCCCACCCCAAACACCCCCCCCCCACCCACAAACCCCCCCCCCCCCCCAACAACCCACCCCAACTCCCCCACACAAACACACCCACCCCCCCAACCAACCCCCCCACCCCCTCCCCACAACCCCCCCCACACCCACCCCACCCCAAACCCTAAAACCCCCCCCCCCCCCACAGGGTCCAAACCTGGCAACCCAAACAACAACCCCCAACTGTCCCACACCCTCCCCACACCACAAAAACACACCCCCCACCACCCCCCCCCCCCAACAAACCCACCCCCCCACCCCTTTCCAGAAAACACACCACCCAAACCACCCAAGCAACCAAACCAACACACCCCACCCCCCCACCACCCCACACCCCACCCCCAAAACACCCCAATGAACACCCCCCCAACAATAAACAACAACCCCACCCACCAACCACCCCCCAAGGAAAAGACCTAACAAAACCAGACCACCACCCCCCCCCCCCCCACCCCCCCCACCCCCCCCCACCCCCCCCCCCCCCCCCACAAACACCCCAAACCCCTGGAAACCCCCACAACAGACAAATTCCAACCAAAACCCCACCCCCCCCCCACACAGACAACCAGGAGCCAAATGAGACCCCCCCCACAACAACCCCCACACAACCAAACCCAACACCCCCCCCCCCCCCCCCCACCCACACCAACACAGAACAGAAGACCACCACAAACCCCCAAAACCCCCCCACACAAAATGCCCCACACCCCCCACAACCCCCCCCCCAGCCAAAAACCCCACACCACCCAACCAATAGGACCCATCCCCCCCCAAACCCCCCACACCCACAAACTAAAATGAACACATTAACCCCCCCACACTCCCCAACCTAACCCACAACCCAATTATTTCATTCAAAAACACCCAAACCAAAACCACCCCTTAAACCCCCCCCCCCCCCCCACCCCCCAAAACCCCCCCCCCCCCCATGAGATTATTGACCAAATAGCCATACCAGACCACCACATTACAGAAACCCACCCACCCAAACCCCCCCCCCATAAAACCAATCAACCAAACCCATGAAAAAACCCCCACCCCATCCCCCAAACCCCCCCCCCCCTCAACAACACCACCCCACCAACACCATTAACCCCCCCCCCCCCCCACCCCCCCACCAAAAACCCCCCTCCCCCCCCCCCCCCCCCCCACCCCCACCCCCCCAACCCCCCCCACCCCCACCCCCCCCCCATCCCCTACCCCCCCACCCCCAAACACCCCCCCCACCACCCCCCAACACCCCCCCTCTACCACACACCCCAAAAACAACCCCCCACCCAAATCACTAAAATCCCAACAACCCCCCACCCCCACACCCCCCCACCCCACCCCCCCCCCACCCCCCACCCCCCCACACACACCCCCCCCCCCACCCCCCCCAACCCCCCCCACCCCCCCCAACCCCACCCCCCCCCAACCCCAAAAACCCCCCACAAGTAACAACCCCACAACCACCCCCCCACCCACCCCACCGACCACCCACACCCCCCCACAACCCCACACCAAGCCCACCCCCCCAAAGTACCAAAACCCCCCCTCACCACCTTCCCCCAACCCACCCACCCACAACCCCCAACCACCCACCCAACCCCATACCCCACCCCCCACCACCACCCCCCACCCCCCACCCCCCCACCACCCACCAACCCCCCCCCACCCACAACCATCCCCCCCACAAAACCCCCCAACCCCCCCCCCCCAACCCCCCTAAACACCCCCCCACCCCCCCCCAACCCACCCCCTTTTTAACCCACCCACCCCCCCACACCATCAACACCACAATACCCCCCCCAAATCGTTTTGAGACCCATTTCGTTTTCACATTTTGGTTACCACCACCACCCAACACCCCAATATACCACCCCGAACACCCAAATTGGTCACCCCAATCCAACCCCTTTCCCCCCCCACCCCCCCCAACCCCCACCATTCCCCCCCAAACCAACAAACCCAACCCACACCCCCCCCCCACCCCCAACACCAACCCCCAATAACATGACTACCCCCCCCCCCAAATTCTCTACAGTCCCATCTACCCATAAATCGAACTCTACCCCCCCCACAATCTTTTCTCTATAATGTCGAATCTTTTCTCTATAATGTTGAATCTTTTCTCTATGATGTCGAATCTTTTCCCTATAATGTCGAATCTTTTCCCTATAATGTCGAATCTCTCTATATCAATTTTTTACCGCAAAGAAAACGAAAATAAAGCATTTTTTATGTCGGATCTTTTGGTTTTCGTTTCTTGCGCTTTCGTTATCGTTTGTTAAAACGATAACGAAAAAAACGTCGGACGAAAATGCATTCTAACGAAAACGAATGCACATGTCTAGTTGTTTTTACAGTGCCATCATATTTTTGTGGCCCTGTAAGAAGTAGTAGATAATGCAAGGGACAGTAGAACAAGCAACAGAATACAGAAAATGTACTTGAACATAAAGTTGTTCAGCAACACACAGCAATCAATAAAAAACGGATAGAGGGCCCTACCTGTAAGCTTACAATCTAGAGCAGTGCTTCTTAAAGTGGTTGTAAACCTCTGACATGAAAAATGAATGAAGCATATCCCTCAATGGTGTGTACTTGTTTCTCATCTAGTTTTCCTGACACCAAGAGAAAAAAGGTGTCAGGGAGGGAGCTGCCTTTGATTGTCAGCCTCAGCTCTGTTACAGTGCGCTGTTTAAAGGTGAGGGTGGGGGGTCTCTTCCCTCCAATGAGTTTTAACTGAACAGGTTGTAACTTCAGCTCCTGACCCCCTGCTTTTCAGAGCTGAGAGATCCTATGTAAATGCTGGACTAAACAAGTACAACTTACTGTATATAGGAGGATTTGTTTCTCTGGGTATCACCCGAGGCTAGTCATTTCACTGAGTATATGTGAGAGTTTACAACCACACTAATTATAGGTCAGTATGTGTTTGTGATGGTTGCCACATGAATGTGTAGTAAATATAAGGGTTGATTTACTAAAACTAGTGCAAAATCTGGTGCAGCTCACATGGTAGTCAATCAGCTTCTAACTTCAACTTGGTCAAATGAAACTGGAAGCTGATTAGTTTCTATGCAGAGCTGCACCAGTTTTTGCACTCTCCAGTTTTAGTAAATCAACCTCATAACCTAGTTTGTCCCAATGCAAAATGTGTGGGCAGGGCTTTACCAGCATAGCCAAAAAGAAGGGGGAATCAACACATGTTGGCAACTAAACTTTACTGTATAATGTAGAATTTACAGAAACGGCACCACATATGTTTTGGGTTACATGCTTCTTCAAGCAGAAAGGTAACAACAAGGCACTTTTCCAATAGAAATATAATATAAACTTACAAATTACTGAATGCATGAGGAGCACTTCCCTTTGGGAGGTACACAATTACTGGGTCTCCAGAGATCCCCAAAGTGCTTGCAGTTTATTAAGCTGATGGTAGAAGACATTTCCAAGCAGCTGACAGAAGACATACCTTCTAAGGGAAAACCTACTCTTTCCCTTCTCGTCGGGTACCACTCCATAATACTGCTCTTACTCTCTTCCTAACATTCAGAGCTCTACCCCTGACTTACTCCCACACTGTGGGCATGCCAATTATTTGTCCAAAGGGCTGTCCAAATCTCAAGGGTTCAGAATACAATAGGAGATGCCAGCCTCCCCAAGACTGTCACCTGGAGCCCATAATAGTTAACAAATTAGTCCCTAACGGTTTCTGCCATCCTGGAGATCTATGTTTTCAGATGGCATACTACAACAATCTGAGATATAGCTTATAAACAATGTGATAGCAATTAACCTAATACTGTATGACATGGGAAGCAATTAAACTAATATGACTGGCAGCAGAGACAGTGCTGCCATGCACATGCAATGCATTCATTCATTCAATGCGTCCATGCACGTGCAGGGAAATTCAAAGACAAGGCTGTGAGGAGAGGAAATGTTGACTTTAGTTGAAAATTGAAAAAAGAAAACAATTTATTTCACTTGGCCTATAGAAATGATGAAGAGCATCTATAAGGTGTTATACTGTAAAGCCATTGATATTTTTCTTGCTTGGCTTTGCTGACATTTGATAATAATGCTCACTGCGGTAACAATCTATCTACGCAAGTTGAAGTAAAATGATTAAGAAACCCTAGTCTAGAGAAAAACGAGGTACATTAAAGTTCTATATAGGCGACAATGGGGTTGATTTACAAAAACTAGAGAGTGCAAAATCTGGTGCAGCTCTGCGTAGAAACCAATCAGTTTCCAGTTTTAATTTTTTTCAAAGCTTAATTGAACAAACTGAAGTTAGAAGCTAATTGGCTGCCATGCACAGATGTACCAGATGTTGCACTCTCCAGTTTTAGTAAATCAACCCCAGTGTGTGCTTGTCAAAAAAGAAAAAAAACTGTGTACGGGTGACTGTGAAGAGAATAGTTTAGCTGAGACTGTATGCTTTCCGAAGACAGAGTTGCACTTTAATTTTCAAGCATTAGAGGTCGTGCAATGTCATGTGGGAGGGAATTCCAGAGAACACATATGGTATCTCCAGTACTGTATTACCCCTGCTCATAACATTTTAAAATGTTGTTAATGTTTTAATGAATTTTATTATTGAAAATAGAAAATTAAATACTTTAATACTTTTATTCGACACTTTTTATTTATTTATTTTTTTCCCTTCTACCCCTAGTTTGCTTCCCCCTTAACCACTTAAGACCCGGACCAATATGCAGGTAAAGGACAAGGCCCCTTTTTACGATTCAGCACTGCGTCGCTTTAACTGACAATTGCAAGGTCGTGCGTAGTGGTTCGCAAACAAAATTGGCGTCCTTTTTTTCCCACAAATAGAGCTTTCTTTTGGTGGTATTTGATCACCTCTGCGGTTTTTATTTTTTTGCGCTACAAACAAAAATAGAACATCAATTTTGAAAAAATTCTATATTTTATACTTTTTGCTATAATACATATCCCCTAAAAAATATATATATATAAAGGCTGATACGTATTCTTCTACATATTTTTGGTAAAAAAAATTGCAATTAGCGTTTATCAATTGTTTTGTGCAAAATGTATAGTGTTTACAAAATAGAGGATAGTTTTATTACATATTTATTAATCTTTTTTTTTTTTACTACTAATGACATCAATCAGTGTTTTTTTTCGTGACTGCGACTTTATGGCGGACACATCGGACAATTTTGACACATTTTTGGGACCATTGTCATTTTCACCGCAAAAAATGCTATAAAAATGCATTGTTTACTGTAAAAATGACAATTGCAGTTTGGTAGTTAACCACTAGGGGGCACTAAAGGGGTTAAGTGTGACCTCATATGTGTTTCTAACTGAAGGGGGTGGGGCTGGACATGTGACGTCATTGATCGCCTTTCCCTATATCAGGGAACAGACGATCAATGACAGCGCCACTGTGAAGAACGGGGAAGGTGTGTCTACACACACCTCTCCCCGTTCTTTAGCTCCAGGGACCGTTCGCAGGACTCCGGCGGCGATCGGGTCCACGGGTCCCGCGGGCGCGGAGCTACTGACCAGGTCACGGATGCGCGCACGCGACCCACGGCTGGGCATTTAACAATCACGTACAGGTACGTGATTGTGTCCAGCCGTGCCATTCTGCCGACGTATATCAGCGTTAGGTGGTCCTTAAGTGGTTAAATTAATTTTTGTCCCTTTGCCCATTGTCACCAAAGCAGAAAAAAATCAGAAATACAAAATGTTAATACAGCAACAGGATGTGAGTTCTGTGAAGTTTCCCTGCACTGCATAAAGATGTGGAAACAAAAGAGGCATAAGGGTGGGATAGATAGATAGATAGATAGATAGATAGATAGATAGATAGATAGATAGATAGATAGATAGATAGATAGATAGATAGATAGATAGACCAGGGTAGTAGAAAACCGGTGTGAATTGTGGATTAGATACTAAAATGTATCAGAAATGTTTCATGATAAACATTAGAGGAGAACTCGTGGAAGAATATCAGTGTACTGTACTAACTGGTTTGCATTTAGAAAATTGATAATCTTGCAAAAGGAATTAAGTTTAGTCACTTCCCCTGTGAACTCGTGAGACACTCTGATCCTGAATCATACCGGCTAACCTGGACAGCAGAGGGGTTTGAGTGCAGCAGCTGTTCTGAACCCAAGAGAAATTCGATTAATAGTTCAGGGAGGAAGTGGACAACAGATGACTCAATGCAAAAAATTAATCAGAGTACCAGGAATGTAACATTCACTAACTTAGCTTGTTGTAATCTGACAATATTTTGCATGCAATTACCTCTTACAGGCAGAAAATTTGTTGTACTGAACAATACAGGCACACTCTAACGTAAAGATTACTACTAATACAGATAAGATCATTTTTACGTTTCTTACCAATATGAATTATTCATTATGAAAAACAAAATATGAATTGCCAATACATTAGAGCTCAGAGAACTAATGCCAGAACACTTGAACTGCTGGTGAATATTGTGCAATAGAGTCACATTAAAAGAATGACTTATTTCCCACTGCTTTTGTGAGGGAATTCATAAAACATGACCTGTTTGGCACAACACAGAACAGATACCTCAGATTTAAAGCAAAAGAGAAAAGTCAAAGTTCCTATGTACTTGTCAGTTAACTTGAGTCAAATAGTTCAGCATGATAGCCAAACCAAAAGCACTTTCAGAAGGAGAGGTCAGCATAAGCAGCAGCCACGTTCCTCTCATGACAGTTATTTTTAAATGACTTATATTTAACCCGCCTACACCAATTTGGTTGCACCAGATTAGAGAGCACCCAAGACCCATGTGACAGTACCAGTAACTTTAATTTTGCTCTCTGAAAAATCACGGGTAGTTGGAGAGGAGTATCTGGTCGTCGCACACCTCACCTGGTCGTATTGTTAGCAGATAAAAGCAGCCTCAGCTCAAGCGTGGCCTTGGAGTGAGCTGAGGCTGCTTTTATCTGATACCCATGTGGTAGGGTAAGGTGTGCGGAAGCCAGGGTACTTCTCCTCTGCGTGCTTTGAATTAGGACGGACTCATCCACAGACTGCATCCTCAATAAACCTTGGCATCCACCTCACAGGACTTTGGTAGCCTGAGCGGTCTCCTAAGCAAAACCCAAGGTCAAAATAATGGATAGTTGTTAGCAAACTAACTGCCTTATCAACATGGAACAAAGTAGAACTCTTGTATTTTTTTATTTTGGAGAAATTAGGGAAGTGTAACTTGTAGGTAAACCTTTAGGTAGAACTATAGGCAAAACTTTTTTTTCATTTTGGATAGAGCAAAGAAGGTTTATAACCCCTGTCAGATTTTTTTTTTCGCCATCTGCGTCCCATTGGGGAGATTTCCCATAGCAAGCCAGGAAGTAAGGACAAATCCCTGCAAATTAAAGGAATTCCTTGGGGCAGTTAAAGAGGAAGTAAACCCTCTCTTAAAAAAAAACCTGCAAGACAAACTTTACTAGACCAAGTGGACACACCAACGCAGTTACAGGAACAGGTACAACTAGGACCTCCACAATGCAGTTACAGGTACAACTAGGACCTCCACAATACAGTAAGTGACTTCCGTCCTGTAACCCTGGATCTGATGACAAGTTCAGAAAATGTGGTCAAAATCAGCAGGGGAATAAATGCATCTAGCAACCCTGCCTTAAACAGTAGTGCCCCTAATTAAGTTCTTTGTCTGCTTGAAGAATAAAGGCTGTGGTTACCCTAAATAGTTTTTGCTTTTTCTGTGTTTTGAAAAAGTTTCTAAACTCAGGAATTAATTACTTCTGCCTCCCCATGAATAATGAGGAATTTTTTGATTGTTGTGCATTGGTTGAGTTATTAAATATGCTGGACTATTCTTTTCTTACAGAGTGTTTTCTTCTTCCCTTTGGAGCTGTGGTGGTGTATTCCTGTCCTAGACCTTTTGTTCAGATGTATTGGGGACTCTTCCCTACTAAGGCTGGGTTCACTCTATACTACACGACAGTAGTACGACTTTCATCCAATCCATCCTATTGGTCCTACATTGGTCCTACATCCATCCGACTTTCATCAACAGGATACTACTTTAATCCGACTTTGTGATAGTCTGACTTGTTCTTTGACCAATCAAAACAATCCCAGTGTGAGATAAATTCCTTTTACTGCTGCTGTAATCACCATGTCGGATGTCAAAAGTTGGATGATAAGGACAAGGATCCTACTTTGATCCGACTTCAATGATATTCAATGGGCTGAAGTAGGATTAAAGTCGGACCAAAGTAGTACAGGGAGAATTTTCAAAGTCGGACCGACTTCTGTCGGACCAGTTAAGACGGCTCTCATAGGGAAACATTGATTTTCACACGTCATGCGACATGAGGTCCTAATGTCTGAGCGTTTGTCGGACCAGTGTGAACCCGGCCTGAAAGAGTGGCTCTGGAGAATAAAGCAATCCTTTGCAATTTAGGCGGCGTACACACGACCGAGAACCTCGTCGGGCTAAACCCATCGTTCCGCCCGACGAGGTTCCCGATGAGCGGTCGAAAAAGCTTGTCGAGCCAAAGTCCTCATTGAACAACGAGGAAAAAGAGAGCGTGCTCTCTTTTTTGGCTCGACGAGCTTCCCGATGGGACGCTCGTCGGAAGTGTACACACGACCGAGAACCTCGGCAGAATATGTCTCCCAGCGAGCTTCTCGCTGGATTCTGCCGAGAAGCTCGGTCGTGTGTACGCCGCCTCAGAGGGAAGCACCAACAGCTGCCAACAAACTAACTGACAAGGAGAAGCAGACACTAGAAGGTTCATAGCTAACCTGCAATAGTCATATAGACAACAGAACCTTGACTTTTAAAGGTCTTGTCCTGCCCTTCCATCCTAAGTGTGCTTGTGGCCTCAAAGAAGTTGCTACATGTTTGAAGCTACAAAAGATAACGTTCATATGTTAATGCTGTTTTTGATATCTTGTTCCCTCATCTTCTGTCCCATTAGTGCATCAGCCATAAAACTACAAAAAGAAACAATTAAAATGATTGGCACCTATCTTCTTGTAACGGCTACATACCACAGATCCAGCCTGGATAATGGAATGCGCCTGGTATGTTTTAGTTTTGTAAGTGAACTAGGTCATTCATAGTATATACTTATTAGATGACTTGGGATCATATGACCTTCATGCAAAAGCATTTTATGTGTTGTAACAAAATTTATGTTCAAATTTACATTTTTACAAATTAAAGGTAAACTGATATTTTACAATTTTTTTAATTGTATTAAGGAATTGTCTATTAAACTTAAAGAATAAAAACTCAGATGTCTGATTTGCAGAAGGGAAAAAATGTCATCAGCACACCAAAGATTCTTCGGAAGGGTCCAAAGCTTTATTTTGTTGTCACATGATGAAAATATATAGATTTATCATGTGACCACTGCATAAAGCTTTGGACCCTTTTGAGGAATCCTTGGTGTGCTGATGACATTTCTTCACTTTGATTATTCATGGTTTCCACCCTTTGGTCATTACAGCACCCAGCATTACAGAACACACAGGCCCAGATTCACAGAGCGATTACGCCTGCGCAACAGGAGATGCGCGTGCGTAAGTCTAAATGTGCGCGTGCGTTTCGTTGCGTGGCATCCCCAGAACGAGATACGCGCGTCCCGCGTAATTTCGTTAGACTGGCGCATCCGTCCGCGCAAAAGTGCGAATAGACACACCATTGATTTGCTAGTCAAATATGCTAATGAGGGCCTTACGGGGATCCACAAAACAACGTTGGGGCAGCGCAGGCGACGCAGTGTGCACAACAGCAAAATGTCCTGTCTAAAATTAGAGCTGATAAAAGCTGGTCTAAAAAAAGAAAAAAAGTCTACTTGTTAGATAAAGCAACACTGTTAGTGAGCAGCTCAGCAGTCACACGTGTTGCTCAACAATCTGTATGCCAACATGCCAGGGGCATCGTCGCGCATAGCTATACTACTGACTTTAGATGAACAAAGAAGGAGGAGGGCACGGAGGATGGCACGGAGGATGGCACGGGAGAGGATATACCGTACCCGCATAGACCTCTCCCTCCTCCTGGCCGGGGTGGTGTTGGCACTCTCTGGGCCGTGGAGGTAACGCCCATACTCGCTAATGGCCCGGGCAAGAATCTGTTTTTCCACAACTGTAAAATTAAGCTTTCGTTTTCTCTCAGTCATCCTTCCAAAAAAAAACAGTCCCAGTCAACAAAATTCACGCACACAAACAAGCACAACCAATCACAAAAAAACACACACACAGAGAGAAAACTACTCACCAAGAAACAGTCCCCAAAAAAAAAAAATAAATACAGCAGGAAAAGAAACAAAAAGAAATATATCAATCAAACAAACAGTCTCTCAAACACTTATCAAAAAACCACTTTCAAAAATCTAACAACAACCACTTGATCACACAGAACACTAATCTGACAACTACAAAACACACCGCAACGAACAACAAGAACAAAAGCACTTTGTTAAATGGGAAGGGACAAAGGGATGTACTTTTGCAAAGGAAGTGCGTTTGTGTGTGTCTATTTATACTGTTCGCGTAGTTCACAACGTTGCCCTAGTCCATTTCCAATTTCACTGATTGCGCCGCTCCCGAGTTGTGAGCATGCGCACATCGGAGCTGACATGGTCTCGTTCAAGCGCGCATGCGCGAGCCGGCCGGCCCTTCATTTGCATGGGGTCACGGCTCATTTCAATGTAACACGCCCACGTCCCTCCCAATTTGTATTACTCCTCCTTACGCCTCTGGAAAAACGTTACGTATGCGCAATTTCCTGCGCAAAAGCTACGAGAATAGGGTGATTACGCGGCAAAATTGCGCACGTCTAACGTAAAGGCGGTGCGCTACGCCGGTCCAATAATGCGCAGATGTACGTGAATCTGGGCCACAGTTTTCTTGAATGTTAGTGTGGGGAACATTGTGTTTTGATTTGCAAAAGGGTCCCCTTGTTGCCATGTCCAGAATGGCATATCATGATAGCACCCAGACAACTGAGAGGAATGCATCTAATATTCATTGGCTAGTCATCAAATAGACAAATAAGGACACACATGCCAGAAAGCTGGGCACAAGTCCTGCCAAATTATGACTGTATACAAAAGGATTGCTATACTGCTATTAATAACATGCAACTGTCATCACAACTGGAGTTTCCCATAAAACAAGCAATAATTTGCTGGAAGCAGGACTTTGATTTTGAGTTATGGTACAGTAGTTACAATCAAGACCTAAGCACTGCAGAGATTGGCTGCCAGGTATATGACATTAATGATTTTAACTAATGTTTGAGTTAGTATGATTCAAAACAACAACACATTCTTGTAAGAGCCGGTTCACACTGGGGCGGCACGACTTCGGGCGCGACTCGGCAAGGCATCCTGAAGACGACTTCAGAGGCGACTTGCAAAATGACTTCTGTATAGAAGTCAATGCAAGTTGCCCCGAGTCGCCCCCGAAGTCATACAAGAACCTTTTTCTAAGTTGGAGCGACTTGGGTCGCTCCTATTAAAACGGTTCTATTGAATAGAATAGGGCGCGACTTGTCAGGTGGCTGAGTCGCCTGACGAGTCGCCCCAGTGTGAACCGGCCCTAAAGAATGGTCTGACCCAGTAGCAAATTTAGAACACCATGCAGTAAACCAATTTCTGCAGAAGAAAGCTGTTGAAGCACCACTGAGTATGGGCGACAGCCATGATTGGTTATAGTTAAATGTACATGTCATTCAAAGATGAAACTTAAAGAGGTTGTAAAGGATTTTTTTTTTCCATAAATAGCTTCCTTTACCTTAGTGCAGTCCTCTTTCACTTACCTTATCCTTCCATTTTGCTTTTAAATGTCCTTATTTCTTCTGAGAAACCCTCACTTCCTGTTGTTCTGTATGTAACTACACACAGAAATGCAAGGCTTTCTCCCTGGTGTGAAGAAAGCCTCTTGAGGGGGGAGGGGGCAAGCAGGAGTGTCAGGACACTCTCTACTTTGCAGATATAGAAAGGAGCTGTGTGTTAGTGGGTGTCCTGACACTCCTGCTTGCCCCCTCCCCCCTCAAGAGGCTTTCTCCACACCAGGGAGAAAGCCTCGCATTATGGTGTGTAGTTACAGACAGAAGAACAGGAAGTGAGGATTTCTCAGAAGAAATAAGGACATTTAAAATCAAAATGGAAGGATGAGGTAAGTAAAGGTGGACTGCACTAAAGTAAAGGAAGCTATTTAGGGAAAAACAAATTCCTTTACAACCCCTTTAAGCCTAGAAAAGCTCAGACCTTGTTTACGTGGGCTTCAGATGGCTAAAGATACAATGTTAGTGATGCAATCTCCCCTCCTTGTGCTATCATGTTTTGACAGGGGGACAGCCCCCCTCCTGTGCCAGAACACACTGATCAGCTCTTGCAGCAACTGGCCTTCCAGCATGCTCATTCAACAGAAGTCGGTTTGATATTTAGTTAGCCCTTGTGTGCCAGCCTGTAGAGTGGTATGTACAGCAAGTTTTTGCAAGCATGTATTGTAACACATTTGGATGTATTGTAACACATTTGGAAAGCTTGAACAGCGTTGTTAAGTGGAACTAAACTTTTCTCTTCTATAACAGTCTGGGTCCCTCACTGGCACTGGCATCTTCTCCCTGGGTGCTGATCTTTGGTCATCTCCATTGGCCAGAGCAGGATGATGTAACACCTGTGCATGCGCAGAAGTCAGTCATCCTGGTACACAGGGACCTCTGCCGGTGATGTAAGCTGAGCAGGGCATGTGCAGAAGGCTGACATTACAGAGCCACACCAGGCCCTGAAAGGATCCCGACAATAATGTCAGGATCCACCCAGAAGCTTGGCTGGTAGCTGGCTCAGACTCTCAGTGTGCCATTGAGAGCCTGCTGCTCCTGCACCCCTATCTTAGAGCTTACACATGTTTTTTCTCTTTGATCCTGTGGGTGAATTAAGTAGATTGCCAGTAAAATAAAGGAGAGTAGACATTAGAGGAAAATGTAAGTAAACTTGTTTCTTTGTCTTACACAATCTTAACCCTGAAAATAACAAATTTATCCTATTGCCATCAATAAATCTTATTTCCATGCAACAGTACAGATTACATCTACAGTTAAAGTGAAACTACAGTGTATTTTCAGTGGTTACACCTTGTCAGTTACTATAAGGCCGCGTACACACGATCAAATCTATCTGCTGAAAACGGTCTGACAGACCGTCTCAGCAGACAGATTCGATCGTGTGTACGGGCGAGCCGACGGATTCGGCCAGCAGACAGATTTTAAAGCCTGCTTTAAAATCTGTCTTCTGGGAACCCGTCGGACCGTTATGTCTGCTGGTTAGTACGCTAACCAGCAGACATATCGGCCTGCACATGCGTCAAATGGATTCGATGCATGCGCGGAAGTGTTTTACTTCCTGGTCCGGTGACGTGGCGGGGTCAACGTCACCGCCACGTCACTGCGCTGTCTGCCGGCGGGGATTTTGGTTTGATCGTGTGTACAGCGATCAAACCAAAACAGCCAGCAGACAAATCTGATCAAATCGGTCTGTCCGACCGATTTGAGCACATTCATTTGCTCGTGTGTACGCGGCCTCACACTTACCTGAAAGTCATTTTTGATGTGTTTTTTTTTTCTTTTTTCTTATTTCATTTGCTTGTTATTTCATTTTTTTTTTTTTTTTCGTAATTCACAAACACATTTGTATATTATGTCTCTGGTGGGTAGTTTTTTATTGCTAACTGGGATCAAATCAATTGAGTATTAAAATAAAAGTGAGACTGATTGGCTCCTAGTATGAGTATGTATGAATATGAGTTAGGAACTTTTGATTGTTCACTCCTTGAGGGACTGATGTGAATGTACATTATATGCAGTATGTAAAGCACTGTGTAAAGTGATGGTGCTGTATAAGCACGTGTAATAAATAAAGTGTCAGAGCAGTTTTGACTGAGCATTAGCAGTCTATATAAGTTACCATAAGCCTGCACTATTAGACTCACCGGTCCTTCTGGAAAATATCAGATGACCATGCCTGTACCTCATTCAGAAATACAACAGCTGACTTCAGTGTGAAGTATAACACCTATGTGTTCCTTCAGTGTCCATCCTGTTCACATACACCAGCCTGAGAGGCTCTGGCTGTTGCAGAACATCCTCAATATTCTTGGAGAGCCAGGTGGCTGGGTGGGAAAAGTCTGTTTCTGATTTTAATGGAAAGGTCTGAGAAGCCCACGAAGAAATCAGAAGCGGTTGCTTGTGTAGAACCTAACAGACTGCCAAGGGGATTTTCATTCTAAAAACATAACTGATCATAAGTATAAAAGAGAGAATGTCATTTCCGGCGTGTGATACAAGATACATTCTGGTAGCATGAGAATACATCTGAGTTATTCAGCAGCTGGGGAGGAACTAGCCCTCGGATCTAAATTAATATCACCTGTGCATTTGGTTATAATGACTTCTCATTTCTAGACTCCCTGTGGGACATTTGTGGGCGGCTTGCTTTATACATGTTTATTTAGAAATATCACCATCCGGCTGAGTCATGTTTCTGAAAAACTTTGCATTTATTGACTTGATTCAAAGATAGTTTTCCCTTAAAAAAAATGGGGGCATTTTTGTAAATGAGGGACTGATGATTTTGTGCCTGTACTTGCTGTCAGCTCATTGACATGTGCCAGATCCGAATCATTCTACAAGACAACTGAGGCAGGATCCTAGGACATGGTGGATGTCCGGGGGGGTCTAGCTACAACCATCTCCTGCAATAAATCAATGTCAAAACTAAACACCTTAGGCCTCATACACATGACCGTTTTCCCCGACAAAATCCATCAAGAAACTTGGTGGCAGAGCTTTTTTGCCGAGGAAAACGGCCGTGTGTATGCTTTTCGTTGAGAAAACTGTCGTGGAACTCAACAAGAAAAAAAGAGAACAAGTTCTCTTTTTTCTCGTCGGGAGTCTCAATTTCTTCGTTGTGTTTCTCGTCGGGCTGGTTTACGATGAGAAACACGTTCGTGTGTACGCTTAGAAACCCGCGCAAGCTCAGAATAAACTATGAGACGGGAGCGCACCTTCGGTAAATGTAGCGTTCGTAATGGAGATAGCAACACGAGATTAGCAAAAGCAGCCCCAAGGGTGGTGCCAATGGAATCGAACTTCCCCTTTATAGTGCCGTCGTACGTGTTGTACGTCACCGCATTTGAGAACGACGAGATTTTGTCTTGACAGTGTGTATGCAAAGAAAGCTTGACAAGATTCTCAACAAGTCTGACAAGGAACTCGTCGAGGAAAACAATGTTAATTTTACGACGAGTTTCTCGGTCGTGTGTACGAGGCCTTAGGCCCCTTTCATACTGAGGAGTTTTTCAGGCGGTTTAGCGCTAAAAATAGCGCCTAAATACCACCTGAAAAACTCCTGCCCTGTAGTTTCAATGTGAAAGCCTGAGGGCTTTCACACTGAGGCGATGCGTTGGCTGGACCGCTCCAAAAGTTCTGCCAGCAGCATCTTTGGAGCGGTGAGAGGAGCGGTGAGAAGAGCGGTGTGTTTACCACTCCTTCACCACTCCTTCCCATTGAAAGCAATGGGAAACCGTGGAAATACCGCCGGCAATGCGCCTCTGCCTTACTGACCCTTCACCGAGGGAGAATGCAATTGTAGGCAGTTGTCTGATGGGGCCATGTCAGCTTACAATAGGGAAACTTCTCTATACCTAAGCTGTTACATTTGCCAAGTCCTCACTTTGCCTTAATTTATCTCTAAATTGTGCATTTTGGATTCTGGTTACGTATAATGTGAATCTGTGGCGGCTGAATGCTGGCATTTAACAATACAGGTCATAGGCTAAAATCCAGTGTCTCAATTGTGCAAGTAATATAGGGCTCTATTCACAAAGCGGTATTTTACTGCATCCGAGTAAAAGAAAAAACGCTACTAAAATGCCACATGAGTTATTCTATAAAGTCATGCAGTATTTTAGTAGTGAAGACATGCAGTGGCTTAACGCCTGGCGGCAGCCGGCATGTTTGTTGCTAGTAGTAAATACCACGCTGTTAAGGAGCACGATGTCTGCCGGGCACAAGCGATTGCCCATTAAAACAGCAGGACTGTGGATCTGTGTGTGTAAACACACAGATCCATGTCCTGTCAGAGAATAGACTTATGGTGTGTTCCCAGTACAGAGGAACACTGTTCGGTGTTCCCCTTGTGGGTCCCTGCCCCCTACAGTTAGAATCACTCCCTAGGTAACACAATTAACCCTTTGATCGCCCCCTAGTGTTAGCCCCTCCCCTGCCAGTCACATTTACACAGTAATCAGTGCATTTTTATAGTACTGATCGCTGTATAAATGTGAACGGTCCCAAAATAGTGTCAAAAGTGTCCGATCTGTCCAATGTGACACTCTCGATAAAAATCACAAATCGCCGCCATTACTAATAAAAAAATGTAATAAAATAAAAATGCCATAAATCAATTTTGTAGACGCTATAACTTTTGCGCAATCCAATCAATATTTGCTTATTGATTGTTTTTTTTTTACATTCAGCTGTTAGTGGGGAACCCAATCCCATTGACTATCAATGAAAGGTTTAGCCAATGTTGGTTGCTAGTTGTAAAGGACCCCGACAACCAGTACACATTCCATTATTACTGCATGCCTCGATCACTACTTAATTATGGCATGCATTTAATTATTTATTTCCTACTGTGAATTGAGTTTAATGCCTGTTCATGCAGTATTTGGCGAGCGCGTTGAATGGAATAGTGAATTGACAGATTCAGGATCGCATGCAGTATTTAGGGAACATGGGTCTAAACACCTACATACAGCATGTGATCTGGTTCTGTGAATGGAGCCCATAGGCAGGCGAGCCCAACTGATCTTTATGAGGAATTAAAGCAGTATTAAACCAAAAAAAAAGAAAAAGTTCATATATTGCAGCTTAAAGGGAAGTTCCACCCACAATTTCACTTTTTAAATATAAATACCCCTGTAATACACAAGCTTAATGTATTCTAGTAAAGTTAGTCTGTAAACTAAGGTCTGTTTTGTTAGGTTGTTACAGCATTTAGTTTATAATCTAGAAATAGACCGTGGCCATCTTAAGTGTGGACATCATGAAGCCAGACTGTATGACTTCCTGGATTTCAGCTTTGCATATCCCGCACATGCTCAGTGCTGCACAAGCAATGTAATAGGTTTCAGTCAGGTTTGCAAGGACTACTGGGAAACATGACGCCTATCCCAGAAACCCTTGCAAATAGCCTTGTGACTTAATAGCCTAGGCTAATAAGGAGGAGAAAGTAACGAAGGACTACAAAATAAAGGTATTTACAAGCAACAAAATAAATAAAAATTGTCCATTCTGAACACTATGAGATTAGGGCATGCAGCACAGACAAACATAAAAAAATGGGTGGAACTCCACTTTAACAATCCTTAGATATGTTGGCGGCTTTCGTTTTCTGTTTTTTCACCTAGTGATCCAGCCAGTAACACACTTCCTGTCTTAGGATGGCTCCTCTCCATCTATGAAGTTGCATCCACACTTGGACCGTAAGCACCGTCTAGAGGGGGTAGTGTTAGATGGACTAGTGGATTTCCATGGACTATACATAAGTGACTAACAATTGATACCCTAACTTTAGCTAACAATTTTTAAGCAGTTATAAAAAATAAATAATAATTCTTGATCCTAGGTTCACACTTGTGCGATGTAGACACGGCATGCGATTCGCCCAGGAATCGCACTGCATTCCTGTGCACATCAAATGCGTAGTCTGTGCGGTGCAATTTCAGCACTACATTTTGTACGGCTGAAATCACATTGCATCTGCACCACAATGATGCAGAACTCCCCCTTGCACCCGAATCGCATCAAATTGGAATCACACCCATGCAATACGGTTCTGGCAAGCGCACTGTGTTTTGCAATCTGTTTCAGGGTGTTGTTAAGATAACATTGACACCTGCACCAGATCAAATGGACACCGTATGATTGTGTTGCGATGCAGCAAGCGCACGGGATTCACTGTGTTTCCGGCAATGCATAAGTGTGAACCAGGGCTGAGTGATAAAGGTTTTACAAAAAAAAAAAATTCAACTTCGCAAGCTCAGCTGTCAATGTTTGACAGTGTTTGTCTCATCACTCTAACTTCCACTTTTGCTGGATAGCTTGGTCTGTTAAAGCACATTGAAAAATAACAAACTTATTACACTAGTGGTTGGGGGGTGGTAAAACTTCTACCCCTTTAGCTGCGGATACAGTGAAGGGGTGTGCACATGTGCGGCAAAAATGATCCCTGCTTTAGTAGAAAGTTATTGGTGATAGTTAGTTAATATAAGATCTGTCATAGTATAATGAATAATAATCAGTCTTTTACCACTTTATAAATATGTCCGTTAATCTTTTTTTCTGCATCAAAAATGAATGGAAAGTAAGTTATATGGTATTTATTGGCATAGTTCATACCAGTTATTACATTTTTCCTGCACTGGACTGTACTTGAATACAGTGAAAAGCTTTAAAAACGCACTGGAATGCACTTAAACCACCAAAACGCACTGGAACGCACATGTCCTTATTTTAGGTTAAGAAAAAAAGGGGGAAAAGGCACTGGAATACACCAAAAACACGCATGCAGAAAATCACCCGGACTGCGTTTCTATGGTGTGAACTGGCCCTAAATGAAGTTTCCCAGCATGACAGTATTGTTGTTCTCTGATGCCACCTACAGGTAGAATGTTGTATGAGCATTGTTGGAGCCAATAAAGCTCCGTATGGCTCTCAGCTGTGCTATACATTCTGCCTGGACCAGTTAACATTAGTTCATTATTTAAACATTTGCTGCAGCCACAAGGCTACGGAGCAAAAGAGAAGTATTGTATTCTATTGCATATCATGTCATCAGGCTGGCTTATTTATGAATATATTATTACACTAATTATTAAAGGTTTTAGAGCCTTCCGTGTGGCTTACCTGTTATATTTAAATGTGTAATTTAAAGGAGTTGTAAAGGAAAAAAAAATGTTGCCTAAAATTAATGTCTGCAAGGTAGGCAGACAGAATAGTGTAATGATTCTGTTAAAAAACGAGTAAATACCTATTAAATTCCTTCATCTATATCACCTCCGGCGTTCTAGTTTCTGTTCTCTCATTCACTTCCTGGTTTGTGGCGCTCGTTCATGCAAGAACTACATTTCCCAGTGTGCATTGCGGCACGCCCAGTATTTCACACCTCCTTGAAGTCTCTAACACGTAGAGAGCGTCCTGCCGCACAGATGTAGTTCCCAGGAGGGGGCGAGCACGTCACTGACCACCGCAGTAAAGCCTTCCTTCGCGGTGGTGAGTAAAAATCAGACAAGCAGGAAATGAACAAAACAGAGAAGAAATAGAGCAACTTCTGAGCAAAAACGAACAATGAGGAAGTGAAAAGAGCAATGTCTGCAGGTAAAGGATGCTTATTATGAAAAAAAATGTTTTTGCTTTACAACCCCTTTAAGCTCACAATGAATGAAGATTCCAGACATATATACATCCAAAAGTCATGTTTGCATAGATATTAGGATGTTGTAAATAACAGAACTGAGGATGCAATTCATCCCTAATTGCATCACAGTATAGGCTTCAGAAACCAATTGGTTGCTACAAGCGTTTAATGCCAAAGTCACTTGCTAGCTGATCAACAACAGATTTAAGGTCCCAGCTTAGAGCAATGTTCCAGCGAGAACTTGATTAAAGTGTTACTAAACCCAGGACCCTGCATTCACTATATCTGGTCTCCCAAAGTACAGAGAACATGGAAATGCAATTATTTTAGCAAATATGAACTGCTAAATACCTTTTCTCACCATCAGTATACATCATTCTCCTTTGACTGTCCTATGAGGCTGCATGACCACTGACCCTCTGCCTGGACAGTGCTGATTGGCCCTGTGCTGATCACATGCAAAAAAAAACCTCTCTAGCAATACACACCATACTGAGCATGTGCAGAGTGCCTCCAAGGCTCTGTAGTAATATAAGATAGATAGGGGACTGGGGAAGAAGGGGGAGATCAGAGAAGACAGGATCAAACAGTCTTTTTACACAGTGCGCATTATATACCCTTTAGGTTGCACAGTGAGTATAACAAGCATGCGATGGTAGGTGGGTAAAATTATTGGATAGCCGCACTCAAAAAATCCAAATGAAGGACTGTCTTTTATTAGTAAAAAGTGAACATGCAACAGAGCACAGCCACAAGAGAGGACAGCCGACACGGTTCACACTTTAACAGTGCTTGATCATGAGCCATGATCAAGCACTGTTAAAGTGTGAAACGCGTCGGCTGTCCTCTCTTGTCTCTGTGCTCTGTTGCATGTTCGCTTTTTACTAATAAAAGACAGTCCTTCATTTGGATTTTTTGAGTGCGGCTATCCAATAATTTTTCCCACCTACCATGTCTGTCTTGTGCATTGCCTGCACCTTGGTTTCCTGAGAAGCTCCTTGATTGCATGCTAAGATCCACCTGAAGCGGTGTCTCCTTTCTATCATTCAACAAGCATGCGATACTGCAAATACAGACTGATTTTACTGTTGTAGGTTTAGTAACACTTTAAAAGCAGTATTTGTAACAAAACAGTAGACACTTCTTGATACAGATGCACAAAGTAAACAATATGCATTTATGTACAATACATAGTCATATGCAACAACACTCATAACTTAATGCTTTTTTCACAGAGGGAACAGATACTCCGAATAAGGCACATAATGGGTACCAGTAACCTAGTCATGGTTTTTATGAACATTTTGGAAGTGAGCAACTTTCTATCTAAGGGTAGACTATACAGTCCTCCACTATGCTTTGGTCCACACTAACCTTCAAGGACAGATCTGAAAACCACCATGGTCTCAAAGTACAAGAAGCCTTCCTTACAAATACTGATAGGTATTCCCGCCAAGATGCCCTGTGTATCCATCTCTTAGCAGGAAGACCACCTAAGGGGTCTTCCTGCTAGCACCACAGTTCTAGGATCTAGCTCCTTACGGCTCTGTGCCTGGTTGGCATACAGCACCAACAAGCGCACCTTGCCCCCTTGGATACCCCCAGTATTTTTCCTATTGCATCATGCTCGTGGTGCTAATTTGCAAAGGAGTCACTGCCAACTGCACCAGTGATTGTTTAGTCACCTCCCACTTAAAAGAGATAGCAGCAACATACGACAAAACATCCCAATCTCACTGACCAATGGAAGATGTACCATAAGGACACATAAGCCCACATTACAAGCAGCAATCCTACTTTTCTTTGCTGCCCCTGTTTCGACTAAGTCATATTGCCCTGCATTGCCCATAGACATCTCACCTGTTCAGATGGCATACAATGTATTTGAGGGTGTCATAGTTTGGTTCAGGAAGGTTTCCAACAAGGTCTTTCATAGTCTGTATCCTCTCTGACAAATCAGGAATTTCTGTTCAGAACAAAGGAAGATTTCATAGGTGGTTTGCAGAATTTAGGAGACATTTTTGTTTGTGTGAAAACATATACAGCAATACCTTGGATTACGAGAAAAATTTGTTCCAAAAGAATGCCTTTAATCCAAAGCACTCGTATATCAAAGCGAGTTTCCCCATAGTAAATAATGGAAACTCAGCTAATCCATTCCACAGCCACTGCTTGTTTATGCAGTACAACATGTGGCCTGAGAGGGGGGCACTGGAGACACTTAAAAACACTCTGAGAAACTCGAAAACCACTCAGAGATGTTCGGAGACACTTGAGAACAGAGTGTCTATGAGTGTTTCCGAGTGTCTCCAAGCATCTCAGAGTGTCTCCTAGAGACTCCAAACATCACTGGCGCGCCCGCATCTCCGGCCAAATGTGGTACTGCACACCCCAGCAGCTTGAATCCTGCTCGTCTTGCGAATCAGGATCTAAAAAAAAAAAAAAATTGCTCATATTGCGAAACGCTCGTAAACCGCGTTACTCGCAATCCAAGGTTCTGTTATGGCAACTCGTTGCCCACTTTAAAACATACTATCAACATTGTCTTCAGTTGATTGTACTGTATCTTAAAGGATAAGTTCACCTTTCATAACTAGTGTTGCTCACGAATATTGCATATTCGAGTATTCGCGAATATCTCGAATATCGCGGCGAATATTCGCTATTTCGAATATTCGCATTTTTCAAATTTCGCAATAAATTTCGCAAAAAAATTGCGAATTTCGCAATTTTTTTTTTTTTTTTTTTTATAAAATATAGCGAATATTCGTAAATATCGAATATTCGTGATATTTTATCCCAAAAAAAATAGCGAAATTTCGCAACATTTTCGCTTTCGCATATGTGAAATTTCGCTTTATTTTTTTTTATAAAATATACAGAATATTCGTAAATATCGAATATTCGTGATATTTTATAAAAAAAAAAATCGCGAAATTTTGCATTAGCGAAATTTCGCATTGCCGAAAATTCGCAATTTTTTTTTTTTATAAAATACCACGAATATTCGATATTAACGAATATTCGCGACCGCATATGTGAAATTTCGCTTTTTTTTTTTTTTTATAAAATATACCGAATATTCGTAAATATCGAATATTCGTGATATTTTATAAAAAAAAAAAAAAAATCGCGAAAATTCGCAATTTTTTTTTTTTTTATAAAATATCACGAATATTCGATATTAACGAATATTCGCGAATATTCTTCGAAATATTCGCGAAATATCGCGAAATCGAATATGGCGTATTCCGCTCATCACTATTCATGACCTGTTACACTCATATTCAGTGCATGTAACATGTTATGAATGCACCGATTTTCTCCCTGTGTCTGCTGCCACAATTCAAAAAAGACACTGCCCACCCGGCTGCATTATTCGTGTGCAGTTCTCTGCACCTGTCGGCCTGTAGTTTTCAATGAACTACTACGGATAGTGTATCTTTCTTTCTACTAGCACAGAGGAAAAAAAAGTGCGTGAACAAAATAAAAATAATAAAAAATAAAGAAAAAATATCAAGGTTTGACCTAGATCTGTGCCAGGGTTAGTGTTTGGGTCAAGTAAGGGTCAAAGGTCAAGGTCAGTATATTTTGCGGAGGATTTTTTTTTTAATTAGTATCAGTTAATGTCAGTGTCAGTTAATGTTTGTGTCAGTGTGTTTTACAAAACAAAATGCACACTATTGTTTCTGTGCTGTACTACGGATACAAACAACCAATAACATACACATATATGGCTGCAATAGTGAGGAGCAGGAGAATTTATTTTGGGTTGTTTTTGGTGGTAGGTGGGGGTGGTAGTAACAGTAATAAACATTTTTTTTTTTTTTACTTTTTTCCTTTGATAATAAAAACAAAATCAGGAGATATCCATAGCCATTTACTACCACAAAGTAGTTGTGATGATATGTACGGTTTTACTAACACATGTCAAAGTTGCAAAATTGTGCTTAGGCGCTAATATTTGTTTTACCCTTAGGCCGCGTACACACGATCGAATTTATCTGCTGAAACCGGTCCGACGGACCGTTTCAGCAGACAAATCCGATCGTGAGTACGGGCGAGCAGACAGGTTTGTCCATCGGACAAATTTCAAAGCATGCTTTGAAATTTGTCCGCTACAAACCTGTCCGTCGAATCTGTCCGCTGGTTAGTACACTAACCAGAGGACAGAACTGTCCGCGCATGCGTCGAAAGGATTCGACGCATGCGCGGAAGGATTTCACTTCCTCGTTTGGTGACGTGGCGGCATCAACGTCACCGCCACGTCACCGCGTTCCCTGGCCAAGGGGATTTTGATCCGATGGTGTGTACACACCGTCGGACGAAAATCCGGAGGAGACATGTCCGCTGGAAACGGTCCGTCGGACATGTTTCACTGGACATGTCCCTCCGTGTGTACGCGGCCTAAGGGGTTAAAGTTGCCCTGCAGAAAGTGCCAGTTTGACCTTGCCATAAGCACAAAACCCATTGATCACCTTCATGTAAATAATGGCATATCAAACACTTTTGCAATGAAGTTACCTCTGAGAGCATAAACTTTTGCAATAATGTTGCAATGAAGTGGTTGCAGCACACAGTAGAAGGTTATATTTAAATATAAACTTGTCTGAAAATATCAAAAAACACTCGTCCTAAATGTACTATATCTCACAGGTATATTGTACAGAGTTCATTTTTGTATAAGATCTACTTACGAACAGCTGAAATAAATTCATCGAACATGCTGAAAGGGATAAGTGGCTCCGGAAGTTCACGGAAGAACATTTTTAGAGCACCTGTGATGACGTGAATATCGTCCCACTCACTGTCATTGAGATCCAACTTCTCCTCTGCATTCACCAAGAACAAAAACCATTAGAAACATCTCCTATTCACCTCATTATACATGTGTGTATGAGTCTTTCCCTAAACTCTGTTGCTGTTTTTACATCTAGATAATAGCAATTGTTTCAGAGTAATGATGCTGTTCTGGATGTTGTATAAATAAAGTGCAGAACTTATGCGCTCACCTAAAGCGAAATAAAAGTGACCTTGTAAAGTCTTGATAAGTAGAGATTTTTTTGTACTAGCTGTATTGTCAGGGCTGTCTTTAACCACTTAACCCCCAGACTATATTGCTGGTCAAAGATCAGAGCACATTTTGCGATTCGGCACTGCGTTGCGACGTGGCTCCAAAACAAAATTGGCGTCCTTTTTTCCCACAAATAGAGTTTTCTTTTGGTGGTATTTGATCACCTCTGCGGTTTTTAGTTTTTGCGCTATAAACCAAAATAGAGCAACAATTTTGAAAAAAATGAATATTTTTTACTTTTTGCTGTAATAAATATCCCCCAAAAAATACATAAAAAACTATTTTTTTCCTCAGTTTAGGCCGATATGTATTCTTCTACATATTTTTCGTAAAAAAATTGCAATAAGCGTTTATTGCGCAAAGGTTATAGCGTTTACAAAATAGGGGGTAGTTTTATGGCATTTTTATTATTATTATTTTTTTACTACGAATGGCGGCGATCAGCGATTTTTTTCAGTACTGCGACATTATGGCGGACACTTCGGACACTTTTGAGACATTTTTGGGACCATTGTCATTTTTATAGTGATCAGTGCTATAAAAATGCATTGGATTACTATAAAAATGCCACTGGCAGTGAAGGGGTTAACACTAGGGGGCGGGGAAGGGGTTAAGTATGTTCCCTGGGTGTGTTCTAACTGTATGGGGGGGTGACGTATAGCTACGTGCTCTCGCCCAGCAGAGCCGGCCTGCCACCTTATAACTGCTGGTCGGCAAGCAGTTAATATGGTTGGACCCTGGTTGCTAGAGGTTACAGCGCACATTATGGCTCACTGATTAGTTGCTAGAGGTTACAGCACATGATTTCTGCTCGTTGATTGGTTGCTAGAGATTACTGTACAGTAATACTGCTCACTAATTGGTTGCCAGAGATTACAGTGTATCATTATCGCTTACTGACTGGTTGCTAGAGGTTACAGCACACATTATGGCTCACTGATTAGTTGCTAGAGGTTACAGCACATGATTTCTGCTTGTTGATTGGTTGCTAGAGATTACTGTACAGTAATACTGCTCACTGATTGGTTGCCAGAGGTTACAGTATCATTATCGCTTACTGACTGGTTGCTAGAGGTTACAGCACAGTAAGCGATAATGATACTGTAACCTCTGGCAACCAATCAGTGAGCAGTGTTACTGTACAGTAATCTCTAGCACATTATGGCTCACTGATTAGTTGCTAGAGGTTACAGCACATGATTTCTTCTTGTTGATTGGTTGCTAGAGATTACTGTACAGTAATACTGCTCACTGATTGGTTGCAAGAGGTTACAGCACACCATCTCTTTACTGCAGAGGGGCATGATATACATATGAATGCCGCCTTCATTACCGGATGCGCCTATTTACATATGATTGCCGGTTATTTACATGTAAACACAGGAACTGCCGGTGAGTCATCTGTACACAACAATGGGGCAGAGCTGGGCAGCATTAGTAGCAGCACTTCACACTGAGATATCAGGACACAGCACAGGACTAAAACTTCAAGGGACAAGGGAATTTAAACTGGGATAGTTAGCAAGTATGAGGCAGCTGCTTTGGGCCCAACAACAATGACAGGGCCCAGGGCAGCTTCCCCTTTTGCCCTGCCTTAAAGACAGCCCTGTGCATTTTTATGCACATTGCTGTATTTTTCAGCACAAAAAAAAACTCTACTCACTGGGGCTGATTTACTAAAGAAAAGAAAATGGATCATAAGCAGCACTATGGTAGTAATAATAATAATAAAAAAATCCCTGAAAAATTACAATGGTAAATGTTGCTGAAACCCTCTGTATTATTCATTGCCATTGTAAGGCTGCATGCAAGGTGAATATCTCCTAAACCGTACAGGTACCTACAGGTAAGCCTTATTTTCTGTAGTTAAAAATGACCAAGCAGACAATACAGCCGCTTTAAGGAGATTCACCTTATCTATTTGTCCTGTTTACCATTATCAGGGAAAGTAGAAGAAAATCTCAAATGTTGGGTTGTCCCCAGAAAAGTAATAGAGGGAAAATCTTCCAATGGGGACAATAGTTCTGGTGACCTGTGGTTCCCCAAGAGATTTCCTAAAATTTGCAGGGATTTCCTTTTACTTCCTGTTTTGGTTAGGGGACAGGAAGTGAATAGAAATCTCTGCAATGAGACACAGATTGCAAAAAACAATTCTGAGAAGGGTTATAACGCTTCCTTACTCTATCCAAAATGGAAAAAAAAAAAAAGTTGTGCTCGTAGTTCTATTTTAAGCCTGCAAGGGAACCAGCTATTTTATTTTTAGGAAACAAGTTTACTACCGATTTAATACATAATACAAATAGAAATGATTCTACCAAGAAAGAGTAGCAAGTGAGAAATATTATAACATAAGCAGAGCCTAGTTTTTTCTAAGATGAACAAAGCAATTTATATTAACATGAATAAAAACAGAATAGAAAAGCCACTCACACACAAATAACAAATACAAATGCAAAATACATCAGTCTTCAACTTTACACAAAGAAGAACACAAGCATGCTTAAAGTGGATGTAAACTGGATTCAGGAACTTTGAGCGGGGCACATATATCTGCAGTGTTTTCTTATCTCTTTTTAAAGCCCTAAGTTATGTGGCTTTCTCCTGCTCCATTCTTCTGTTATCAGCCTGATAACTTCTGACAAGTTCTCAGTCAACTGTGATAAAACCAGCCTGAATTTTGTGTCAAGGTGGGTGCTATAAATAGATTAGCAGAGAGCTGGTCAATTCACAGCACAGCTCTGCAAGTCTCCGCCTATGTGGAGAGGGGGTATGTGCCTTTCCTCCAATCAGCTGTCTCACAGTGTATGGCAAGAATCCACACCCACAGGTGAATCAGGAAGAGAAAATTCTAACACAATGGGGTTGATTTTAAAATTCTATGGCATCTAGAGTGCCTACCGTATATACTATATATATAAGCCGAGTTTTTCAGCCCTTTTTTTAAGGTTAAATATACAACCCTTGGCTTATACACGGGTCAGTGTACCTGAAGGGCTGCGAGCGTCCATTGTTTAAAAGTCACCCTGGTCCCTTCCCAGCAGACACTGGACCAGATTCTCGTACATTTTCCGCTGGCGTAGCGTAAGCCATTTACACTACGCCGCCACAATTTAACAGAGCAAGTGCCGTATTCCCAAAGCACTTGCTCCGTAAGTTGCGGCGGCGTAGTGTAAATGGCTCTGCGTATCCCCGCTTAATTCAAAGGGGGCGGCTTGTATTTAAATTAAGCACGCCCCCGCGTCGATCAAACTGCGCATGCGCCGGCCTCAAAAATAGCCCAGCGTCAGAAAAAATGAATGAAGCCGACGTGAGCGTCGTTTACGTAAATCCTTATTCGCAAACGACTTAGTAAAACTAAGTAACCGATGAAAAAAGACGACGCTGACCCAACACCATACTTAACATGGCAACGACGGAACTTCGTAAACCTACCTCTCATTTAGCAGGGGTAGGTTTACGCTTACGGAAACGACGTAAACGACGACGGGGCGGCGTAAAAACGTTCGGGAAACGCCGGATTAGGCTCATTAGGATGCATAGGCAAATGAGAAATCATCGTAAAGGCCACCTAGCGGCCAGCGATGTCATTACATCTACGATCCGACGGTGTAAGTGTTTTACATCTGTCGGATCTTCACTGTATCTATGCGTAAGTGATTCTAGGAATCACACGCATAGATACTCAGGAAAAAAACAGAGATACGCCGGTGTTGCCTACGAAACACCGGCGTATCTCTTTTGAGAATCTGGCCCACTGTGTTCAGTGTTTCCGCCTATCACGCATGTCCTCTCATCCTCGGACTCAGTTTCCCAGCAGACACTGTGTTCAGTGTTCCACCTATCACGGACGTTCTCTTGTCCGAGGATGAAAAGACATCTGTGATTGGCGGAACACTGAACACAGTGGGCCAGATTCTCTAAAGAGATACTCCGGTGTATCGTAGGAAACACCATCGAATCTATGTTTTTTTTACTGGGTATCTATGCGTGTGATTCCTAGAATCACTTACGCATTGATACAGTGAAGATCCGACATGTGTAAAACAATTACACTGTCGGATCGTAGATGTAATGACTTCGTTGGCCGCTAGGTGGCCTTTACGTTGTTTTCTCATTTGCCTATGCAAATGAGCCTAATACGCCGATTCCCGAACTTTTTACGCCGCCCCTTCGTCGTTGTTTACGTTGTTTCCGTAAGCGTAAACCTACCCCTGCTATATGAGGGGTAGGTTTACGAAGTTCCCGTCGTTGCCATGTTAAGTATGGCGTCGGGTCAGCGTCGTCTTTTCCCGTCGGTTACGTCGTTTTACTAAGTCGTTCGCGAATAGGACTTTACGTTAATGACGATCACGTCATTTTCACGTTGGCTTCAATGACGTTTTCCGACGTGAGCTGGAGCATGCGCACTGGGCTTTTTTCCCGGCCGGCGCATGCCTCATAGGCTGCTGGAAAACGCCTATCATGGAACGGGACCAGGAGGAGACCGCGACTTTTAAACAATGAATGGACGCCCGCAGCCTGTCAAGAATTTTAGGTACACTGACTTGGGCACAGGGAGGCTGCAATGGGCACAGTGAGGTGGCAATAGGCACAGTGAGGTTGGGCACAGTGAGGTGGCAATGAGCACAGGGTGGTGGCAATGGACACAGTGAGGTTGCAATGGGCACAGGGAGGTTGGGCACAGTGAGGTTGCAATGGGCAAAGTGAGGTTGGGCACAGTGAGGTTGCAATGGGCACAGTGAGGTTGGGCACAGTGAGGCATGCAAATGGACACAGTGAGGCATGGAAATGGGCACAGTGAGGCGTGGAAATGGGCATTGTTGACCCTCTTTTCCACTTACAGTAGCTGCTGCATTCTCACCCTAGGCTTATACTCGAGTCAATACATTTTCCCAGTTTTTTGGGGTAAAATCGGGTACCTCAGCTTATACTCGGGTCGGCTTATACTCGAGTATATACAGTATTTTAATTTGACTTAATATGACCTATTTTTATTTTGCCATTTTTTTGCATTAGGATTTCTGTGTGTGATAGACAAGTACTTAAAACGAACTGCGCATGCATCAAGAGGTGGACGTATCCCCGTGCGCATGCGCACAACCATGTCGAAACCGCCGGATCACTGTGTACGCCGTGAACGTAACCTACGCCCAGTCAGATACACGTCGGCCCATATTCACAGACATCCAACGTACAATACGTAGGCTTGTGTTCCCTGGTCCATACCTTTGCATGGGTTGCGCCTCATCTATGGGGAATAACTTTATGCCGGACGTAAAACTTACACAAACCGCATATATCATGCGCCGGGCGCAAGTACGTTTGTGAATCGCCATATTTCCCTCATTTGCATATGTGAATGCCTAATCAATGGGAGAAGCAACATACGTCCAGACCATATTTGCGCCCACGCCACGCCGGTGTTAGTAAGATACGTCAGGGTAGGATGGCCTATTTTTAGGCGTATATTGGTTTGTGACTGTGGCGCACACATACGCCGGGCGCATATTTACGCTACGCCGGGAAAAGGTGAGTTAAGTCTGCGTAAGTGCTTTGTGAATCCGGGCCAATGTGTTCCAGCATCACAAGCAGGTGTGTTCCTGGATCACCAGGATGAAGTTGTATAGTACAGTAATTCATGATTGTTAAATGGGACTGCTCTGCAGGCTATATTCTCTGTAGGCATCTCAAAGTTTAAAAGTTTTTTCAGTTTAGCTGGAGTGTACCCTTAACGCTGAATTCTGGGGGAAGTTTTTTTTGCCTGTGTATAAAGGTCAGTTTATACCTTAAATAACTGAGTTATTGTTTTCTTTCATCTGTAAACTGGCACTGAGTAATACATAGGATCTTTGCCCATTTTCAGTCCCTATTGCCCAGGACATCTGTTTTCTTAGACCAGTTGCCACTCTAATCTCTATTCCCCTGGCCGCTTTGGTAACTTCCACACTGTAGTTCTGTTTAAGCGACCAAGGATGTAACTATGTCCCTGCTCACTGAAGCAGGCGAACCCAGGAGTCTCAGATTGCCGGTCTGAACTGCCCCCTGCTGATGCGTTTTCTAAATGACAGGTCCGCTCAGCTCAAGCTCAGCCCACGCAGACGACTGCCACTACTTCCATTTCCCTAAGCATTGTGGGAAATGTTATGCATTTTTCTTGCATGGATGTGACATGTAGACAAATAGAAAGTCATCCTCCTGGGGCCCAGAAGTAGCACATTATTCACTGGGGCAGAAATAGTGAGTCATTTTAATTACCAATTTCTCAGCGATTTAGTAAAACCTGGGAAGAGGGATCTGGAAATGCAAAGATAGCAAGATGCAGGATGCTTGAGCCCATAAAATATTCCACCAGAGCTTTTTAAGACAGCGAAGATCTAAGATTTGAGGCACCACCCACCAGAGATGTAACTATTAGGCTACATTCGCACAAGCGTTTTACCACGATGCAAATGCCATCAAGCAGGAATCTATCTATTCTTACTGCTGTGCTTGACAACGGTGAGCACACAAAGTGGCATTCAGTAGCGATAACTGCAGGTAATCACTGGCGGTGTGAACAGTCACTAATAGTTGCGGTTGCTGACAACCTGTCATTGAAGTGTACGGGGTCAGCGGTCACAGGTAACCACTCTTAGGCTGCATTCACACCTACGCGACAAGTAACGCCGCGTACGGGGCTTACTTTGCCGCGATTCGATTAACTTTTCTTTTTTTTTTTAACAAATTCTTTCCATTGCAGTCTATGGCCGAACGCCAATGCCGCCTGCAAAAAAGGGTCCGGGACTTTTTTTCAGGCGACAGGTGTTTCGGCGTGAGATGTGAACCATCTCATAGACAGCAATGGAAATTCGCCCCTCCAGCGTATCGAGTGTCGGGGGTTTTGTCGCCAAGGTGTGAATGCAGCCTTAAGTGTCACACAAAGCAACGATATTCAGTAGATTCCTGCCGCTGGCATTCGCACCCTGACAAAACTCCTGAGTGAATGTAAGCTTATACCACATTTTTTGCAGGCACCTTTTTTTAACTTTTCTAATTAGTGACAGTATAATTTTAACTCACTGACTACCTCTCTCTAAACCAGGGGTTTCCAAACTCTCTAAACAAAGGGCAAGTTTATTGTCCTGAAGACTTTAGTGGGGCTGGACTGTGGCCAGTGGGAGTAGAAAAAGTCCCGGTGTCAGTGGAGAAATAAATAAATAAACAGTGGAAGTAATTGCATCCCATCATTGGTGTCAGCAGGAGGAATTGTGCCCCATCATTGATGTCATCATGCCCCATCGTTAGTGTCATTGGGAGGAACTGCACCCCATCACTGATGTCATTGGGCCCCATTCTTGGTGTCATTGGGAGGAATTGCACCCATCATTGTTGTCATTGGCCCCCATCGTCTGTGTCATTGGGAGGAATTGCACCTCATCTTTGAGGTGAATGAAATAGTGCCCCAAGGGAAGAATAAATGCAAACAAAGGGCCCATCTGGCCCCTGGGCCACAGTTTGGAGACCACTCCTCTAAACCAATAGTACCCAACCTGCAGCCCTTTGGCACCTAATGCGTGTCAGTTCGAGCCACTATAAACAGTAGTCTGAGTTTTACTCAAGCCAGTAATAGATAAATATTATTTGAAGCGGATTCTGAAAGTTAAATGGTTTTGTTTATTTATTTCATGCTGTCTTTTTTTCCTGCCCCCCCCCCTTTTCTTTTTATGTTTGTATAATGGATCTCTTTGAGATAAATATCAAATGTGGCACAAGTAACTTTTATGCCGCGTACACACGGTCGTTTTTTGTGATGAAATAAAACGACGTTTTAAAAAAATGATCGTGTGTGGGCAAAATGTCGTTTTATGTCTACAAAAAAACGACCAAAAAAAAATTCGAACATGCTTGAATTTTTTATGTCGTTTTTCTGAATGTCGTTTATTGTGTCATAAAAAATGATCGTGTGTGGGCTAAAATGACGTTTAAAACAACGTTTTTAAACCCGCGCATGCTCAGAAGCAAGTTATGACGCGAGCTTGAATGGAACAGAGTGCCGTTGTACGTGTTGTACGTAACCGCGCTTTGCAAGAGCATTTTCAGAAAATGATGGTGTGTAGGCAACGTCGTTTTTTAAAATGAGGTTTGAAAAACGTTGTTTTTTTTTCATGAGAAGTACTTGTTAAAGGGGTTGTAAACGTACAATATTAATTAGCGGTAGCGTCCTTTACCTTAGTGCAGTCCTTCGATTTTGTTTTTAAATGTCCTTATTTCTTCTGAGAAATCCTCACTTCCTCTTCTTCTGTCTGTAACTACACACAGTAATGCAAGGCTTTCTCCCTGGTGTGGAGTGTCATGCTCGCCCCCTGCCTTGGACAACAGGAGAGTCAGGACCCTGACTAACACACAGGTCCTTTCTCTATCTGCAATGTAGAGAGTGTCCTGACTCTCCTGTAGTCCAAGGGAGGAGGCGAGCATGATACTCCACACCAGGGAGAAAGCCTCGCATTACTGTGTGTAGTTACAGACAGAAGAACAGGAAGTGAGGATTACTCAGAAGAAATAAGAATATTTAAAAACAAAATCGAAGGACTGCACTAAGGTAAAGGACGCTACCGCTAATTAAAATTGTACGTTTACAACCCCTTTAACAAGTACTTCTCATGAAAAAAAAACAACGTTTTTCAAACTTCATTTTAAAAAACGACGTTGTCTACACACCATCGTTTTCTGAAAATGCTCTTGCAAAGCGCGGTTACGTACAACACGTACAACGGCACTCTGTTCCATTCAAGCTCGCGTCATAACTTGCTTCTAAGAATATTTAAAAGCAAAATCGAAGGATGAGGTAAGTGAAGGAGCACTGCACTAAGGTGAAGGAAGTCATTTAGGAAAAAAAAATCCTTTCCAACCCCTTTAATGGGGGGGGGGGGGGCTGTTAAAGTGTTTTCTAGAAATCTCATGTCTCTTGAGGCATGTCCCCAGTCTCCAACAATTTAATAGCGTGTTTGGTCATGCATGGTCTGTGGTTATCTTCTGATGCATGTCTGTAGTCTCTACCACCTTTCTGTAGCATTACATTCATTATTATATATGGTTCCCTGAGACCCCCTGTGTCAAATATATTGGCCACCACTTCTCTAAACTAAATAAATCACGCTAGATTTTCAAACAGTATGTGGATTTATTTTTCCTTTCTTGATTACCTGACACAGAAAACAATACAAACTGAACAAAACGGGTTAGTCAGAGCCAATGACAAGTGCATAAACATCACTGTAAGCATACACATCAACATATAGACATGGCTGCAGAGTTCAGACCATTCAGACATTTCAGTTTCAGACATATTGCTGGCAGACATGGACGATAATAGCAGCTCTGGAAGCACGGTTGTTAAAGGGCACATCTGCTATGACATACACAGCATTGTAGCCAGAACACAAAGGGCTACCTTGGGAGAGCTGCTCCGGAAAAAGGTATCGTCCATCTGTGGTTACTGCCCTCTCTGAAAAATAATAGGTCAGCCTACTGATCAATTACAAGTTCCAAATAAGTGTGTTTGAGCTGCATTGTAGGCTGGATACAAAATGAAAAGTAATACATTTTAATATCGTATTTTTATTCACTCGGGCAGTATCATTTTATCAGTCATTTTTACCACAATGGTGTTGCAGATGGAGCTTCTTACCTCTGTCTACTATAAACCTCAGTTTCTGTATGATGGACAAGTTTCCACTCACTCTGTAAATCCCATCCACGTCCAGTCCTAGGACAGAACAGGAAATGATTTAAAAGAGTTAATCAATAGTGGCTGATCACATCATGTGGGTAAACAATATTATCGCAATGAATATGTACCAGGTAGGATGTGCCACACTTTGGCCTTGGAAGCATTTTAGCTGGTAATTACACAAACCTCAATTCATATTTTGTTTGAGCAATGTTGAGTGTCACCTGATGTTTTTCGAAAACATCTTAGTACAGTGTCATATATTTTTTTCTTACATGTTGCACTTTCTTTTAACCACTTAAGACCCGGACCATTAGGTTAAGAACCTTGGCGAACCTAGATGAGCAGGAGCAGGGCCCCTGTTTGCGATTCGGCACTACGTCGCTTTAACTGACAATTGCACGGTCGTGCGACGTGACTCCCAAAGAAAATTGGCGTCCTTTTTTTCCCACAAATAGAGCTTTCTATTGGTGGTATTTGATCACCTCTGTGGTTTTTATTTTTTGCGCTATAAACAAAAATAGAGTGACAATTTAAAAAAAAATTCAATATTTTTTAATTTTTGCTATAATAAATATCCCCCAAAAATATATATATATAAAAAAAATCCCTAATTTTAGGCCAATACGTATTCTTCTACATATTTTTGGTAAAAAAAAATCGAAATAAGCGTTTAACGATTGGTTTGCACAAACTGTATAGCGCTTACAGAATAGGGGATAGTTTTATTGCATTTTTATTAATATTTTTTTTTTACTACTAATGGCGGCGATCAGCGTTTTTTTTCATGACTGCGACATTATGGCGGACACTTCGGACAATTTTGACACATTTTTGGGACCATTGTCATTTTCACAGCAAAAAGTGCTATACAAATGCACTGTTTACTGTGTAAATGACAATTGCAGTTTAGGAGTTAACCACTAGGGGGCACTGTAGGGGTTAAGTGTGACCTCATGTGTGTTTCTAACTGTAGGGGGTGGGGCTGGACGTGTGACATCATTAATTGTCTTTCCCTATATCAATGACACAGTGAAGAACAGGGAAGGTGTGTTTGTCACCGTTCGTTAGCTCCGGTGACAGATCGCGGGACACCGGCGGCGATCGGGTCAGCGGGTCCCGCGGGCTCGGTCACGGAGCTTAGGGTCAGGTTGTGAGCACGCCGCCGGCGCTCGTGACCCCACGGCTGGGCTTAAAGAGACAAGTGATTGTGCCCAGCCGTGCCATTGTGCCGACGTATATCGGAGTGAAGGGGTCCTTAAGTGGTTAATATGTAATGTTGTAAAACATTACATACATAGAAAAAGCCTTTACTGGTTAAAGTTTCATTAACCACTTTAGCCCCTGAAGGATTTGCCCCCTTCCTGACCAGGCCATTTTTTGCGATACGGCACTGCGTCGGATTAACTGACAATTGCGCGGTCGTGCGACATGATACCCAAACAAAATTGACGTCCTTTTTTTTTACACAAATAGAGCTTTCTTTTTGTTGTATGTCAGGGGTGCCCAACCAGTGACATGGGGGCCACATGTGGCCCGCAAAGCCCTCTGATGTGGCCCGCGACCTCCTGCTCTGGGATGAAATAGAATAGAATACTGTTATTAAAGGCAGGGCCGGCCTTTGCGTTGTGCGGGTTGTGCGCCCGCACAAGGCGCCATGGGAACAGGGGCGCCGTGCATAGGGTTGTCACTTGCCACCTATTTTGCCCGGGTACACATTCCACCGTCCTGTGGCTTGTAGCAGCTGGATTTCTGTCTCAGGCGGCGCGCATGATCCCGTACTCTGCGCCGCGCTGCTGCCCTGTGATTGGCCGAACGGGCCATGTGCGATGTGCTAGGCAGGCCGGGAAGCAGATAAGGAGGTCTGTGAATGGCTGTGCTGGTCATGTGTGGAGGCGTGGGCGGGGCTGCACTGTGGATACGAGGATCATTGTGCCTGCTTTCTCCCGGAGTCCTGCCTCACGATGTGAGTCCTGCTCATCTGCTCTGTCAGCTTACCTCCCTCCTCTGTGTCACCCCCCCATCTCCTCCTCTGTGTCACCCCCCCATCTCCTCCTCTGTGTCACCCCCCCATCTCCTCCTCTGTGTCACCCCCCCATCTCCTCCTCTGTGTCACCCCCCCATCTCCTCCTCTGTGTCACCCCCCATCTCCTCCTCTGTGTCACCCCCCCATCTTCTCCTCTGTGTCACCCCCCCATCTCCTCCTCTGTGTCACCCCCCCATCTCCTCCTCTGTGTCACCCACCCATCTCCTCCTCTGTGTCACCCACCCATCTCCTCCTCTGTGTCACCCCCCCATCTCCTCCTCTGTGTCACCCCCCCATCTCCTCCTCTGTGTCACCCCCCCATCTCCTCCTCTGTGTCACCCCCCCATCTCCTCCTCTGTGTCACCCCCCCCCCATCCCCCCTGTTGTGTCACCCCCCCATCTCCTCTGTTGTGTCACCCCCCCATCTCCTCTGTTGTGTCACCCCCCCATCTCCCCTGTTGTGTCACCCCCCCCATCTCCCCTGTTGTGTCACCCCCCCATCTCCCCTGTTGTGTCACCCCCCCCATCTCCCCTGTTGTGTCACCCCCCCCATCTCCTCTGTTGTGTCACCCCCCATATCTCCTCTGTTGTGTCACCCCCCCATATCTCCTCTGTTGTGTCACCCCCCCATATCTCCTCTGTTGTGTCACCCCCCCATATCTCCTCTGTTGTGTCACCCCCCATATCTCCTCTGTTGTGTCACCCCCCATATCTCCTCTGTTGTGTCACCCCCCATATCTCCTCTGTTGTGTCACCCCCCATATCTCCTCTGTTGTGTCACCCCCCATATCTCCTCTGTTGTGTCACCCCCCATATCTCCTCTGTTGTGTCACCCCCCATATCTCCTCTGTTGTGTCACCCCCCATATCTCCTCTGTTGTGTCACCCCCCATATCTCCTCTGTTGTGTCACCCCCCATATCTCCTCTGTTGTGTCACCCCCCATATCTCCTCTGTTGTGTCACCCCCCCCTCTCTTCTGTTGTGTCACCCCCCCCCCTCTCTTCTGTTGTGTCACCCCCCCCCCCTCTCTTCTGTTGTGTCACCCCCCCCCCTCTCTTCTGTTGTGTCACCCCCCCCCTCTCTTCTGTTGTGTCACCCCCTCTCCACCTCCTCTCTCCCACCCACCACTCTTTAATCCCCCCTCTCTCTCTCTCATCCTCACCCCCACCAACTCTCTCTCTCTCTCTCCCCACACAATTAAAGGAAGGAAAACGACACTACAGTAGAGGAGCTCCACCCACAAACTCTGGCTCAAAGCGTCTCGCGGTATGGGGGTCTTTCTTGGGGAAGGGGACACTGATGGGTGGGTTCCCTGATCTAATCAAGGGGGGACCGATATAAGGTAAAAGGGAGTCGTGGTGGATTACAAGGCCCAGCATTTTACTATAGGAGGCATTGGTGGACTACAAGGCCCAGCATTTTACTATAGGAGGCATTGGTGGGACTAAAATGCTGGGCCTTGTAGTCCACCAATGGATCTATAGTAAAATGCACCAATGCTCTAGTGTCAGTGTGTAGCGGTCAGTGTGTATTGTGTAGTGGTCTGTGGGTAGTGTATTGTGTAACGGTCAGTGTGTATTGTGTAGCGGTCAGTGTGTATTGTGTAGTGGTCAGTGTGTAGCGGTCTGGCGGGGGAGGGGGGGGGGCTCCACAGGATTAGCTCGCACAGGGCGCCTGAACACCTAAGGCCGGCCCTGATTAAAGGTCAGTTTATTACTAAAATCACAGTGTATATATGGGCATATCTGCGGGTTACCTGTACTGAGCCATAGACTTCTATTACCTGTAAGTTTGGTGTGCTTTCTGAAAGTGTGGCACATGACCGGTTACCAAGTCGCTTAAGTGGCCCTCGCTCTTCAAAAGGTTGGGCACCCCTGTTGTATGTGATCACCTCTTTTTTTTTTTTTTGCCATAAATAAAAAAAGAGCGACAATTTTTTATTTATTTTTTAACCACTTTAGCCCCGGACCATATTGCTGTCCAATGACCAGAACACTTTTTGTGATCTGGCACTGTGTCGCTTTAACTGACAATTGCGCGGTCATGCGCGCGCGCGGGACTCGGGGGCGAGCGGGGACGCGCGCGCTGCCGCCGGCGGTGCGCGCTCCCCCCCTAGTGGCCGAAAATGTAGCTGACGTAGAGCTACGGGCTCTCGCCCAGGAGAGCCGACCTGCCTCCGAAAAATGACGGCGGCTGGTCGGCAAGTGGTTAAACTATATTTTTTTAGTTTTTGCTATAATAAATATCCCCCAAATTTAATTTTTTTTATTTCTTCATCAGTTTAGGCTGATATTATTATTATTATACAGGATTTATATAGCGCCAACAGTTTGCGCAGCGCTTTATGTATTGTGTATTGACATGTATTCCTCTACATATTTCTGGTAAAAAAAAAATCTCAATAAGCGTATATTGATTGGTTTGGGCAAAAGTTATAGGCCCAGATTCAGAGAGCGATTACGCCTGTCTAACTGGTGTTAGACAGGAGTAATTTCAAATTTCGCGTGCCGTATCACTAGTTTGAATCCTCAAACCATGATACGGCGGCTTTGGGCTTCGATCCGAGAGGCTTACGTCTTCGCAAACCTTCGGATCTACGTTGCGATATTTTTGCGGCCGCTGGGTCGAGTCCGCGTCGTTTTCACCGTCGGGGTATGCAAATGAGTTTTTACGGCGATCCACGAAGGTACGAGTGTCCTTCGCAATCGCCTACGTCATTTTTTGGCTACGTAATGTTAGAGCAGCTTTTGGCTGGTCTAACAGTGCGTAACCCATGTTAAGTATGGCCGTCGTTCCCGCGTCGAATTTAATTATTTTTTTTTTTTTAACGTAACTCGTTCGGGAATAGGAATGTACGTAAACGACGCTACTACGACGTAACGACGTGATTTCGCGCAATGCACGGCGGGAAATTTGGGAACGGAGCATGCGCAGTTCGATCGCCGCGGGAACACGCCTATTTTAAATGCTTCACGCCCCCTACTCGCGTAGATGGATTGCGCCAGGAGAAATACACTACGCCGCCGTCGTTTACTGGACACAATCTACCTGGATTCCACGTAGAGCCAGGTAAAATACGGCGGCGTAGTGTATTTCGGAAACGCTACGATAATCTAATTCTCTGTGAATCTGCCCCATAGCGTCTACAAAAAAGGGGATAGATTTCCGTCATTTTTTATTATATATTTTTTTACTAGTAATGGCGATGATCTGATTTTTATTGGGACTGCGACATTGCGGCAGACAGATCGGACACCTTTGACACTTTTTTGGGACCATTGAGTAGTGCACAGAGGATTTGCCTTTAGTAAATCAATCCCATTATCAGTGATCAATAAATTGTGAACATCCTGACTTTTTCTCCTCGCCAGCTACCCTTATTGTTAGTCCTTATTGTTAGTGTATTTTATGTGTCGCCCAGGAGGGTCAGAAGGTTGGAAACCCCTGCTCTAATGTATTTAAAAAAAAGAGTTTATGCTTCACTTTTGTAGAAGGGTAACTGTACATCATACAGCAATCAGAGCTAAAAATAGCTACTGATTACTGTATAAATATCACTGGCAGGGAAGGGGTTAACACTAGGGGCGATCAAGGGGTTAAATGTATTTCCTTAGTGTGTGTTTTAACTGTGGGGGGATGGGAGTGACAAGAGGAGGAGACATATCGCTGTTCCTAACTAATAGGAACACGCAATCTGTCTCTCCTCTCCTGACAGAACTGGGATTTGTGTGTTTGCACACACAGATCGGCATTCTGTCTCTCATGCCCACGATCGCGAATGGCCGGCTGTCATCGTGACCACCGGAGCAGATGTAAATGTACGTCATTTCGCGCAGGGCTGCCAACCTGCCAACGTATTTGTACATGTGCTGGTTCGGGAAGTGGTTAAAAAAATAATAAATGCATATTTTCTTTCCTGCAAAAATATGTGCATTTATTAATTTTTCACAAAAGGTGAACTTATCCTTTAAAGTAATGGGATCATGTAGAACCTAGTGGTGATGGGAATTGAAGCTACTAGACATGTGCACAACAAAATGTTTTGTTTTCTTTTGTTCCGTAGGTTCGTACCGATTCGTAATTTCGGAAGACGCACGTTTTCCTATTCGGACCTGCTCGTATTTCGTAAGACGCGATTTTTTCGTATTCCGAACGTTTCGTATTTTGGTTACCGTTTTATTTTCGTACATGCTGGATGATTCGTAATTCTGTTTAATTTATTTTCGTTATTTGTTAGACAATAATTTTCATAATTTTCGTCATTTTGTACTTTCGGAAATACATCAGGATTCACGGCACTTTCAACACACGGATCATCCATATTAACTATTGTTAAGCCCCGTACACGCGGTCGGACTGTTTTGCCAACAAACATAAAAACGATCGTTTTCCATTCGTTTTCAAAAAATCTGTTCGTTTGTAAGCTCCATCAGAAAACCATTTTCGGGTTCAAAAGTCTGGCCAACTAAACTCCCTTCAGACGAAAATCCATGGAAAAGTTTATTTGAAGTCCGATTGTGTGTAGGAGGCTTTACACTGTACTCAGCACAAAAGAGAGAAGCTGATTCACTAACCACACTCACTGCCCATTCTAAAGAACGATACAAGTACACAAATTTACGAACAGACAAAAAAAACAGATTTAAAAAACACACAAATGAAAATATGAACATATGACTGAAAATACGAACAGACAAAGGATTTAAAATACGGAATGCAAATCATTCGTTATAGATGTAATTTTCGTTCTTTTGCCATTCCCGTTTTGTCGTATTTTCGTAAGATTGTCGAATCGTTCGTTCGTATTTTCGCTTGTTCGTTATGTGGCTCATTCGTAATCCCGTCGTTTTCGTATTTTGGTTCTTTCAGTTTTTCGTATGTTCACATTGTTCCGCAGGTACGAATATTAACAAATTAGTACGAAAATGCATTTGTTACGAATGGGAACGCACATGTCTAGAAGCTACACATTCAGACTGTGTACTTAAATCAAATATGTAACTGAAGTATCTTATACCTCTTTCATTTACAGCTTCTATACACAGCCGAACAAACTTTGGGACAGTGCTATGTTCTCGATGGCAAAGAGCATCTAGGCGACAGCCAAAAACTTGATCTACAGAACAAAAAAAAAAAAACATTAAAACAGATTTCTGCACGTTGAAAACAAATTAAGAAATAAAGAAAAAATAAAGAAATAAACCAAAGATAGATGGACACAGGCTGAATTATTTAAAGAGAACAGATGAAAATCCTCTCTGATCCTCTCTTATTATGATTCTGTATTTTTCTCTAATTCATTTCTATTTCAATTTCTGGTCTTACTGAGCACATTCACTAGATAAGCTTTTCTTCTCTGTATTAGCCCAAACTTAAGAGGTTGTATTTAGGTTTTGTGCTGCCCTAGGCACTTCTGCACTTCTAATTTAAATATGACCCACCCCTTCCTGTCAAGGCCACACTCTGTTTTTTTAAGACCCCCCCTGAATCTTTTTTGGGGGGGCGCACTAGTTCTGAGGGCCTTGGGGGTGGGCAATGGATTTCCTTTATTTCCATAGTTTTTCTCTCACTTCCTGTTTGGCTATGGGGCAGGAAGTGAAGGGAATCTCCGCAATCGGACAGGGATGGTAAAAAATAAACTGACAGGGGCTATAACCCTCCCTTACTCTATCCAAAATGGAAAAAAAATATGTTGATTATAGTTCTAATTAAAGCACACATTTCTGATAATTTTATTGAGAGGACTAAGAAAATGTAACAATGCCAATGGTGCAACAGAAACATAGCACAGTGAGGAAGGTTTGTGGTCCAGGATAATAGGACAGTCAAAATTAGACAGTCAACCTTTTGTGCTGACCCCCTGCAAAGTGCTTCCCTAGGCCTGGGCCTTGTTGGCCTAGGCCAGGATACAGCGTTGCGTGACTGATAAAAAAGAAAATTTAAATTTTGCCTTTAAGGACCGCAGTGCAATAGTTACAGTACTGCAGTTCTCCATGTCTATGAATGTGGGGTAGGGATTAGAGAGTTTTCCCATTTTTACCCCACCACCCACTGGAACACAAACCAGGGATTATTAGGACTCTTCAACATCAAACTCAGATGGTGACAACAAACACAGCATTTAAAAACAAAGAACATAGGGAGCTGTGGTGGCTCAACGTGATTGGCACTGCGCTGACAAGCCGTTCACCTCTGCAAGGGTTCGGATCCCGGCCTTGGCTACATGTGAATTGAGTTTGGTGGTCTCAGCCCAGCTCCTGGTGGGTGTGCTATGCAAGGTACGCCTGTGCTTAGTACGCCCACCCCCCCCACCCCACAAAAACCACCACACTTGCACGCACACAAAAAATTGGTTTAACACGCACGCACTTTGGCCATGCGGTCTCCAAAAAAAAAAAAGAGAGGCGAAGGACCTACGGGGCTGGCTGGGTGGGCTAGACCCCCTCACTCCCTCATAGGGGGAGTCCCTCTGCCCCGTTGGGCCCCAGTTGGGCTCCCAAGTGGAGCAGGTAGGGCGGGGTGAGTGGGAGGCCCACCCTCACACCCGCCATTGCCACCCGGGGGCATGGAGAAGGATGGCAGATTGCCTCTGGGGGGAGGGTCTGTCTACTCCCAACTCCTGCAGTCCGGCTCCTCTCTCTCGACTTCACGCACAAAAATACACTTTAAAAAAACAAAAAAAACAAAGAACATCTCAGGAGTTTATGGCTACCCAGGCAAGGCTTTCATTAAAACATCCAAAAGGCCAAAAAAAAAAAAAACATGACCAAGAAACAGAACGAGGGGAGGGGGGGGGGGTACATGGAGTAATATATTAATCCTGTGTGAATTTTTAGTGTGGGAAAACTCAGAAGCAAACATTGCATCCCTGTGTCCTATAAAGCCAATAATACACAGAAGCTTGTACATCCTAAAGTCCCAACACCAAAACACAAATGAAGTAACTTGGTATGTGCAGTTCAGCTTATTGAGTAATGAAGAGTGCAAAGCTGTACATTGCAGAGATCGTCGTGCAACGTGGCTCCCAAACAAAATTAGTGTCCATTTTATCCCACAAGTAGAGCTTTCCTTTGGTGGTATTTGATCACCTCTGCTGTTTAAATTTTTTGCGCTATAATCAAAAATAGAGATTTTGAAAAAAATTCTATATGTTTTACTTTTTGCTATAATAAATATCCCCCCAAAATATATATATATATAAATATATATATAAAAAAATCCTCAGTTAAGCCCGATATGTATTCTTCTACATATTTTTGTAAAAAAAAATCACAATAAGCGTTTATTGATCGGTTTGCGCAAAAGTTATAGCTTCTACAAAATAGATAGTTTTATGGAATTTTAATAATATTTTTTTTTTACTGCAACATTATGGCGGACACGTCGGACACTTTTGACACATTTTTGGGACCATTGTCATTTTTACAGCGAACAGTGCTATACAAATGCACTGACTACTGTGAAAATGACACTGGCAGTGAAGGGGTTAACCACTAGATGGCGCTGTAGGAGTTAAGTGTGCCCTAGTGAGTGATTCTTACTGTAGGGGGGATGGGCTACACGTGACAAGACAGTGATCACCGCTCCTGATTACAGTAAGCGGTGATCACTGTCATTGTCACCGGGCAGAGCGGGGAGATGCTTGTTTACATCAGCATCTCCCCGTATCCCTGCGGTGGTCGGTACCCACTGGCGGGGTCACGGAGCTCGCAGCGGGCGCGCACCCACAATGCTGCGCTCTTAAAGGGGACGTATATATACGTCCTTCTGCCTGTCCGTGCCATGCTGCCGATGTATATAGTCGTGCGATGGTAGGCAAGCAGTTAATGGCTCAACATATTAGAGAAAATTATACAAACACGGTTTTACTGCACCTTAGTTAGTGGTAGTAAACAAAAATGTCTAAATTGTACCTACAAGTAAGCCTATAATAAGACTTACCTGTAGGTACAATGAATATCTCCTAAACGTACCCAGAGATGTTCACACTGGATGCAGCCAGTGATGTCACGGGCGCATGTGCTCTGAAAGCTTCCCCTCATTTCATATCTTTCTCTCAGAACTGCAGCGACTGCACTTCCAAGTGCACTTTCAGGGCACTTGTAGTGCACAGAGGATTTGCCTCTAGTAAATCAGCCCCGTCATCTATATCAGTGATCATTAAATTGTGATCTTCCTGACTTTTTCTCCTCGCCAGCTACCCTTATTGTTAGTCCTTATTGTTAGTGTATTATATGTGTGGCCCAGGAAGGTCAGAAGGTTGGACACTGCTCTAGAGCAGGGGTCTCCGAACCTTTCAAACAAAGGGCCAGTTGATTGTCCTTCAGACTTTAGGAGGGCCGGACTGTGGCCAGCGGGGGTAAAAAAAATTCCTGGGCCCAACATTGGTAAGAGTAAATATGGCCTCAGAGTTTGCAGTCAGTAGGATAAGGAGCAGTGCCCCTATTAGTAGGAGTAAGTATCCCATCATTGGTATCAGTGAAAGAAATGATGCCCCCTTGTTTGTGTCAGTGGGAAGAATATTCCCTTATATCAGTGGGAGGAATAAAGCCCCAAGGGCCGGATAAAGGCTAGAAAAGGGCCACATCTGGCCCTCTGGCTGTAGTTTGGAGACCCCTGCTCTAGAGGGTTAAACTTCAACAAATGTATTTAAAAAAAAAAAAGTTTATGCTTCACTTTTGTAAAAGGGTAACTGTACATCATAAATTATAATGCTTTCTGTGCTATAATAGGCGTATGATAGTTTCAACATGACTAGTGTCTTCTAATGGTGTAATTGGTTAATAGTTCTTGGTAATATTATCTTGTGACATACATGATTTTTACTACCGGTATGTCTTGTAACAACATTAAAGTAAATGAGCTTGCACATTCATATACAATGATATTGCGTGGCATGTACAGATTTGGCTAAACATTTAAAGTGGAATTCCAGCTTACACTTAAATAACATTAATCATCTCAGCCCCGGAAGAATTTACCCCCTTCCCGACCAGAGCACTTTTTGCATTTCGGCACTGCGTCGCTTTAACTGACAATTGCGCGGTCATGCCACGTTGCACCCAAACAAAATTGATGTCTTTTTTTCCCACAAATAGAGCTTTTTTTTGGTGGTATTTGATCACCTCTGCGGTTTTAATTTTTTGCACTATAAACAAAAAAAGAGCGACAATTTTAAAAAAAGCTATATTTTTTACTTTTTGCTATAATAAATATCCCCCAAAAATATATAAAAAAAATGTCTTTCTTAGTTTAGGCCAATATGTATTCTTCTACATATTTTTGGTAAAAGAAAATCGCAATAAGCGTATATTGACTGGTTATAGCGTCTACAAAATAGGGGATAGTTTTATGGCATTTTTATTATTATTATTTTTTTTATTAGTAATGGCGGCGATCTGCGATTTTTACAGTGACTACGACATTATGGCGGACACATAGGACACTTTTAACACTAGTTTGGGACCAACCATGCACTGATTACTGTGTAAATGACACTGGCAGAGAAGGGGTTAAACACTAGGGGGACAATCAAGGGATTAAGTGTGTCCTAGGGAGTGATTCTAACTGTGGGGGGGTGGTCTCACTAGAACATGACAGAGATCACTGCTTTTGATGACAGGGAGCAGTAGATCTCTGTCATATTGGTAGACAGAACAGGCAAATGCCTTGTTTGCAGCTTTGCAACATGATCATGGGCACCCGGCGGACATCGAGTCCGTGGGACCTGCGGGCACACTCACGGAGCACACAGCGGGCATGCGCGCTCCCACAATGCCGTGATTTTGAAGGCAACAAACAGGTATGTTGCTTTGCGCAGCCGTGCCATTCTGCTGACGTATATCGGCGTGAGCCGGTCGGCAAGTGGTTAAAACTGTCACCTCCCCCTCCTAACACCTATGCTAACTAACCTGTGTAAGAAAGATACCATATTTATCGGCGTATATCGCGCATTTTTTGCCCTGAAAATCAGGGCAAATCGTGGGTGCGCGATATACGCCGATACCCGCTTTCCCGCGCCGAATTTTGAATACTGCGCCGACATATACCGAGCGCAGTACACTCGGGTATATTCGGCCAGTCTCGGCTTCTTCCGCGGTCACGTCCTGGACGTACAGGACGTGAGCACGAAAGTTGCCGAGCCTGCCCGAGTGTACTGCGCTCAGTATATGCTGGCGCAGTATTCAAAACTCGGCGCGGGAAAGGAGCGGGGAGGACGCGAGGACGCCGTGAGGACGCCGGACCCGCCGAAGAGGACGCCGGACCCACCGAAGAGGACACCGGACCCGCCGAAGAGGACACCGGACCCGCCGCAGAAGGACACCCGAAGCCGCAGAAGGACACCCGAAGCCGCAGAAGGACGCCGAACCCGACGAGGCCGCCGATGGACGCCGCGCAAGACACCAAAACTGTAAGTACAAAATAACTTTTTTCCACAGGATTGGGGGGCACTTTGGGGGTGCGCGGTATACGCGGGAGCGCGTTATACCGCGATAAATACGGTATATATATTGCTCTTGGTCCGGTCATGTGATTTGACTCTCCTATGTTAGCCACTGCAAGGAAGAAAAAAGTGTACTAACAGATGGGCCATTGAAGCCTATGTGTGATATCACGGTTTCAGTTTTTGGAGCTCTCTATCCTCTCCCATGCAGCTGTCACTGGCTGACACAGGGGCATAGGCGTGCGCACAGGGTGTGCCAGGTGTGCCTGGGCACACCCTAATCAACCTGTGTGTTGCAGATTGCACAGAAATATACTGCGTAACGGTGTGCTAACGCACAGAAAAATACAGCATTAAACGCCACATAACACACTAACATATACAACGTTAAACATGCAGTAACGCACAGAAATATATTGCATTAAACATGCAGTAACGCACAGAAATATACTGCGTTAAACGTGCAGTAAAGCACAGAAATATACTGCGTTAAATGTGCAGTAACGCACAGAAATAGACCCCTGATATTTCACCAAAGCTCCCTAATGGGGCGCCTAAAATAAAAAAATATAATAAAAATAAAAAAAGTACTGCCACTGTCCACTGGCCTACCAATACTAATCTCTGCCCTACTTACACCGTCCACCGCTCTACTGACACCATCAGTATACTGTATATACACATTTAAAAATATGTTTATGCTTTGGGGTGCACACCCTAATGCAATATGCTGCGCACACCTAAGCACAGGGGAGTGATGTAAACACCTATATGTGATACTTAAAATTGGCACATCCCTTACCATTATCAGGATGTTTGTGGATACGCTAACATTTGTTTGTCATAGTAACTGACCTTTAATTAGTCCTTTCTCATGTAAGGTCTGAAGTGGGGGCCTCTTCATCAACATCTTCTTCAGCCTATGTTTCACTTTCTTTTTATCGACACTACCAACATTGTTGCTCACCCAGGATACTATGTACCAAAAAAAAAGAGCATAAATACAAAAATAAAAATAAAAAAATGATTTAGATAAAAAAATAACACAATAAAACCTTGGTTAAACCAATTATTACAGTACAACTGCTGTTCTGGCCAGTAAAAATGAGATTAATTTGCAATGCCTTTGATTAATTATTTATAAAGCTCTAAGCCTGCTTCCTGACGCTTACCTGAGCTCTGAGGTTGCCTGCACATTATTTGAAATGTTTAAGTTTGTGTAGAAAATTTTAATTAAAAAGCACTAAACAAAATTATTGTACATTATGTAAATATGCAACACAATGTAGTGTGTGCGTGATATATGTATTATTCTTTCTCAAAATTATAATAAATCCTGCTTGAGCGGCCATGCCTGTGTCCTCTCCCAACCCCTCCGCCCGCCTGGCTACTAATGAGGAGCTGCAGATCAGAATGGGTGGGCGGGGGAGCCAGGAGAGACATGGATTGATCACAGTCCCTGTCGCTTTGTTGAAGGGTTAGTTCATCTTTACAAAAAAAAACTGCCTAGGCAGATAAGGGACATCTGTAGATGAAAACAAGCTTTGACTTAAATTGCATGATGCCCTTACTATACGTATAGGTCATTTACGTAAGTCATGAAGCCTGACCTGAAAATTCCTACAACGTTTCTCAGCAAAGGCCTAGCTATTACTGCTCACCTTCACCATCACAGGGGCTCTTTCTCTGATTATAACCTCCTCACATTTGTTTTCTCTTCAATGATGCAGTAGCTATGAGCTCAGAGTCTCTCTCCTGTTATGGTAAAAGTGAACAGTAATACCTGGTCCTCACTTAGGAACATCTTGGGAGTTTTCAGGTCAAGCTTCATAAGGTACGTAAATGGCCTACACGCAGAGGTGGCAAACACAAGGCCCGCGGGCCGAATGCGGCCCTCCAGGCCATTTCATGCGGCCCTCGCACCTCTCCAGTCATCCTCCAGACCCTTACTTTCTGCTTTCAAGCAATGCATCCAACTTCTTCCCAGCAGCAGCATAAGGAAAGTGGGGTGCACTGTGATGTAATGGAGAGGGGGGGACTCAACTTCTGATGGTGGGGGGGCTCTTGACATCTAATGTAAGGGGAAGGGATGCGCTGGACATCTAATCTTAAATACAACCGGCCCTTTTGAGGGCAACCATAATGCTGATGCGGCCCACGATGAAATTGAGCTTGACACCCCTGGCCTACAGCCATGGCAAGGGCATTATTCAATTAGTCAAAGCTGCACAGCTTGTTTTTATCTGCAGACACCAGTTATCTGCACAGGCATTTTTTTGGCAAGGGTGAAATAACTTTAAATTCGCCAACAAAATTGTTGGGTTATATCTGTTTGTCCAAACAAAGACCTGTTGTAAAAATTCAGAGCTGTCTTTTTTTCTTTTCCTCGGAGATCCCTGGATTTAAATGACTATTGAAAGCTTTTCTTTATAAAAATCCTTGAAGCAAATTTTTAAAGTGGTGCATGTGTTTAACCACTTAAGGACTGGAAGATTTTCCCCCTTATTGACCATGCTATTTTTTGAGATATGGCACTGCATCGCTTTAACTGACAAATGCGTGGTTGTGCAAAGCTGTACCCAAACAAAACATATGTCCTTTTTTCCCATAAACAGAGCTTTCTTTTGGTGGTATTTGATCACCTCTGCTTTTTTTTGGTTTGTTTTTTGCACTATAAACAAAAAAAGAGCAACAATTTTGAAAAAAATACAATGGCCCAGATTCACAGAGCAATTACGCCTGTCTAACTTGTGTTAGACAGGAGTAATTTCAAATTTTGCGTGCCGTATCACTAGTTTGAATCCTCAAACCATGATACGGCGGCTTCGGGCTTCGATCCGAGAGGCTTACGTCTTCGTAAGCCTTCGGATCTACGCTGCGATATTTTTGCGGCCGCTGGGAGGAGTTTGCGTCGTTTTCATGCGTCGGGATATGCAAATGAGTTTTTACGGCGATCCACGAAGATACGAGCGGTCTTCGCAATCGCTTTCGTCTATTTTTTTCTACGTACTGTTAGACCAGCTTTTTGCTGGTCTAACGGTGCGTAGCCCATGTTAAGTATGGCCGACGCTACTCAAGAAAAAATGACGTAACGACGTGATTTCGCGCAATGCACGGCGGGAAATTTCTGAACGGAGCATGCGCAGTTCGATCGCCGCGGGAACGCGCCTATTTTAAATGCTTCACGCCCCCTAATCGCGTATATGGATTGCGCCGGGAGAAATACAGTACGCCGCCGTCGTTTACTGGACAAAATCTACCTGGATTCCACGTAGAGCCAGGTAAAATACGGCGGCGTAGTGTATTTGGGAAACGCTACGATAATCTAATTCTTGCTGAATCTGGCCCAATATTTTTTACTTTTCCCTATAATAAATATCCACACAAAAAATGTCTTCATCAGTTTAGGCCAAATTCTTTTACATAATTTTGGTAAAAGAAAATCGCAATAAGTGTATATTGATATTTGTTTACTAGTAATGGCAGTGATCTGAGATTTTTAGTGGGATTGCAACATTGCTGCGGACAGATCGGACACTTTTGACACTTTTTCAGGACCATTGACATTTATCAGTCCTTTCTAATCCTATCGTTGTGGTCCAATCATTTTTAATAAAAAAATAAATAAAAAAATAAAAAAACATTTCTTCATCAGTTTAGGCCAATATGTATTCTTTTACATATTTTTAGTAAAAAAATCGAAATAAGCTTCTATATTGATTGGTTTGCGCAAAAGTTATAGCTTCTACAAAATAGAGGATAGATTTATGGCATTTTTATTATTTATTCCTATTTCACTAGTAATGGTGGTGATCAGCGATTTTTAGCGGGACTGCAACATTGTGGCAGACAGATCGGACACTTTTGACACTTTTTTGTGACCACTGACACTTATACAGTGACCAGAGCTGAAAATAGCCACTGATTACTGTATAAATGTCACTGGCAGGCTAGGGGTTAACACTAGGGGGCGATCAAGGGGTTAAGTGTGTCCTAGGGAGGTGTTTTTAACTGTGGGGGGAGCAGAGAGATTTCTGTTCCCGATCACTAGGAACAGCAGATCTCTCTCTGCTTCCCTAACAGAATGGGGATCTGTTTACATCTGTTTGACAGATCCCCATTCTGCCTCTCTGAGGAGTGATCACGCGCAAGAGAGCCAACCTGTCACCATATAATGATAGCGGCTGGTCGGCAACTAGTTAAATGACAGTGAATGATTAACCACCTGTCAATGTTTGGTGAATACAAAGATACACTGCTCTATAAATATGCTCCTAAGGTTTCTGAGGCTACACTAGGGGCCAGATTCAGGTACATGGGCGCTTCTTTACTTTGGAGTAACGTTTCTCATTTACGTTACTCCGCCGACACTTTCGGCGCAAGTACTGTTATTCACATAGCAGTTGCGCGTAAACTTGCGCCAGAGTAACGATAATGCGCTGGCGTAACCCGACGCAAGTGGAAGTGGGTGTGATCATATGTAAATGATGGGCGGAGCCCAGCGCAGAGGCTTACGTTCAGCGCATCATCCACGGAGCATGCTCAGTAAGTGAGGCTTCACTCGGCCCCCTTGTGCGCATGCTCACAACTTCCGTCGGCACCACTTCATGGGAAACGTCAGCGCAATGCGTTCCGTTGGGCGTTTAAATGCGCCCGTAGATGCGCCATTCCGGCACTAAAGTATATCCTGTTCCCCCTCCCCGCAGTGAAGTTACTTTTGTTCTGAGATGGCTGCTCCCGTTCCCCGCAAACACACAGGAGAAAGCTGAACTCTAAAGGCCAGGAGCTGTCAGCAGTCCTCTCGGCTATGGAGACCTATGATGTCTTCCTCCATGGCTGTAAAAGTTGACAGACAAGCATGGACAGAGGTGTTGTCCTGCAAGTGGGGGTGCTCAGCTAGCTCTTATCGTCGGTAACGCTGCTGTAGCTGCTCTCCTGCTGACCTGTGGCCGTCTGGAGTAAAGATAAAGCAGCTATTTGTAGAAATAACTTTGCGCCGGACGGACGAGATACGCGTGGCGCATGTAGCCAGCGTATGGTGCTAATCCGTTCGCAAATCGGGAAATCTCCCTCATTTGCATATTTGCAGGGGAAATCAATAGGCGCGACTGATGCGCCCAGCGAAATTATGCGCTGACGAGACTCTGGCGGCGGAAAGTTAAGCCGATCGGAAATGGCCCGTTTTCTGGCGCATCTAGTTTGGTGGGTACGGCCACATAGAAACGACGGCGCATCTTCACAGTTACGCGGCGCATATCGAATTACTCCAGCGCAAGTCTTGCTGAATCTGGCCCTAGGTAGCAAGTAAAGAAGCATGATTGAAAACAAACAAAAATGGTTTTGCTTTAGAAAGTACAATAAAGGTTTGGTTTGATAAGAAGAATGGTTTATCCTGCATTATACTTACTTCAGGATTAGAAATGTTTGCAATATTTAAAGGGAATATGATTTTTCAAGATGTGCCAGATTTCTAAACACGCCCCCTCCTTATGTAAAATCCAATAGCTAGGTGATAAAGATAAAGCTGTACGCCAAACACTACTACCGTTAATACTGTTGCCGAGAACTAAAACAAAAATAATCATCTACAACAACTAATTAAATACCAGATTTTTAAAGCAAGTCAGTAAATGAGCACCCAATCTAATATCTAACAACTAATGTGGGAAGCAACTTTTTTTTACCTTGACTGTTTTACTTGTTTTGAAATAACTTTACCTTACGGTAGAATGTGGACTGTAGTGTATACTACATACTGCCTAATTAAACTGTACATGGGTGGTATATAAATATATCAACCTGTGAGCTATTGCAATAATTGCAATGCTTCAATAGTATTTGCATACAGATATACAAAAATCACCCCCATCAACATCGTACATGTGAATTTACGACTATCTTTATTCTTTAAGGGGCTCTCCTCCTCTCCGCCACTTCCATCCAGGACCTCCATACTGCCCGCTCTTCTCAAAATAATTTCATCCAATGGATTTTCTCGTTCCTACATGAAGAACAGTTGGATTTATTAGATCATAATTTCTAGCCTTCTTCTCAGCAGGATTTCAGATTTAGGAAATAACCTAAAATCATTATTTTAGCATGGTGCATGACTTCACTTGTTCACAGTTTAGGAAATACAAAAACTTGCTCTGATTATTCCAAAAAGAGGGTTAAGAAAGCATTACATAGAGTGTCAATGGTTATTCATTATAATAAAACAATACTTTGGAATTTAATATTTTGTATACAAGGAATTCTAACGACTGATTACAGTGCCTTGAAAGTGGCACGATTGTGAAGTGGAAGGAAAAGAAAAAATGTTTTTCCCAATTTTTTACAAATAAATATGTGAAACGTTTGTATTCAGCACTCTTTACTCGGAATTTTGTGTAACTAATTGCTTTCAGAAGTCACCTAATTAGTAAATAAAGTCCACCTGTGTTTTAATATTCTCAGTATAAATATAGTTGTCCTGTGAAGCCCTCAGAAGTTTGTTAGAGAACCTTAGTGAACAAACAGCATCATCAAGCACAAGGAACACACCAGACAAGTCAGGGATAAAGTTGTGTAGAAGTTTAAAGCAGGGTAATCCTATCATCCGAAAATGGAAAGATTATGGCACAACCGCAAACCTACCAAGAAATGGCCGTCCACCTAAACTGACAGGCTGGACAAAGAGAGCATTAATCAGAAAAGCACATGGTAAGACCCCTTTCAGACGTGCGGACGGTATGTCCGCTTTTTCATCCATCCGTTTGCGGATGAAAAAGGGACATACATTGGTACCTATGTGATTGTGGATGTCAGCGGATAAACATCCGCTGACACCCGTAATCACCCGCCTCCGCAAAGATCCGATTTTGCAGACGGAAGAAAACCCTATTTTTTCTTCCGTCTGCAGAGCGGATCGGATAAACACGGACACACGGTCCGTGTTAATCCGCTCCCCCATAGGGGAGAGCGGAGAAAAAACAGAGAGGTCCCTGCACAGTGTGCGGGGACCGCCCTGTCATCCGACAGCTCAGTGGGGATTTACGGAGCGATCCCCGCTGAGCTTACGGACACAAAGAGGCGGATCATTACTGATCCGCTCCGCATGAAGGGGCCCTAACTCTGGAGGAGCTGCAGAGATCCACAGATCAGGTGGGAGAATCTGTCCACAAGACAACTACTAGTCATGCACTCCACAAATCTGGCCTTTATGGAAGAGTGGCATGAAGAAAATCATTATTGAAAAAAAGCCATAAGTCCCGTTTTCAGTTTGCAAGAAGCCATGTGCGGGACTAAGCAAACATATGGAAGAAGGTGTTCTGGTCAGATAATACCAAAATTGAAATTTTTGGCCTAAAAGCAAAATGCTATGTGTGGCGGAAAACTGATACTGCACATCACCCTGAACACACCATCCCCACCGTGAAACATGGTGGTGGCAGCATCATGTTGTGGGGATGCTTTTCTTCAGCAGGGACAGGGAAGCTAGTCATAGTTGATAGGAAGTTGTAATGAACCAAATACAGGGAAATCTTAGCAGAAAACCTGTAATGCCGCATACACAAGTCTGATATGAGCTTTTGGTTGGAAATTCCGACCGTGTTTAGGCTCCATCGATATTTTTTCTGTCGGAATTTCTGGCAAGAAAAATTTGAGAGCTGGTTCTCAAATTTTCAGATGGGAAAAGTTCTTGTGAGAAATTACGATCGTCTGTATGCAATTCTGACGCATAAAAAACACGCATGCTCGTAATCGATTTGACGCATGCTCGGAATCATTGAACTCGGCTCGTCGTAGTGTTGTACGTCACTGCGTTCTTGATGGTCGTAATTTTGTGTGACCGTGTGTATGTGTTAGGTACCTGTAAAAGGTAGTGTCCTGAAGTGGAACAGGTATGCTGGAGATCCAGGCAAAGCGTCGTCAGGCAGATACGGTTGGCAACGGATCAGGCAAATAGTTCACAATCGGATTCCGGAGAAGGGTCAGGCAGGCAAAGGTCATACACGATCTGGCGGTAAAGTACAAAATCAGCAGGCTGTAGAATAGTCGGGATATCAGGCAGGAGTTCAATACAATGCAGATCACTGAAGACAAAACACCCAGGAAGTAATCCAAATAAACGGGCGCTGAGTGATGACCTCACTTCCTATTTAAAGGCTGTCCAGAATGAGAATTGTCCACAGCTGGCAGCAGTGAGTCCGAGGTGTGTGTTGAACACAATAAGGATATTTCCAAGGCCTAGATCTCTTCTGTGGCACATCAGGTAAGGCTATGGTTTAAGACCAGGAAGACCCAGGTTCGAATACACCCCGGGACATGACAGGGCCCCCTCCCCAATGGACCCCTCCGGGGGCCTAGCGGGGTTTAGTGGGGAACGAGGCATGGAAGTCTCGTATAAGAGAAGGGGCATGCAGATCTTTGGCTGGAACCCAGGAGCGGTCTGTGACAGGATATCCCTTCCAATGAACCAGATACCGAAGGCCACGGCCATGTCTTCTGGAATCAAGAATCTTGGAGACTTCAAACTCACTTTGTCCATCAACAAGAACAGGAGAAGGTAGCTGTTGTGATCTGGAGTAGCGGTTGAAAATAGCTTTTTTGAGGAGGGAAACGTGAAACACAGGATGTATCCGGAGAGAGGAAGGTAATTTTAAGCGATAGGAAACTGGCCCAACTCGAGCAATGATCCTGTAAGGACCAATGAATCGAGGGCCCAATTTGGTAGAAGGTTGTTTCAGTCTCACATACTTGGTTGATAGCCAAACTCTGTCCCCCACCACATATGGAGGTATATGGCGTCTTCGTCTGTTGGAAAAAAGTCTGTACTTGCCTGCTGATTTTTGTAGTAATGAACGAATCTTCTTCCAATGTAGTAGAATATTCTTTACCCGCTGATCTGCTGCTGGTACACCAGAAGAAGGCTGAAGTAGAGGAAAAGTCTGAGGGTGATAGCCTAGGGCTGCGTAGAATGGTGTGGTATGAAGAGCACTGTGCCAACGGGAATTTAGGGCGAACTCAGCTAAAGGCAAGTACTCAGACCAGTTGGAGTGTAAGGCATTGACATAATGTCGAAGATAGGTTTCTAGGGTCTGGTTCATGCGTTCGGTTTGACCATCAGTTTGCGGGTGATGTGAAGTAGAGAGCGAGAGCGTTACTCCCAGTTTCTTGCAGAACGCTCTCCAGAATCGGGAAACGAACTGGGATCCGCGGTCTGAGACGACATTGGTAGGTATGCCATGATGTTTTACAATATGGGAAAGGAAAAGAGTGGACAGTGCTTTCGCTGTAGGTAATCCCGGGAGCGGCACAAAATGAGACATTTTGGAAAAGCGATCCACTGTGACCCATATAGCAGTCATGCCCTCGGACTTGGGTAAGTCTACAATGAAGTCCATGGTCAAATGGGTCCAAGGCTGGCGAGGTGCCGGAAGTGGATGTAACAGTCCAGCTGGCTATGTGCGGGGTACTTTACTAGCAGCACAAGTTGGGCAGGCAGCCACATAGTCAGTAACATCCTTTTTCATATGAGGCCACCATACATGACGTTGCAAGGTCTTAAGAGTGATGGGGACACCAGGGTGACCGGATAACACGCCATTATGTGCCCAGAGGAGTACAGGTTTTCTGAGACTAGGGGCTACGTACAGGCGACCTGGTGGTATCTTCAAGCTCTGGGGAACACGATTCTGGGATTCTTGTAGCTGTTGGGAAAGAGCCGTGGAGATCTGCGCAACAATTTTGTGAGGTGGGATTATATACTGCTCGCCTGGTTGATCTTCTTCAGAGGTAGCGAACTGTCTGGAAAGAGCATCGGCTTTTTTGTTTCTATGCCCTGGAACATAAGAAAGGACAAAATTAAAACGGGAGAAAAACAGAGCCCATCGAGCCTGACGTGAGTTCAGACGTCTAGCAGTCTGAAGATACAGTAGGTTTTTATGGTCAGTGAGGATAGTAAAAGGCTTGGGAGCCCCTTCCAGAAGGTGTCGCCATTCAGACAATGCCAATTTGATGGCCAGTAGTTCTCGATTCCCAACATCATAATTCATCTCTGCAGGAGAAAACTTTCTAGAGAAAAAAGCTACTGGATGGATTCTACCAGACTTTGGCTGTCTCTGGGAGAGTACGGCACCTGCTCCAACCTCAGAGGCATCAACCTCAACAATGTACTGGAGATCAGGATTTGGATGCTGAAGAATTGGAGCTTTACTGAACGTGTCCTTTAATCGCTGGAAAGCCGATCTTGCTTCTGAAGACCACACCTTACAATTTGTACCCTTCTTAGTCATGGCAGTAAGGGGTGCCGCAATGGAGGCAAAACTTTTAATGAAGCGTCTGTAGTAATTTGCAAACCCTAAAAAGCTTTGGAGTCCTCTTAAAGTGGTCGGTTGGGGCCATTGCAAGACAGCGGAAAGTTTTTGAGGGTCCATTTGGAAACCGTCAGCACTTATGATGTACCCAAGGAAAGGAATACAGCTTTGATGAAAACTGCATTTTTCGATTTTTGCATAAAGATGGTTTTCTCTAAGTCGTTGTAATACCTGTTTCACATGCGAGATGTGCTCTAGATGAGTCTTGGAAAAGATTAAAATGTCGTCCAAGTAGATGATCACAAAGCGGTTGCTGAAATCATGGAAAATTTCATTCATGAAACGTTGAAAGACAGCAGGTGCGTTACACAACCCAAATGGCATGACCAAATATTCAAAGTGTCCATTACGAGTGTTGAATGCTGTCTTCCACTCGTCCCCCTCTTTAATTCGAATCAGGTTATATGCCCCTCGTAGGTCTAGCTTGGAGAAGATGACAGCCCCCTTAAGTACATCAAACAGTTCAAGAATGAGAGGCAAAGAGTAGGAGTCCTTTACGGTGATTTGATTTAACCCCCGATAGTCTATGCATGGTCGAAGGCCCCCATCTTTCTTTTCAACGAAGAAAAAACCTGCTCCTACTGGAGAAGAAGAGGGTCGCATAAAACCTCTTTCCAAGTTGTCTCTTACGTATTCCTCCATAGACTTTTGTTCAGGCCGAGACAAGGGGTAGGTCTTTCCTTTGGGAAGAGGTGCTCCGGGAATCAATTTAATTGTACAGTCAAAAGGACGATGTGGAGGTAACACCTCTGCCTTTTGCTTGCAAAATACATCTGCAAAGTCATGGTATTCACGAGGCAAGGTAGGTGGAATAGTCACAGGAGCCAACATGCAAGCAGAAAGTCTTTTGGGTTGAGACAAACAATTAGGGCGACAGCACGATCCCCAGGAGGTTAGTTCTCCCTTTTCCCAATCAAAAGAAGGGTTGTGAAGTTGCAACCATGGGTAACCAAGGATGATAGGCAGAAGCGGAGAATCAATGAGAGACAAGACAACTTCCTCTTTGTGGAGGAGGCCTACCTGAAGGGTGATTGTCGTAGTCTCGAATTTCACAATGCCATCTCCCAAGGGCTGTCCATTCAGGGTGGTAATATTCAGGGGTCTAGACTTTGGAACAAACGGGATGTTGTTCTTTCTTGCAAAATTGTAGTCCAAGAATATGCCAGTAGCTCCAGAATCCACAAAAGCCTCGCAGAAAACAAGCTTAGAAGGTAAATGGATAGTAGCCGGAACAGTAATCTTGGTCTTGGAGGATCTACCTGTAAGGTCTAAGCCAGCTCCTCCAACACTGGTTAGACCCTGCCTTTTACTGGACGGGAAGGGCAGACAGATACTAAATGTCCTTTAAGTCCACAGTACAGGCATAGGCCCAATGAACGCCTCCTTTGTTTCTCTGACTCAGTTAGGTGGAGACGGCTCACATCCATGGGTTCCACAGGTGCCTGGGGTTCAACAGAGGTTTCAGGTTCTGGCTGAGGTGGTGCTTGGAAGTTAGGGGCCAAACGGTAAACTGGCTTAGGAAACTTGCGGGTTCTAAGTCTCTCTTGGCACCTTTCATGGTACCGAACATCCAGACGAACACACAGCTCTATGAATTTCTCAAGGTCTTCTGGGAGATCCTTATAGACTAATTCATCCTTGATGCGATCTGTGAGACCTTTTCGGAAGGCTGCACGTAATGCCCTTGAGTCCCAATTAGTCTCAGCAGCAAGGGTACGGAACTCAATAGCATACTGTGCCACAGATCTGGTGCCTTGTTGTATGTCCAAGAGGGAGTACTCAGCTGCAGATGCTCTATCTGGCTTGTCAAATACAGTCTGGAGAGAAGCCAGAAATTTCTCAGCATCTTGAAGTATAGGATCGTTTCGTTCCAAATAAGGAGAGACCCAGGCCAGGGCCTTCCCCTTTAACAAGGAAATTACAAAAGTCACTTTGGCAGATGAAGTGCTAAAAGTCACAGGGTTGTTGCGGAAATGCAAACGGCAAACATTTAAAAAGCCTCTGCAGTCCTCAGTATCACCACCAAACTTGTCAGGCAAGGGAAGTTTTGGTGGTACAGAAGAGGCGGGTTGGACCGTAGCAGAAGTAGGATCCGGCATCTGGACCGTTGCAGAGGAACCAGGCAAACAAGATTTAAGCATAGTGCAAAGTTCATCTAACTTGGCGTCCAGGGAAGAAAGATGCTGTTCATGCGCTCCGATCAGTTGTCCCTGACGTGTAATCGCCTTAACAATCTCAGCAGGGTCCACTGCCATTGTGGCCCGTTTATTATGTTAGGTACCTGTAAAAGGTAGTGTCCTGAAGTGGAACAGGTATGCTGGAGATCCAGGCAAAGCGTCGTCAGGCAGATACGGTTGGCAACGGATCAGGCAAATAGTTCACAATCGGATTCCGGAGAAGGGTCAGGCAGGCAAAGGTCATACACGATCTGGCGGTAAAGTACAAAATCAGCAGGCTGTAGAATAGTCGGGATATCAGGCAGGAGTTCAATACAATGCAGATCACTGAAGACAAAACACCCAGGAAGTAATCCAAATAAACGGGCGCTGAGTGATGACCTCACTTCCTATTTAAAGGCTGTCCAGAATGAGAATTGTCCACAGCTGGCAGCAGGTGGAGCTAGTGAGTCCGAGGTGTGTGTTGAACACAATAAGGATATTCCCAAGGCCTAGATCTCTTCTGTGGCACATCAGGTAAGGCTATGGTTTAAGACCAGGAAGACCCAGGTTCGAATACACCCCGGGACATGACAGTATGCAACACAAGATTGAGCCAAAATTCAGTCGGAAAAAAATCCAAGGTTTTCTTGTCGGAATTTCCGATTGTGTGTACGCGGCATTAGAGTCTGCAAAAGACTTAAAACTGGAGTAGAGGTTCACCTTCCAGCGGGACAACGATCCTAAAAATACAGCCAGAGCTACAATGGAATGGTTTAGATTAAAGCATATGCATGTGTTAGAATGGCCCAATCAAAATCCAGACCTAAATCCAATTGAGAATCTGTGGCAAGACTTGAAAATTGCTGTTCATGGATGCTCTCCATCAAATCTGACAGAGCTTAGCTATTTTGCAAATAAGAATGGGCAACATTTTCACTTTAGATGTGCAAAGCTGGTAGAGACATACCCAAAAAGACTTGCAGCTGTAATTGCAGCGAAAGGTGGTTCTACAAAGTATTGACACACTTTTCACATATTTATTTGTAAAAAAAAAAAATTGAAAACCATTTATTATTTTTCTTTCACTTCACAATTCTGTGCCACTTTGTGTTGGTCGATCACATAAAATCCAAATAAAATACATTGACGTTTTTGGTTGTAAGGCCTCGTACACACACAACCGAGGAACTCTTTGGGAAAGACACATAGTTTTCCTCGACGAGTTCTTTGTTAGAAAAGTCGAGAAACTTGACAAGCTGTCTTTGCGTACACACAGTCAAGACCAAATCTCCTCGTTCTCAAACTCGTTGACTTCAACACATACTACGGCAGGGGAAGTTCGATTCCACTGGCACAACCCTTGGGGCTGCTTTTGCTAATCTCATGTTACTGCGTGTTAAGTAAAAGTTTGGTGAGAGACATTTTCACTTTTCAGTCTGTTACAGCGTGACAAATGTGCTATCTCCATTACAAGTACTACTTTTACAGAAGGTGCACGCGTTTCTAAGCATACATACCAACGTGTTTCTTGTTGAAAAACTAGCCTGACGAGGAACACGAAGACTCCAGTCGAAAAAGAGAACTTGCTCTCTTTTTTCCTTGTCGAGTTCCTCAGCAGTTTACTCGATGAAAAGCATACACACGACCGTTTTCCTCGGCAAAAAAGCTCTCCCACCAAGTTTCTTGATGGATTCTGTCGAGGAAACCGGTCGTGTGTACGCGGCCTTACATGACAAAATGTAGACAATTTCAAGGGGTATGAATACTTTTGCAAGGCACTGTACATATGCTATTCATGCTAATAAGCCCATTTATGCCATGCATTACTTTATGTAATCGTTTTCACAAAGAATCTCCTATCCCGAATACATTATAGCAATCATGCCTCTCTACAAGGATAACAAAATATATTCTAGAATAGTTCACAAGACTGTGGGTAAGTAAAAAAATATTAAATTTAAGTTGAAGTTTTAATTAAGGCAATCTTTTCAATTCCTGCCAGCTCTATGGTTCACATTGCATGTAGACTGGTAAACAGATCTTGCTAAGTTTTTTTTTCTGGTAAAGCACTGGAAACTACAAAGTTCTCTTATTCTGCCAAAAGTTAAACTAAGCTATCGTCTGATTGGTCACTATGGGCAGCAGCCCTATATCAACGTTTACCCAGTTTTTACATAGCAGCCTCTCAGTATGCTTATGCCTATAATGAGTTAATATTATAACACACAGATCTGATTATCTGTTCTAAACAGAAAAATTAGGTAATGCAATTAACTAAAAGTATGTAAAGAAGCTAAAATAAATCGTGTGACATCTGTGCAGTGTAACTTACCAGTCTGTCAGTGATTCTCTGCAGGGCATCGTACCACTCCTGTACAACAGGCTCCTTGTCAGACTGCAGTAGGAACTCGTTGCCTGTTACCATGCGGAGCTGCAGAGGGCACATATCACGTATGCATAAAGTTGGGTCACAGCCAGTTTGTGCAGAGGATGATAAAGCAATTCCTGTAGTATGTGACCACCAGAACACTCAAGAGACAATAAAGTACTCTATTAAGCAGGGTAATCAGGATGTAAGCTTCACAGACTCCATTACTTTATGCATTCTAAGAACTGTCAGGCAGGTCTACCTATCTACCTAATTAATCTATAGCCATCTTTCCTTTTAGTGTTGGAAATACTGATTTAAGGTGAGAAAAAAAATTAACCTCTACAAATTTTATATAAATATCCTAATCCTAAATGTTTTTAACTGGAAAGATAACATCTATACATTTCTCTCAATTCTCCCATTTTGTAGCAGTGTTGATAAAAACTATCCATGCTAATAAGTATCATATTGGTAACAACTGGCTATCAAAAGGTCAGGACTAAAGATTTTCTTGAATTAGGATGACAGAGCCCTGGAATATAGGCTTGGTGGCAGCTTTAACTGTATCTAATGATTGTGTGGCAGTGTGGCAGCCAATTAGTGCCCATTGGAACTACAGTGGGAGAGTCAACTTGTATGGAAAGAAACAGATCACCAAGATGTAAGGATTGGGCCAAATATATATTTTTTATTTTTCACAATAAAAGCGTTTACCAAGAGTTAACAGCCAATGCCTTTTGGGGGGGTCATGCACAAATCACTCTAAGGCCGCGTACACATGAGCAGTCGTGTACGCCGATTTGAACAAATCTGTCTGCTGGGGACGTATTGGTTTGATCGTGTACACACGATCAAATCAAAATCCCTGCCGCCAGACGACGCGGTGACGTGGCGGTGACGTTGATGCCGCCACGTCACGGCACCAGGAAGTAAAACACTTCCGCGCATGCGTCGAAACCATTCGGCGCGTGTGCGAGAAGACATGTCTGCTGGTTAGCGTACTAACCAGCAGACATGTCGGGCGGACGGGTTCAAGCATGCTTTGAAATCTGTTGGGTGGCCAAATCCGTCAGCTCGCCCGTACACACGGTCGAATCTGTCTGCTGGGATGGTCAGGCCGACCGTTTCCAGCAGATAGATTTGATCGTGTGTACACGGCCTTAGTTATGTCTTAGTTTTATTGTGCAAGGGAAATCTGGACAGTTGGTTAATCCTGGGTTTTAATTCTTTGGAAATAGTAGTTTAAAGGGGTTGTAAAGGTTTTTTTTTTTTTCCAAATAGGTTCCTTTAAGCTAGTGCATTGTTGGTTCACTTACCTTTTCCTTCGATTTCCCTTCTAAATGTTTTTGTTCCTTTGTCTGAATTTCTCACTTCCTGTAAGCTTGCCCCCATCACCATCTAGGGGTTAGTCAGACAGAACAGCTTACTGAGGCAGAACAGAAAGTGAGAAATTCTGACAAAGAAAAAAAAAATTTGAAGGGAAATGGAAGGAAAATGTAAGTGAACCAACAATGCACTAGCTTAAAGAAACCTATTTAGAAAATAAAAAACAAACCTTTACAACCCCTTTAAAGCTTCCTCAGCAGTGTTGTCTGGCAGCTGACCAAATAAATAAGATATGGCTACCTACATAAACAGAGAACCAGAACGGGGATCTGTCAATGTAAATAGACAGATCCCCGTTCTGACAGGAGAGTAGAGATAGATCTGCTGTTCCTAGTGATCAGGAACAACGATCTCTCTCCTCATCCAGTCAGTACACTCCCCCACAGTTAGAAACACCTCCCACATTTTTATTCTTCCTAAAGTTTATGCTAAACAGCTGGATTATTTAGATTCAGCTATAAGCTGTAAAATCTGTAACCAAAAGAGACTGGAATTTTAACCTAATCACTTCACATAAGGGCCACATGGCCAAACTAGTTATCTTTTGCTGGACTAGGGTAAATTAAATTACAAACTCCAGGGGGCTAGATGAAAAATAACGGCCATGCAATATCTACCCCTTTACTCTATAGATGGGAAACTTAGGGTGACTTACATGAATGACATTCTTTTTGCTGGACATATCCTGTGCCCAGTCAATGGAGGCACCCCTGAGGTCCATGCTGCTCTCGGGCTTACTGTTGGATGGTTTCTAAAAGACAAAATATTTTTCAGTAAACAGTTAAAGCAGAACGCCAGTCAAAGCTTATGTTTTGTTTTGGATGGAGTGGAAAAGTATTAGAATAGCAGACAAGTATAATTACTGTCTTTGTCCTTTTTAGGGAGATTTCTACTCGCTTTTGTAATGTTACACAGACAGTAAATGAGGTGACAGCTGAATAAGGAAGGTTTAGAACAGTGTTTCCCAAAGTGGGTAACATTACTCTCTGAGGGGCACTGGAATGATCCAGAGGGATGGTAGAAGCCTTGGGTGTAATGGGGGGGGGGGGGCATTGAATAAAAATAAGGGGGCAGTGGAAGCATAAGGAAAGAAGAAAAGATAAGAAAACTTCCGTACATGTTTAATCGTTTGTGTAATACAGGGTCGAAGTTGTAATGATTTCCTTATTTTCCAAATAAACACTCAAAATGCAAGTTATAACTGTCAGCCAACAGGTCTTAAAGCCCAACTCCAGGCAAAAACAAAAATCCCTTGCAGTGGGGCTGTGCCAGCTTTGTCCAGGGGAGAGGAGAGACCCTTATACTTACCCCCAACCTCCACTTCCCTGGCAAATGGTGCTCCCCACGATCCAGCGATGGACAGTGGCTGGCATCCTCATGTCCAGAGCAGGGCAATGGATGCTGCTCTGAGCTTCAGAACATCAGGATTTAAGATAGCTAGTGCACAGGCGCAGAGGAGCTGGGGACCAGTCTTGTGTGGTAGGGAGCATAGGATCAGGTACATATATCTCCCTTTATCTTTCCCCTAGAGATATAGATGCATAAAAGAGTGCAAAGTTTTCACTGCATCTTTCTGTTTGTCTGCTTAAAGAAGGTAGATTTCCAGGAGTCGTGGAGTTTTTTTTTTCTAAAAAGGGGGCAGTAGGCCAATTTTTGAAACCTCTGGTTTGGAACCTGTCATATTTGCTATTTGTGACCTTGTTAAGAAGGTGTCCCCTCCTTAGCTGTCACCAATGGGAGAGATCTGGTATTTTAAAATAATATTTATTATTTTCAGCAGGTTCTGTAAATCAGTGCGCAGCAGTAGAAGATCATAGTAGTCATTATATTACACTCCACATATGTTAACATATGTCGTAAAGACCTGGTTTGTCATCTTCCTTAAATTAATTAGATGGTTAATAAATTGTACACACCATGACATTTTGTGCCAGTAGACTTGTAGAGGACTGTTTTTCCCTACTGATGGAAATAATATATATGTATATTCTATTCCCTCATTGGTACCCAGTATATAATCCAAAATGCCTTACCCAGCCAGAAGGAGCCTGAACCTTAGGGTCCTTGTAGAACACTAGACTATTTCCAGTCAAAACTACTAAAGATGCAGTCCAATTTTTCCTAAAAAATAAATAAAAAAAATTGCATAAGTGATACATTTTAATTATATATTTAATTTGGTATACTTTTGTTACCACAGGAATATGTAGCAGTTCTAAGGTTGCAGCAATTGAAATATCAGAAGTCTCAGGCCTCGTACACACGACCGAGGAACTTGTCATAAATGAAACATAGTTTTCCTCGATGAGTTCCTTGTTAGGCTTGTCGAGAATCTTGACAAGCTTTCTTTGCGTACACACTATCAAGACAAAATCTCGTCATTCTCAAACGCGATGACGTACAACACGTACAATGGCACTATAAAGGAGAAGTTCGATTCCACGTGCGCCACCCTTGGAGCTGCTTTTGCTAATCTCATATTATTGCGTGTTAAGTAAAAGTTTGGTAAGAGACGATTCACGCTTTTCAGTCTGTTACAACGTGACAAATGTGGCATCTCCATTACGAACGCTACATTTACCAAAGGTGTGCTCCCGTCTCATACTTTATTCTGAGCATGCGCGGGTTTGTAAGCATACACATGAACGTGTTTCTCGTCGTAAACAAGCCCGACGAGAAACACGAGGAGGAAATTGAGACTCCCGACGAGGAAAAAGAGAACTTGTTCTCTTTTTTTCTCGTTGAGTTCCACGACAGTTTTCTTGACGAAAAACATTCACACGACCGTTTTCCTCAGCAAAAAAAGCTCTGCCACCAAGTTTCTTGATGGATTCTGTCAAGGAAAACGTTTGTGTGTGGGAGGCCTCAGTCTACAAACTGATCAATAGTGGATGTGGCAAGCAAAAATTTCCAACAATGGTAAAGTGCAATCACATTGTAGTTCCTGCAACTACCTGTGTTAATCTTTAAATTGATCCATGTATCATCCTATTGCATCCTAGGTCTAAACTGTACATATGGCCTTGGATTTTGCCCAAGTTGAGATTAAATCCCACCTTTTACCACATTCAATATTTGGCCTGACCCCCATCAATTACCTGGCATCTTAACTGCTTGCCGACCAGCCGCCGTCATTATACAGCGGCAGGTTGGCTTTCTTGAGCGAATCGGTGTAGGTGTACGTCGGCCACTATAACAGCAAAAGGGGCACGTGGCAAGCGGCTGAAATGTCTGCCGGCCACTTTTGATCGCTCCACAGAGAACCAGAACAGGGATCTGTCAATGTAAACAGACAGATCCCCATTCTGACAGAGGAGTAGAGAGAGATCTGCTGTTCCTAGTGATCAGGAACAATGATCTCTCTCCTCATCCAGTCAGTACACTCCCCCACAGTTAGAAACACCTCGACACTTAACCCCTTGATCACCCCCTAGTGTTAACCCCTTTCCCTTGCCACAGTGATCAGTGGCTATTTTTAGCTCTGGTTGCTGTATAAGTATCACTGGTCCCAAAAAAGTGTCAAAAGTGTCCGATCTGTCCGCCGCAATGTTGCAGTCCCGCTAAAAATCGCTGATCACCACCATTACTAGTAAAAAGGAATAAATAATAAAAATGCCATAAATCTTTCCCCTATATTGATGACGCTATAACTTTTGCGCAAACCAACTAATATACGCTTTTTGCGATTTTTTTTACCAAAAATATGTAGAAGAATACATATTGGCATGTTTTTATTATTCAAAATGATTGAACAACAACTATAGGATAAGAAAGGATTGAAGAGTGATGCTGAATGACACTTTCTACTAAGTATGCAAAATGGGAAACAGCACATCACAATATGGTTCCCGTCATTAGGAAATGTAAACAGTAGAATAGCGGTGTCTTTGTTTTGAGAATCAAACTCTTGATTTATTTCAACAGTTGCAGTATCCCACTGGTATACTGCATTGGAACAGACTCTTAAAGTCATTTAAATACAAAAAAGGAGTGGGCTGGTCACAGAGAATGAGCAGAGCAGACATTTAGCTTTACAGCACTGTGTATCATAAACAACTGTCATTTTTGAAATGACAATTCATGCAGTAAACAATGCATTTGGGTAGCTCCTGCGGGTTACACTCAGGTTGGGTTACTTGATAGATCCCATAACAGGAAGTACCTGCATTTTGCATGTATGTAAGAAGAGAAGTGAGAGAGGTGTTCTATGTATAGAAGAAAAGACATGCTTACTTTAGTTTTCTTCCTCCTTCTGCTATTTTCGTCTTGTTTAACTGTCCTGCCTTTTCCACCTCCTTAAAATAAAACAAGCATGTTAAAACAACTTAACGTCAATAACAAAATATAGCTATCTCTTACTATGTCTGGTGCCATTCATTCTTGCAAATAAAATAAAAAAAAACTAAGGATACAAAATTCAGTCAGTGGAGTTATTGAGCAGCCACCCTTCTTTTTGCGCCCCTCTGTAATCAGTGTCCCTGTTTCTGATTGCTCTGGGCTTATCAGGGTCCCAAAGGCTGCCCACTTGATTGCTGCTTCCTGGAAAGATCCAGAACATAGCAGTGGAGCAGGCTGAGGGGCAGTTTGAATATTTATGAGGTCCCAGCAAATCCCAAAAGGGGTGTACTCTGAAGGTGACTGGAAAGAACAAAAATAGTCTGGGGGTGCTTAATTCAATATTCTTATCCTGTAAGAGAAGGACCCAGTCTGGAAAGCTGTCGCACTCCCAGGCTACCCTACACCCTACATCTTCACCAGGAGCCAGCAAGGCCCCAACTACCCTGTGCCAGGTGCCCTACCTGCAGAAAAAGAGAGTACAAGCCAAAGAAGGGGACTTCACCTAAGATCCAGCCTGGCAAATCCACTAAGCACCTGTCTGACTTCAGAGGTACGCAGGCACCAAAGGACTTGTGAGTACATACCTGACAGCAGGATCTGCGTAAATGCTGTTTGGTAACCCCCCTGTTGCACTGAGACTGAGCTTTGGTGCCCCAGTGCTGTCCATTTCCCAAGCGTTGTTCCTAAGGAACTTTTCAAGAAAAAGTAGCTGCTAGGAGAGAGCGTCCTCTTACTACAGTTTGACATTCTGGAATATCCCACAGCTCTCTATGCCCTAATCAACTTACACTGCAATACATTAGAAAAAAGCAAACATTGGACTACATTTTGAGCCAGAAGGGTGGATGCTACAGTATGCCTGGCTGCTCTTACACTGTGGGGAAAAGTGGACCTAGGCTAGCATAGCGGGACCAGCCAGAGGGCCTGCGCTACATTAAAAAAAAGGTCTCCCATTCACACAACAAATGTTAATACAGTCAACAAATTCATGTACATGTCAGAAATGTGTCTATGAATATGTCACATGGATAGTGGGGGGCAACACTGAGGTTGGAGTGTCCATACTAGATATTCCATTCTCAGTGCGGTTCAGTAACGCTGACCTGAGAAAATCAAAGGCTCAGTATTACTGCGCTTCCTGCATGGTCTTTGTGCCTATCACGCAGACAGCTGCAGTGGCTGAACTTCTTCATTAACTAGATGGCTGTTTTATTTCAGGTCCACCAGTCTACTATGTGGAGTTGAGCTGTTGGGTGAGCAGTATCTGAATAAATCTAAGAAATATGATGACCCCCTATGGGAAAGCTCAATAAGATCAGATCGACAGATGCATTATATAGACACCTGACTGGTCCCTCCTATTATATGGAAAAATGCTTGTGGACACCTGACTGGTCCCTCCCATTATATGGACAAAAAATATGTGAATAACCATCTAAATAATATAATATGTTCTGGTGTTTCCAGTGAATGGTACTATTATGCTATAGCATACAAAGACATTTTAAACATTTGTATACTTCCAATCTTGTGGCTACAGTTTAGAGAAAGCCCTATGTTGTTCCAGTATCACTGTGCCTAATGCACAAAACCAGGTCCATAAAGATAGGATTCATAGGTTTAGTGTGGAGGAACTGAAGTGGCATGTCCTGACCTCAACCCTACTAAATACCTTTTAAATGAATTGGAACACCAATTTTGAGAAAAGTCTTCTAGTCCAACATCAGTACCTGATCCCACAAATAATTCCAAGCTCCTACGGCTGAATGAGCACAAATTCCCCCAGACTCACTCCAAAATGTAGTCTCTAATCCACAAAGGATGGAGTAATCCATGAACATCGATCCAAGAGCATCAATATAGTTTTAACTGCTTGTCGACTGCCACACAAACATTTACGTTGGCAGAATGGCACGGACAGGCAAATGGGTGTACATGTACGTCCCCTTAAATTTGCCACCGCGTGGTCGCCTGGCCGGCGGCACACGAGCGACCCTGCCGCAAGTTTTGTGATCGTGCCTGTGGTAAGATGTCAGTGTAAACACAACCTCTCCCCGTTCTTCCTAGTGACAGGTCACTGATCGTCTGCTCCCTCTCATTTGGAGCAACGATCAGTGACGTGTCACTCGTAGCCACGCCCTCTAACAGTTAGAATCACTCCCTAGGACATACTTAAACCCTTCCTAGCCCCCTAGTTTTTAACCCCTTCACTGTCCATCACATTTACACAGTACTCAGTGCATTTTTATAGCAATGATCGCTGTATAAATGTGCAAGGTCCCAAAATAGTGCCAAAAGTATCCGATGTGTCCGCCATAATGTCGCAGTCACAATAAAAATCGCTGATCACCGCCATTACTAGTAAAAAAAATATTAATAAAAAATGCCATAAAACTACCCCCTATTTTGCAGATGCTATAACTTTTGCCCAAACCAATCAATAAATGCTTATTGCGATTTTTTTTACCAAAAAAATGTAGAAGAATACGTATCGGCCTAAACTGAGGAAAAACATTTTTTTTATATATATATATTTTTTTGGGGGGGGGAATATTTATTATAGCAAAAAGTAAAAAATATTACTTTTTGTTTTCAAAATTGTCGCTCTATTTTTGTTTATAGTGCAAAAAATATAAACCAAATACAACCAAAAGAAAGCTCTATTTGTAGGGAAAAAAATATGTCAATTTTGTTTGGGAGCCACGTCACACAACCGCGCAATTGTCAGTTAACGCGACGCAGTGCCGAATCGCAAAAAGTGCTCTGGTCTTTGGCCAGCCAAACGGTCTGGGGCTGAAGAGGTTAAGCTATGCAAGTGATGTATATAGCTGAACCCCTAGATGGGATAATATGGCTGGTTCACCTAAAGTCCTGTGTATTTCAATGTGTAAAGGAAATGTTACCTAGGACCCATATTTTCAGCATTGAAAACAGCATTTTTTCATGGCTGTTTTTTGCTGAGTGCCAGTTTTTAATTGGACTATACTGCCTCAACCTTGAGCCAAGCACTTGACTCACAGTTGCAGCAGGACCCCACTGACTTGAAAGGCCCGCCTCAAGTGTATTGTAGTCTTTAGGTGGGTGGTTGGGGGGGGGGAAATAAAGCGGCTCAATTGGCTGCTTTTACTGCCCCCAACCGCCGATGTGACAGAGGCCTTAATGTAGAAAACTGAGCACAGGGCCAGATTTTTTGGAATTATCAACATTCACATTCACAATACTGATGGGAATTTACTATATATTTTGAGGTGCTAACACATAGACAATCCCATGTGAATTTATACAACACTACATATTGTTTTAAATGTAACGTAGAAAAATAACTTACATGAGGCATATCCAAGACTGTGACCAGAGGCAGCTTATTCAGGTCAGCATTTATATTCGTATTATTTTCATAGCTTTCAACTACAGGCAAATGATGTGAGAGATTCCTCCTGTGGTGTGGCTGTAAAACAAATAAGCCATCTCTCAAACACGTCATTGCTTAGTATTTCATCAATATTTCTGCTATTTGTCTGCTTTTAAAGAGAGGTTAAGCAATGCAGCTATGTGGATATAAGTACAACTGGATGGTGACTCCGGTGAGACTAGTAACACAGGACAAAAGATACTTTAGGGCCAATTAAAATGTTACACTAGACCGATTGCCTGCATTTACCAACAATATCATGATTAGTGCTTGCATAATACAGTATAATAAGGCCACATTAATGTGAAAACAAACAATATTCTTATTCTCAAAAATAATCCATATGCGTCCACTATTTAAAGTGGTTGTAAACCTCTTTTGTGCTCCTGGCCCCTCCCTCCTGTCGGGTGCCCCACAGCAAGCAGCTTGCTATGGGGGCACCCGAGCCAAGTCACAGCTCCCTGTGTCAATTCAGACACAGACCTGCAACCTGGCCCTGCTAGAGTGACCACATTTCCAAACTGCCATTCAGGGACCCCAACTTGTCACCTGACCTGCTCCAATCATGTTCCATTTGCTCACCTTCTAATTTGGACTGGTACAGTGTGGTGAGCAGTTGAGCGCCGGTCTTTGTTCCCTGGTCCAGGCTAGGGGGCCCCCCCTCAGGCATACGGGCAGCTTGGGCCGTGGGGGACAATTCACTGCGGGAGTTGGGACGGGAAACCAAGCTGTGGTTCTAAGCCAGCCAGCGCTGCAGAATGCAGCCGCCTGCGGGGAGGTCACTGAAGACTGGAGTAGTGAGGAGGAGACACAGTGAAGACACTCTGGGTGCTCTCTCTGGGTGCTGCTGCTTTGGCCAGAGAAGGAGAGGAGGTGGGTGAACTCGGAGCGCAGGGCAGCACTGGGTAAAGGCCTTGCTCCTCTCGGGCCTCGCTCTAAGACGTGTATGGCCGGCCTTTATTGATTTAGGGGCTTTGAGGGTGACTAACATCACTAAAGGGCCATACACAATGTTCAGTAAATGCAATGTTACAGAAAGCTGGCACAGACTGCAGACATGCAACAAGAGATGGTCAGAGACTACAGTCATGCTACAAGTGAAGGTCAGAAATTTTCAACTTTCTATATGGTCTTACATAGGAGTAACAAACGCAGCTTTTAATAAGTCCATGTGATTTTTAAAGAACAGGTGACAATATATTTTAATATGTAAGAATATTTGTAATTAGAGTGGAATCTCGGATTGCGAGTAATACGGTTAACGAGCGTTTCGCTATTTTTTTTTTTTAAATCCTGACTCGGTTTGCGAGTGTTGTCTCGCAAAACGAGCAGGATTTAAGCCTCTGCAGTGTGCAGTACCGCATTTGGCCAGAGGTGCGGGGGCGCCTGTAACACTTGGAGCCGTTCGGAAATACTCAGAAATACTTTTTTCCCAAGTGTTTCCGAGCATTTCCAAGGGTTTCCAGTAGCAGTTGAGCGATCTCCGAGTATTTCCGAGTCTCTCCGGTGCCCCCTCCCCACATCTGGCCATATGCAGTATTGCATGCAATGAAGTCAATGTGGAACAAATTATCTTTGTTTTCATTGAATTGTATGGGGAAACTCACTTTGATATGCAAGTGCTTTGGATTACAAGCATTCTCCTGGAATGGATTATGCTTGTAATCCAAGGTTCCACTGTAGTTATAAATTTACAATAAGCACATTTAACGTGCCTTGTATTATAATAATAATTTCCAAGTTTACCTTTGGTCTCTGTGAATTGGAGAGGATCATAGACCTGGTGTAGCTAAGTTTTGGGAAGTGAGCATCACAGCTTGGGCTGTTCAAACTGTTGCAGGAAGAAGACAAGCTGCTGATAGATGACGTGTTCTGCTCTTCATATGACTCTGTGATCTGAAATCAGTAAGATAAAGAAAATGTGACCATAGACACATATGTAATTTTATGCCAATCTGATGATATCCTTGAATTTGACTTGATGATGGAAAACAAGCTAAACCACTTTGTTCTCGTGATTACAGTAAAGAACACAATAAAGTTGATAAAATACAGAGACTCAGACAACGCAAACAAAGGAAACTACTCAAGGCATTGATACACAATACTTTGTAAAGTATTTGTTGCTGTCTGTGCCCCCCCCCTCGTTAAGGAGATTCGCCCTCTTTATTTATCCTTTACCATTTACCATTATCATTGAAAATTAAAGTTAAAAAAAAAATCACACATTTTGGGTTGTCCCCAGCCAGGTAATAGAGATTGCAGTGGGGATGCGAGTTCTGATGAACTGAGGGTCAGCAAGGAATTCCCCTAATTTGCAGGAATTTCCTCTCACTTCCTGTTTATTTTTTGGGACAGGAAGTGAAGGTAAATCTTCCCAATGGGACTCACATGGTGAAAAAATCTCACAGTGGTTATACCCCTTCCTTGCTCTATCCAAAATGGGGGGAAAAAGTTTTGTCTATAGTTCTATCTGAACTTGTGACACCTTCTCTTTGTTCCCTGACCCCGCCATTAGCCTGCTAGAGCAAGAACAGAGAGATCCATGTAATGCTTAAGCTTACATAGGTCTGAAGCCCTGTACACACAGACCGATGGACTGTTTTCATCGGTCAAACCGATCGTGTGTGGGCCCCATCGGTTTGTTTTTTTATCGTTGAAAAAAAATAGAACATGTTTTAAATCTTTCCTATGGATAAAAAAACAATAGAAAAAAACGATTGTCTGTGTGAAAGTCCATTGGTCAAAAATCCATGCATGCTCAGAATCAAGTCGACACATGCTCGGAAGCATTGAACTTAATTTTTCTCAGCACGTCGTGGTGTTTTACGTCACCGCGTTTGGACACGGTCGGATTTTTGACCGATGGTGTGTAGGCAAGACTGATGAACGTCAGCTTTAACGGATATCCGACGAAAAAATCCATCAGATAAGATTCCATCAGATATCCGATCGTGTGTACAGGGCTTAAGGCTTCTCAACCCACCCCCATGTGAAAGCACTAGGGCCTAGTAATTGGTCACTCAGACACCCAGAACCAGAAGTCACACTCTCCCCATACTTAGTAATACTTCTTTTCTTCGTTTCTTTTCCTTTCATGTAGCCAACTGAACAGTGGGAGGACATAAAACATACAGGGAAGGGGTTGGCATTTAACCACTTGTAAATTGGATCAGAGATTTTTTTTGCTCCAGGCCTATTGATCCAACAATACCTTTGTCACAACTTAAAATAACTAATTACAGAATAATTAAAATATGTTAACTTACTATCTTGCAAAAATCACTCTATATTGTTATACACCTAATACAACTTTTTTTTTTTCTATTGAAAAGCCTGTGGCGTGCAAAACACAGCCCAAAAACGTCACCGGGTGCAGGAAAAAATGTGCACACACAAAGAGTGAAACACAAAAAACTGTGACGGGTGCATCGTCAAATAGTCTTCCGAAGAGGACCCAGCTCTGATCCCCCGGGATACTCTCTGTGCTATTTTATTTACATATCTAAAAGGTATGAGGTTCCTGGAGTTGAGCTTTAATAAGGACTTAAATATGAAAATGTATTATTTTATAAAACCTTTTTTTTTTTATTTGTAAGATTTATTTAACTGACATCCTTTGCAGATCCAAGAACATCGCTTTGATACTCATGAATTTAATTAAATACAATGTTAAAATACTGCTGCTACATAGTACTTAATAGTGAAACTTCATTTTACACAGGAGTGACTGCCGCTTGAAGCACAATATGAGATCTACTTTGGATTTCCAACTATAGCGTTTAAATGACTGTGGAAAAGGATCAGATACATTGATGACATTTTTATGACATACAGCAGTGGTGCCCAACCAGTGGCCCGTGGAGCCCTTTGATGTGGCCTACACCTTTGTGCTCTTGGATGGTAGGCTGGCAAGCACAGATCACGGTTTGCTGACCTGCCATTCCAGAGAATCAGTGTTGTGAATGAAGCCGTCGGTAGAGGAAGCAAGCAGCTGCGGAGCAGAGCCACATAGGCCAATGTTTCCTGTACAGTGGCAACTCCTGTCACTAGTGGAGTAATACCATATGCACTGTCTGGGACAGCAACAGCTGATGATACTTGAATGGAAGACTGTTATTAAAAGTAAGTTTATTACCAAAATCACAGTGTATGTATGGGCATATCTGTTTTGCAGTGGTGGTAAAGTGCAGCTAACCCTCAGAAAAGCCACAGGTGCACTGCGCTGCACCCGAGTTGTGGGTGAACCACAGTGCATAAGTGTGAAAGCAGCCTAAAGCCCCTTTCACACAATCGGTCTGACCCAATTGGACCCTCCATTCACATTTATGGAGTGGCAGATGTAAACGAACTTGTGTCTGTTTACACCCACCCACCTACCTGTTGTAATATGTTGGCCGATTTATGTAGGATATTGTATTACATTACCATATTGACCAGAAATTCAGTTGAATTGTCCAAGCCAATTGAATTCTAACATAAGGGACAGCTGAAGACCCTTTGATGTGTTAGGCCGCGTACACACAATCAAATCTATCTGCTGGAAACGGTCGGCCCGACCGTCCCAGCAGACAGATTCGATCGTGTGTACGGGCGAGCAGACGGATTTGGCCAGCCGACAGATTTTAAAGCATGCTTTAAAATCTGTCGGCTGGGAATCCGTCCGCCCGATATGTCTGCTGGTTAGTACGCTAACCAGCAGACATATCTTCTCGCACATGCGTCGAATGGATTTGACGCATGCGAGGAAGTAATTTACTTCCTGGTGCGGTGACGTGGCGGCGTCAACGTCACCGCCACGTCACCGCGCTGTCTGCTGGCGGGGATTTTGGTTTGATTGTGTGTACAGCGATCAAACCAAAACGGTTTGCTCGTGTGTACAGGGCCTTAATCTTATGCAAGACTACCTAGGTGTGTGAGGTAGCCTGTTAACCTAATTGAACATTTCAAAGGGTACATTGTTTAGGACCAAAGAAAAAGTATTTATTTATGGTAATTAGAGGGGGGGTATTCATGGGAAACATTTGGTTGCATTAGCAGAATAGCTGTGTCCATGTCCATGTCTACTCTGAATATGCAGAGGGGACGCGAACCTGTCACCTGCCTTCTCCGCTCATTGTGGCCCGCAAGTTACCAAGTCGCTTAAGAATATCATATGCTCTAGGTCCAAAGCTAGCTATTAAGCCATATAAAACCTGTCATGTGTGCCAGTGTTCACATCATGTTGGGAAACTTGACAGCAGGTTCTTGCTAAGAGTATTACACACAAAAAAGTCATCCTTTTTACAGGATCAATGGAACTTATATTTTTTCTCAGCAATGGCATGCTGTATGAAACAAAGCACCCTGGGAACTTTTGTCTAGGAACAGATCACTATTTGAAGTATAAACTGATGGACTGTCAGATCTCAGATTACTGAAGTGAGATCACTAATTATTATCAGTGATTATTCTTTGCTATAGGCTATGACCATTTTCATTTACTTTTTGCCTTCCTGAATAAGCCAGTTGATGCTGTGGATCCGAATTTATTTAACTATTATATAGGCATTTTAGCATAAAACTGCTCTAACTGTAGTCAAACCCCAGTTAGATTATGCTAACAAGGTTATCATGCTACAGCTCATCTACAGAATGTGTGGCAAATCCAGAGACATTGAGCTGGAATCACAGTAAGGACACTGGGGCATTGCCATGATAAATGTGACAAGCAGTGAACTTTTTCTAATTCAGTGACTGAATACTCCCTCAACAAAATCAGCTGTAACTGGTAAGTCGTGTATGGCACAAGTGCATTGGAAATCCCCAGGTTAAAATTCCAAACCTGTACTTAAGCATTAAGTAATCACTGTCAAGTTTGCAGACAGGGAGTAGTATTTAAGATATTTTTCCCACCACGTGTTTTCTCTTACGTTCTGGTCTTGAATAGTTACGTGAAATTTCTATTACTTTTAAAAGTATATTGGCAGGTAAATAAGATACTGTATATACATAAATAAAATACCGCTGTACAAAGAGACAATAATACAAAGATCATGCTCTACCATTGTATCCATCGTGCTGTACAGTTTAGCCACTTTGCTATTTCTGTATGTAGGGAAGCATTTTACAGGAAAAATAATTGGTGATTTTCATCACTATGTTTCCTTAATTTGGGCTTTTCAATTTAACAAATACAATCATTGAAGGGAAATCAAACCCACTGATTTAAGGTGCAACTAAACCCTCCTATCCTGTACAGCCAAGGAAGCTGCCATCTAAGGTCAGCCATACACAAACTGTGTGTGGGCAGGCCGAATGTACAAAGTTGATTGATCAATCAACTTGGGTACAACTAACCAGCCAGATTCACTTGCTTTTCTAACACACCTGGGTGGGCTTCTAGTCCACCTTTCTGTAAACGGACTTGTAATGCATCCCTATGGGATCGCGTCCGTTAGCGGATGATGCATCTGCTAACGTCCGCAAAGTTCCGCGTCTGTCTGGATCCGGATTTTCGGACGGAAGAAAACCCTATTTTTCTTCCGTCCGGCGGATCGGATTGGATGAATACGGACACACGGTCCGTATTCATCCGATTCCCCATAGGGGAGAGCGGAGGAGAGACAGGGCGGTCCCTGCACAGTGTGCGGGGACCGCCCTGTCCGTCGACAGCTCAGCGGCGGACACACGGACACACATGGAACGGACTGAAAAACGGTCCGCTCCGTGTGAAAGGACCCTATGGCTCTAATCAGGTGCTTCAAAAAAACACCCCCGCCGCTGTAATTCAGGCGTCTGGCATCTGAAAAGGGGCCAGCCGCCGAAATAGGGGTGCAATGCATGAATCTATCCCCTAGTCATAAAGGGGGTGGTGTGACAAAGGAGGGGGCGCCTGTGCACCCTTAATGGACACACCGCCACTGTCTGCATGGCTGTCATCCCAGAAGGAAGTCTCCTTTAAAGATGATGCACAAGAAAGCCCACAAACAGTTTGCTGACGACAAGTAGGCTAAGGACATGGATTACTGGAACCATGACCCGTGGTCTGATAAGGCCAAGATAAATTATTATTTGGTTCAGATGGTGTCAAGCGTGTGTTGGCAACCAGATGAGGAGTACAAAGACAAGTGTGTCTTGTCTACAGTCAAGCATGGTGGTGGGAGTGTCATGGTCTGGGGCTGCATGAGTGCTGCCGGAAATGGGGAGCTACAGTTCATTGAGGGGACCATAAATGCCAACATGTACTGTGACATAGTGAGTCAGGGCATGATCCCCTCCCTTCAGAGACTGAGCCGCAGAGCAGTATTCAAACATGATAACGACCCCAAACACACTGCCAAGAAGACCACTGCCTTGCTTCAGAAGCTGAGGGTAAAGGTGATGGACTGGCCAAGCATGTCTCCAGACCTAAACCCTATTGAAAATATGTGGGGCATCCTCAAATTGAAGGTGGGGGAGCGCAAGGTCTCTAACATCCACCAGCTCTGTGATGTTGTCATGAAGGAGTGGAAGAGGACTCCAGTGACAACCTGTGAAGCTCTTGTGAACCCCATGCCCAAGAGGGTTAAGGCAGTGCTGGAAAATAATGGTGGCCACACTAAATATTGACACTTTGGGCCCAATTTGGACATTTTCACTTCACATTTGTTGCCAGCGGTTTAAACATGAATAGCTGTGTGTTGACTTATTTTGAGGGGACAGCAAATGTACACTGTTATTTAAGCTGTGCACTCACTCACTACTTTACATTGTAGCAAAATGTCAGTGTTGTCACATAAAAAGATATAATAAAATATTTACAAAAATGTGAGGGGCGTACTCACTTTTGTGGGATGTTTTGGGAAAGGTTATGAGTTCTAACTGAGGGACAGTTTTGTAACAGGGATTTCCCAATGCTACAATTTTGTAATGCCAGCGATTAACAGTAATTTATAGCTAGCAATGTAATCTCTACAGTTGCTGGTGATTTGATGCTAAGAAATACAATTTCACAGCTACTACAATCATGCTACACCATTATGTTAGCATGCTACTTGTTAGACTATTTGTAGTTAGCCATGAATACACAGTGTTTGTCACTGGCAGAACACATGCACACACGCACACACGCACACAAACACACGTTGAACTGGATGGACCAGTGCCTCCATTCAACCTTACCAACTGTGTAAATAACCATGTAAAAGGTACAGTGCTGCTTTTGAACAACAATAAGGGCTCTTTCACACGTCCGTTCAGTTCGTCTGTTTTTTGGACGTCCGTTAACGGACCTCAATGCTTCCCTATGGGTTAGCGTCCGTTAGCGGATGAGCATCCGCTAACGTCCGTTAACATCCGTCTGCGGTAAGCTCCGTTTTTTTGGACGGAAGAAAACCCTATTTTTCTTCCGTCAAAAAAACGGAACGGACGAAAAACGGACGTTAGCGGATGATCCGTTTACCATCCGATCCGCTAACGTCAGTTTTTCATCAAAATATGTAAAAAAAAGTTCTAAAAAAAGAAAAAACGGATGAAAAAAACTGATGAAAAACGGACGGAAAACGGAACGGAAACGGATGTAAACTAACGGAAAACGGATGAAAAAACGGATCAACTGAGGGGGGAAAAAACTGAACGGACGTGTGAAAGAGCCCTAAGTGAAACAGTCCACAAATTAACTAAATGTGTAAAAGTAATAAAGTCCTTCAAAGCTCTTCCATTAACCTTTCCACTTGCCGACCGCCGCACAAACATATACGTAGACAGAATGGCATGGACAGGCAAATGGGCGTACACTTACGTCCCTTTTAATTTGCCACTTTGTGGTCGCGCACGTGCCGCCGCGATTGTGCCCACAGGACCTGTGGACTTGATGTCCGCCGGTGTCCCGCTATCGTGTCACGGAGCTGAAGAAAGGGGAGATGTCAGTGTAAACACAACATCTCCCTGTTCTTCCTAGTGACAGGTCACTGATGGTCTGCTCCCTCTCATCGGGAGCAGCAATCAGTGACGTGTCACTCGTAGCCATGCCCCCTAACAGTTAGAATCACTCCCTAGGACACACTCAACCCCTTCCTAGCCCCCTAGTGGTTAAACCCTTTACTGCAAGTCACATTTATACAGTAATCAGTGCATTTTTAAAAGTGTCCCATATATCCGCCATAATGTTGCAGTCACGATAAAAACCGCTGATCGGCACCATTGCTAGTAAAAAAAAATATATAATAATAAAAATGCCATAAAACTATCCCCTATTTTGTAGAAGCTATAACTTTTGCGCAAACCAATCAATAAATGCTTGTTGCGATTTTTATTTTTTTTACTAAATATATGTAGAAGAATACATATCGGCCCAAACTGAGGGGGGATATTTATTATAGCAAAAGGTCATTTTTTTACCAACTATGTAATTCCACAGTACATAACTATAATTTCCATAGCCAAAAAAAAAGGTGATCACTGCAAATTAATCATCCATCTGACATGCCCTAAGGTCAAATTGAGTTTCGAGTATCTCTAAAATATTGCCCTGCATTGGAGCCTAAATGTTTGTTTTGTCTAGTAGGGTTTGTAATAAGCACAATATTTGCCCTATTCCTCATTCCCATAGAAGCCAGAGCTCTTCCCCATTCTATGATTTTCTTAGGATGCAGACGAGTCCTCAGAATCCCTGTATATTGCAGGAGGTAAGTTTGACACTTCTTTTCAGTGCCAAAAGCCCCTCAATTAAAACAACTGTTCCAGACTTCCACTGCTAAAAATTACATAAATACAACAAACAAGAGTCACTGCCCTTACCTATGACTGGTCTATACAATAAGGAGTGCTGGAAAGGGCGCATATACATACAAAAACATAGAATATCCAAGCTCAAATTTACCGACCAATCAGCAACCAACCAAATTCACCTGTCTAACAGTGTGCGTTAAAAACAGAGGTTTAGTTGCACGCATTTGGAAATGCATGTGTAAGCTGCAGGCCCCGTCAATGCGCTCTGTATACTGCAGTCCTAACTATAACATTGCATTTTAGGTCTCCTCAGCAGGAGCACATGACTGCTGATGGATAGAAAAGAGGCAGGTGACTGGAGGTAGCCCAGCCCTCATTAAAGGGGCAGGAGCACACTCAGCACATGGAAGCAAAGGTGCCAGTGTGCTGCCTGACCACAATGACATAAATACAACAAACAAAAGTCACTGCAGAGGGCGCATATACATACAAAAACATAGAATATCCAAGCTCAAACTTACTGAAAAATCAGCAACCAACCAAATTCACCTGTCTAACAGTGTGCGTTAACAGAGGTTTAGTTGCACGCATTTGCCAATGCATGTGTAAGCTGCAGGCCCCGTCAAGGCGCTCTGTATACTGCAGTCCTAACTATAAACTACATATCAATAAATACGTGTACAGTAAAACCTTGGTTTGAGAGTAACTTGGTTTGAGAGAATTTTGCAAGACAAGCAAAATGTTTTAATAAATTTTGCCTTGATATACAAGCAATGTCTTCATATAAGAGTAGCGTCATGTCACAACTGAGTACAACAAAGAAGAGAGGAGCCTCTAAGTGTAGCAATATGGTTACATTTAATGAAGGTACAACATTTAGCAACTTATTGCTACACTTAGAGGTGCCTCTCTTCTCTTTTATACCCTGTAAAAAAAATGCTTTGATATACAAGTGCTTTGGATTACAAGCATGATTCTGGAACGAATTATGCTCGCAATCCAAGGTTTTACTTTATGTGCATGTCTATAATATTGTGCATGTTCGGTTTGATTCATGTATTTTCAATAAACATAGCACACTGGAAGCTCTGACTATGGTGCATCTATTCTGCAGCTAATGGTATTTTTAGCAATCTGTTATGTAAAAAGTTGTTCTTCTCTAACCTACGGGTTTAAAAACACATCACAAGTTTAGTAAAAATAGAATGTTGCTGCAGTTCTTTATCTATGATTATGTGACTGCAGGATGATTTCCTAATAATCTTTCCTGGGGCACATTCTTTGAACTAGAGTGAGAACACTAAACAGCTACAGAAATTTTACATATAGTAAATAACCAAGGAAATGTCTAACTCAAGGCAAATCCAAGGAACACTAGAGCAGTTTTTCCAAACAACGTTCCTGCCACTGACAGTACATGCACTGGTACCAGCAAGGTCCATAATGACATGGATGAGCGAGTTTTGGGTGGAGTAGCTTGACTGGGCTGTACAGAGTCCTGACCTCAACCCGATAGAATACCTTTGGGATGAATTAGAGCGGAAACTGCGAGCCAGGCCTTCTCACCCAACATCCGTGCCTAACCTCACAAATGCGCTTCTTGAAGAATGGTCTAACATCCCCATAGACACACTCCTAAACATTGTGGACAGCCTTCCCAGAGGAGTTGAAGCTGTTATAGCTGCAAAGGTTGGGCCAACTCAATACTGAACGATACGGACTAAGACTGGGATGCCATTAAAGTTCATGTTCGTGTAAAGGCAGAAGTCCCAATACTTCTGGCAATATAGTGTATGTACTTGATGCAGCATTTCCGGGTAGGTGTGCCCGAGCTGTCTGTCTGTAATGTCATTTGCTACAGTACAAATCGGTTAGCAGGTTGCTGGAACCTGCTGATCGGCTTAGCGAATGACAATACACAGTAATGTGTTTACTGACAACACAGGGCTCTGTACAAGGAGCAGAGATGTGGCTTTCTTTTTCTCCAGTCACCTCTTGGAAAAATCAGCACATATGACCCCATGCACAGGAGACGCAAATGCAAACACATCTAAACACACGTTTTCAAAGGCAAAAAACGGCGTTTAAAACGCCCGTTTTTGCCGCAAATTTTGCGGCGTTTTGCCACGTTTGCGTTTATAAGCGTTTAGTTAAGAAACATCATAAGACCCTCCCTAAGCTCAAAAAACAATATTATTTAACCATTTCAGCCATTTTGGGAGACCAAAGTGAGTAGCAGCTGAAAGAGCAGCAGTATACTTGTATTTAGCGTGTCACTTGCCACATCACCTGCCACAAGCTGTGGATTGTCCACTTGCCATGTCACCTGCCACAAGTTGTGGATAGTCCACTTGCCACGTCATCTGCCACAAGTTGTGGATTGTCCACTGGCCACATCACCTGGCCACGTCACCTGCCATGTCACCTGGCCACGTCACCTGCCACAACTTGTGGATTGTCCACTTGCAATGTCACCTGCCACATCACCTGCCCACGTCACCTGCCACGTCACCTGGCCACGTCACCTGCCACAAGATGTGGATTGTCCACTGGCCACTTCACCTGACCACGTCACCTGCCACAAGTTGTGGATTGTCCACTTGCCATGTCACCTGGCCACGTCACCTGGCCACGTCACCTGCCACAAGTTGTGGATTGTCCACTGGCCACTTCACCAGACCATGTCACCTGCCACAAGTTGTGGATTGTCCACTTGCCATGTCACCTGGCCACGTCACCTGGCCACGTCACCTGCCACAAGTTGTGGATTGTCCACTGGCCATGTCACCTGGCCACGTCAGCTGCCATGTCATCTGGCCACGTCACCTGCCACAAGTTGTGGATTGTCCACAATGCAATGCAAGCAATTACAGTTGTTTAAGTTGTTTTAATGTTTTTTTCATTTGCCATCATTTTTGAGATTTCTAATGTAAAAAAGTAGGTCAACTTTAAAAACGCCTATAAACGAAATCACGGCAAAACGCCGGCACTGTGTTTTGCCGCGATTTGCGTCTGAAACGCGAAAACTTTTGCGTCTGAACTAATTTTTTTGCTTCTGAAAAAATTAGCCTAAACCCAACTGCTTTAAAACGCAAAAAAACGTGAATGTGTGCATGGACACATAGGATAAAATAAATGTGTTCAGGGGCAGTTGAAAAAAATGCCCAAATGCCTCTGAACTTGAGTTTACCAGCGTCTCGTGTGCATGGAGCCTAACCCTTTGATTGCCTTAGATTGCCACGTAGGACAACACATGCCTACATTTATGAATAAATTCAATATTTTTTTATTGGATATATTTTATAGCAGAAAGTAAACAAAAATCTTCCAAATTTTTGGTCTTTTTTCATTTATATAATAAAAAAAAAAGATATATATATATATATATATAATGGTGATCAAATACCAATCAAAATAAAGCTCTACAGTATTTGTGTGAAAACAATTATATAAATGTCATTTGTATACAGTGGTGCATGACTGCGCAATTGCCAGTTAAAGTAGCGCAGTGCCAAATAACAAAACAGCCTGGTCATGAAGGGGGTCAAATCTTTTGGAGCTAAAGTGGATACATAGTCCATATAACAACAAAAATGTGCAGTGCTTCTTTTTTTGTTGTTGTTTTAGGATTATTTGAAGGCTGTATGTTCACCTTTTTGTGTCAGCTGCTAAACAAATGCACAGAGCTCACTTTTTTCTTGATTGATACATAGTCCATAGGCTGGCTTCCTCTGGTTCCCTACTCACATCACAGGAATCCACTGGCGTAGCAGGGGGGGGGCAGGGGGGGCCGTTTCACCGGGCGAATTCATTTAGGGGGGCACCGCGCCAGTGTGGACTGTGTGTCACTCTGTCTTCTATTAATAATTTGTATTTACCGCCCATGACACCGGCCGCCATGTTCAGTCTCGACATGGCCAGCCGGCGTGCTGTGATTGGGTCACGGCGGGTCATGTGGCCACAGGCCTGACCTGGCCTGTGATTGGTCACGGCGGGTCATGTGACCACAGGCCTGAGCTGGCCTGTGATTGGTCACGGCGGGTCATGTGGCCACAGGCCCTTCTGAGCTGGCCTGTCTGTGATTCGTGGGTGGCGCATGCCTGGAGTCTCCCGCCCCCCTGTCACAGTCTCTCTGAGAGCTCAGCCGCCGTCATCTCCCCCGCGGAGGCTCCGCCGTTCCGGATCAAAGCACCGACGACCGTGGCACTGCAGGCAGCGGCGGGGGATAACGTGGGTCGTGGGAAGACAGAGCAGGTGAGGACCGGTGACCACTTTGACCGTGAGACTGTCACTGAGACGGTCACCAGACATGTGTGGATTCACTGGATTGGAAGTGTCTAGGACTGGGGGGGGGAGTTTGTTTCTCGCCAGGACAGTAATGACAAAGAGTTGCCCAACACCCAATCTTCTTAGAACATTCAACGGACACCATAAGACTTCAATGACAGATTCAACTTTAATTCATTCGAATTTTCGGACAAATGCATTTTTTTTATGAAACAAAATATTTCAGTGTGCACATATCTATACATTACACATTTGAACACGTATATGCAGTAAAAAGCTTTTTAGACTTGCATACAATTGGGAAAGTTGATACTACTCAATGTGGCATTTTTAGGGAGATTCCTGCTAATTCCCGGGGACAGTAAGTGAAAAGAAGTCATACGGCTAGAACCCCATCAGCTTGTATTGCTGTCTGTGACCTTGTTGGAGGTGTTTACTTTTTTTTCAGGTGACAACGCTGTCAATGGAACAGGAAATCAAGAAAATCTGCTCAATCTGACCTTACACAGCAAGTTTTAGCTGGAGTTACATTTTAATGTGAGGTTTACACAATCATCATAACTCTGCATTGTCAGTAAAATTAGATGCAGATCACACTGTATTTGCGTTGCCTGCTCCTGTAATCCTGGCCAGCCAAATGCCACAAATTTCCAATGGTTTGAGATTTATCACTGGAGATACGGAGATATGGAGATTTGTACTCTAGACATACAATTAAGAAGTGGTCAGGGTCCGGTTTTGTTCTGTCATAGTGATAACTTAGAGCATAAGGAGGAGGAATTTATGACTCAAGCTATAACCTTGTAGTAAATCTGTCACACATTCTGTCTCACTGCTCCTGTTTAGCATTGCCATGCTGTTTGATAGAAGTGATAATTGTCCCCTATTGTATTCTAGTGATTGTATGTGGTTAATGCCTGTAATGTAGAGAAAGGCACCATGTTGTAAATGTGCTAGACAGCATGGCGCTCCTGAAACTACCACCAAGCTTACCGCTTTAAACACTGCTGTACCACTGAGACTGAGGTCCTTCGTCCACAACCCTATGCAGGACTACTGTGGATGGACTTATTACCATAGATGATCCGCAGGGCTGACATAAATCTAATTATACCTCAGACAGGAGGCTCATATCTTATGCATTAATCTTTCTTTATTAATGCTCACAGCAGAAACAAAACTGATCAGTATTCAAGCTTTTCTAAAAATAACATGAAACAGAAAAGCTGAAACTTGAAAACTAGAAAGAAACTACGTTTCCCAGCAGTCCTTGGGTCTGTGACCCCTCCCTCTGGCCTCTGCATATAAGGACTGCTCCTCCCCTTCCTATTCCTCTTTCTTTCTGCTCACAGGAGGGATAAGTATTGCACTGCTGCTAGTTATCTGTGAGGTGTTTTACTTTTACTTGTACAAAACCTGTGTAACCTTGAGGTTGATGTGCAACAACTTCGGGGGTGGGCCCAGAGGGCCATATGCCTTTTAGGTAACGCCAACACGGCATGCTCCACTGAGCGCAGACGCTCCATCCTCATGCGCCTGGATCCACAACTGGCCCACCTGGCGGAGACCGAACCGGGACCTTCTGCTGAAGGCCTACTATTTGGGGACTCCCTTGTTAGGGACATTAACAAATTCGTGGGACTATTCAATAGTCTCGACAAAGCTCAATCGTCCCTCAAAAGGGCAGGCAACCAAAAGGTTTTTGCTAGGGCCGGCAGAGGTAGGGGCCGCTCTGCCGGCCGAGCTGGTTACTCCAGACCATTTAATAGGGCTCCCGCCCAGCAACATTGCGCTCAGACTCCTGCCTCCTATACCACGGTGGCACAACCCGCACCGTTCTTTCCACCACGTGGCAGACCATGGAGAGGACGTGGGAGCAGAGGTGACCCCAGATCCCGTCCATACTCCAGTAAGTCCTCTTCTGACTCCAAGTTTTTCCACCCCTGTAGGGGGAAGACTACGGTTTTTTATCCACGCCTGGTCTGCGATTACGGCAGACGCATGGGTGATAAACACAGTCACAGGGTTCCAGATAGAACTGTTGTCCTGCCCTCAACTGGGCATTATTCCTCCCCCCATTTGTTTCACTGCTCAGAACATTGCACTCATAGACAACGAGTTGGGAGAACTGATTTCCAAACAAGAAGTGCTCGAGGTAGACCCTCTCTCCCTGGGGTTCATAAGCAGTCTTTTTATAGTCAAAAAGAAGGGGGGAGGTTACCGCCCCGTGATAAATCTCCGGGCCCTGAATCAAAACGTCACATACCGTCACTTCAAGATGGAGGGTATCCATTGCCTCCGAGACCTCCTCCACCCGGGGGATTGGTTGGCAAAGGTTGACTTAAAAGATGCATATCTCACAGTCCCCGTACATCCGGAGTCACAACACCTACTCCGATTCAAATGGTGGGATCGCACGTGGCAGTTTACATGCCTACCGTTCGGGCTGTCATCGGCCCCATGGTGCTTCACCAAATTACTCAAGCCCGTGGTAGCCGCGTTGCGGAGCAGGGGCGTTCGTCTGATTATTTACCTAGACGATATCCTTATCATTGCGAACTCAAAATCTCAGGCTCAGACCCACGTAGGCTGGACCGTACGTCTCCTGCAGGACCTAGGCTTCCTCATCAACATGGAGAAGTCTATTCTAGCACCATCCCAGAGCATGGAGTTTCTCGGTTTCCTGGTAGATACCAACCAGGCGGTCTTGCGTTTACCCAAGGCAAAACTTGCTCTGATCCGCAAAGAGATCAGAGCAGTACTGCGCAAGCAATCCCTATCTTTACGGGTATTAGCCAGAATAGTGGGCCTCCTGGCCGCATCCATACAGGCCATCTTCCCGGCCCCTCTCCATTACAGAGCCCTTCAACGCCTTAAAATCCTTCACCTGAGACAAGGTCTCCGTTATGCAGACGAGATTCCACTCTCCGCAGAGGCCAGGACGGAACTGAAGTGGTGGCTCGGTCATGCCGTCGATTGGAACGGCAAGACAATCTTCAATTCCTATCCGGACGTCGTCTTAAAATCCGACGCAAGTCGGAGGGGCTGGGGCGCTCGATTCGGAGAGATTTCAACAGGAGGGATCTGGTCAGTCAGGGAATCCTTCCTACACATCAATGCCCTAGAGCTACTAGCTGCCCTCTTCGCGGTTCAGAGTTTTCTCTCGAAGAGATCAAACTGTTGCATATTGCTACGCATGGACAACATTTCAGCGGTACAATACGTCAACCGTTTGGGGGGCACTAGGTCCAAAATCTTGGCGGATATCGCCAAGGCTTTATGGCACTTCTGCCTGGCCAGGAACATCGTCCCCATGGCGGAGTACATTCCGGGATCCTCCAATATCGTGGCGGACTGGAACTCCAGATACATTACCGATTCCAGCGAGTGGCGGCTAGACCGCTCGACCTTCATCAGTATCATCCATCTCTGGGGACCACTGTCCATAGACTTGTTTGCCTCCAGACTCAACCATCAGTTGCCCCAATTCTTCAGTTGGAGGCCGGACCCAACGGCAACAGCGGTGGATGCTTTCCGCCAACCCTGGACGGGGGGGACGCATTACGCGTTTCCACCATTCCAGCTGATATGCCGGACCTTATTGCAGATCGCTACCCAGGGAGCCAAGGTGGTGTTGATTGTGCCCTGGTGGCCAACACAACCGTGGTTTCCTCTTCTGTTGGAAATGGTCATCGACCTTCCCAGGGTCTTGCCCTCGTTTCCAGTCCTCCTTTCACACCCGTCCAAAGACATACACCCGCTAATTTCAGACGGCTCTCTGACCCTCCTAGCCTGCCTGGTCTCAGGATGCCAGATGCTGACGGAGGCCTTTCACAGTCAGCTAGAGAGCTTCTCGCCCTGGCCTGGGCCCCCGGGACTCGATCGGCGTATAGGTCAGCCTGGGGAATCTGGGTGCGTTGGTGTAATCAACGACAGGCTGATCCGATACATACCCCTGTAGCACTTATAGTGAACTTCCTGGCAGAGGCTTTCGATACCGGTAGAGCGTACAGCTCCATTAACGTGTATCGATCAGCTATTTCGGCTTACCATCACCCTGTGGATGCCTTGCCGGTGGGTAGACACCCTCTCATTTGCAAACTAATGAGAGGTATCAAGTTTAAATGACCTCCTCGTCCCAAATACCTATCAACATGGGACGTATCCAGGGTCCTAGACATGCTATCCACGTGGGATGACAATGAGGACTTGTCTCTCAAACATCTCACGTACAAACTTACGATCCTCCTCTGTCTTATCTCGGTCAAAAGGGTTGCAGATGTTAGAGCACTGGATATTTCCAGGCGACAATTTTCGCCCCTAGGAGTTAGGTTCTCGGTCGTGCGTAGGACCAAGACCGGCATTCAGTCGGTATTCTATCCTTTCTTTTCGGATCGTCCGCGCTTATGTGTCGTCAAGTGCCTGCAGGCCTATGAAACGCGTACCGCCGAACTTCGTTCTCCATCTTCGCCCCAATTATTGGTTTCCTACGTCCAACCTCATCGCCCGGTGACTTCTGCCACTCTAGCGCGCTGGGTCAGGTCGACTATGGACATGGCGGGTATAGATACCACTAAATTTGGCGCACACTCCACTAGAAGTGCAATGGCTACTAAGGTGGTCTCGGCCGGGGGATCTCTGTCAGATCTTCTACTGGCGGCGGACTGGTCCTCGGAGACCGTTTTCCGCTCCTTTTACTTCAGACCGGAAACACATGTGTCTATGGCCGCTTTGGGGTAATCTGATGTATATTGTCTTCATTTTCTGTAAGAAATGCTAGCTTTGAACTTGCATAAGATATGAGCCTCCTGTCTGAGGTATAATTCGAGATTTTCCTAGCTTGTGACGGAAAATATTGATTATATGAAGACAGGAGGCGAGTATCTTCCCTCCCTACCCTACCCTATTATGGTTCCTTCTACTCTCTTACAGGATACTGAACACGTTCGACTGCGTTCAGGAAGGTCGAAGACACGTTCCTTCTAACATGGTTTCGTTTCCAAAGGCCCGGTTGGCCGTAGAAGCTGTCGGTTGGTCCCCGTTGGGACGAATGTTACCCCGCGTACAACGGAACGTCTGGGATTCAGAAAAGGCCGGCCGGCCGAAGTCCCCGGAGTTGGGGGTCCCAGAGACTGGTGAATCATTTTCAATTCGTTTGGAAGTTCGCATGAAGAAAGAGGAATAGGAAGGGGAGGAGCAGTCCTTATATGCAGAGGCCAGAGGGAGGGGTCACAGACCCAAGGACTGCTGGGAAACGTAGTTTCTTTCTAGTTTTCAAGTTTCAGCTTTTCTGTTTCATGTTATTTTTAGAAAAGCTTGAATACTGATCAGTTTTGTTTCTGCTGTGAGCATTAATAAAGAAAGATTAATGCATAAGATACTCGCCTCCTGTCTTCATATAATCAATATTTTCCGTCACAAGCTAGGAAAATCTCGAATTGTTTCCTCCTGTGCTGATAAACTTTACATATTTACGTAATAATACATGGGATCCACAAAAATTGCATTTGGATGTTTATTAGTACAAGCAGGGGAAATGACTTTGATTCTCACTATACATACTATTGCTTTCAGCAGTTAATACTGCTAAAATATAAAAAAATTGTAAATTAAAAAAATTTATAAAAAATTATAAAACCATGCCCAGCATGGGTGCTTGTAAGCACATAAGGTGTGAATGAATTTTATAAGGAAATTAAGAGTGTAGAGGAAGTGGATTAACTGAAGGTCTGAAACACTGAACATAAAGCAAAACTTTGTCTCGATGAACTGGAAATTACACAATGGGCTGTTTGTTTTTGCACAGGAAGCACAATTGCACTTTATACGGTATAGAAAAAGTGTATTTGCAGTACATTCATTTATGTCACAATAAGTACAGAGCATTTTATTTGCATGTGTTGGTTTAAAGTGTAAGGTTTATGGACTATTTGAAGAACTTTAGAAGGATTTGTAGTAGCACTTCATACCGGTACGTGTTATTTATGAGATGATGTGGTACATTATACAATAAGTAGACCTTTTGCAGCGCTGTCCTTGGTGTGGTTAACATTCAAATTTAATAGAATGCCTTAAAGGGGTTGTAATTGTAAAGGTAAGCAGGAGTGTCAGGATGCCCACTAACACACAGCTCCTTTCTCCATCTGCAAAGTAGAGAGCATCCTGACTCTCCTGCTCGCCCCCTCAAGAGGCTTTCTCCACACCAGGGAGAAAGCCTTGCATTACGGAGTGTAGTTACAGACAGAAGAACAGGAAGTGAGGATTTCTCAGAAGAAATAAGGACATTTAAAAGCAAAATGGAAGGATGAGGTAAGTGAAGGAAGACTGCACTAAGGTAAAGGAAGCTATTTGGGGATTTTTTTTTTACTTTTACAATCCCTTTAAAGCAAGACATATCAACACAAAAAAAATGTGACTGAACCCCTAGGTTAAATTTACTAATTTGTATTGTAAAATATGTGCAGTTTAATGCAAAATGTATTTTCTTCGAAAATATTTTAAAAATGAACTTCAGTGAAATGCATTATAACAAAATGATCCATAGATCCAGAAATTAAGGCAGCTGAATCTATTTGCAAATCTCCACCTTTTCCATAAAAGTTGGGCTAGTGAGCTTTAGGCCAATGTCTCCAAGTCATTCCAGCCTGTACACAACACGTGTGTTGTGTTTACACGTAACACAGATAAAACTGGCCCTGGCAGTGAGCTGGAAATAAGAGTACATTAAGGACCTGCTGAAAGAGATTAAGCATGCTCAGTGCTCCACAAAAAAAACACACATGCAAATGTATGCACAACTATAAAGAGATATAAAAAACAGCAATGAATGCAGTTATGTATACCTAAATTTGTTTTTTGCCTCATCTAATCCTGTAGAAAAGGGGTCAGCAAACTGCGGCCCGAGTGCCGCACCTGACCCTCCTCATACGTATCAGCCTAAAAATGTTTTTATATATTTTTGGAGGATATTTATTATAGCAAAAAGTAAAAAATATTGAATTTAAAAAAAAAAAAAAATGTGCTTTATTTTTGTTTATAGCGCAAAAAATAAAAACCGCAGAGGTGATCAAATACCACCAAAAGAAAGCTCTTTTTGTGGGGAAAAAAGGACGCCAATTTTGTTTGGAAGCCACGTCGCACGACCGCGCAATTTTCTGTTAAAGCGACGCAGTGCCGAATCGCAAAAACTGGCTGGGTCCTTTAGCTGCCTAAAGGTCCGGGTCTTAATTGGTTAAAGAAGAGGGAGAAGTGAACTGCTGGAGCTCTCAGCATGCCCCTGCCTTTATCTACTGCACCTTCCTTGTCCTGGCCCTGGGAGAAGGAATTCACGGGCCATGCACAGCGTCCCGGAGTGGAGGCGGGAGGGGGGGCTGTTGACTTTGTGGGGGTGCAACTGAAATCCATCCCAGCACTCCCCTAGATCTGGCAATGCTTAGGGGCATATGCATCTGTGGTGTAACCCAAAAGATTGTAATAAACATAGTTAAATGACTTCACTGTGTGTATTATTAGTTACTGTTGAAATTTCTGTATTTACATTTTTGAGCCCCATGTACGCTGGGGATGAATGTTGGAATGCAGACATCTTCCATACTGCCCCAAATGTTAGTATTGTTAGGTGCACGGTCCAGCTCTGCCTATCATCAGCAACTCTCAGCCTGTCAAGGAATCTGGCTGCCGGCAGCGGGGCCAGACAGTGCACCTGTGCCTTCCCCCTGCACCTAATGCCTTGTTCACATTGGGCATATACAGCCCCATGTGAATGAGGCCTAAACACTAAAGGCTCATACACCAGGGGTAAACAGCCCTGTTCCTCCTCAGTAAGCTCTGTGGACCCTGATGTAAGTTGAGTGGTTCTGGGGACCCTAATGTAAGGGGATGATTCTGGGGACCCTGATGTAAGGGGGGCTCTAAGGATACTGAGGTAATACTGAGCAACCAGGGACCTTGATGTAAGGAGTGGACTCTAAGGACACTGACGTAAGAGAAATTACTCTGGGGACCCTGATGTGGGGGGATGGTAACATTGAGGATCCTGATGTAAAGGGGGGGAATCTGATGTAGAGGAAGGACTCTGGGGACTCTGATGGGGATTCTTGAAGTAATGGGAAAATCTGATGTCAACAGGTGGGTTCATCCTGTGGCAGTACTCTATGGGGGTTATTTACAAAAGGCAGATTCGCTTTGCACTACAAGTGCAAACTACAAGTGCAAAGTGCACTTAAAATTGCACTGAAAGTGCACATGGAAGTGCAGTCGCTGTAGATCCAAGGGGGACATGCAAGGAAAATAAAATCCAGCATTTTAGCTTGCACATGATTTCCCCTCATTTCAGATCTACCCCTCAGATTTACAGCGACTTCACTTCCAGTGCAATTTCAAGTGCACTTTGCACTTGTAGTTTGCACTTGTAGTGCAACCTGGATTTGCCTTTTGTAAATAACCCCCTATATGTTTTTGTTTTTTTTATGTAAGTGCAAATTGCGCCTGAAATTGCACTGAAAGCACACTTGGAAGTGCAGTCACTTTAAATCTGAGGGAAAGATCTGAGGGAAAGATCTGAAACGAGGGGAAGCTCTGTTGATTGTATTATCCAATTATGTAAGCTAAAATGCAGTTTTTTATTTTCAGTGCATGTCCCCCTAGGGTCTACAGCGACTGCAATTTCAAGTGCACTTTGCAGTGCAGAGTGAATTTGCCTTTAGTAAATAACTAGTGTTGAGCGGAATACGCCATATTCGATGTTGCGATATTTCACGAATATATATGCAAGATCATTTCCTATAGGAAGCACAATGCTAAGCTCTAAGATCGCAATACACAGGAAAAACGCACAGAAACACTCCACTCTCTCTAGCCACCTTGTGAATCTGCACTGAAATACTGCTGGGAGTGATCTTATATAATGGTCGTGCAGGCAGGTTCCTATTGGTTGCTAACCTCTAACAACTGTGGTAGGAGAACTCTGATTGGCTCTGATGCAAAAGAAGGGCAGAGAAAGTATTCACGAATATTCGTAATACGAATATTCGCATTGCGAATATTCGGCAACATAAGAGGATTGCCTCAGCTACTCGGCCCAGGGTCTCTAATCATACCAGCAATGCTTTTAGACGTCGATGGAGATCACTAGGATGTGATCTGTTTTAAAAATAAATTTGAAAAAATATGAATATTCGCAACAGCGAATATTCGCCGCGATTTTCGAGTTATTCGCAAATACTCGAATATGCAGTATTCGTAACGAATATTCGCAATGCGAATATTCGTGAGCAACACTATAAATAACCCCCATTATGTTGTATAATACATTGTCCTGAACAAATTGTCAATTGTGCCAACAGTTGCTGGTTTTAATGAAGTTCTTTTTTAAGGTCGACTCAGACAGATAAAGTAATACATTTTTGTGTGCAGATGTGCACATGTAATGGAAACATTTACATTTTTAAAAATATATTTTTTTCTGAAGTTTTTTGTGTATCTGTGAGACTGTCACTTGTGACATAGTAAGCAGAAGTATTTTGTGGGTACAAGGACTGTGCGAAATATACAGCGGCTAAGCACAGATTCTGAATAAACAATTCTCACATCTTTCTGTTGCAATGTTCATATAGAAAATGCGGGCAACGCAAACGAAAATAAAAACAGAGGTTCTAACTCTTTCCCACTCTTAACACTACTGATAGATGGTTGACAAACTGCAACCAATCAGAATTCAACTCCAGTTGTTCACTAAACCTAGATTCACACCAGTGCAAGGAAAACACTGCGTGTGATGCACGCAGGAATAGCACGGCATTCCTGTGCACATCACATGTGATGTCTGTGCGTTGCATTTTGTATGGCTCAAATCGCATTGCAACTGCATCAAAATGGTGCAGGAGCGGCATCCATCCACAGAAACCCTGACATTCGTGGGGTCCCGGTGCGGGAAAGGGAGTTTAAACTGGCACTTTTTGCGGATGATGTCATACTTACCCTGACTCAGCCCAGAACCTCGCTGCCCAACCTGCACGCAGAGCTGGATACTTACAAAACCCTCTCGGGCTATAAGATAAATACAACCAAGTCGGAAGCTCTCCCTATTACATTCCAGCAGCTGAAGTACAGCACCTGCGCCAGTGCTTCCCATATCACTGGAAGATGACAGCCCTAAAGTATTTGGGGGTTCAGATCACCCCATCCTACACAACCCTGTACCAGGCTAACTTCCCTCCCCTGTTTCGGTCCATCAGAGACCTTTTACAGAAATGGAAGGCCCATCATATCTCCCTTTTGGGGAGGGTGGCCTCTGTGAAGATGACTATTCTCCCCAAACTCCTCTATCTCTTCCAGACACTGCCCATCCCAATTCCGTATGCAGTCTTGCCGAAGCTCCAGGCGGACCTGGTGCGCTTTGTCTGGAATTATGGGAGACATAGGATTTCTCGCACGGTCCTGACGGCACCCCGAACCGACGGGGGACTGGTGTTCCCTGACCTGATTACGATTACCCAACGATCGTACAATAAGTGGACAGAAATCAAAAATATATGGCTTGCACCCACACACCACAATAGTTTGCTCTGGAGTGCGAATGCGGAGGTGGACCCGAGCCGGCTGTTGGGCTCCACCTTCGGACGCGCAGATTGTCTCAGGTACATGGCCTGGGCTCTAAACGCTCTCTTTTGACTTCCTTCCTATATAACCACAGGATGCCTGCCGGCCTCACCCACCAAATGTCCTCGCCTTGGGCGACACGAGACTTGTTCCACTTCGGCCACTTAGTGAATGAATGAATGAATGAATGAAAACTTGTATAGCGCGGCACATGCGAACTGAATCGCCTCTGGGCGCTTGTTGTTCCTGTCTCCTTTGATATCAAAAGAGAAAAGTCTTGACCTTTTTCCTAAATGCTAGGTGGTTCTCCTCCAACCGAATGCTGGTTGGTAAAGCATTCCATAGTCTGGGACCTTGGATCGCGAATCTTCTTTCTCCTTTGGACTTGAAGTTGGCGTTCGGAACCTGGAGCAGGTTCTGATTCGTGGATCGCAAAACGCGATTGGGGTTATGCGCTTTTATTATTTCGCATAGATATTGGGGAGCATTCCCATGGACACATCTATGCGTAAGACAGAGTGGACCCAATATCCCGCAAGATGCTCTCATTCTCTGCTCTCGACATTATGCACAGTCTTTTGCCCCGAACCTCCAATTTTCAGCGCCGGCCCCCTTTGAGAGGCTTGTACTGGGGGGATCCGCACGCAGAGGTTTGATCTTAGACATATACTGTACCGGATGCTCAACTCCTACTCCATCACTGCTTAGGCATGTTCTGACACCTGGGAGGTGTCTGATTGCCCTGCACTGGAAGCGCCGGTCCCTGCCCTCACAAGCAGACCTGTATGCTAGAATAAAAGACATTGAGCTGATGGAAAAAATGACAGCCCGATTGCAAGACATATTGGATAAACATGATAAGGTCTGGGAGGAGTGCCACCGGCATCAGGATCCCCCCTGAGCCGACGTTCGAGCCTCCCTACCCTAAGGCCTCATTCACACTTCAGTCCGTTCAGGTCCGCCTGTCAGTTTTGACGGCGGACCTGAACAGACGCTCCATGCATCTCTATGGAGCGTCAGATGTCAGTGGAGACATGTCCGCTGACATCCGACCTGATCCGATCCGCTAAAAACAGACGTATGGGGGACATGTCCCCATCTGTCCATGCGGATCGAATCGGGTAAGATCTGATGAAAACGGACATGCTGTCCGTTTTCATCAGATCGCTCCATAGCAGACAGCGGTGCCGACAAGCCCCTCCCCACTCAGTGAACAGAGAGGAGCTTGTCATCCGTCGGCTCAGCGGAGATCTGCTGACTGATCTCCCGCTGAGCTGGCGGACGCAGGCGGACTCCGTCGGGACGAATTGCGACGGAGTCCGCCATGTGTGAATGAGGCCTACCCCCCCCCCTCCTTTTTCTCTTTTCCCGTCTGTCCTCTCTCTTCCTATCCCCCACTTATTTTTCCTTCCAGTTTTTGGCTAACGGTTTAATGTTTTATATGCTACTCTGACTGTACGGATGTAATGCAACAGTTCTTGTGTCATAGTCTCTACCTTTTGTATATCCACCTGCCAGTATGTTTGAAAATAAAATGTTTTTTTTTTTTAAAAATGGTGCAGGACCCATTTTATTCCCTGCACCTGAACCGCATTTCATAGGTATTCACACCCATGTGTGTGATTCTGCGATTTTTTTCCGGTGTTAATCGAACTTAAACACAGATTGCATGGACACTGTGCGATTGACAAGCAATGCAGGGAATCGCAGTGAATCTTGTGTGTTTCCTGCATCACAACCAGGGCTTAAAGTGTTACTAAACCCAGGACCCTGCATTCAATGTATCTGGTCTCCCACAGTACGCAGGACATGGAAATGCAATTATGTTAGTAAATATACACTGCTAAATACAATTTCTCATCAGCAGTAAAAAGCAGTCTTAAAACTTCTATCAGTGTCTGATTAAAGCTCGTAGGAGGAGTTTTCATTCTACTCTGACTGTCTTATGAGGCTGCATGACTTATGCCCCTCTGGACAGTGCTGATTGGCCCTGTGCTGATCACATGCACCCCCCCCCCCCTCTAGCAATACACACCAAACTGAGCATGTGCAGATTGCCCCCAAGGCTCTGTACTTCAGCAGATGGATTGGGGACAGTGAAAAAAGGTCAGGATCAGAGAAGACAGGATCAAACAACCTTGTTAAACAATGCAGAGGATTAACCCCTTAGGTTACACAGTGAGTATAAGAAGCATGCTTTACTGCATACAGGCATACCCCACTTTTAAGTTCACAATGGGGTTTATTTACTAAAGCTGGAAAGTGAAAAATAAGCTCACTTCTGCATAGATACCAATGAGCTTCCAGGTTTTATTACCAAAGCTTAATTGAACAAGCTGGGGTTAGAAGCTCATTGGTTTCAATGCAGAAGTGAGCCTGATTTTGCATTTTCCAGCTTTAGTAAATAAACACCATTGTGTAAAGTGGGGTATGCCTGTATACAGACTGATTTCACTGTTGTGGATTTAGTAACACTTTAATGTCTGAAAGATAAATAATATCTAAACATAAAAAAACATAATTGCTAAATAATATATGCGGCATACCGGAGGTAGTACTACGATGATGCCGTTGTTTTAATTAGTTATGTTTTTTTCTTATTCCCCTTTTTTTTTTCTTTTTGAATAATGGGTGCAGGAGTTTCAAAAGATTTTATTTTTCTCTGTGCTTAGCACTCCTTTCCAGGATTTAAGATGGCAGAGGTGCGGCTGGATGTTTCCCACATCGAGGCTGTGCCATACGACATGTGTATAAATGCGGTGATTCAGAACACCGCCTGTATCCCGTGACCACGTCCCACTCGTGACGAAACGTAGGGAGGCGGCGATCTGACGTCACCGCACAATTTGTCTCTACCCGGAAGATACAGGCTGTGTGTTTACAAGCCGGCCGGCTTCATATTGGATGCCAAACTTTCTGCATTAAATTAAAAGTGCATTCCTTTTTTTATTCTAATGAACGCAAGGTTTTACACTATGCAAGTTTTTTCTATCTTTATACACATATCCGTGGTGGTTTATTGAACGTGGGAGAGTTTATCTATGTCCAGGATATCAGAACTGGGGATTGCCTTTTGGATTCCATTGGTTTAAGGCTGCATTTTCATTTCATTTTGGTAAGAGGCTGTATGTGATTGTGGGGGAAGCCTTTCTCTCAGCATCTTTTCTGGACTTGGGACACCTTCTATTATGAACTTTGCCTTTACAGTGAACTATGCAACTTAGGCCATCCATTGGACTGTTTATTGTTATATAAAAAAATAAAATGTTATTCATTCATTTTTTTATTTCATTTATAATCATTTGTCCTTCATCGGATTTATACATTTCACCTTTAATCGCTTTAATCTAATATTGTGGCTTCGATTAGCTGTTTTTTGATACACAGCACTATTTTCATATATATTAGCGCAATCTTTTTTCCGTTTGCATTTGAAAGATAAACCTGCTTATTGCTGCACTTTTACTGTCATCACTGCTCTTTGCACCGCCTTTCCTGATAAAGAAACATATGCTACGTATTTTTATGTGTATGCTACAAATAGCTACTAGGCAAATTGTCTTCAACTTAACCAGGAACAAAATGTGTATTTTTAAATACCACATGCAAATAATAATGGTCATTTCCATGAAATTATACTGCCATAAAATACATCTTTTAGTAAGCCTTTGGATTTTCCAGAACACTAAAGTCCTAACAGTAAAACTACCTGCATGTTACAACAAAAGAGCCATATACTGTATGTATTTATCATTGCCGCCGGGTACAATGAGGGGAGTAGGGGTTAATAAAGAACAACTTCACTAAATGTACATTTGTCCTTTAAAAAAAATTCACTGGAGCTCCAGAGTGACAGGAAAAATATTACTGAACTGTTACTATTGCTTTCAGAATCATTCATTTCATAGTAATATATGACTTCCCTGTGCAATTGTTAGAATCTTCTAAAACAAACATGCAGACCTTTTTCCTAGGGAACAAGAAATGTTGTCCTTTGGACCTCTTGCCTATGCAACAATGTTTGCAAATATGTGCAAATAAAAAAAAGATACATATTAGACTCATTACTGGGAATGAGATCTAATACATGATATGAAATTAGGACCTGTGTTTAAGAATTAAACCTCCTTAGGGTTACTTAGACACAGTGGTGGACCCGTGCATTAAGCCCAGCCCTTTCAGGATGGCAGGTGCATGAATTTCTATGGCGGGGGTTTTTTCGTTTTTTTTTTAAAAGTGCCTGATTAGAGCCAGAGGCTCAGAGAGTGCATCCCGATCCACCCAATTGTGTGACGAATGAATTCTCGCTATTTTCACACTAAAGTTCCTCGCCAATCAGTCTCCCAATTAGTCAAAGCGCCAGGCGATCCTATTGGATGGATAGTGCTTAGGAAGAGGAAACAGCCAGAGGAGCAGAGGAGACATGCACTGAAGGAACGGACACCTCCACCACCGCTATTGCTCAAGCTCTAGAGGAGACATAGGACTCAGAGGAGAGGACACCATAGTCCGGTAAGTGCCAGACCTCCTGTGGGGGGAGCCATCAGAGTGTCACGAGGTAGGGGGGGAAGCTGTCAGTGACACAAGCCCAAAGCTGCCCCTGCTGACCTGCTGAGCTGTATATCCTAATCTGTGTCATGCTGAACAATATACCCTGATCTGTGTCATGCTGAACTATATACCCTGATCTGTGTCATGCTGAACAATATACCCTGATCTGTGTCATGCTGAACTATATACCCTGATCTGTGTCATGCTGTGCAATATACCCTGATCTGTGTCATGCTGAGCAATATACCCTGATCTGTTTCATGCTGAACTAAATACCCTGATCTGTGTCATGCTGAGCAATATACCCTGATCTGTGTCATGCTGACCAATATACCCTGATCTGTGTCATGCTGAACTATATACCCTAATCTGTGTCATGCTGAACTATAAACCCTGATCTGTGTCATGCTAAACTATATACCCTAATCTGTGTGATGCTGAATTATATACCCTGATCTGTGTCATGCTGAGCTGAATACCCGGATTTGTGTCATGCTGAGCTATATACCCTGATTTGTGTCATGCTGAGCTGTATACCCTGATCTGTGAGGCTAAGCTATATACCCTGGTCTGTAATGCTGAGCTGTATAACCTGATCTTTGAGGCTTAGCTATATACTCTGTGCTGTGATGCTGAGCTGTATTCTCTGTCCTGTGATACTGAGGCTGTATACTCCTGACACTATGGGTGGAACACAGGGAACGGAGTGACGGATTATATAAGGGGTGTGGCTTATGAGAAGTGGGGGGGCAAAATAGAAGGGGAAGTTTGGCTCCCCTATCCTTAAACTTCACCAACCGCCACTGCTTGGGCCCACTTTTTGGCCAGAAGTCCCTCTCTTTCTTAGATGAACATTTGTGGAAAGGTAACCCGTGTTCCTGCTTTAGGAACTATAGGATGAAGATACCATATGCAGGATATAAGTACTCCACTTACACTTTGGGAGGGGTGCCCCTTTATCTTTAGGAATGTAACATCACCACCAAATCCAAAAATAAAGACAGGACACTTACTCGTCACCTACAGAATGTGCCGCCTTAAGACCATAAAGGACCTCTCCCCGAGACAGTATTGCTCTGTCTGCATTTTTGGTTATAGTATGCTGGTGGTATTGCATTCTTTGGATTTCTGCTATGACGGCGCCATCCGTCTGGTCACTATAGCATCCACTTTGTGGTCGGTTGCTGTAAAGAGTGCTCTGGATTCTGTTTACTTATTTTTTTGTTTTTAAAGAGCCCTGCCAAAGCACCACTCCACCGATGAGTACAAGGGCTGGAATCAGCCTGGCAAAAAGGTGCATGCTTGCCCCCTTGTCATGAGGAAATAAGCTGGTATCTCTGGTGTGTCATTAGGAGAATGGGAACATTCTTTTTTATTTGAAATGTTTATAACCTATACCTGTATATTTTTAAAGACCAGTTTTCTTATTGTAACATAGCAGGAGCACTTTTGGATAATTCACAGTAAAAGTATAGTGCTGGCCTGATGGGGCAAGAGAGCAGCACAGAACAGGTAGGTAACCACTAAACACTAATGAAGTGAGGTTAAATGTGCAAAGAAAAGCAAAGAAGAGATTATAGACAGAATTAATAAGGATGCAGCTGCCAAGTGTGGGAGCCATGATATGGAGAACCCAGAATTGAAGCTGCCAGGTCTGCTGGCTTCCCCACAGAGCCCATGGAGGACTGGAAGGTCTCTGATGAACTCTATGTATAGGAAACCGGAAGCAACAAGTACTGTCACTGGTTTCCTCAAAAGTAAACAGTGCCATTATTAAAGGGGTAATTCCCCCAAAAACCTTTTTTTAACATTTATTCAGGCTCGTTATGTCAAGGGGAATCAGGTTTTTTTTTTTTAGAAATGAAGCCGTACTTACCGTTTTACAGATGCATCGTCTCCGTCGCTTCCGGGTATGATCGTCTGGTCTGGGCGTGCCTATTTGATTGACAGGCTTCCGACGGTCGCATACATCGCGTCACGAGTAGCCGAAAGAAGCCGAGCGACGGTGCGGCTCTATACTGCGCCTGCGCACCGTCGTTCGGCTACTTTCGGAAAATCGTGACGCGATGTATGCGACCGTCGGAAGCCTGTCAATCAAATAGGCACGCCTATAGTCGGAGCCCATACCCGGAAGCGTCGGAGACGATGCATCTGTAAAACGGTAAGTACGGCTTCATTTCTAAAAAAAAAAAAACTGATTCCCCTTGACATAACGAGCCTGAATAAATGTTAAAAAAAAGGTTTTTGGGGGAACTACCCCTTTAAATCTTAAAAGCATTTGATCACACTGATCTCGGTGTGATCAGATGCTTTTTAGGGCAAAGGAGACATATGGAGTCTAATAGACCCCAGATCTCTTAATAAAGAGTACCTGTCACAAGTTTACAGCAAATAAAATGATCAACATTTTTTTTAAAGAAACAATATAAAAATAAAAAAACGAAAATAAAGAATATTAACCACTTAAGCCCTGGACCAATATGCTGCTAAATGCCCAAAGGTGTTTTTACAATTTGGCACTGTGCTGCTTTAACTGGTAATTGCGTGGTCATACAATGTTGTACCGAAACAAAATTTGCGTCTTTTTCTTCCCACAAATAGAGCTTTCTTTTGATGGTATTTGATTGCCTCTGCGATTTTTCATTTTTGAGATATAAACAGAAAAAGACTGAAAATTTTGCAAAAAAATATATTTTCTACTTTTTGTTATAAGAAAAATCAAATAAACTAAATTTTAGTCATACATTTAGGCCAAAATGTATTCAGCCACATGTCTTTAGTAAAAAAAAATCGCAATATTAAAAAAAAAAAGAGCTACCTAGCGGCAACAGTGAGGCCGGATTCACACCTATGCGAATTGGTTGCGGCTTTAACCGCATCTAATACGCAGAACATTTCTAAATACATTGTTTTTAATGAGGCTGGTTCACATATGTGCGATGCATTCGCACTGAGCATTGCAGAAAAAGGTCAGGTGCAAATTCAGTCCCATTATCTTCTATGGGTACGCAGCTGATTCGCAGATGTGTTCAGTTCTCTTTAGGAATTTCTGTCATTCAGCTCAATACACTCCCCCCCCCCACTCTCCTCTCACCCGTAACTTCTCCCAGGTCTCCAAATTCGCAGCTAAAACGTTGCTAATCTGCTGAACACTTCCCTTATCTATCTGTAGAGATTACAGAGCTGAAATTCGCACCGCACAAGTGTGATTCCGGCCTGACACTAATACAGCGATCAGAAAACCGATCGCTTAGTGACACTGGCAATAGGTGGTGAAAGGGTTAACTAGGGTGGTGATCAAGGGGTTAAACCTTTATTAGGGGGGTAGGGGCTACCCTGGACCTAACACTAACTGCCTGTCACACTAATTGTCACACTGACACTAAATGCAGTGATCAGTAAATATATGATACTGCTATTAGTGACACTGTGATAGGGGGCTGGGGGGGGGGGGTGATCTGAAGCAGTTAAGTGTGCCTATGTGTATGGTGTCAGTGTAGTGTTGTGCAACTCACTTGTGATGTCTTCTCTCCTCTCGCCGGAACGAAAATACCGCCGAGAGGAGAGGTGACATCACTTCCTCTGCCAGTGTTTACATTACACAGGCAGAGGGCGGGCAGAGGGGGGGAAGCAGATTCGCTGGGAGCGATCGCGAGGGGGCGGACAGAAACTAACAGCCACCCCCTCATCCCGGGTTCACTCCCAGAGGCTTACCGACCGCTGCATGTAGCGGGGGGGGGGTCCCGATCGGACCCCCGACCCGCGGGAAGGCAGGGATGTCCCGGCACGTCCATCTGCCTGTACGTGCCATTCTGTGGACGTATATATACATGTGGCGGTCGTTAATCGGTTAAATACAAAAACTATTTTTTAAAGCGCCCTTGTCCCATCCCCCAGCCCTGTGCTTGTGTGCAAAGACAATGGTACATGTTGGTCCCGCTGTCAGAGCGAGAACAATAAGTCAATCACCAGACCTCATCTGTAATTCTAAACTGGTAACCTGTAAAGGCATATAAAATATTGTCCCTGGACGCCACCAAGGCGTTTGATAGCCTTGAGTGGGACTATCTCTGGCATGTCCTGGGAAAATTTGGATTTGGCCCCACATTCATTGCTTGGATAAAAACGCTTTATAACTCTCCAAGTGCAAAAATAAAAATTAACAATGTATATTCGCGGTCGTTTAAGCTAGAAAGGGGGACAAGACAGGGATGTCCCCTGTCGCCTCTTCTTTTCGCTTTAGCAATAGAGCCATTGGCCATCGCGATTAGAAGCGACCAGGATATACAGGGCTTCCTGAGAAGAGCAGGAGTGGAAAAAACAGCACTTTATGCAGATGACATCCTGCTCTTCCTGGGGGACTCTACAAAGTCCTTAAACAAGGCACTAGAGATAGTGGAGGCTTTTGGTCGTCTTTCGGGCTTAGTGATCAACTGGGAAAAATCTGTACTTTTACCGGTGGATCCAGTGGATAACATGACATGTGCAGAAATACCCCAGTTGAAAATAGTGGAAAAAATTGAATATCTGGGTATAGTTGTAACTCGTGACCCAGAACAGTATATAAGTAACAATTTAGAGCCACTTTTGGCCAAACTCAAAAGGAAAGCGGACATTTGGGGCAGGCTCCCTTTATCGGTAGCCGGTCGTTGTAATCTTATAAAAATGATCTGGATGCCACAATTGCTGTATGTATTTCATAATTCACCTGTGTGGATAGGAAAGGTATGGTTTCAAAGAATAGAGACCCTTTTTAGGGAACTGATCTGGAAAAAGGGAAAAGCCAGGATTAGTCTCCAGACATTACAATTACCCACACACATGGGAGGCCTGGCAGTTCCACACCCCTACAGCTATTTTCTAGCAGCCCAATTACAGCACCTGGGGGGGTGCGGCACCATAGGAGGAGGGAATGCCAGCGGGAAAATTATGTTAATGGGGTCCCCGCACGGGTCCATAATAGAAACCTTGGAGGCCGACTCCTTCCCAGTTAAGAACTCAACACTGAATCTGGTCAAGAGAACCTGGCAAGTAAATAAGTCAGCTCTGGGGTACAAGGGGTTAACAAAATATTCCCCACTCTGGGACAACACAAATTTGCAGGAGATTGTAAACATGGGGAAGTTGAAAGAATGGGAAAAGCTAGGCATAACCAGATTGGAACAATTATTCAAAGATGACACATTGAAGCCCTTTGCAGTACTAAGGGAATAATATGCCATACCAAACTCCTTGTTTTACACTTACCTACAGATTAGGCATGCCCTACAGGCTCAATTCAGGACGGACCCGGCAAGAAGGCAAAACATTTCCCATCTCTAACGGTTAATCGAGTCTGAGATACCTAAAGGAATTATCTCGGACTTGTATGCAAAGCTGAGTGATGGGTTTATAGGGTCTATAGGGGGAGAAAGACTGGGAAAAAATAAACAAAGGTGGGAGGAAGACATAGGCCAAATAACAACTGAGCAATGGGAACAGATACTCGCGGCAGGGAAACTAGTGTCACTCGCCCCATCACAGAGAGTCTCACATCTGTTTTTACTTCATAGAGCTTACTATACACCAAAGAGGCTATATAAGTTTGGTAGGAAAACAGATGATAAATGCCCCAGATGTCAGAACATTGGAGATCTTGTACACATGGTGTGGAGATGCCCGAAATTACATAGATACTGGGTTAAAGTGCTAGAGATAATAAATACTACCTTTGGGATCAACTTGGCACTCGAGGCCAGGGTCTGTATATTGGGGTGCATAGAGGAGAGATTTGAGCAAAAAGGCAGAAAAGTAGCAGCTATAAGGTGCCTGTTCCAGGCCAGGAAACTGATAGCCCAAAAGTGGCAGGCAGAGAAACCCCCCACAGTAACAGAATGGGTAAACGTGATAAATGCCACTGTATGGAAGGAGAAAGTAACCCTAACCAGACAAGGCAACTTTAATAAATTTAAAATGCTGTGGGAACCATGGCTGAATAGAATGGGTTGCCCACCAAAGGTAGAGGAGAGGAACATAGCTAGGTGAGAGACGGAGAAATCCGAGAGACAACATGGTGCTAATCATGTAAAAAGGTATTAAGGGAAATAAAATAAGGAAAAGCAGTATTTATAGTAAAGTGTGCATATATGTGTATAAATAAGAAGGGGGGGGGGGGGGTAATGGGTAAAAGGTGCACAATATAGGTCACAAAACTCAGGCTTTGTACACAAGAATGCATGTTATGTAAACTGAATTATGCCTCTGGAATGTAGAAAATTAATAAAGAATATTTGAATTAAAAAAAATACAAAAACAATTTTTTAAAGCGCCCTTGTCCCATCCCCCAGCCCTGTGCTTGTGTGCAAAGACAATGGTACATGTTGGTCCCACTGTCAGAGCGAGAACAATAAGTCAATCACCAGACCTCATCTGTAATTCTAAACTGGTAACCTGTAAAGGCATATAAAACGTTGCCTATGGATATTTTCAAATATTGTAGTTTGGCGCCATTCCTCAAGCGTGTACCATTTTTAAAGCTTAAGACCCCTTTTCACACGGGGACGGATCCGCTTTCAGCAGTCCGCCAGCTCAGTGGGAGATCTCTCCGCTGAGCTGGCGGATGTCAGGTCCCTCTCTGCTCACTGAGTGGGGAGGGGCTTGTCCAGCACTGCTGTCTCCTATGGAGAGATCGGATTTTTTTAAATGTAATGCCGCATACACAGTCGTTTTTTGTGATGAAATAAAACAACATTTTAAAAAACTTCATTTAAAATGATCGTGTGTGTGCTTTTTCGTCGTTTTTTGTCTTTTGAAAAACGACCAAAAAAAAATTCGAACCTGCTTCAATTTTTTATGTTTGTTTTTTATGTCATTAAAAATGATTGTGTGTGGGCTAAAACGACGTTTAAAACAACGTTTTTAAACCCACACATGCTCAGAAGCAAGTTATGACGCAAGCTTGAATGGAACAGAGTGCCATTGTACGTAACCGCGCTTTGCAAGAGCATTTTTAGAAAACGATGGTGTGTAGGCAACTTCGTTTTTTAAAATGAGAAAAAAACAATGGGGCAGATTCACATAGATGTAATCTTCCGCTGCGTAATTGAAATACGCTACGCTGCCGTCTATCACCAGACTCTACGCCGAATTCAGGTAGTTTTTTTGCGCGTACGCTATTGTATCGTATTTTTTTTCCGCCGCGCAATCGAAATACGTGAGTAGGGGGCGTGAAGCATTTAAATTAAGCGCGTCCCCGCGACGATCGAACTGCGCATGCTCTGTTCAGGAATTTCCCGCCGTGCATTGCGCGAAATCACGTCGTGACGTCATTCGTTGTTTGAGTAGCGGCGTTTACGAACATTCCTATTCCCGGACGACTTACGTTAAAAATAATAAAAGAAATCGAAAAACGTTGAAATTCGACGCGGGAACGACGGCCATACTTAACATGGGCTGTCTAATATTAGACCAGCAAAAAGCTGGTATAGTGAAACGGAAAAAAAAGATGACTAAAGGTGCCGTAAGAGATTGCGTTTGAAGAGCGAAATTTTGTGGATTCCAGGCAAAAGCTCATTAGCATACCATGAAGGTGAAAAACAACAGGAAGTCCGCCCAGTGGCCGCAATTTTCAGGCAGCGTAGATCTGAAGGCGTACTAACACGTAATAAAGTCGAAATTTAGCACGCAGGTGTCTTTTCATGGTTTGAGGATTTCGACTAGCGTAAAAACGCTCGTAAATCGAAATTACTCCTGTCTAACAACATTTACACAGGCGTAATCGCTTTGTGAATCTAGGCCAATGTTTTTTTACTAGACAAAAAACGACCGTGTGTACGCGGCATAAGAGTCTTTATGAGGATGTATTTCCCCCACTTTCACACAATGCACAAAATTTGCACGGCTGCGCACATATACTGTATGAGCTCCTAAGGATGCACTTGCACATTCATGACTAAAAGGGGAACGCAGATCTGTCCCTTCTGTAGAAAAACCCAGCAAACTGGAGTAAATATCTATACTATTTAGTCTGCATAAACTGATTTTTAGAACTTGAAGAACATTTACATAATAAATTGGCAATCCTCACACAAAGCAGATGCATTATTTACGTTGCTGTATAGCACATGTAATAAAGCAATGTAAAACCAGCAAATTATCATGTGATGTAATACATAATAGAGCAACTAATCAGATTCCACCTGATGCTTCAGGAAAGAGAAGTCAGAAGCGGATTTCGTAGAAGCAAAGAGTAATGGGGGTTTATTTACTAAAACTGGAGAGTGAAAACCCTGGTGCAGCTGTGTATAGTAACCAATCAGCTTCTAGCTTCAGCTTGTTCAGTTAAGCTTTGAAAAAAATCATGCAATCTGATCTGGTTTTTCTGCAGAGCTACATCAGGTTTTCCAGTCTCCAGTTTTAGTAAGTCAGCCCCATAGAGTCTGCATAACATTAGAAAACTAAGATCCCAGACTTTCACTGGGGTGACTTACATATCCAGGACTTGTATCCCAAAAAACCTCTGGGTATTCCTCCTCAGGACCCCCTTGTGATCTTTGGCTATACACAGCATGCTCCATGTCCACAGAGTTATGAGGAAGTACAGAAATAGGAGCTGCTCCTAGTAGACGATCATTGAAAAATGAAAGGGGAGGGCAGTGACTACTACTCAGGGTTAGAACAAGGAAGGGAGATGATAAAAAGAAAAATCTGATACTATGGAGTTGTTTAACAATATAGTCTGTCAGTGTAGCTAAGAAGATATGAACGTTCGGTATGACACCATGTCACCTTTGTCCTGGCATCACCTAATGAACTTGTGGTTAGCCCATGACAGGTGACCGGTGACTGCAGGCATGCATGGGAACGACAGAAAAGGGAACCTGTGTTGACAGAAATACTGAGGTTTCCATTACTGGCACCCTAGAATGCTAGTTGCCTGGCTCTTTTGTTATTTATCTCACTTTAATTGTTCATATTATACAGCAAGTAAAATCTGACTGAGGACCAATTCACACGGATAATCGCACAGGAACACACTGTGCATTCCAATGCGATTCACATGCAGTTCTGTGTTGTGCTAAAAAAAGAATGGGCTGAAACCGCACCACACCAAAAGTAGTGCAGGAGCTCATTTTGTAAACTCACTGCATGGTACTTCTGTACTATGCGATCGGGGGCAGGCAAATGCACTGCGTTTGCGATCTGCGTTTGGGGTGTCATTAAGGTAATATTGACACCCGCTGCAGGCTGCAATTGCGTGTTCAGGGAATGCGCATGGAAGGCGGGATTCCTGCACTGCATTCTGGTGTGAAAATGAATTTTTCCAAGACTGAATGACTGAAACCACCCAATCCGCATGACACCCAGGCAACAGGACTTTAAAGTGTATGCACAGAAAAATGTAAAATCATATATTATTTTCCACATTGTATATGAATTATTTCTAGCCTGCTCCTATTAAAGCGGTTGTATACCCGCACTGATTTTTATTTTTATTTTTAAAACAAAAAAAACTGTAAGGCAAAGGCATAATGAGCTAGTATGCAGCTAGTGTGTGCTATGCGTGGTATTGCGGAGTGTGGCTTGGGGTGAATTTTCATTACCAAAAGCGGTTATCCCTGAGCCACACTTGTGATCGCATCGCAGTATCCTGATAAAGTTACTTACCTTGTCCCTAGGATCCGGTGATGTCTTCCCACTGTATCCGCGGGCTGTGTCCTTCGCCCGTACCGAGTTCCGTTCACTGCAAACCGTTGCGACGCATGGGGCGGAGCCCGGCGGCAAATACAAAAACGGGAAAAATACAGAACACACACAATACACTGTAATCTGTAAGATTACATTACCGTATCAAATCATTTCACCTCCCTTTTGTCCCTAGTGCTTAGTCCAGTGTCCTGCATGCACTTTTATATTAAATATACCGTATTTATCGGGGTATTGCGCGCTCCCGCGTATAGCGCGCACCCCTAAAGTTGCCCCGAAATTCCTGTAAAAAAAATGTTATAACATTTTATTACTTACAGTTTTGGTGTCTTGCCCGGCGTCCATCGTCCGGTCCGGCGTCCGTCTGCAGCCTCGGTGGTGTCCTCCCGGCTTCTCCAGCGCTGTCCGAGTCGAATCCCCGCTTCCCGCACTCAGTTTGAAGCCTCCGCCCACATATACCGAGCGCAGTACACTTGGGCACGCTAGGCTTCTCACGCATTAACGTCACAGAGCGTGACTACGAGCGAAGCCAAGCCTGTCCGAATATAACGAGTGTACTGCACTTGGTATATGTTGGCGGCTCAGTTTAAACTGAGCACGGGAAGCGGGTATCGGTGTATATCGCGCACCTACGATTTTCCCCTTATTTTAAGTATACGCCAATAAATATGGTACTTTCTGCCTGGAAACTTGAGATTGTCCATGGCAACCAAAAAGTTTGTCAAAAGAGGTTTTAATGCCTATACACACGATCTGACTTTTTGACAACAACGGCCTGGCGGACTTGTTGGACAATCCGACCATGTGTATTCTCCATCGGACAAATGTTTTCACTTTTTCATCGGACAAACGTTTGCTATGAATGCTCTCAAACTTTTCGGCATCAAATAACCTACGTCGGCTAATCCGATCATGTGTACACAAGTCAATCGAACTAAAGTACAAAGTACAAACACGCATGCTCAGAACCAATGCTAAAGATAGCAGAAGTTGCCCAAGGGGTGGCGGTAAAGAGCTGAAACACCACGTGATTTGGTGAAAGTTGGCTGAAAATGTTCTGCAGTGTGTATGCAGAACAAGTTCAGGGCCAATGCCCATTCAGACCAAAATCCACGAAAAAATCTGATGGAAGTCCGATCGTGTGTATGAGGCTTTAGACCAGCTAGAAAACAGCGATAGTCAATTAAAACACTTGCATAATTGACTGAAAGTGACTTGTGGGGAAATTTGTCATCAGACACTGAAAGTGCCGACAGCAACAATTCTTAGACTGAGCAAATTTCAGTGTTTTTGATTTGATTACATTATTGAATAAAATGTATTATTATATTATTATATGTTATAATTATTTATAGTTATTTATTATATTATAATTTATGATTTTGTGCTTCAAACTCTATCATACCCGGGATGTCTACTACGTCTATAATTATCCACTGATCACTGTGTAAATGTCACTGGCACAGAAGGCTTTAACACTAGGGGGCGATCAAGGGGTTAAATGTGTTTCCTAGGGGTGTTCTAACTGTAGGGGGATGAGCTTACTCAGGAACATGGCATAGATAACTGTTCCCAATCATTGGGAACAGTAGAACTCTGTCGTGTCACCTGTCAGAACGGGGAATCGCCTTGTTTACAAAGGCAGTTCCCCATTCTGCCTCTGTAATAGGTTATCGTGGGCCGCCGGCAGACATCAAGTCTGCCCGACCCACAAAATGTTGGAAAATGCCTAGTGTGCAAGTAGCCATAACATGTTACTAAACCCAGGACCCTGCATTCACTATATTTGGCCTCCCACAGTACACAGAACATGGAAATATAATTATTTTAGAAAATATAAACTGCTAAATATCTTTTCTCATCAGCAGTATATAGTATAGCAGTCTTGTGACTTCTATCAGTGTCCAGCCAAGCACTGGTTAAAGCTTGTAGGAGGAATCTTCATTCTCCTTTGATTGTCCTATGAGGCTTCAGGACCTAACCTTTTGTCTAGATACTGCTGATCAGATGCACCCTCACAAGAAAAAAAAAACTCTCTAGCAATACATACTAAACTGAGCATGTGCAGAGTGCCCCCAAGCCTTTGTTCTACCAGGAGATGGATTGGGGACAGTGGAAAAAGAGGAGGATCAGAGAAGACGGTATCAAATAGCCTTCTTATGCAATGTGCAAAATTAACACCTTAGTTTCCACAGTGAGCATAACAAGTATAACAAGTGAGTATAACAAGCACGCTTTACTGCATATACAGACTGATTTTACCGTTGTTGGTTTAGTAACACGTTAGAGGTAAACTCTGGACAGCTTAAAGGGGAGTTCCACCCACAATTTCACTTTTTAAATATAGATACCCCTGTAATACACAAGCTTAATGTATTCTAGTAAAGTTAGTCTGTAAACTAAGGTCTGTTTTGTTAGGTTGCTACAGCATTTAGGTTTATAATCTAGAAATAGACCGTGGCCATCTTAAGTGTGGGCATCATGAAGCCAGACTGTATGACTTCCTGGATTTCAGCTTTGCATATCTCGCACATGCTCAGTGCTGCACAAGCAATGTAATAGGTTTCAGTCAGGTTTGCAAGGACTACTGGGAAACATGATGCCTATCCCAGAAACCCTTGCAAATAGCCATGTGACTTAATAGCCCTAGGCTAATAAGGAGGAGGAAGTAATGAAGGACTACAAAATAAAGGTATTTACAAGCAACAAAATAAATAAAAATTGTCCATTCTCACTATGAGATTAGGGCATGCAGCACAGACAAACATAAAAAAATGGGTGGAACTCCACTTTAAGATTTGGTTGATATAGATATGTGTTTTGCCTGCCAAAATAGTTATGAGTTTGACTTTTATGATGTATTCTTTGCTAAACAGTAAAATTCCTATGTGATTTCCTAGCTTAAACAATAGCTTCCTATTTGTGATGAGCTCAGGCATGTTGAAACTAGAATCCCAGGACACAGCCACGTGCAGGGCGGGCAATCCTCCCACCACAGATGATTTGCCTAATACAGGTGACATCTTCCTGGTGGGCAATGGCATACACACGTGGATTCAGATCCTAATCCCAACACGCCCAAGCTCATCACTGCCTCCTAGCTAAGCTCTCTGCTCAGATAATTCAGATGATGTTGTTAATTCATTGTCCAAAGAGGAGCCTGTAGACAGACCGGGGACATGATAAAACTGAATTGCTGCACCAGGAAGATGAATTGCTTATTTCGGGAACTATTTGCATGACAAGTCTGGCTGTGAAGAGTGCAAAAATACATAAGATCCAGCTCGGGTATACAGAACTAAAGACTAAAGCCGCGTACACACGACCATTTTTAATGTTCTAGAAAAAAAAAAAAATTCAATGTGATTCTTGTCAAGCCTGCCTTGCCTACACACGATCCTGTAAAAAAAATGCTGGAGCAAAGCGCAGTGACGTACAACATGTACGACGGGACTATAAAGGGGAAGTTCCATTTGGATAGCGCCAACCTTGGTCCTGCTTTTGCTGATTTTGTGTTAGTAAAAGTTTGGTGAGACACGATTCGCACTTTTCAGTCTTCGTGCTTTTCAGTCTGTTACAGCGTGACGAATGTGCTATCTCCATTACGAGCGCATCCGTCTCATAACTTGCTTCTGAGCATGTGCGTTTTTTTCACGTCGTTAAAGCCTACACACGACCGGTTTTCACGACGTGAAAAATTAGAGCATGTTCTAAATTTTTAATGCCCATTTTTCACGTCATGAAAAATGCTCTGTAGACTACATACGGTCGTTTTTAATGACCATTTAAAAAAATGACATTTTTCACGTCATGAAACACGGTCGTGTGTACGCGGCTTTAGGCAGCTAAACTAGTAAACGTATACAGTATGTATTTTTCTAATGTATCCGGATGTGTGGCTGGAGTTTGGCGCTGATGCAGCAGCAAAGTTGGCTCTGCTTGGCATGGAAGAGTTATATGGCATCCCTATGGACACTTTACGCTTTAAATAAGTGATACAACATATAGAAAATACTGCCTGCTGTGGCTAACGACGGAGCTGAACAACATAAGAAATGAGACTTGAGGTTTGCAAACAGGAAGGAAGAGACAAGCGCAATACCACCACTGCAAGATGAACACTCAACTCAACACACTGACTTACATCATCTGATGTCTGAAATCAACTATTAAAATCATTTTCAACTGATCCTGATTTTCAAGAGCTATAAGTATAACATTGTGTTTGCTTGAACTAAAATTCATTCTAGTGTATTATTTCCCAAAAATATGTGTTTAACAAATAGCTGCACAAATGTTGTTCAACATAACAATTTAAACCACCACCATTTTATTCTCCAGGATCTCTGCTTTTAAGAAAACATTTTTAGACCCCTTTCACATTGGGGCATTTTTCAGGCACTTTCGCGTTAAAAAAAGGGCCTGTAAAATGCCTAAAAGAAGCTGCATCTGCAATTCCAATGTGAAAGCCTGAGTTAAAAATAGCGACTGTAAAGCGAATGAAAGAAGCTGCATCTGCAATCCCGAGTGCTTTCACACTGAGGCGCTGCGCTGGCATGGTGTCAAAAAAAGTCTTAAAAGCAGCACCTTTGCAGCGCTTTAGGAGCGTGGAATACACCGCTCCTAAAGCCCCCTTCCCATTGAGGGAGCTTTATTTAACGCCAAAAACGCCCCAGTTTGAAAGGGCTCTTAGTGGCGCTTTGCCAGCGTTTTTCGATAGCTGGCAGTGTGAAAGGGCTCTAAAAGCACTCGGGCTTTCACATTGGGATTGCAGATGATTCTTCTTTCAGGCGCTTTACTGACAGCGGGACATTTTTTGGTATTCAACACTGCGCTATTTAACTGGCAATTGGTCATGCAGCTCTGTACTCAAATTCAATTTATATAATTTTTTTCACACAAATAGAGTTTTCTTTTGGTGGTATTTGATCACCACTGGGTTTTTTACGTTTTGCTATACAACGTTTCTGTGATAAAATTTGGAAACAAATTATCTTTCTTAATTCAGGCCAAAATGTAGTCTGCTACATCTCTTTGGTAAAAACAACCTAAATCAGTGTATATTATTTAGTCTGTATGAAAGTTATAGAGTCTACAAAGTATTTGAAGATTGATTGGTCCTTATGTCCTGACAGCCTAATTTCTTGAGGCCTTAAAATGTCAGCAAGTAAAAATACCTCCAAAATTACCCCTTTTTGGAAAGTAGACTGTCCAAGGTATTTAGTAAGAGTCATGGTGAGTTTTTTGAAGGTGTAATTTTTTGTCACAATTTTTGGGAAAATTAAGAAATACATTTTTTTTCCACATTTGTTTTAAAATATTGCTGCCAGTGCAGTTCAGTGTCATCATATGATTGGTGTATTGGTGATCAGGGATACTAACGAAATGGCCTACCAGGCCGGGGTGTGCGTGCCATGCAGTTTTCCTGGTTCCGGGACCATGTTGGTCTGGAACATTTAAAGCTGTGGCGGGGCCCCAGTAATCGACTGGGTCCCCAATCCCGAGAAGTTTCCAAGCGAGATAGCTGTTCGGTGGGGAGTCCATCTGAGGAGAGCCAAGAGAAGCTGGCAATCCAATAGGGTCTCGACAATCCACCGGGGATCAAGGGAACCGAATACTGATAGGATGGACATTGGTCATCTGTAAACTACCTCAAGGAGATCCAGGCCAAAGTCTTTTAAGTAGGATTACCTCTGCTACCTCAAACCTAAGGAGGGTCTGTGGCAGAGACTTTTCCTCTAATTTCCGATTGATACTCTGGCTGCCAGGTCAGTAAGAGAGGCCTGTCCAGGTACGCTATACCCACTCCGGCTGGAGTGGCGAAGACGACTAAGTGTTGTTGGAAGCAGGACTGTTTCCCTTTTGATACGCCTGAATATGCTATTTCTCCTTCTACTTCATCTCTTCTATCACCACAAAGTTTTATTGTTTTTACCCAGCTGGGTAATAAAGAGCACAGAAAAAGACACCTGTCGAGGACATTCCGTTAATACTACATCCACCATCCTTCGGGGGTAGTGCTACACTTATAACAGTGATGATCACTATTTTAAGCAATAATTAACTGTCATTAATGGCTTTCCATTCATGGCAGCTTTCTTACTGTTGACACGCTATGATTGGCTACAGCCAATCACATGGTACAGGGTGCTGTTATTGGCCCAGGTACTATGTGATAGCTGTGGGCGAAGCACAGCACCACAATACAGTCATGAATCAAAGCCATTCATGACTATTTTGCTGACATTGTAATCATGTGATTGCTATGACCAATTATAGCGTTCACATGATACCCCAGCCACTCACAGCAGCCAGGTACAGAATGCTATGATCCCTGTGTCCACCAGACAGAGTGGTCATGGGATCATGCCACTGCACACCCCAAGGGTGTATCAGTATGTCACCTAGCCTGGCTGTGACGCCCATCCACAGTAAAAGGACTTTGGGTGGGTGGCAAGCATCTAAAGTCCACTTATGAATTCAGGTGTGTATAACAAAGATCTGAGCTGCAGTGCTGAGAAACAGCCAGTAATGCAACCCATAAATTATACAATTTTCTTTCCTGCAACCTGTGCAGGAAAATCACTGTCACTCAATTCCCCCATCAGCACAGTGAGTGGTGGAATCCCTACCACAGTACTATTGTGTTCTGCAAGCGTAGAGCCTTCCTAGCCTGCATAACACAATGATTACTGCCAGCGGCCATAACCGTCAGCAGTAATATTGTGCAACATATCAGACAGGCTGGTTGTACTGAAATCAATCGATGGGTTGACTTCAGTACAACTAATCTGCCCATACATGGATCGAATCACTGCTGAACCGGCCGAGATTCGATCCATTTATGGCAGGCTTGAATGGCAAAATATCATGTCTGATTGTCACAATTTATAGACTGAATACAACATATGACCAAAACCTTTCTGCCAACATCCATCTAAGAAGGAACAATCCCCACATCTGCTTCAGTTTATATAGCAACAAAAAAGTAAATTTTTAAAGGTTGTTTTGTAAGGTGATTACAGGCTTTAACTCAGATTACATCATAGCCCTAATAGCTTTATTTATGGTAATGGTGCGCATGTGGGCTTTATTTCAGATTATTTTCTTTCAAATGAAAAGATAAGATATAATAACAGCAGGAAGTAGGGTTTGGAAATACTGTGCACATTTCCACACTGACGGCTTATTGCAAATTATACCAGAATGTCAGGACCACAATAAGTGATTCCCTTTTTTTTTTTTTTTTGCTGCATATATGCCATTGAATATCATTTAGAAAAAAACAAGATATTATGGATATATAATTGAAAACACTTTATGAGAGAGGCAGTAGTGCCAAGAAGTCCCAGATACACTGGGCTGGCAATGCAGTCAGTATTCTCTCCACTGTGAACTCTGAGCAGGTGGAGTAAGGATCCTGCACTAGGTCCTCCTAGGTATGTGGGTTGCTAAGCTCTTCATTTCATGAAATGTAAATATAATAGATTTTTTCCTTTTTTCTTTACACAATATTCATACTCACTGTGCATATTATAAAACAGTTGTGTCCAATCAAGATCATCTGATGGCTTTGACAATCTCCTGAATGTAATTATGTCCACATACAGTGCCTGCCGCCGAGAATTTGTTTTTAGCACGACAGCATCGCGCTGATTCTCGGCGACAGGCTGCCGACATCTCGCACTCGCTGGAATAGTAAAAGCACATTCCAGCGAGTGCGTCATAGAAGCGACGGGGATCCGACGCGGATTCCCGCCAATTCTACACGTGGGCGGAGTTTGTTATGAATCCTGAGAAGGAAGTCCCCGCCGGATTTTAAATAAAAATCCGGCATGGGTTCCCCCCTGGAGCATAACGGGCCCTTAGGTCTGGTATGGGTTGTAAGGAGACCCCCCTACGCCGAAAAAACGGCGTGGGGGTCCCCCCACAATCCATACCAGACCCGTATCCAAAGCACGCCGGCCGGCCGGTCAGGAGGGGAGTGGGGGCGAGCGAGCACCCCCCCCTCCTGAGCCGTACCGGGCAGCATGCCCTCAACATTGGGGGGTCAGGTGCTCTGGGGCAGGGGGCGCACTGCGGCCCCCCACCCCAGAGCACCCTGTCCCCATGTTGATGAGGACAGGGCCCCTTCCCGTCAACCCTGGCCGTTGGTTGTCGGGGTATGCGGCTTATCGGAATCTGGAAGCCCCCTTTAATAAGGGGGCCCCCAGATACCGGCCCCCCACCCTAAGTGAATAAGTATGGGGTACATTGTACCCCTACCCATTCACCTGCAAGAAAAGTGTAAACACAAATAAACCACACAGTGTATTGAAATATTTTATTAGTTGGCCGCCGGGGGGGGTGTGTATGATCGCTTTTATAAAAGCGCCCCCCTCCGGCGGGCTTCTGCAGGGGGGTGGGTGCCGCTGTTCTTCACCCACGTCTGGTTCTCTTCCGCCGCCGGGGGGGGCGCTTTGATAAAAGCACCCACCACCCGGCGGGCTTCCTTCGTCATCTTCGGCGGCGGGGGGGGTCTTCTCCCACTCTCCGGGGTCTTCTCCCACTCTCCGGGGTCTTCTCTGGCTCTCCGGGGGTCTTCTCCGCTCTCCGGGGGTCTTCTTCTTCAGGACTCGCTGCCGCTATCTTCGTGTGTTAGCTCAATTACTGGCGGCGGCGAGTCCCCTCTTCTGTGACGTCGTCTTCTTCTTCTCTTCTCCAGATGTTGACGCGACGCTTCCTTCCGCTGTTATGGCTGGCGCGCGGCTCGCAGCGAGTTATATAGGCCTTGTGGTCTATATAGGTCTTGTGACGTCACAGTCCCATCATGCTCCGGTAGGTAGCACGTGGTACCTACCGGAGCATGATGGGACTGCGACGTCACAAGACAGGCCTATATAACTCGCTGCGAGCCGCGCGCCAGCCATAACAGCGGAAGGAAGCGTCGCGTCAACATCTGGAGAAGAGAAGAAGAAGAAGACGTCACAGAAGAGGGGACTCGCCGCCGCCAGTAATTGAGCTAACACGAAGATAGCGGCGGCGAGTCCTGAAGAAGGAGAAGACCCCCGGAGAGCGGAGAAGACCCCCGGAGAGCCAGAGAAGACCCCGGAGAGTGGGAGAAGACCCCGGAGAGTGGGAGAAGACCCCCCCCGCCGCCGAAGATGTCGAAGGAAGCCCGCCGGGTGGTGGGCGCTTTTATCAAAGCGCCCCCCCGGCGGCGGAAGAGAACCAGACGGCGGTGAAGAACAGCGGCACCCACCCCCCGCAGAAGCCCACCGGAGGGGGGCGCTTTTATAAAAGCGATCATACACACCCCCCCCCCGGGCGGCCAACTAATAAAATATTTCAATACACTGTGTGGTTTATTTGTGTTTACACTTTTCTTGCAGGTGAATGGGTAGGGGTACAATGTACCCCATACTCATTCACTTAGGGTGGGGGGCCGGTATCTGGGGGCCCCCTTATTAAAGGGGGCTTCCAGATTCCGATAAGCCTCCCGCCCGCATACCCCGACAACCAACGGCCAGGGTTGTCGGGAAGGGGCCCTGTCCTCATCAACATGGGGACAGGGTGCTCTGGGGTGGGGGGCCGCAGTCCGCCCCCTGCCCCAGAGCACCTGACCCCCCCATGTTGAGGGCATGCTGCCCGGTACAGCTCAGGAGGGGGGGGCACTCGCTCGCCCCCACTCCCCTCCTGACCGGCCGGCCGGCGTGCTTTGAATACGGGTCTGGTATGGATTGTGGGGGGACCCCCCTGCCGTTTTTTTGGCGTAGGGGGGTCTCCTTACAACCCATGCCAGACCTAAGGGCCCGTTATGCTCCTGAGGGGGGAACCCATGCCGGATTTTTATTTAAAATCCGGCGGGGACTTCCTTCTCAGGATTCATAACAAACTCCGCCCACGTGTAGAATTGGCGGGAATCCGCGTCGGATCCCCGTCGCTTCTATGACGGCTTTGTCTCCATCGCGGCAAGCCAGCTCGGCGCTGGCTCCCGCGATGGGTCTCGCAAGTGCTCAATCTCGCCGAGAAAGGGAGCGAGATTGACACAACTTCGCGGTCAACCACTGTAGGAACAATTTTGTTTGGTAACATCGAAAGTCACTACTAGGGATGAGCCGAACACCCCCCCCCCCCGTTTGGTTCGCACCAGAACCTTCGAACGGACCGAATGTTCGTGCGAACATTTAGAACCCCATTGACGTCTATGGGACTCGAACGTTCGAATTCAAAAGTGACAATTTTAAAGCCTAATATGCAAGTTATTGTCGTAAAACGTCTTTGAGAACCCGGGTCTTGCCCGAGGGAACATGTATCAATGGAAAAAAAGTTTTAAAAACTGTAGTTTTTTTCAGGACACCTGAAAAAAACAACCGTTTTTAAAACTTTTTTTCCATTGATACATGTTCCCTCGGGCAAGACCCGGGTTCTCAAAGACATTTTCACAGGCATACTATAGACATCCAGCAGGTACAATATTTAAAGGATTTTTTTATTTATTTAAGCATCATTAAAATCACTGCTCCTGAATCAGGAGCAGTGATTTTAATGAAGCTTAAATTAAAAAAATATATTGTACCTGCTGGGTGTCTATAGTATGCCTGTGAAAACGTCTTTAAATAGCACAATCACCTGCCTGCCAGTAAATTAGGAAGAACTGATCTATCTAAACTATACAGTGTTTAAATATATGTACAACACCTGGGATGTATATATATACTCTACACACTGTAACATTAACTGACTAGCCTGCCTGCCTGCTCTATCTCCCTGCAAAAAATGACACTCTGTCTCTCTCTGTTCTCTCTAACCACCGCCGCAACACACTACACAGGGCCGACCTGAAGGCGGGCTTTTATAGTGTGGGGCGTGTACTAAAACCCCTGAGCCATAATTGGCCAAAGCCACCCTGGCTTTGGCCAATTATGGCTCTCTGTTTTTTGTGCGCCGTGATTGGCCAAGCATGCGTGTCATAGTGCATGCTTGGCCAATCATCAGCCAGCGATGCCGCAGTGAATTATGGGCCGTGGCGCGTCACTCAAATTTGGCGCGAACGACCCGTTTTGTTCGAATTTCGACGAGCGATCAAACATACGTTTGACTCGAACACGAAGCTCATCCCTAGTCACTACTGCTATGAGTAGCTAGCGCTCATATTCATGATGCCCACATTTGATATATTCCTTCTATAGGCAAGACTTTTACATGGAATATGAAAACATGCACAAAAAAACACACCCACTGCATGGGATTTCCCAAGATCATTCTTTTTAGTGCAGTCAGTACATATAACACCTCACCTCTGACTGAGATGTGGAACCTGGATCTTCACCATCTTCCGATGACTCCAAGTCGATGGGAGGGGTAACAGCCTGATTAAACAGAGAACCCAATTACAAGCTGAACATTACAATGGTATAAAACAGAATTCTAAATTTCCACTGCTCGCATTAGCTGAGTGGAAATAAACTAAGGGCGAGTATGAAGCTGCATCGGAGGGGGGGGGGGAGCGGGTGCCGCCGGCAGGTGTGTTTGATTGGGAACTGATTCTCCTTACAGCCTCCGCCCCCTGTCATTCTCTTAGCAGGGCCTGGCATACAGCGGGAGTGGCAAAGAACTAGATGAGGTGGTGGCGGGGCAGGACAGGAAAGGGGGTTGGGTAGGAGCAGCCAAAGTTTGCTTTTCCTAACAACAAGCTGGTGATTGGTTGTTTGGACTGCCTAGCAACCAATCACCAGCTTGTTAAAAGGAAAAGGTAACTTTGGCAGCTCTCGCTCCCCTGTCAAGATAAACCACCAGCAATTTCTATATTTGCCCTTACTGTTAAGGCCACACCAAAGGTGAACTTGAAAGTGCAATTCATAGTTATTGGTTTGTTGCAGTGGTCTTCAAACTGCGGCCCAAGGGCCAGATGCGGCTCTTTGCTAGCCTTTATTCAGCCCTTGGGGCATGTTTCTTCCCAATGATATATGGCACTATTTCTTCCACTGGTGGTTGGGCATTGATTCTTCCCCATAATTTCAATGAGGGGACATTATTCCTCCTCCTACTGACCACCAACCCCGAGGCAATGTTTATTCTCTCTGATGCTGGGACTGAGACATTTTTTAGCCCCACTGGCCACAGTAAGGCCCCCCTAAAGTCTGAAGAACAGAAAACTGGCCTTTGTTTGAAAAGTTTGGAGACCCCTGATTTATTGTATGTTAAAGGGAAGCCACAAAGTTTACCTCAGCTCAGTTGGCCATACATCAGCAGAATTTTGTTTGAAAAAAGGGTTTTCTAAAGGTTAGTGGGGATTAATTGACATTTGTTTTCAACCGTAGCTTTGAGAAAATTTGAAGGAGGATGAAACCTTTTTTCTTGAACTAATGAATTTCTAACAGTGAATGTGGTATTTTATGAGACTTCACTTAACAACATTTTTTTTGCTGTTGTTTTATTTTTAGCGCGATCTTATTTCTTTTTTGCATATTGTTTTGTGTGGTATAACACTTTTTTGATCGCTGCTTCTTCTTTTTTGTATTTCAAACAAGCGCAATATTTTTCTTTTACTGATTAAGACTCATTTGACCACCTATGTGCAATGCACTTCACTTAACAAAAAAAATGTTGGTGTTGTTTTATTTTTAGCGCAATCTTATTCCTTTTTGCAACATGGTATTGTTCAAGCCAAATAAAACCATGAAACAACCTAAATAGCCCTCCGAGAGTACCAATATGACAATGAAAAAAATCATAACAATTAAGGGCCAGATTCAGGTACATTGGCGCATATTTTGACCGGAGTAGCGCACCTCCTTTACGTTAGACCGGCGCAATGTAGAGGCGCAATCACCATATCCTCGTAGTATTTGCGCAGAAATTTGCGCTGGTGCAACATAATTCCCGAGGCGTAAGGCGGAGTAATTCAAATTGGGAAGGACGTGGGCGTGTTACATTGAAATGAGCCGTGACCCCATGCAAATGAAGGGCCGGCCGGATCGCGCATGCGCACATGAAGCAGACCATGGTCAGCACCTCTGTGCGCATGCTCACAACTGTGGCTTCATGTACACTGGCAGCTCCTAAACTTGAGTTTAGGAGCTTTTGGCATTTTTTCTGCCAAAGCTCCTAAATCCAAATCCATGTGTCCATTTACACACAGGTTTTTAGCAGAATTTAGGAGCTGTTGCGTTTAGGTGAGGTTAAACATCCCTCTCTTGAATGTGGAAGAATCGTGTTTAGGATAGGAGCGTTTTGGCCACCGACTGCGGGAAAACATAAAACGCAGCATGTTTTTGCAGAGTTTTGCATTTTTCTGCGCTCAGTTAAAGCGGTGGTTCACCCTAAAACTACTCTGTCCCATCCCATCCAGCTGTTTTTTTTTTTTTTTTTAATTGCTCAACTTACTGTTTAATGAATAATTTTCTTTTTTGTCCACCCCGGGTGAATGGCGCAGCTATGCGCGTCACGCCTTCCGAAAATAGCCGATTTAGGACTCGGCTATTCCCAGCACTATACGGCGCCTGCACACAGACCTAGGAGCTGACTGCTCAGGCGCTTTATAGAGCCGAGTCCTATTTCGGCTTTTTTCCGAGGGCGTGACGCGCCATAGCCATAGGACTCGGATATATACGGCGCCTGCGCAGTCAGCTCCTAGGTCTGTGCGCAGGCACCGTATAACGCTGGGAAAAGCCGAGTCCTAAATCGGTTATTTTTGGAAGGCGTGACACGCATAGCTGCGCCATTCACCCGTGGTGGGCAAAAAAGAAAATTATTAATTAAACAGTAAGTTGAGCAATTTAAAAAAAAAAAAAACAGCATACTGGCGCTGACGCCAGTATGCTGGATGGGATGGGACAGAGTAGTTTTAGGGTGAACCACCGCTTTAAGGCTAGTTTACATGTAGCTTAACGCTATTAGGCCCCTTTCACTTGGCAAGGTCTCTGTTTAGATCAGCATGGGATCTGTCTGCTGATCCCCTGCAGATCAGGGCAGAGCAGGTGGATGGAGCGCATACCCAGGACCCACAGAAAGCCTTAAAGGAATTTTATACATTTTATGGTAACCTACATTATATTATTAGAAATTTGCACTGACTCTGGCCCCCCATCTAGAGTAATTTTTCAACACCCTAAGGGGTCTATCTGTTGACTTTGATATGAATACAGCCTTCATTTCGATCAATCCCAAACTGGGTAAGGACCCGGGAGAGGTTGAGAACTACTGGCCGATCTCCCTGATTAATAACGACCTTAAACTATTAACCTAAAAGCCTGGCAGATTAACTCTCTTCCTTCATCAACACTTATATTCATAGGGATCAGGTGGGATTTATCCCTGGCAGGCAAGGCCCAAATCAGGTCAGACGAGCAGTCAATGTTATATTTTTGCTTCAGTCCAGATGGGCAGGGGCACTCCCCAGGAGGGGTTACTGCTCTCTATAGACTTTTAAAAGGTGTTTGATTCAGTTTTGTGGCCATACCTGTCTGAGCTCCTTGGGACCTGGGCATTTGGTTCTGACTTCCTTAATATTTTGATGCTCCATGCCAGGGGTAGGCAACCTGTGGCACTCCAGCTGTTGTGGAACTACATTTCCCATGAGGCATTGCAAGGTTGGCAGTTACAATTACTCCCAGAGGCATGATGGGACTTGTAGTACAGCTGGAGTACCACAGCTTGCCTACCCCTACTCTATGCAAACCATGTGACAAAGGTCAGGCTCCATGGTTATGACTCAGAATGCATCCTGATGTCTAGAGGAAATAGAAAGCAGTGCCCCCCTGTTCTCTATGATTTTTTTCTATATCTATTGAAACCCTGGCAATAGCTATTCGGTCAGACCCTAACATCCAATAGGTAGTTTGTGGGAATCAAACCCACAAGTGCGGTCTTTTTGCAGATGATTTACTCTTATTTATGACATCCCCTATTAATATCTCTGCCTAATATTACTCAACTCTTGAATGACCTGGAACATTCTCAGGCCTTAAAATCAATGTCTACTGTGACAGAACCGCTTGGGCACCTTGTTTAGGTGCTTCCTTCTGCCAAAGAGTACCACCTGCCCTCCAAACTGTTCCAAGCAGACTGAAGGCTAATACCAGCACTTTTTCCCCTAACCATCATACACAGACAAGATGTGAGATAAAATCCAAAGGAATAACTCTTTATTGAAACTCAGACACATACATTATACCCCACAGGAGGATATTTCCCTCCTGACCATCTTACCCTCACAATATAAACTGTAAACAGGAATGTAATTTGCATAGCTAAACAACAGCCAACATATACTATTAATGGTAAGTTAATTAAACAACTAGCCTTGATTAGTCAGGGGGTGACCAGACCATCAGAAAACAAAGTACAGTATATATCATCATAAATATACACACAGAGCTGATCAGACAGACAGAAACAATATAACAATGGGACTGCACAAGGAGATGGCACATAATGGGAAAATTATACAATCGGATAAAGACACATAGCACCTTAAACACAATATAGCAAGAGACCTCAAGAATTAGGTTTCTTTGAGCTGATGATATTAACATCTGCTCTGAGTATCACAATTTAAAGTATTCATTGCTGGTAATGGAGCATCTAGGCCATAAATATGGATCCCGGGCCTAGATTGCCAGAGTATGTGTGTTTTGGGAAGACATGGACTTGCATCAGCAACAATACTACTCCAAGGGTCCATCAGGCTCACCCACCCCCAAAGAGTAGTGCTCCCTTACAAGCCAGTGCCCAAAGTCAGTAGGCAAGAGGTTAGCCTGCAGTCCCCTCCAAAAGCCTCTGTCCCAGTTGAGTCTGTCACACCCACAAATTGGTGGGAATGAACATAAACATTCACATATCACAGGTGTCTCACTGGCAATCTGCTTTCCCATTTTTATGGAAAACTGGGCATTCATCTTGTGCCTTTGATTACTTCTTTATACCAAGTGCATTATCCACCACAAAACATTTGAGAAGGACCTGCGAGGGTGGACAGATCATGACCTGTCCTGGCTGGGCAACTTCCATTGTATCAAGAAAGAATGTCGAAAAAGGTCGTATTTGCTCACAGATTGAAGGAAGGCCTTAGACCTCTGAACATAATGTTATATTACCAGGCCACCCAGGTGGCTCAGTTCTGACCACCTGGTCAGGACCCAAAAGCTTTTCGATGGTGGCTAAACAAAAGTCTTTATAGAATAGGCCACTTTATGACGCCTAGGGGCCCATTTACTGGACAACATTGTCGAGCAGAACTAAAAATGCCTTCATCAGTGACCTTTCAGTTTTACCAGATCTTATTTATTTTTTTACGCTCCCTAAGACCCAAGGTTACTCAAGACTCTGAGGTAACTCCACATGAGAAGTGGTGTACCCAAAACGTGGATCAGAGAGGGGGATCTCTACTACAGAACCACAGATAAACTTCCTTATATGAGGGAGTAGGATTTGGGTCTAACTTCTGAGAAGGAACCTTAACATTTGCATAACTGTTTTCAATTAACATACAAGGATATTCTGAATGCATATCAAATATACAAAATACAGCACTAAAAACAAACAATTAATACATAAATCAGTGCATAGATAATCCACTTCTCAAATGAATATGCATGACAAAAGAATCCACTGTAAAAAAAATACATTACATTTTAAATTCACAAACGTCCAAAAGCAATACAATATCCAATAAACTGTTGTGTAAAATTTTCCTCCACCAAGTATTTCTTCCCAGGTGATACTGGGAATACTGGTGGAAAATTGTAGACAACACTCCATTGAATCTTGTATTACTTAGGACATTTGTTGAATATTTTACATTCATTTTTTCACAGTGGATTTTCTCATACACATTCATTTGAGGAGAGAATTATGTTAGCACAGTTTTTTTCAAATGAATTATCTGTTTTCAGGACTGTATTTTATATTCACTTTGAGAGGACTGTTTATATCCACAAAGGGGGGTTATTGATTATTTTCATTAATAGCACAAAAAAATCGTAGTTGCATTTATGGTATGCTCTATGTCTTTTCTCTGTAATAAAGTTTCCTGTTTCCTGTCTGCAGCTAAGCAGCAAAGCCCATGTGGACTGTACATTGTCTGTTCTGTAAAGCTCTATACAAAATTTCTAACAGCTTTTGAGCCCAGGAATCGCCCAGACACCCATAGAAAAGCAGAAAACCCAGTCATAGCCCAGTCATAGCCAGCTACAGCAGATAGGTTCAAGATAAAGCAACAGCAAGAAGACTGCAAAATAATACAAAAAAAAATACCAGTATCACAGCTGCAACAGAGCTTTCATTTGCAAATCTGACAAATCAGAACTACCAGTCTTGGAATTTTAAGGTGAAAATGCTGTTAATAAATGAAAGTACGTGGAAATGTATAAATTAAGTCAGGCCTTTAAATGAGTGGATAGAGAAAGACCAAAATGTTCAGAGCACAACCTCTCTTGGCATAGAAGATGATCAAATCATACATGTGAAACTGTTAAAGAAATGTGGGAAGCATTACAATAGGTGCTTAAAAGAGCTAATTTCAGCAATAAACTGTATTTCATTAGAAAGCTTTACCAAACCAAGCTGATGAAAGGCCAGCATATGCAGGATTACATAAGGCACATCTTAGAAATGACTGAACACCTGAGATGTATAGGAGAAGAAATAAAATATTTTCATGTTGCAGTACTATTACTAAGCGGCTTACCAGAAAGTAAAAAAAAAAAAAAACATTTTTCACAACACTTGATGCACATCCAGATGATGAACTGACATTGGACTAAGTTTAGGGCAGGCTTGTGGATAAATATAAGCATAAAACAGAAAGCATTACTAGTGACTGTGCTTCTGTTGCAGAGTCTGATTTAAAGACAAATAATAGGAACAAAAACAGTCACATGCAACTAGAAACACGTGAATGTTTTTAGTGCAAGAAACAAGGTAATTTAAAAGCAGATTGCATAAATTGGAAAGCCACAATGCAAAACCAAACTAAACTACAAAAGGTCAAAAGTGTGAAGGAAGAAACTAATTTTACTTCAGATAATTAAAGTGTAAACCCCAAAAATGTTTTTGTTTTTTTGATGTCACAATGTAGAGTATAAGATTTCCTATCATCTGTGCCCAGTTTTGCCACACAGAGTTAATCCAAATCTGAGTAATCCTCTTTCAATAATCAGTAAAATGAACAGCCTTCCAGATAAAAACCTGCCTAAATAAAAAGTCTGTTTTCTCTCTTCTTGCTTTGAGTGACAGGTTATTAACATATCTAGCTCAGACATGTTTATCATATGTTATGTTATGTTTATAATAACATGAGGTATAAAAGTAAGAAATCCACCCCTCCCCCACATAACACATCCTGGTAATATACAATGAACTTTGGATCACCTCATGTTATGATAAACATGTCCAAGCTAGATATGTAAATAACCTGTCACTGGAAGCAAAAACAGAGAAACAGACTTTATAATTTGGCAAGTTTTTATCTGGAATTCTGTTAATTTGCACTGAACATTACAAAAGGATTACTCAGCGCTGGATTAACTCCGTGTGGCAAGACTGGGCACAGATGATAGGAAATCTTATACTCTACATTGTGACATCAAAAACATTTTTTGGGGGGGGGGTTTACATCCACTTTAATATGTTTCTCGATTCAAAAGTTGCACCTCATCTTTGCAGGCATGGTGTGTTGATTCAGGATCCACGAGTCACATGACAAATGACAGAAATGTATTTATTTACCTCGACCAGAGTAAAACAGAAAAATCAACACAGCTAATGGGCAAATATCGGAATCAGAAGGAATAGGCGATGGTTTTCTTTACTATCCTATTTCCCAAAGTGTCACCAAAAAGATACCTGTGGAAAATGTCCACAGTGTCCCTGCTCTTGACACTAATCTTTTGTCAGTGAAGAAGTTCACAAACAATGACATTTGTGTCCTCACAAAATGGGATCTCTTACTTGCAAAAGCTAAAATTACAGATGAACTGTATCAGCTCAAGTGCAATGAGGTGGTTAATACTGCCAAAGAAGAAAAACATTCAAACTGAATTCACACTTGGCACAGACTCCTTGGGTACAGAAATCCTGACATAATAAAAATGAGTCCATATGATCAAATAATGAAATGCACCAGCTGTATAAAAGGAAACATTAAAAGAAAAGCCTTTCCAAAGCAGAGTAACAACAGAGCTAAGAAACAACGTTAATTCAGCTCTTTGCGGTCCAATGGCAAAAACGACTCCAGGAAAAAATAGGTATTTTATCACTTTTATAGATGATTACTCCAGGTATACTACACTGTATCTGTGACGCAGCAAAAGTGAAGTACCAGAGAAACTTGAACAGTATTTGGCTCAAGTGAGTAACAAATATAGAAACATGCCGAGTGTATTGCGCACAGAAAATGGAACTGAATATACAGTCCATAACACAAAGGTGATTAAGAAAGCACTGTGTAATATTTCAAACTACTGTCCCATACAGTCCAGAACAAAACGGGGTTGCAGAAAGAATAACCCGTACTGTGAGAGTGGAAGAACAATGCTGTTTAATGCAGATATGCCAACTACATACTGGGGGGAGACAATTATGACCATATGCTATCTCCATATCTCCATATGAAATGGGAAAGCCATGTATAAAAATGTTTTAAAGCAAAGCCTATGTGCATATCATTTGCTGGCTGCTCACTACTGTTGCTTGTCAATACAGAAGTGCTGCTCTCCTGGCAGCCACTCAGAACCCTCACTGCACTGCACATGTCTATATAAGAGCAGATGAGAGAGGGAGCGAGTCTCTTATGCCTCGTACACACGACCGGTTTTCCAGTCGGGAAAACTGACATGAGAGCTTTTGGCCCGGAAAACCGGCCATGTGTATGCTCCATCGCAGTTTTCCCAACAGGAAAACTGCCGGAAAAAAAGAACCAGCTCTCTTTTTTCCCGCAGGGGATTCCTGGCGGTCTTTTTCCCGGCAGTTTTCCTATGTGAGCTTTGGAGCTTTAGTCGGGAATCCTGGCCGTGTGTATGCTCCATCACAGTTTTCCTGTCGAGAAAACTGCTCGTGTGTAGGGGGAAAAAAGTACTGAGCAAAAGTTACCAAGCAGGTTCTCGGTTTTCCCCTCAGGATTTCTGGCAGACTTTTTACCGCCAGGAATCTGTACATGTGTACTAGGCATAAGCGTAAGTTGTAGCTGCTATTGTGCAGAAGCCCCTCTCTCTAATGCTTTTTAGGTTGGTGGGAGAGGATAGGGGGGGCTGAGCTCTATACTGAAATATGGGAAGAGAGCTTTTGATTGGGGGGACTTGGGGGTACACAGTGCACCCCTTAACACTGCACTTTGTACGTAGCACACCCCTTAACCCTGCACTCTGTACACAGCTCAACCCCGCACTCTCTACACAGCTCATCCCTTAATCTTGCACTCTGTACACAGCTCACCCCTCAACCCTGCACTCTGTACATAGGACACCCCTCAACTCTAGACTCTGTACATAGGGAACCTCTCTGCCCTGGACTCTGTATATAGTGCAATCTTGGCCCTGCACTCTGTACACAGCGTACCCCACAACCCTGCACTCTTTATATAGTGCAATGTTCAAACCTGCACTCTGTACACAGTGCACCCTTCAACCATGCACTCTGTACACAGTGCACCCCTCAACACTGCACATTGTACACAGCGCACCCTCAACTCTGCATATTATACACAGCACGCCTTTCAAGCCTGCCCCCTGTACACAGCACACCACTCAACTCTGCACTCTGTATATAATGCAACAGTAGATAAAGAAAATCATAAGTGTACCCACACATCCTGATGTCTTGTCCCTGGACCTCCTGGGAGGCTTCCATGTTTTCTCTTTAGTTTCTATGTTAATGAAGAAGTTCCTGCCTGTTGATGGATCCACATAACATTCCCAGTTATCCCGAACGTCTATAGGAGGATACGTGGGGCTAGGAGGGTTTCCATGTGTCCTCTTCAACTCCTCCAGATTGCAGTAGACTGGAGTGTCCTGCATTGTGTTGGCCAAACTCACCTTTATAAAGCAGACAATGTTACATGTTAAATAATATAAAATATATAAGGGCATTTTCTCAAAGTGTTTATTTTTACTTTAAATGTTATATCATACCCCTGCTCCTCCATATAATGGCACAGAGGATACCTCAATCACACATTGATATACACTATGGCCCAGATTCACAGAGAGCAAGGCGCACATTACGCCGCCGTAGCGCACACACCGTACGGCACGCCAATGTAGCGTGGAGAGGCAAGCATTACATTCAGCAAGCCACTTTTTCATATACTCTGCCATCAAGTTTTATTACATCGCCTGTAGGCAACTGCAGTCTGTACTCCACACTGTAGGTGATGTTCACCTGAAGCAGCAATGCAAAAGGGGAAGGAAGTTGTGATGAACTTGGTTCCTCTATGACTCCCTGTGGTCACAGGATGACAGCTGTCCAATTGTAACCTTGTGTGACTTCGTCAGCCATCTTGGGTCTATTTAAGACTCTTGCTCCTGGGTTTGGCATGCTTTATGCAAGTGGCTAGTGTAGGGGCAGGTTCCCCGTCTGACAGGGACAGTGCTTAGAAGTAGGGAAAGGTTTCAGAGGAGTCGGGATAGTGCAGGGACTACGTCTATCTCCACTGCAGGAAGCCTCCCCTTTGGGTGTGGATCGGCCAGGCCGCATTCTCGTTCCTCATTGCAGATGCTGTTGGCATCATTCAAGGCTACAGACCCCAGTTACTGTTCATACTAGATTGGAAACTGATTGATTGATTGCTTCTGTTAACAGGTGTCTTATACAGGTAACAATCTGAGATTAGGAGTACTCCTTTTAAGAGAGTGCTCCTAATCTCAGCTTGTTAGTCGTTACCTGTATAGAAGACACCTGGGAGCCAGAATTGATGCTGATTGATAGGGGATCAAATACTTATTTCACTTAATAAAATGCTAAACAATTTATAACTTTTTAGAAATTTGTTTTTTTGGATATTTTTTATGTTATTCTGTCTCTCACTGTTAAAATAAACCTACCATTAAAAGTATAGATTCAAATGTAGAAACATACAAAATCAGCAGGGGATCAAATACTTTTTTCCCTCACTGTACATGCATGACACCATTAGGCACATGCCTAAAAATGGTACTGGCAAAGTTATCTTATTTTTTATACACACAATATTATAGTATTTCAAACCAGGTTATGAGTAAAACAATAGCAAACCCTTTTTGTGGTGAAGCTAGGAAACTACAGGCTTCAGTGGTAAAACTCTGGCCTTGCATACATGTCTGGTACAGAACTGGAAATACATACAGCTCCAAATACCTACTTTAGAAAATTTGTGTCCACAATCCTAATTGTTTTTATCTCAGTTTAACTTTTTTACTTTCACTTTTGTTATTCAGTTTTAGCAAATATCTATTATCTTTATGGTTTGTGTACATATGCACTTTGCTCATATTTATTCTGGGCTGAAAAAATGATGATGATTGCAGAGTACATAGAACTTTGTCTAACCCATTTACAGTGCAAGTACATACAGATTAAAGTGGCTGTTCAGTCAGTTCGGAACAAAAATAAGAGTCAGAAGCTACAAAAACCACAGCTGGCTGCCCACTGAGCTGCTTTGTGAATGGCCTTGTAGCCTTTTAGGACCTTTGATGTGTTCTAGAAAGCTGCAAGTGAGGAGAACTTCTGCTTGGTCGGATCGACTAAGCGATCGAGCAAATGTGGGAGTGGGTACATGTCAAAAATAGGTATCTGCACATCCCTTCCCATCCCAATTTTTTTTTTAAATCAGCATGAGGAAGAGCGGAAATTCTCCATCCCTTTCTGTAGATGGTTTGGTAAGAGGTCATGCCAATTACTCACATTGGCATTTTCTCCATAGGATCCAAATAACCTTTATGAGGTCAACATATAATACATCACTCTCTATCTCCGTTGTCAAATTCTCCCGTGCTTGTTTCCAGCAAGTAAACCCGGAAGGAAGACCGGGTGAAGATAAAAGCCCTGTCAGCGGCGAAAGCATGCGGCTGGAGGGCTTCGTTCTAAGGCCCCTTTCACACCTGCGGACCGTATGTCTGCTTTTTCATCCGTCCGTTTGCGGATGAAAAAGGGACATACATTGGTCCCTATGAGATTGCGGGTGTCAGCAGTTGAACATCCGTTGACACCCGATCTCGTCCGCCTCCGCACTACTCCGATTCTCCAGACAGAAGAAAACCCTATTTTTCCTTCCGTCTGCGGATTGGATCGGATGAACACGGACATACGGTCCGTGTTCATCCGATCCCCCCATACGGGAGAGCATTGAAAAGACAGGGCGGTCCCTGCAGAGTGTGCGGGGACCGCCCTGTCATCCGCCGGCTCAGCGGGGATCAACGGAGCAATTCCCGCTGAGCATACGGAGCATACAGAGGCGGATCATTACTGATCCGCCCCATGTGAAAGGAGCCTAGGGTAAGTATTTCATAATGTGCTAGTATGCGATGCATTCTAGCACATTATGCCGTTACCTTGCAGGTTTTGTTTTTTAAACATGCCCAAGTTTACTACCACTTTAACCCTCCCTCTTAGATTGTAAGCAGAGCCTTCTGATTCCTATTGTATTTAATTGTATTGTAACTGTACTGTCTGCTTTCATTTTGTAAAGCGCTGTACAACTGTTGTCACTAAATTTAATCGTAATCCTGTATGATGATAATAATAATAATATATAAATATTTCCTTTCACTTTCTGTCACTGTGTCACCTCCAAATTAAAAAAAGTTTTTTTTCTGGACATTTATAAGTTTTTACAATGTTATATAATGTTTGTGAATCATTGCACAGTACTTTTTCTAAAAATAAATAGCACAATGCCAACACAACATCAGTAAAGTTTGAATACATTTTAACAGACTTCAATTACTGTAGTTAGTGGAACTCGTTATTATTAGTTATTTGGCACACAAAGCAATGGCCAATTGATTGCATCTGTTCATTAATCAAAGTTCAGAAAATTTACAGACAACCAAAACTTTCTGAGTATCAAGCAAAGTTCACAACAGTGGGAAATTCCCCACACATTAGACAAATAAATATCTTGTGAATTTCTTAAGTTATTGTTAGAGTTGTAATAGTCATATTTCATTATAATGAACTAATTCATGTCCCTGTGCTTGCATAATATATCCTAGCTTTACAGTTGTTCTGTTTGATAATCTATTGATTAGCATTTTCATAGGATGTCAGGCACATTACAGGATTAATTCTGATAGGTCATTCTAGGTACTGCATTTAAAAGGGAACTGAACTCTGGAAGCTGTGCCCAATAAAGAGTGACGAAGGAGTAATCACCAGTACTGCCTGTGGTCTCTCTGCAGCTGATCTTCCCCTGTGGTTCACTTACCATGCCTTGCTCTTCACTGTGTATCAGTATCTTAGATCGTCTCACACTGCAGATATATAACTATGAAGTTTAGAGAATTGTCTCTCTTTGATAGAAAACTGGATGACCAAGAGTTATCTTAAACTCAATAGTTCCAAAACAGAACTCCTTCTGTTTCATGCCAGTCGCAAGAGTCAGCTGGCAACTACTTGCACACCCCCGCCCATTCTGGGCCAGATCATCTCCCCTAGCTCCAAAGTCAAATGTCTCTGAGTCATCTTTGACACCTACATGACAATGGACGCACAAATAGGGTCAGTAGTCAGCGGATCTCACCATCTGCTGCGCCTACTACGCAGACTTATTCCATTCATCCCCAAAAAAGACGTAGCAGTCGTGGTGGGAACAATTGTGAACTCCAGACTGGACTATGCAAATGCCCTTTACCTCGGACTCCCTAAGTACCAAATCGCTCATCTGCAAGTCGTACAAAATACGGCCGCCTGACTGGTGACTGGAAAAAAAACCTGAGAATCCATCTCACCTTCTCTGAGATCCCTTTACTGGCTGCCAGTAAAAGACAGAATTGCTTTTAAAACACTCTGTCTGACTCATAAGTGCATCCATGGGAAGGCTCCGCAATATCTATGCGAAAAGATAAAAGCCCACAATTCCAATCGCGTTCTGCTATCCACCGACCAAAATCTGGTCAAGATACCCAAAGCCAGATACAAGTCCAAAGGAGGAAGAAGGTTTGCTTTCCAAGGTCCCAGACTATGGAACGCTTTACCAACCAGCATTCGGTTGGAGGGAAACCACCTGAGCTTCAGTAGACAGATAAAAACTCTGCTCTTTTGATGACCAGAGAGACAGAAACAACGAGCGCCCAGAGGCGATTCAGTTCGCATGTGCCGCGCTATATAAGTTTTTCATTCATTCATTCAAGCTGTAGGACCACAGAAGTGCTCTAGGAGGAACTCCAGGCTCCTTCCGATAAAAATAAAAGACAGCACCTACGATTACTGTAGCTGCTGACTTTTACTATTAGGACACTTACCTGTCCAGAAATCTAATCAGATACCGGGTTCTGCCGCCCAGGGCCGATCCTAGGTAGGGTGCACAGGGTGCATTGCACCCAGGCACCTGCAGAGGTGGGGGCGTCGAACATCTAACAGACCCTCTAACAGAAGCCCTCTCTGTGTCCATCAGAGAGGCCCCCCTCCAGGTCCCAATAAAGTACTCTGCTTCTCCTCCTGTATTTTGTTTATTGTTAAGAGATCATGTAAGGATCCCAGGGTAATGAAGACTTTGTGGGGGAGCATCTCTGTGCTTGAGTCATTGCCATAGAAACATTTGTAAAGGGAAGGAGTTATTAAAACGACGACACCCATGTGGGGGCGCCAAAAATATTTCTGCACCCAGGTGCCTGTGACCCTAGGATCGGCCCTGCTGCCGCCACCATCCCCACTAAGGGAAACCAGCAGTGAAGCCTTGCATCTTCACAACCAGTTCCCCACTGCGCTCTGTGAATGGGCAGGCTGCGGGGGAATGAGCAGGAGAGCTGTCCATTTCTCAGCAGCTTGAAAATAGCAGACAAAGCGTGAACAAGCCTTGTATGACTCTGTCAATCTATCTAGAGAGGAATAAAATGAGCAGTTGAAAGCTGCACTCTAAGGCCTCATACACACGATAGGATAGCCAGAGGACAACGTTCTGATGGACCGTTTTCATTGGTCAAAACCGATCGTGTGTGGGCCCCATCGGTATTTGAACCTTAGGTTAAAAAAAAAAGCAAACTTGCTTTAAAATTAACCTATGGACTCCTAACCGATAGGTCAAAACCGATCGTTAGTAGGCACGACCATCGGTTAAAAATCCACACATGCTCAGAATCAAGTCGACGCATGCTTGGAATCATTGAACTTTATTTTTTTCAGCACGTCATTGTGTTTTACGTCACCGCGTTCTGATACGATCGTTTTTTTAACTGATGGTGTGTAGGCACATCAGACCATCAGTCAGCTTCATCGGTTAACCAATGACAGACCGTTCTCATCGGATGGACTGATCGTGTGTACAAGGCTTAATAAGCTTATATGTAACCTATTCATTCTGAGTTTATGGCCCCTTTCACATGGGGCACGTGCCGACAGCGGATCAGCCACATTTAGCAGAGGATCTCCCCGTTGATTCCCAATGAGCAGGAAGATGACAGGTTTGTGTCTGCTCCACTGATGCAGAGTGGGCACAGACACAGCCAGCTGTTCTCTATGGGGCAATCAGATGGAAACAGACCGCCTGTCTGTTTCCATCTGACTGTCATCTGATCCGATCCTCTGTCTATTTTTAGCAGAGCGGATCAGATGCTGGCAAGTTTCGGCGGACACATGTCCACTGACATCCGCCGTTGCATAGAGAAGCATGGAGGTTCTGATCAGTAGGGTGACCACATTTCCAAACTACCATTCAGGGACCATACCATTCCTTCCCAGAAATCAGCTTGTGCTGTAACGAATCACAGCACAGTGATTGGACACAAGAGGCCGGATTTATGATTTCTCCATACACAAGCAGGATTGTGCTCCTTCAGGCATTCCCGGCCAGGACAAGTACCATCAGTGAACAAGGCGGTGATGTGGCGGCCTTTTTTGGGGGCATAAGATTAGCCCGGGTGGGGGGGGGGTGGCTGTGTCAGTTTCATTCCAGGACATTGTATTGTTCTGGAATGAATGTGCCTGGGACAGACCTGCAAAATGCGGGACTATCCTGGGCAATCCGGGACATGTGATCACCCTACTGATCAGGTCCGCCTGAAAAACTGACAGACAGACCCGATCGGAACATCCATGTGAAAGGAGGCCTATCTTTCGATACCAGCGCTTCAGCAAAAATGTTTTATACGCATTATTGTTGGTGTCCAGATGAAAAATATCAAGTTCCAAGAATAAAAACTTTTGCAAAATGGATCATCTGAATGAATGAAAGACTAGAAAGCAAAGCAATATCTGCTGTCAACACACCACAATTCTGTGCAAAAAAGACAGCTAAAGCATGTTTCCTCCCAGGCTCGTATGTATATTTTCTATACACTCTTAACATTACATTGACACAGACAATATGGCTGTGTGTCCCAAAGCTGTGACAATAGAGGTTTCCCCGTATGATGAACAGAACTGTACACATGATGCATGCACACCCTTCCTCCTCTTACATCAGTTATAAGGCAGCTTCAAGACTGGAGTCTAGTGATTGCGCAGCACTGCCTTTAGGAACCAATCAACATACTGTATCTGCATACATATAGGAGAATAGCAGAAGTGGACCCTTAGCAACCAAGGTAAAGGGTCAACTATAGGAATCCTGCTTTCTCCTCTTGTACTGGTCATCTACCAACAATCTTTCACACATAGTGGAATTTTTTGACGTTATCACATATTGTAGAGAAGAGTTTTTACTGAACCGTAAACTTCAATTTTGTGACAGCATATACATAATGTAGGAATGGTTTCTACAAACATATTTTAAGGAACTAACCTCATCTAACTTGCTCAACGACATGCTGTTTATTTTAGGATAAATGCCCTTGTGACTCTCCTGATACTGCTTAAATGTTTCTAAAGCAAATACTTTTTTTCCTCTTTTAGAATAAGGAAGTGCTACTATTGTCCTCTGTGTCCCAAATGCAGAAATTCACACTACTTGCCATGATGATTATAGTCACTGGGACAGAAAGTGATGGGAAATGTAAAATCTGATGCCACGTACACACAATCATTTTTCGGGTTCTAAAAAATGACTTTTTTTTTAATGTCATTAAAAACTATCGTGTGTGAGCTTCAGAGCATTTTTTGGGTTCTAAAAAATTGGTAATTTTTTTTCCGAACATGCTCTATTTTTTCACAACGTTTTTAACGTTGTCATTTTTCGGGTTGTAAAAAATGGTCGTGTGGGGGCTTTAACGACGGGATTAATCCACGCATGCTCAGAAGCAAGTTATGAGACGGGATCGCTGATTCTGGTAAAACTAGTAAGCACATTCATCACGCTGTAACAGACAGAAAAGCGTGAATCGTCTTTTACTAACACAAAATCAGCTAAATCAGCCCCAAGGCTGAATGGAACTTCCGAATGGAACTTCCCCTTTATAGTACGTGTTGTACATCACCATGCTTTGCTAGAGCATTTTTTTTTCACGATCGTGTGTGGGCAAGGATGTTTTAATGATCAAGTTAAAAAAAACTTTGTTTTTTCTAGACCCATAAAAATTTCATTTGTTAGAACCCGAAAAATGATCGTGTGTATGCGGCATTACAGTTGACACCAGAACAGCAATATAGGGTAGTGTTTCTCAAAAAAAATTTAGTCAGGGCACCCTTTAAAATTATATACAACCTCAAGGCACCCCATTGTAAAAAACTAGACTAATAGTTATGCATAACGCAGCAACATCCGCACAAGTAGCGTACACCCAACATTAGAGGTGATTCAATAGAAACCGGCTGACATTTAGTATATGTGTACTGCAGCTGGTCCAACAGATGTAGGCCAGCTTCTATCGATTGGACATCACTGAAAAGGATCCGCTAATTGGCTCCCAATCAGTCCTCTCTGCTAATGGCTGAGACTGCTGACTGGAGTGTTCTGGCAGGGGGACATCCCCCTGTCAAAACCCAATAGCATAGCAGGGGAGATCACTGTACTAACATTGCATGGTTAGTACAATGGCTCTTCCAGAGCTGTCCCCTAGTGTGTACCCGGCTTAACTCAGCCAATATGACCCCAAGGCTGACGTGGAGGACCATACAAGGATGCTGTACAGGCACCCTATATCACTCTTATCAACCAATGACTACATTGGTGGTTAGAATGCTGTTGGGTGAAAGGTTGTAATGGTTCTCAATGAAAACCTGTGGCTTTGTGTAACTGAAATGCAGGCTTCATCCACCCGCTGGTTTGTATACAATTTTTGGGAAATTTTTTGAGATTTTGCCAAGGCACCCCTGAAGATACATGAAGGCAACCCAGAGTGCCTGGGCACCCTGGGTAAAAAAGGCTGATATAAGGTAAGGAAATCCCGTTTCCTTTTTGTTGAGATTTTCTTTCACTGTATCTCTGTAACATGATAAAAGGGAAATTTCCCCAACAGGACACAGATAGCACAAAAAAAACTGACAATGAATGAAATACATCACAGGTGATATAATTTGCTGCTCAGTGATTGCAGTGTTTTAGTCTGCATTTCCCCAAGGTAATACATAGAACCCGGCCTGTTAGTGGGCCCCTAGAGTTTTGGTTTCACATTTACTTCAAGGCCTCTTTGTATTAAGTGATTTGGGATCAATTCAAAATAGTGGGAAAATGCATGAAGCGTTTTTGGGTGGCATTATTCCTAATGGCAAATCAAAAGCAGTGCGATTCTGCCGCAATTGTCACCTGACAGAATCGTCTGGCAATCGCGGCAAACCACACATGTAGAAATCGTGGTTTGTCACCCACAAAGGAGCAGAAGATTCTTTTGGGTGACAAATTTGCATATGGCAGCCTATTAAAGTGAATGGGCTGCCCTATGCGTGGCACACAAAAATGTGTGTAAATCACACTTTCAGAATCCCAAGCAGGAATGCTCGTTCCCACAACGTGAGGTCTGAAAGTGAGGTCTGAACGGGACCCAAATCAGAACTCTGGACAAATAGATAAATAGGTTCACTGTTTTACCTGCCAAGGGCTTTGAACTTTTGCTTAGGCAATCTTTTGAGTAGGGATGAGCCAAACACCCCCCCCCCCCCCCCGTTTCGGTTGGCATCAGAACATGCGAACAGGCAAAAAATTATTTCGAACACGCGAACACCGTTAAAGTCTATGGGACACGAACATGAAAAATCAAAAGTGCTAATTTTAAAGGTTAATATGCAAGTTATTGTCCTAAAAAGTGTTTGGGGACCCAGGTCAATGCAAAAAAAAAAAACGTTTTATAAACTGCAATTTTTTCGGGAGCAGTGATTTTAATAATGCCTAAAGTGAAACAATAAAGGTGAAATATTCCTTTAAATTTCGTACCTTGGGGTGTCTAAAGTATGCATGTAAAGTAGAGCATGTTTCCCGGGTCTGGTAATGGACTGGGGGGGGGGGGGGACCCTGTAATTTTTTATAAATTACTTTTCTCTGTATTGCAGGGACCGACAATTCATGAATAGCCGCTAGTAGTATTAATTGACTTTTTTTCCTTCACAAATTACACTTTGTGCAGGGACCATTCTAAGCATGGGAAACATGCGCTACTTTACATGCATACTTTAGACACCCCCCATGTATGAAATTTAAAGGAATATTTCACTTTTATTGTTTCACTTTAAGCATTATTAAAATCACTGCTCCCAAAAAAATGCTGTTTTTAAAAAAAAAATTGCATTGATACATGTCCCCTGGGGCAGGACCCTGGTCCCCAACTTTTTAGGACAATAACTTAAAAATTAAACTTTAAGTTATTAACCTTTAAAATTAGCACTTTAGAATTCTCCCATAGACTTTTACAGGGTGTTCCATGGCTTTTCGTATTTGCCGCAAACACCCCAAATTGTTTGTTGTTCGAGTCAAACTCATGTTCAACTCGAACTTAAAGCTCATCCCTACTTTTGAGTTACACACCTCTGCCACAATGTCCAGCCAGAATGGTCCTTCTGGTAGTTCTTGTCCAGATTTACTGAATTAAAGGAGAGCTCCAGGAAGCATCATCAGAAAGGACTGCAGTAGTTAAGTGTACTGTGTTGTCTAAATTTACCTCTGTGCCGTCCTTTCCAAAATACAGCTCCCTGAAAATATTTGTGCCACAGCAGTGGTACCATTGGCTGACTGCTTTTGGTCCTTACCCATTCTGCCTCTGTACCCTGCTGTTGCAATAGAAATCTATTGGGCTTAAAGTACTGAAGCCAGGGATGACTAAGCAATTGGCACTTACAGAAACTGACTAGCAATAGTATCTTTTGCATTTTTGTTTTTATTTTTATAGAATGTAAGAGAATCTCAGTAGGACACTGCTGGATCCTCTGGGTTGGTGAGTATCTAAAATGTCAACACACCACCTAGTAAAACAATAGGAGGCAGATGGAGATTTTATTTAATACAGGATGAATAATACATGTATTACTGTTCTCTAGGAAACAACAAATGTTAGTAAGTGTCACTTGACCCCACAATTGTGCAGGCAAATCTGACCAGCAAAGGTGCTTAATAAATAAAATCCTCCCATGTAAATATCTTTAGAAACATGCTCCTAACATTTGGAGGTGTGCATTTCATGCAATACACATAGAAACAAGCAAATTATAAAATGTGCTGCCCTTACTTAAAACGTTGTGGCATACTTGATGTTCATCCTTTAAGGAAATTACATCACAACCTGCTTCAACAATTTTTGCAATAGTAACAGTCTATGATTTCAACCATGAACCACACTTTTGTTGTATTGTTATACTCCAACTGCTTACATGTCAGTTGGGTGACTATGCATGTATTATTAAATACAAAACATGATGCTATGCCAGACATTCTCTAGCTCTGTGCATGCTCTATTGTCAGCCTATATTTAATTATATTCATTCAGTATATCTCAATAATCATTTCTAGGTTGTCTTCAGCTTTGTACATTTATACTACTTTGAATTTGTACAGCTGCAATCTACCGGCGATCTCAAATTGTGATTCACAGAACAATTGACTTCCCTGTATACAATCGGAGCTTGTGCACATTGTTTTATTCCATGGCTTGAGCACAATTCTAGACTAATGGTAAACAAGTCCAATTTATCACTAATGTACAAGTCCATTAATTGTTACATCACCTATGCTTTACTGGTATATGATCCTAGTAATTTGGTGATTATTTTGTATGTATTTCCTGTCCATTGCTTGTGTATAATACCAAAAAGCTGCCTGTATGCGTTTCCAGATCATTTTTCAAGCACATCTCCATGGAATTGCCTGTTAGCACTTCCAGTCCATCTCTTGTGATCTGTTCCGGTACATTTTCAATCACCCCAAATGTTTGTCTGTCTTCAGCCCACTTGATATATACAGTATCCTCCAGTGCTGTTTACCTCTGTTAACTGTATTTTCAGTCCATTATCTGTGAGTGTTTCCAATCCATTGATTGCGAGTAATTACATTTTATCATCTGTGCAGATTTCCATTACATTGTTTGTACCCTTGTCCAATACATAATTTGGGTATAATTCCATAATTCCAGAATACAGCGTGTGCATAGTCCAGTGCATGGTCCAGTGCCTATTGTAGTCCCTGACAACTGTTTACATTCCACTAGCTGTGTATAATTACATTTCAATGACCATGTATAATTCCAGACCATCGGATTATACTTTTCCAGTCTAACAAATTTATATTATTTCTGGCTTCAATATTGGTACCTATACCATTTACAAATATATAGTATTTAGCATTATGCCACAAGCACATTCTGACCCTGCAATAAACTGATCCAAATTTCTAATGAAACTCATAAATTCTAAAGACATGCAAAATATTCCCGCATAGAATACTCACCAGTTCAAGCAACAATGTCAGGCATTGCTAGTAGGTGGATAGGAGGTACATACACAGGTTTCTGCTGTACTGGAAACTTGTACAGCGTGTTTCCTTTCTTGTTGTTTGTATGGTACAGTCAGCAGGCGGACACAAGTAGGCAGGTATTACATTGATGTGCAGTGATGAGTTAAGTTTGTACCCTCATGTGCTCTCTTGGTGTAATGTTCCATACTTGCTTCTAAGTCATCTTTTTTCCTTTGCACTACTAGCCTGTTGATAGCTTGCTATGTCCTGTTCTCTTTCTGAAAAGAGGAACTAGACTATGCTTGATTTTGCAAGGGAATGATTTTAAAATAACAGTCACCTCTTTCTCGCTGTTATCTCTAATGGCGCGTACACATGGTCAAATTTCTGACAACAAATGTTTGATGTCAGCTTGTTGTCGGAAAGTCTAACCGTGTGTATGCTCCATCGAACATTTGCTGTCGTAATTTCCGACAACAAATGTTTGAGAGCTGGTTCTCAATTTTTTGACAACAAAAGTTCTTGTCAGAACTTACGGTCTTCTGTAGCCAATTCCGACCACAAAAATCCTACGCATGCTCGGAATCAATTCAATGCATGCTCAGAATCATTTTTCTCGGCTCGTTGTAGTGTTCCACGTTCTTGACGTTCGGAATTTCCGACAACATTTGTGTGACCGTGTGTATACAAAAAAATCCACAGTTTTGATGTCGGAATGTCCGATCGTGTGCACGCGGCATAAGAGTAAAATAGTTGATCTACAGTGGGTATGGAAAATAATCACCCTCCAAAATAATCACATTTTGTTGCTTTGCAGCCTAAAATGAAAACAGACACTGTTTGTCTGGGTTCTGACCAAGCCATGCAACGATATTCAGCTTTTTCTCCTTCAACCATTGTGTGGTCGCTTTTGCTGTGGGCTTTGGGTCATTGTCATGTTGGAAGGTAAAACTTCTTCCCATTGACAATTTTTTGGCAGAGGGTAGCATATTTTCCTCAAGGGTTTGATGGTATTCTGCCCCATCACTTTTTCTTCTACCCTGACAAGTGCTCCAGTCACTGCTGCAGAGAAACACCACCATAGCTTGATATTACCACCTCAATTCTTTACTGTAAGAATGGTGTTATTTGGATGGTGAGCTGTATTGTATTTCTGCCTGACATATCGTTTGGTGTTGAGGCCAAATAATTCTAGTCTAATCTGACCATAACACATTTTTCCATGTGGCCTTGAGATCTTTAAGGTGGTCAAATGAGACTATAAAAATTAATTACTGCCCAAAGCTATCACAAGGATGTTATTATGATAGCTGGAGAGTGCTGAACTGGCAAGCAATGAGTCCAGATCTTAATCCCATAGAGCCCCTGTGAAGAGATCTCAAAACAACAGTCGGGAAAAGGAACCCTTCCAATCCGAAAGACCTGGAGCAGTTGGCAAAAGAAGTGGTCCAAAATTCCAGTATAGAGGTATAAGAAACTCATTGATGTTACAGGAAACAATTGATTTCAGTTATAATTGAATGGAAAAAAAGTGTAAAAAATATATATATATATATATATATTTTTTAAATCTCCCGTCTTCCCTTGCTAAAACACAAATGCAAACACACATGTAGGTCCAGTATGCATATGTAAACAGTGATTGCATCACACATGTGAGGTATGGCCAGGACATCAAAGTGAGAGTAATCATTTGTTTAACTCTAAATTGATAACCAGTAAAGGCTTTAAAAACATTGGGCCAGATTCAGGTACATCTGCGCATTATTGGACCGGCGTAGCACACCGCCTTTACGTTAGACTTGCGCAATGTAGCCGCGTAATCACCCTATTCTCGTAGCTTTTGCGCAGAAAATTGCGCATGCGTAACGTTATTTCAGAGGCATAAGGCGGAGTAATACAAATTGGGAAGGACGTGGGCGTGTTACATTAAAATGAGCCGTGACCCCATGCAAATGAAGGGCCAGCCGGCTCGCGCATGCGCGCTTGAAGCATATCATGGTCAGCACCTCTGTGCGCATGCTCACAACTCGGGAACGGCGCAATCAGTGAAATTGGAAGTGGACTAGGGCAACTTAGTGAACTACGCAGACAGCATAAATAGACAGACACAAATGCACTTCCTTTGCAAAAGTACATCCCTTTGATACCCCTCCCTATACAGCAAGGTGCTTTTGTTTATTAGCGTTTGTTTGTTTGTTTGTGACGTGTCTTTGAGATATTTGGGGACTGTTTTGCAGAGTGATTTTTGTCTTTTATGTGTTTTCTTTGTTGTTATTTTGTTTAAATTATATTTTTGCTGGGCATTTTTTATTTTGGCTCGTCATTTATTTTATTTTTTTGGTTCTGTTTGTGTATGATTTTGGAATGTGGGGGTGATATTCCTGCGGGAAAAGGGGTGTCACTCTCATTTGTGGTGGAGAAGTGAAACCCAGGTCCGTGTGAATGGTGTATGAATGTACAGTGACATAATTGGAGCCTTGGCGTGGCGTTGCTGCTCACAAGTCCTGCATGGTGGGCTTGTGCCAATCCAATGTGATGACGATGTGGGGTGTGTGTGCTAGGGACCACAGTGGTGTGCATGCATGCATTCTCATTGTGCCATGATTAATGTGTGTGTTTAACGTGCAAAGATGCATATGTGAGCTGGCATGAGATGGGGTCATGAGATGGGGTCCCAGTGCATATGCAGAGTCACCTTGAAGGGAAAAGACAGGAGGATGTTAGTAGTGCATGTGCCCCTTGTGATGTGTGCATCATGGGGGGGGGACAGTCATGCCTGCCACCCATGTCACTCACCAACCACCCAGCTGTCCCCATACATGTTCTGTTCGAAATCTGTGGGGATGGGGCTATGATTGTATATGTAGCTGTCATGGGTGTCATGGGTAGTGCCATGTGTTGGGCTGCTGATGTCCTCCTGCAAGGTTGTGGTTAATTCCATGATGGCATGAGGGGTGAATCTGAAGATGCGAGACACCTCAGAATCACTCATGCCATAGATGTCTATGCGTGTGTGATATATCCTCATCCCGTGAAGAGTGAAGAGTGAAAAGTGAGGGGCTTGTATCAGATAAGAATATTGTATTAGATTAGATTAAATTGTAAAGTTTATATAAGCAAATAAAAATTACAAAATAAAAATAAAAAAAAACATCTCCCGTGCCCTCCTTAGTGCCCTCCTCAGTGCCCTCCTCAGTTCCCTCCTCCTTCTTTGCTCATCTAAAGTCAGTAGTATAGCTATGAGCATGGATGCCACTGGCATGTTGGCATACAGTTTGTTGGGCAACACGTGTGACTGCTGAGCTGCTCACTAACAGTGTTGCTTTATCTAACATGTAGACTTTTTTTCTCTTTTTAGACCAGCTTTTATATGGTCTAATTTTAGACAGGACATTTTGCTGTTGCGCACACTGCGTAGCCTGCTCTGCCCCAACGTTCTTTTGTGGATCCCCGTAAGTCCCTCATTAGCATATTTGACTAGCAAATCAATGGTCTGTCTAGCGCAGTTTTGCGCGGACGGATGCGCCTGTCTAACGAAATTACGCTGGACAAAAAAAAGTAGATTTCTTGCGTATTTCGTTTTGGGGATGCCGTGCATCGAAACGCACGCGCACATTTAGACTTACGCACGCGCATCTCCTGTTGCGCAGGCGTAATCGCTCTGTGAATCTGGCCCATTGTCTATGGACAATTGTAGGTATTGGAGATTGTTGCCATTTCACAAGCATGGACAACTTTAAATCTTGAGATGTTTAGTATTTATCTACTTAGTATTCCTCTACAGGTGCAGATGCCCTGAAGCTCTCCCATAAAATTTTCGATATTTGCACCTCCCCTACTGCATTCCCCCACCCCCTTTACATCACCCTCCTACAGCACTGGCTCCCATTACTTCACAAATTCCCAACCCACAGTAGTGTCCTCTGTCCTCTTTATATTCCCTCCCCCACAGCACTGTCCCCCTTCACATCCCTCCATAAGCACCGCCCCCTTTACATCAACCCCCCTGCAGCACGGCCCCCCTTAAATCACAAACCCCACCTCACCTCGACATTACTGCCCACCTTCATAGCACCCCCACAGCACTACTCCTCTTTACATTAACCCCCTTCACATAACTCCCCTCAGCAGAGCACTGCCCCCCTTTCACATCACAACCTTACCCCGCAGTAGTGTGCTTTGCCCTCTTGACATCCAGCCACCCCACCCCCCAGCACTGACTCCTTTAACATGACCTCCCCCTCCACTCCAGTAGTGTCCTCTACCCCCTTCACTCTCCTACCTTGGATAAAGCGGAAATCGAGGGGCAGGATAGTAATGAACTGAGTACAGGAGGCAAAGCTCATCACTGGATAAGGGGGGTAGTGGGAGCTGCACAAGTTGACTTTCCAAATTAACAAGCAGGCATAGGTGTGCGCACAGGGTGTGCTGGGTGTGCCTGAGCACACCCTAATCACTCCATGTGCATTAGCATTATCCAGGAGTGGCACCAGTGGTCATTGTAAATGCTCCCATTATAGTGAAGGCTAGGTTCAAATAGAGGAGCACACTACACTTGCATTTAGAGTCTAGCATAATATGCTCCCAATCAACTGTCTCCCACCATCAGAGCCTCCTTCAAGTGGCAGCAGGTGGCGTTCATGTGTGCTTGATTTTTGGGTGCACACCCTAATGCAATAGACTGCGCACACCTATGCCAGCAGGTGATTGGTTGCTGGGTTACAGGGTGGTTCTAGTAACCAATCACTTGCTGGTTAATATGATAAGTTAACCACCAGCAGCTCCTGCTCCCATCCTCAATCCAATGCTGAGCTTTTCCTCCTGTACTCAGTTCAATACTATCCTGCCTCCCGCTCTCCGCTCTGTCTTGAGAACGACAGTGACAGAGGCTGGTGGATAGGAGCGGCTGATAGCCTGATGGTGTGTCCAGATAGGACAGTGGCTCGGTCCGGATCTGGACTGTGGTCCACTATTTAGTGATGTCTAATATAGTGTGGTGTTTCAATGAGAAGCATGCTTTTTATATTAGTGGCCAGTGGGAAGAATACAGATAGCTAAAAAAGATTGCTGGTGTCAGTGGTTACTTGCTTGAGGAACAGAAATTGTTTATTGCTCAAGGAGCCCCTAATAAGCCCCTAATAACCTCTAGAGGAGCCCTGGTTAAGAAAGGCTGTTTTAGACAATTGTGGGCTTTCAAATTGCAGCAACTGTTTGGTGAAAATACTTTTCCCTTTCAGCATGAATGTGCCTTGTGCACTAACCAGGCCCTTAAATACTTTTGGTGTGGAGAAAGTTGAGTGGCCTCTATTGAGCCCTGATCTCAGTCATATGTAACACCTGTGGGATAAATTGAATACCAATTTTGAGCCAGGTGTTCTCTGCCAAAATCAGTACCTGCCCTCACAAACATTCTTTTGGCTGAATTAGTATGAATTTTCACAGTCACGTCCCAAAATTTCCCAGAAGAGTTGAGGCTATTATAGCTGCAAATGAGGTACCAATTTTATATTAATGTCCATGGTTTTGGAATTAGATATCCAACTAGCTCAAAGAGTTGTTATGGTCAACTGTCCCCAAGCTTTTAGCCATATACTGTAGCTTAGATCTAGAGTTCCAATTTAAGCTGTTGCCATTTTAGTCATGCCGTCAACCATTTTACGTTTATTGCTAAGCTGTTGGGTTTATTTAAAACAGTGACACAGGGGAAGTTTGATCTATATATAAAAACAGAATGACTTCTCTGTTATCACAGCCTCATATTTAATTTCAACAACTTCCTCAAGAAATAGTGGTAAAGACAAATATCTAAAAAAGAAGGAAGTATTGGGGAGGCACCAATTTGATTGGACTGATTACATACCTAAAGCCCCTTGTATCTAACACCTGTGCGTGCAATACCAGCATTTTAGTGCATCCGGGAGGCACAAGCACAGCATCTAGCCTTGCTGCCTGCAGCCTGTATAAATCTATGGCAGGCTAAAATATGCTACGGCAGGAAAGGAATTCATACGATTCCCCCCATTAATGCAGAATGTGCTGACAGGGAATCCCTCCTGCCAAGACATTGGATTTTCCAGTGGGGGATCAGGGGAAGCCACCCCCACCGGGAGAAGACACTGATTATTGCTAGCGCTATAGCAGTCATTTGGTACATTCAGTCTGAATATACGCAGTTCGAAACTCGCCCAGTTCCTGCTGAACCAGTTGAGATTAGAACTGTTTATGGCTGGCCTAAGTTCACTTCTCTGATGAATCATTGTAGTTCTGCAAGCAATGGTCTTCTTGCGTAGCTGGAAGCTGAATATATGAGAAGAAGACCAAATCTTGGAAAAGTGAATATTATTTAAATGCAATATTTTATATTTACTGTATATATTGTACAGGACGCCAGGGTTGGGTCCTGGATGGACGCTACATAGCGCCAATTTTTGGAATCTGGTCCCTTTAAAACGATGGTTCAGGAGGTCACCCAGAGGGGGTGAGAGGTTCCGGAAAGTAAAAATAGATCCAGAGAGGACGAGCTAACGGTCCTCTCTGTTTTTTCTTTATGTTATTTGAGGGTCCGGAATTTCGGAGGCTCTGAAGTGACAATTGGGAGGGAAGAGAGCCTCCCCTTCTGACCCCTGGCTTTAGGTACACAAGGAGTTAACCTTATCCAGGAAGTCAGTTAAAAGGAGAGGAAGTGCTGACAGAGGGTGGAGGAGTGTGGAATCAGAAGTGTCTGCAGAAGCTGTAAGCCTTCTGAGAAGGACTGGGACACTCACCAAACTGTATGTGCCTGTACTTTGTTTTTGTTTGCTGTACGGAAAGGAAAACAGACTTTTCATTTGTGCTGAAGATAAACAGGACTTTTGTGTTGATGATTTTCCCCATGCTGAAGTAAGCGTTGTTTTTGGTTTGGTTTTGCAAATAAAAACCCTTTCGTTTCATTATCACGGTTTTAGCACTTGTCTCGCTGAGCTAAAGAACCCCCAAAGTTCACAACTGGTGGAGAATGCGGGCAAAGTGCATTTGCAGGCGCAAAAACCGTTTAAAAACTGACATTTAAAGAGACAGTGTACTTATGGCATGTCTTGGGTGAAGTCAGCCCAGACATTACAAACAGCACGCAACGACATGGAAGAGGTCATTAGGGCTTTGGCACAAGCCACCGTGACCCAGCAGCAAGCGTCAGCAGACGCCAACCGTCGCCATGAGGAAGCGATGGCTCAGCAGCAGCAGGCCCTGGCACAGGCTATAGCTGCGCAGCAGGAAAACACACGGCTGCTAGCCGCCCAGTTTACAGCCCAGCAGGAGTCCACTCAAGCACAGGTGACTGCCTTGCAGGAGGCAGTACAGAGGCTGGCTCAGGGACAAGAGCAATCGGCCGTTGCCGTTAGCAACCCAGTTTCTGTTAGAGCCAGCCATTTCTTGCAAAAATTAACACCCAGCGATGACGTAGAAGCCTTTCTTACCACCTTTGAAAGGATAGCAGAGAGAGAAGCATGGCCCCGGGACCAATGGGCCGGCATTGTTTCCCCTTTTCTCACTGGTGACCCACAAAAGGCCTATTTTGACCTCCCAGCTGAGCACATCAAAGACTATGAACATCTAAAAGCTGAGATCCTGGCCCGCCTGGGGGTGACCACAGCTGTCCGGGCTCAGAGGGTGCATCGCTGGCGGTACAAGTCGGACCAACCACCCAGGTCCCAAATGCATGAACTAATTCAGTTAGTTAAAAAATGGCTGCAGCCGGAAAAGTTGACAGGCCCACAAATGGTCGAACGGGTAGTGATGGACTGGTACCTACGGTCCCTACCAGATGACCTACAGCGCTGGGTAAGCCATGGAAACCCCACTAACGCTGACCAGCTGGTTGAGCTGGTCGAACGGTACACTGTGGTGGAGGACCTGCTTGGGCCTGCCAAGCGTCGGGAACTCATGCCAAGGACACCCAGACCAGCCACCACCCCGAGGAGAGAAGCCTTGCCAGATGTTGGCATCCGCAGATCAACACCGCCTGCCATAGGACCACGGAGATCGGTTCCTGTGCCAAAGATGGGAGACATTCAGTGTTGGCGATGTCGGTCCTGGGGGCATACCCGGGCACAGTGCCCGCTCCAGGAGGAGCCTATGGATTGCGGGGCTGCCCGAAGAAGCTCCTTCTATGCACAAAGAGTGTGTGCCACGCATCTTGACCTGGCATCCGGACAGTTCGAGTGTGAAGTGTGGGTAAACCACCTTCCGGCCAGGGTACTTGGAAGGATTGGTCCAGTAACTAAGACCCTACGGGTAGTGTGTATCCATGGGGACACCAGGGAGTACCCCTTGGTCCCAGTAACTGTGTCCTATGGTCAAACCTCGGTTACCCAGGAGGTTGGGGTAGTAAAAAGCTTGATACATGATATCATAGTGGGGCGGGACTGTCCAATATTTTTGGAATTATGGAACCAGGTACAGACGGGTCTGCCAGGTGAACTAAGGACACCAAGTTCAGAAGGGACAGAGTCTGGGGGATCCGGGCCTGAAACCTCCACAACACACCCCTCTAATGTAGAGAGACTTGGTAGTGATAATGACGTTGCAGGAAATCCTAGTTCTAATAATAACAGTCCTGTGTCCGGTCTGAAAACCGAGTTGACCTCTGAGGGGGGGGAAGTCTCCCCATTACAAGTCATGCTGGGGGAGGATGACGAGGAGCTTACCCCGGTTGAGGAGGGTGAGGGGGAAACATCCCAGAGGCCAGTGCATCCAGACCTGGACGTACCCAGGGGTGCGTTTGGCACCGCCCAGTTACAGGACCCTACCCTGGTCAACGCTCGAGAGCAGGTTTCTGTCATTGATGGGGTTTCACAGATACCAGATGCAGATCAGAGGTTTCCTCATTTTGCATTGAAGGGGGACCTAGTCTATCGTGTGGTTGAGAGCCGAGGGGAACCCATAGAACAGTTGCTGGTCCCTCAACCGTATAGGCGGATGCTCCTTGATCTAGCCCACAACGATGCACTAGTAGGGACACCTGGGGGCGGAGAAAACGGAGGCCAGGATAACCGACCGGTTTTACTGGCCAGGGGTGAAGGCTGAGGTTAAAAGATATTGTGAGTCTTGTCCTGTTTGCCAGTTAACTGCCCCGGTGCCTCGCTATAGAAACCCCCTAGTACCCTTGCCAATTATTGAGGTCCCGTTTGAGCGGATCGCTATGGATCTGGTAGGACCCCTGGTAAAATCGGCAAGGGGGCACCAATACATATTGGTCATCCTGGACTACGCCACTAGATACCCAGAAGCAGTCCCGTTGAGAAAAAACGTCCTCTAAGGCCATTGCCCGGGAGTTATTTCAAATGTTCTCACGAACTGGGTTCCCCAAGGAAATATTAACGGATCAGGGCACCCCTTTTATGTCAAAGGTGATGGCGGACTTGTGCAGGCTGTTTCAGATTAAGCAGTTGCGGACGTCCGTCTATCACCCGCAGACCGATGGCCTAGTTGAGAGATTTAACAAAACTCTGAAGTCTATGTTAAAAAGAGTCGTCCAGAAAGACGGGAAAGATTGGGATATGTTGCTCCCTGCCCTATTGTTCGCTATCCGGGAGGTACCACAGGCATCCACGGGTTTCTCACCATTTGAGCTAGTGTACGGACGGAGGCCCAGGGGGTTGCTTGACTTGGTAAAGGAAACATGGGAAACTGAGTCCTCCCCGCACAAAACTGTGGTGGAACATATTTCTCAAATGCGAGAAAGGGTGGCTAAGGTGATGCCGCTGGTAAGAGAGCACATGCAGAAGGCTCAGGATGCCCAAAGAAGGGTATATAACCGGTCGGCTAAGGTGAGACAGTTCCAAGTAGGTGACAGGGTAGCTGTCCTAATACCCACGGTAGAAAGCAAGTTCTTGGCCAAGTGGCAAGGTCCGTTTGAAATAGTGGAGAAAGTGGGTGAGGTAAACTATAAGGTACACCAACCAGGGAAAAGAAAACCCTACCAAATGTATCACATAAATTTGTTGAAGCTCTGGAAAGACAGAGAACCGGTGTCCGCAGTGGTGGCGGTACAGTCAGGGGACCAGGTAGGGATCGACCTGGTGCAGGTTGCGGCTACCCTAACTAGGCCCCAAACCCAGCAAGCAAAGGAGTTCCTGCAAAGGAATAGGGACATGTTTTCAGGGTTGCCAGGACTCACCAGTGTCATCGAGCATGACATTGTGACCGAGCCCAAGGTGACAGTCCGGCTTAAACCTTACCGTATCCCAGAAGCTCACAGGGTGGCAGTGTCTGGAGAGGTGAGAAGGATGCTTGAACTTGGGGTCATCGAAGAGTCGCAGAGCGAGTGGTCCAGTCCGATCGTATTGGTGCCCAAACCCAATGGTACTCTCCGCTTCTGCAACGACTTTAGAAAACTCAACGAGGTCTCCAAGTTCGATGCATACCCCATGCCACGGGTAGATGAGCTGATAGAGAGGTTGGGTCCTGCCAGGTACATTACCACACTGGACCTCACAAAAGGTTACTGGCAGATTCCCCTAACCAAAGAGGCCAGAGAGAAAACAGCTTTCTCTACCCCGGAGGGTCATTTCCAGTACAAGAGAATGCCGTTTGGTTTACATTCCGCCCCCGCCACATTCCAAAGGGCCATGGACAAAACTTTGCGTCCCCACCAACGGTATGCCTCCGTTTACCTGGATGACATTGTCATTTTCAGTACGGATTGGGATTCCCACCTTCCCCGAGTACAGGCAGTGGTAGACTCCTTGAGAAGGGCAGGGTTCACCATCAATCCGGAGAAGTGTGCGGTTGGGGTGGAGGAAGCCAAGTATCTAGGATACATTGTAGGCAGAGGGTTAGTGAAGCCCCAAATGAGCAAAGTAGAGGCCATACAGGGCTGGCCCCGCCCCCTAACAAAGAAACAGGTCAGAGCGTTTTTAGGCCTAGTGGGGTACTATAGGAGATTTGTCCCCAACTTTGCCACCCTTGCGGCACCGCTGACTGACCTCACCAAAGGCCGAAAGTCCATCATGATCAAATGGAATGCCGAGGCTGAAAAGGCATTTCAAAGGCTTAAGACGGCTCTATGCCAGGACCCGGTGCTTGTAGCGCCGGACTTTTCTAAGGACTTTATAGTGCAGACAGATGCCTCAAGTGAAGGGCTAGGAGCAGTTCTGTCTCAAGATATCAACGGAGAGGAGCATCCAATAGTTTTTCTTAGTAGGAAACTGACGCCAGCTGAGAAAAACTATGCGGTGGTGGAACGCGAATGTCTTGCCATCAAGTGGGCTTTGGACTCCCTACGGTATTTTCTCCTAGGTAGGAAGTTTCGCCTCATATCAGACCATGCTCCTCTTACGTGGATGAGACAGAACAAGCACACCAATGCCAGGGTAACTAGGTGGTTTCTGTCTCTGCAGGAGTTTAACTTTGTGGTGGAGCACAGACCCGGGAGACAGCATCAGAATGCCGATGCCCTCTCCCGAGTCCACTGTATGATGGCGAGTGGTGCCTCCAACACCTCCGCGTTGAGGCAGAGGGGGGGATATGTACAGGACGCCAGGGTTGGGTCCTGGATGGACGCTACATAGCGCCAATTTTTGGAATCTGGTCCCTTTAAAACGATGGTTCAGGAGGTCACCCAGAGGGGGTGAGAGGTTCCGGAAAGTAAAAATAGATCCAGAGAGGACGAGCTAACGGTCCTCTCTGTTTTTTCTTTATGTTATTTGAGGGTCCGGAATTTCGGAGGCTCTGAAGTGACAATTGGGAGGGAAGAGAGCCTCCCCTTCTGACCCCTGGCTTTAGGTACACAAGGAGTTAACCTTATCCAGGAAGTCAGTTAAAAGGAGAGGAAGTGCTGACAGAGGGTGGAGGAGTGTGGAATCAGAAGTGTCTGCAGAAGCTGTAAGCCTGCTGAGAAGGACTGGGACACTCACCAAACTGTATGTGCCTGTACTTTGTTTTTGTTTGCTGTACGGAAAGGAAAACAGACTTTTCATTTGTGCTGAAGATAAACAGGACTTTTGTGTTGATGATTTTCCCCATGCTGAAGTAAGCGTTGTTTTTGGTTTGGTTTTGCAAATAAAAACCCTTTCGTTTCATTATCACGGTTTTAGCACTTGTCTCGCTGAGCTAAAGAACCCCCAAAGTTCACAATATATATATATATATATATATATATATATATATATATATATATATATATATATTAGTATTCCTGTTCATCACTATAATAAAATACAAACAAAGATGATCAAAACCACAATATGTTCCCTTTAAGTCTACAGTGATATTTTCCTAAAACAGTGATAGACAATCCCCAGTTGTTATAGAATTGAAAGCTCCAACATGCCCTAGGAACCTAAGTGTATGAGGTCAACCAAGGAGTAGGCAGGAACTTGTTAATCTACTGTTCAGCTATCACTGACTTAAAGATATCTATATCACATTCAGTATAATGCATTAATATGATGGTAATAAGAGAAAGGAGTGAATGTAAACCACAATTGACCAAGTGTGCTGGGAGGGCAGTTAATTAGGTATATAAGTCGCATGCACACTCTAAAGTGTAAAAAATCGACACAGAATACAGCTATTTCTATTGACTACAGTTTTGAAGGGAAATTATTCTGAAATGCTAAATGCCATGTTTCCTTTTGTTGAAAATAGGTAAAACAAGGAAACATGGCATTTAGCATTTCAGACTAATTTTCCTTGTGTTGAAAATAGGTAAAACTTTTTTTTTTTTTTCTCTTCCTCTCATTTAACAAGAGAGGTATATGGGTAGTGGAGGACGAGAGTTGCTCTTGTCCCCTCATAATACGGAGTAGGGAGGGCACAGGAATAATGTTTTAAAAATGCGGCACCTTTTGAATCAGGGTGTTTTTTTTCTCGCCCCCGAGGAAGGGGCAGGGGGGGAGGAGAGAGTAGGAGATAAGGAGGAGGCAGGACTGTCCTATAATTGTGGTGTAGAAAACTGTTTAATGTTGTAATTTATGTGTATGAAACGATAAATGTATTTAACTGAAGAAAAATCTTTTGAAAAAAATTAATAAAAAGAAAATAGGTAAAACAAATACTGAAAAACCTTCCTTGTTGAATGTTAAGTAAATTCAATGTGGGTGAACCTGCTTGTCAGCTCAGAATAAACAAAAGTGTTTGAGAACTTCATTGATCATAAAAAGGAGAACTAACAACATTTTTGGGGACTAGCTCAATAAAAGAAGTTGTCAAGTGACCATAATACTGTAAGTTATTGTGACAGAAACCATTCAATTGCTTTAGACCCCATACACACTATTAGATTTTATGCAGATTTTTTTCTTCAGATTCACCAAAACCATGTAACATGTCAAACCTTAAGGCCGCGTACACACGATCAAATTTATCTGCTGAAACTGGTCCGATCGTGTGTACGGGCTAGCAGACATGTTTTCCCATCGGACAAATTTCAAAGCATGCTTTGAAATTTGTCTGCCGGAGACATGTCCGTCGGATATGTCCGCTGGTTAGTACACTAACCAGCGGACAGAAATGTCCGCGCATGCGTCGAATGGATTCAACGCATGCGTGGAAGTATTTTACTTCCTGGAGTGGTGACGTGGCGGCATCACCGCCACGTCACCGCGTCCTCTGCCCGAGGGGATTTTCGTCCGATGGCGTGTACACGCCATCGGACCAAAATCCGATGACACAGGTCCGATAACACGGTCCGTCGGACATGTTTGAACGGACATGTCTCATCGTGTGTACGTGGCCTAAGAGTTTCAATTTGTAGCCAATGAGGTAGGCCCTTGCATGACATGGTTTTGGTAAATCTGAAGACAAAAATCTGAAGAAAATCTAGTGTGTATGGGGTCTTAGATGTAGTGATGTAGCTGTAAAACACCAACTCATCAAACATGTGGCCATTTAAAACTCTACCAGAATTTGATTATTGTCATCTGATCCCCACTGATGCCAGCAGCAGAGGTGGAAACTTAGAACTTTACCTGCTGACTTCAATTTAATTAATTGCACAGGCCTGTGGATGAATAAATATAGGAATTGACTGAATCCATTAGCCTTAGGGTCCTTTCACACGGGCGGTCCGTTTTTCGGTCCGCTCCGTGTGTCCGTCAGCTCAGTGGGGGGGTCTCCGCTGAGCTGTTGGGCGGACAGGGCGGTCCCCGCACAATGTGCAGGGACCGCCCCGTCTCTCCTCCGCTCTCCCCTATGGGGAATCGGATGGAAACGGACCGTCTGTCCGTTTGCATCCGATCCGTTTGGCCGGACGGAAGAAAAATAGGACATTCTTCCGTCCGAAAAAACGGATGCGGATCTAGCGGACGTTAGCGGATGCATCATCCGCTAATGGATCCGCTCCCATAGGGAAGCATTGAGGTCCCTTACCGGACGTCCAAAAAACGGACGAACGGAACGGACGTGTGAAAGGGCCCTTAAGGCTGGGTTCACACTGATGCGGCCAGCGGGTCCCAGCATTGGATTTGGTGCTTCCCTGTACACTGATTCAGGTGTGAATCAGGTCCAAATTTTTGCCTGAATATACACCTGAAACGGAGCCAAAGACGCACAGGACTTTTTTCAAAAGCTGACAGCGACAGTCCCTGAGCTCTGGGAAATTTTCATATAAATTTGCACCCAGCCTAATGGGGTAAGTGCACTTTAAAACAAAGTGAACGTATACTTTTTGCCCCTTTGCCCTAACCTAATCTGTCCCACCCTCTCCCTTGACCAGTTCACTAAAGTGGATTGTATTAGCTGAGTATTGAAAGCATGCTTTGGAATCTTCTCGGATACAGCAAACAGCTTTACTTTTCATATTTTTAAATTTAAGTTTTTCCAACATGACAATAAATACATACTGTAAATACATTAAACATACTGTACATACATACAACATAAATGGTCTCAATATACTCCCTTATTAAGATGTTCTAATAGCATTGATAAAGAGTTTTACTAGATATTCTACTCATCCTATACACAGTGGGCCAGATTCTCAAAGGAGATATGACGGCGTATCTCCAGATACGCCGTCATATCTCTGTTTTTGCGGCATCGGATCTATGCGCCTGATTCTTAGAATCAGTTACGCATAGATTTGCCTTAGATCCGACTGGCGTAAGTCACTTACACCGTCGTATCTAAGTTGCATATTTACGCTGGCTGCTAGGTGGCGTTTCCGTCGATTTCCGCGTTGAATATGCAAATAAGCTACATACGCCTATTCCTGAACGTATTTGGGCCTGCTCGTCGTAGTTTACGTCGTTTGCGTAAGCGTAAACTTACCCCTGCTATATGAGGGGTAACGTTGCATAGGTCCGGCGTATGCAATGTTAAGTATGGGCATCGGGACAGCGTCGGTTTTTTTTTCCGTTGTTTACGTCGTTTGCGTAACTCGTTCACGAATAGGGCTTTGCGTAAGTTACGTTTCACGTCGAAACCAATGTATTTGCGGCGTAATTTGGAGCATGCGCACTGGGATACGTCCACGGACGGCGCATGCGCAGTTCAAAAAAACGTCAAAAACGCGGGGTCATGATTGATTTACATGAAACACGACCACCTCATCCATATTTGAATTACCCGGGCTTACCCCGGGCCATTTACGCTACGCCGCCGCAACTCTGGACGCAAGTGCTTTGAGAACACGGCACTTGCGTCTCTAAGTTGCGGCAGCGTAACGTAAATAGGATACGCTACGCTACGCCCCGCGCCCCTCTACGAGAATCTTGCCCCTAATGTCCCAGACCTATAGTCCCCCGAGTATACATCAAAGAGATAATAGGGGGATAGGGAGAGCTTTCAGGGGCGAGAAAGAAGAGAAGGAAAGAAGAGAAAAAAAAAAGAAAGAAGGAATAAAATGTATTTGGGGGTAAGGGAGAGGAAATGTCTATATCATTATGTGTTTGATATTTAAATTTTCTCGATTCGTTATTCTCTAAAGTGTAAATGCATAGTGCAGAAAATGAACGTGCACAGAAAAAGAAACAGTGGAAGGGAAATAAATTCCCTTAAAATTATTATACTAATTTATCAGTCTGCTGTTAAAAAAAAAAAGAGATCCATAATTTATGTGTTTCGAGATCTAGGGTTCTGAAGACCCTACACTCCACAACACCAAGTGCATAGTGATTTGAGTCTAGACATATAAAGAGTAGAAAAATAAATTCCTAGGCCCAGATTCATAGAGCAATTACGCCTGTCTAACTGGTGTTAGACAGGAGTAATTTCAAATTTCGCGCGCCGTATCACTAGTTTGAATCCTCAAACCATGATACGGCGGCTTCGGGCTTCGATCCGAGAGGCTTACGTCTTCGTAAGCCTTCGGATCTACGCTGCGATATTTTTGCGGCCGCTGGGAGGAGTTTGCGTCGTTTTGATGCGTCGGGATATGCAAATTAGTTTTTACGGCGATCCACGAAGATACGAGCGGTCTTCGCAATCGCTTACGTCTATTTTTTTTTTACGTACTGTTAGACCAGCTTTTTGCTGGTCTAACGGTGCGTAGCCCATGTTAAGTTTGGCCGTCGTTCCCGCGTCGAATTTAATTTATTTTATTTATTTTTTACGTAAGTCGTTCGGGAATAGAAATGTCCGTAAACGACGCTACTCAAACAACGAATGACGTAACGACGTGATTTCGCGCAATGCACGGTGGGAAATTTGTGAACGGAGCATGCGCAGTTCGATCGCCGCGGGAACGCGCCTATTTTAAATGCTTCACGCCCCCTACTCGCGTAGATGGATTGCGACGGGAGAAATACACTACGCCGCCGTCGTTTACTGGACAAAATCTACCTGGATTCCACGTAGAGCCAGGTAAAAAACGGCGGCGTGGTGTATTTCTGATACGCTACGAGAATCTAATTCTCTGTGAATCTGGCCCTCTATCTATACTGTATCCTTTTAGTTCTAATTTTAATTTATTCAATAGGGGTATATAATTATCTTCATATAGATATCTTTCTGTTCTAGACAGGAATATACCTAGGTATTTCATCCTCCTCTGTTTCCACATAAATGGATAGAGAGCCCCAAGATCCCTGCGTTCTTTCAGGCTCAACGACATACTCAGTATCTCCATTTTTCCTTTATTGATTTTTAGATTTGAGATCTCACCGTATTTCTCATATTCCACTATTATCTTTGGTAGTGTCTGCCTAGGATTTTATACATAGAGCAGCATGTCGTCTGCGAACGCAGAGATCATGTGCTCCCTCCCACCCACCTTTATACCTTCTATTTCCTGATTCATCCGTATTGTTTCTAATAACGGCTCTAGTTAGAGGACAAACAAAAGGAGGGATGGCAGGCATATGGGAATAACACCGCCGGATCGCCAGTCGGCATCGTTTATGGTCGGAACTACGACGGTATCTGATCGTCTTCGAACCTCCGACTTTCGTTCTTGATTAATGAAAACATTCTTGGCAAATGCTTTCGCTTTGGTTCGTCTTGCGCCGGTCCAAGAATTTTAAATCTAGTAGCACAATGCGAATGCCCCCGGCCGTCCCTCTTAATCATGGCCCCAGTTCCGAAAACCAACAAAATAGAACCGGAGTCCTATTCCATTATTCCTAGCTGAAGTATTTAGGCGACCGACCTGCTTTGAACATATATAGAAATATATTACATGTCTTTTAGCATCATGGAGACAGACAGGAAGAGAACATAAACAAATGCACACACAATAAGGATGGTACTTCCTCTGATTACCTTTAAATAGATAACACACTATTATACTGCAGTGCCACCTGCTGCATAGATAGGTACAATGCATACAGTATTGTCAGTTTATTAACAACTTTACATTACATGTTGTTGTTATTCCAACAGATTGGTGGTCAGCCATGTTGGTCTACAGCCTATATTTTAACTCCTTCGCACCTAAATGCCTAAGCTCAATTTAGAAATTTTGACTTTTTTTATTTTGTTGTCCTACCTAAAACACTCTGACACTGATCGACACTGGTGCTAATTTTAAAAATAAATCCTGTCCAAAATATGCGGACCCTAACCTTACTTGACCCAAACACTAACCCTGGCACTAACCTAGATCAAACCTTGATCTAGCTTTTTTTCTTTCTTTTTTATTATATCTTTTATTATTTATTTATTTTTAAAACATTTTACAAACACTTTTTTTTCTTTCTGCGAGGAATGAGAAAGATACATTATATCCTTCTCCATTCAGAAAGAAAAAACAAAGGGAGGGGCTTCACAGTGACTGATCACAGCGAACAGCGATCAGGTGACCTGGAATTACGAGATCCGGGTCTCCTGATCGTTAGTACGGGTCCAGGTCTCTGTGCTGGGAGCACGACATTCGGCACACTAATAGCACAAAGGGACACATATATGCGGCTGCACTTTTGTTGAGAAAAAAACATTAGTCTCTGGGTGATCTATGTACATTGCAGGGATTTTAACAAACAAGATTACTACCTTTTGTTATTCTGAAGGATTAGCTGTTTGTTTGTCTGTGTCAATGTGTTAAGTAAATATGTATGGGAGTGGTTTTATAATTAATAATCAGCCGCTGCACCTGCAGGGCTCTAATTAGGCAAGCTGCAGGGTCTGCATCCCTTTAGACATAATTTCCCTTTGAGCGTACATAACCAAAAAAAATAACAATTTTGTTGCAGGGGATTTAACAGTGTTATTAAACCCCTCTCCTGCCGCCGATAAAAGTGATCTTGCGGCAGATCCGTCGAGGTGACCATTTTTATCTTGAAGCGGAATGCCCACTGAAAAAGAGGATCCTGGGGTTATGGTAGCTAGCTACTACCATAACAACAGTACTCCCCTTCAAAGTAGCGACGTAAAACGACAGCTGGCAGTCTGGAAGTGGTTAATGCAGACTTCTGGGAAAATCAGTAAGTCAATCGCACAAGCAGGAAATTACATATCTGGTGGGCGTTCTGTACACATTCTGTGTACAGCATTCCCCCAGGTAGCCATATTGCATTTTACAAAATGTTATCATTGTATACACTATAAATATATTTTTTATTCTATTTTTCCCTTTAATGTGGAGTTAACCTTTAACTACTTAAGCTCCGGACCATTTGGCTGGCCTTTTTGCGATTCAGCACTGCGTCGCTTTAACTGACAATTGTGCGGTTGTGCGACGTGGTTTCCAAACAAAATGTATGTCCTTTTTTTCCCACAAATAGAGTTTTCTTTTGGTGGTATTTGATCACCTTTGCGGTTTTTATTTTTTGCGCTATAAACAAAAATAGAGTGACAATTTTGAAAAAAATGCAATATCTTTTACTTTTTGCTCTTATAAATATCCCCAAAAAATCTATAAAAATAAATAAAATTTTCCACAGCTTAGGCCGATACATATTCTTCTACATATTTTTGGTAAAAAAAAAAAAATCGCAATAAGCGTATATTGATTGGTTTGCACAAAAGTTATAGCATCTATAAAATAGGGGTCGTTTTATGCCATTTTTTATTGTTATTTTTTTTTTTTTTTACTAGTAATGGCGGCGTGTGACTGTGACTTTATGGTGGACACATCAGACTCTTTGACCATTGTCATTTTTACAGCGATCAGTGCTATAGAAATGCACTGTTTACTGTGAAAATTACACTGGCAGTGAAGGGGTTAACCACTAGGTGGCACTGAATGGGTTAAGTGTGTCCTAGGGAGTGATTCTGAATGTTAGAGGGCATGGCTAGTAGTGAAACATCACCGATAGCTGCTCCTGATGAGAGGGAACAGATGATCAGTGACAGTGTCACTAGGCATAATGGGGAGATGCTTGTTTACACTTGCCTCTCCCCGTTCTGCAGCTCTATGACCCGATCGCGGGACAGAGGCAGACATCGAGTCCGTGGGTCACGGAGCTTGCGGCAGGGGCGTGTGTGCACGGTGAGAATTTTAAAGTAACGTAAATATACGTTACTCTGCCCAGCCGTGCCATTCTGCTGACGTATATGTGCAGCAGCCAGTCGTTAATTGGTTAAGGACAAAATGCCCAAATAAAATAAAATATATATATATATATAGTGATGCAGGGTGCTGTGTAATGTAAAGGGGTACAGTGGCGCAGGGTGCTGTGAAATGTAAAGGGGGCCAGTGATGCAGGGTGCTGTTATATGATGTCTTCTGCCATGTATGATGTTGTCTTTATGATAATCTCTATGTGAGTTGTAACCGATTGTGTGCCTTTGTTTCTTATACATCTGTATGTGCAGAAAACCAAATAAACAAAGTATAAAAAAAAAAGAAGCATAACAAAATGTCTAATAACATTTCCCCAAAGTAAGGAAAAATCCCATTTTGGACATTTGTCACTGAAACTAGTATCCTGATTGGAAGATATCCCTTTGTCTCCTATTTCTCTAACAAATGTAAAACATTGGGAAACATCTTGGGAACATATATCCATATATCTTAAAACTTCAGGTGAAAGCAGTAAAAAGTAAAGTATACATTAAATGTATTATTATCTCACCTTTTCAGAAACACATTTTTGGAACGATGATGACTGCTTTTCACTTTTGGGGAACTGTCCATGCCACGAAGAACTGAGAGAGAAGCTGGCAGACTTCTTATGAGTCCTTGTTAAAGAGTTGGATAGAAATGGCTTTTCAACATCCTTTTGTGGAGAACCTTCACAATACTGTTTAACGTAATAATGTTCCTCCATTAGAGAAGGTGCAAAACAGGAAACCAACAGGTTATCCTGGGATTTGTGAAACAATTTGCTACCTGAAAAAGAAAATTCCTCATGAATAGAATTGAATTGCTCGTTAATTTTTCATATTTTCTTTGACATCAGTATTAATGCAAGCAATACTATCTCACAGTTATTTAGTCATTGCTAGCCCTGTGCCCGAATCATAATTTTTATTTTTATTTTCTGTGCTTCTGCATTGCTCAACTGTTGCTCTAGTAGACTAACCAAAGCATAGTGTGTTTAAATGGAAACTCTAATTTCTCTTTGTACAGTAAAACCTAAAAATGCTTTGTAAATGCTTGCTGAATAGACTAGTAAATATCATAAAAATGTCCTTGTGTTTAAAGTCTAAAGAACATCTTAGGCTCCCTCTAGGGATTGGTTTACAATAACACCTACAGTAAATGCCTACTGCGCACTTAGTTATTCCTTCAGTTTCTAGCAAAAGCCTACAAATGGAAAAAAAATCTTCTAGTGTAAACTTAGCTATTTTAAAGCATTGCAGTAGATTAATGAGTGACTTTTGCAGTCCCAGTAGATTAATGGCATTAGTATAATAGTTTTGTCCCTAATTAGCCTCTAAACTTTAACCCCCGGGTTGCTATACTGGATTTTCAAGCATATTAGGTTGGTTTGTTATAATACACAGATAGTATCCACTACCTATTTCCCTTCACTTTTAGGCCACGTACACACGATCAAATCTGTCTGCTGGAAACGGTCTGCCAGACCGTTCAGCAGACAGATTCGATCGTGTGTACGGGCGGACAGACAGATTTGGCCAGCCGACAGATTTTAAAGCATGCTTTAAAATCTGTCTGCTGGGAATCCAGCATGCGCGGAAGTGTTTTACTTCCTGGTGCGGTGACGTGGTGGCATCAACGTCACCGCCACTGTCTGCCGGCGGGGATTTTGGTTTGATCGTGTGTACACGATTAAACCAATACATCCCCAGCAAACAAATCTGTTCAAATCGGTCTGCCAGACCGATTTGAACAGATGTATTTGGTCGTGTGTACGCGGCCTTATTCGCTCATTTTTTTCCCTTCTTTCTCCTCCCTCCCTCTGTTACTCCCCACCTTTCTTCCTCCCTCATTTCCCTCTCCTTTCTTTTCTCTCTTTTTCCCTTCTGTCTCTGGCTTTTCCTCCCCCCTCCCCTTTCGGTATTGCTTTTTTCCTTCCCCTTTACTTCCCCCCTTTTTTTCCCCTCCCCCTAGCCAATTGTTGATATATCATAGAAAAATACTTCCTTTACTTTGTATAACCCTTAGATATTAGGGTGCCCCTGTTGTGCTGCTTAAACCAATGGTTGGCTACTCCGGGTAAGCAATGCAAGAACCTAAAATACCCAATTTACATGTTTATCATTGTTTATTGATTTTCTTCCCCATTTTGAACATTTTATGTTATGGCTGATTTGATATAACACTGAGGCCGCGTACACACGATCGAATATATCTGCTGAAACTGGTCTGACGGACCGTTTCAGCAGACATATCCGATCGTGTGTACGGGCTAGCGGACATGTTTTCCCAGCGTACAAATTTCAAAGCATGCTTTGAAATTTGTCCGCCGGAGACATGTTCGTCGGATATGTCCGCTGGTTAGTACACTCACCAGTGGACAGAAATCTCTGCACATGCGTTGAATGCGTGGAAGTATTTTACTTCCTGGAGTGGTGACGTGGCGGCGTCAACGTCACCGCCACGTCACCGCGTCCTCATCCCGAGGGGATTTTCGTCCGATGGTGTGTACACGCCATCGGACCAAAATCCGATGAGACATGTCCGCTGGAAACAGTCCGTCGGACATGTTTGAGCGGACATGTCTCATCGTGTGTATGAGGCCTAATATTACATACATTATTTTGTAACTAATATTGTATGTCAAGATCTACTATATCCGGCATCCCCATCAACTAGGGATGAGCTTCGTATTCGAGTTGAACTCACGTTCGACTCGAACATCGTATGTTTGATCGTTCGTACCATCTACCGCCCTCTACAAAAGTTTTGGGCCGTTCACACCAAATTCGAGTGGCGTGTCTCGGCCCATAATTCACTGCAGCATCGCAGTGCATTGCTGGCTGATGATTGGCCTAGCATGCACTATGACCTGCATGCTTGGCCAATCACAAAACATAAAAACCGGTGAGCCATAATTGGCCAAAACCAGGGTGGCTTTGGCCAGTTGTGGCTCAGGGGGTTTAGTACATGCTCCACACTATATAATGGTGCCTGGAAGTCGGCCTTGTGTAGTGTGTTGGTGGTTTACAGAGACAGAGAGAGAGAGAGTGTCATTTTTTTGGAGTTAGATAGAGCAGGCAGGCAGGCTAGCCAGTTAAAGTTACAGTATGTATCCCAGGTGTTGTATATATATTTATACACTGTATTGAGTTTACATAGAACCGCTTTTCCTAATATACTGGCAGACATGTGATTGTGATTGTGCTAGCTGCAGTATTTTCATGTGGTGTAATGTCTGTGTCCTCTGTACAGTGTGCACCTAAAGCTACGTCAATAGATTTGCAGGTGTTTCTCATATTAATTTCTAAAGGCAGTAGAGCTGCACGATTTTGGGAAAAAATAAGAATCACAAAGACACACGGTCGTTTTTTGTGATGAAATAAAGCGACGTTTTAAAAAACGTCATTTAAAATGATCGTGTGTGGGCAAAACATTGTTTTATGTCTTCTGAAAAACGACAAAAAAAAAAAATGTGTGCTTTAATTTTTTATGTCGTTTTTCAGAATGTTGTTTTTGTGTCATAAAAAATGATCGTGTGTGGGCAAAACGATGTTTAAAACAACGTTTTTAAACCCGCGCATGCTCAGAAGCAAGTTATGACGCAAGCTTGAATGGAACAGAGTGCCGCGCTTTGCAAGAGCATTTTCAGAAAACGATGGTGTGTAGGCAACGTCGTTTTTTAAAATGAAGTTTGAAAAACGTCGTTTTTTTTTCATGAGAAAAAAACTTTGTTTTTTTACAAGACAAAAAAACGACCGCGTGTACGCGGCATTAGAATGAAGATCACGATTCTCTCATGATTCTCAAATAAAATGCATGGTGCTTTTGCATTTTTGCAATTTTTTTTTATTTACACACACATAGGGGTGAAGGTGGTGAGCAGAGCAGTAATTGAATGTCCAGACTGATAGCTGAATTTTCCGATGCCTTATTCCTAGTCAAACCCAACCAACATCAACTTGAGGTAGACAGGATAGGTTGATGAAAGAAAGAAGATGAATAACCTTAACCTATGACTTTTTGTTCCCAAATTGTATTGGTGTATGCTAGCCTTTCAACGCCTCTCTCCTGTTCATACCAGCAACACATCTGAAATTCTGTGTAATGCTTTCTCTATGACTGTGTTTATGCATCGCTTGTACTGTAAAAATGTGAATAAACATTTTTCTTGTGAAAAAAAAGAAAGAAGATGAACCTTGCAGCATCAGGCTTTGGATAAATAAGGCAGTCCTGCCTTCAACAGTAGTATCTATCACTCCAGCCAGAGTGGGTGAAGTGCCCCCGGGCAGACCCCTCTCACAGGCCTGGCAGCCGAAGTGTTACTTAAAGCTTCTGGGAAGGAACAAGTCTCTGCCACCGACTTGGCTCTAATTAAATTAGGATTTTAAGATGGAAACCTCTCTCACAGGCCCAATGTTAGCAGAGTAGAGTTGTAGAGCAAATCCTCCCAGTAGGCCTTTTAGTAGAGGTCACCAGCTGACTGTCTATGTTCTGTCAGCGTCTGGTAACCAGATGCCCGGTGGTTTGTTCAAGCCCTGTTGGATCACCTGCCTCCGGGTTCTCCTCAGACCGATCCCTCACCGAACAGCACCCAGCTTGGGATCTTCTCAGTAGAAGTGGAAACCCAGTAAGTCACTAGGGTCCCTGACAGCATCAATTGTAGCTCCGCATAGTGTAGGCTCCGGCCAGGTAGGCCATAGTGGCGGCCTCGTGGTGTGCGCGCACCCTGAAGGTGGGTGCCGCACCTGCGACCCGCTCCGGGTAGGAGACCCGGGTAGAAGACCCGGGCAAAAAGGCGCCCGCATCAGATATACCCTCTCCCAGCATGCCCAGCGAGGGAAACACTCCTCTGATTGGCTGCTGAGGAAAGGTGGCTCTGTTCTGGAACCCCTCTGGCGCCATCTGCTGCCCAAGGATGGTAACATATCCTCAGCACAGAGAATGGGACCACAGGCAGCCCAGCCCGAAACGCAAATTTAGGGAATTAACATGGATGAGAGCAAGGTAACTCTCTCATCCCCCCACTAAATTTACAATAGTGCCCATAACTGACAGTGTGTAAATAAAATAAAAAATCACAAAAATAAAAATGCATGCTAACAAAAGCACCATGCATTTTGGTGCAGTGGCATTAAAAAATAAGGCCCATGCACTTTGGTGCTATTAAGGGGTGGCAGGCAGTTCATTCTCAAAATAATAGGCTGTTCTGCAGCAAGGCACATACTCTGATGCATCGCATAGATGTGAAGTTGAACCTTTAAAACACAGTCAGGAGTGATAGCAGCATGGCTGTTTTGTACAACGTCACTACAGTACTACCCTACCTCACTGCGCACTCACTGCTCTATGTTTTCCAAACAGCTTAAAAAATTGTTTTTTTTGGCTGGAGCTATACTTTAAAAAAGTACCAGTTCAAAATTACAAACAGATTCTACATAACAAAAAAACTTGAGTCCCTGTCTTGTTTGCACTGCCTGTATACTGCTGTTCAAAGTATATAGGGCCAAAGGGGCTGGTAATGACCTGGGGGGAGGGGGACGGGGGAAACCCATGCTATTTTTCTCAATGATTTTCATCCATATTGCAGGGACACAGTTTTAAATGACTTTTTTCTTATAGTAACACCCAGCAGGTACAATATTTTAAGGAATTAAAAAAAAAATGTTTTCACTTTAAGCATCATTAAAATCACTGCTCCAGAAAAAACAACCGTTTTTATAACTTTTTTTACATTGATACATGTTCCCTGGGGCAAGACCCGGGTTCTCAACCCTGTTTTACAACAATAACTTGCATATTAGCTAGGGTTGTCCCGATACCACTTTTTTAGGACCGAGTACAAGTACCGATACTTTTTTTCATGTACTTGCCGATACCGAATACCGATACTTTTTTTAAATGTCATGTGACAGTTTTCAAACCACAATACAGACTAAGCATATTTTCTTTAGAATTATGAAGAACTCTAACTCAAGACATTATAAAAGAATAAAAATAAGTAAAAATGAATAAAAAACTATTTTTTTCTTGTTACGCAGTAGTAAAAAACTCAAAGAATTTTCACAGAACATGTTGATAAATACAAAAAAAGTATTCTATTTAGGTATCGGGAGCATTTGCGCGAGTACAAGTACTCCCGCAAATACTCGGTATCGGTCCCGATACCGATACTAGTATCGGTATCTGGACAACCCTAATATTAGCCTTTAAAATTATCACTTTTTAATTTGAACATTCGAGTCCCATAGACTTCAATGGGGTTCTAAAAGTTTGCGCCAACGATCGGTCCGTTCGACGGGTCTGCTCAACCGTACCATCAACCACCACGGACAATATATTACCACCTGTGAAATAACATGTACTAATGCACGGCTGTAATTATTTGATTTTATATTCCTCTCTTGAAATATGTACTGTGATTTTTTAAATGTTTTTGTATCAATAAATTGTTATTTTCTATACTAATGATTGTGTAATCCTTGGGTACCGAGATAGTCCATCTTCCATTTTGTGCCTGGGGCATGTTTGGGCTTCCCTTTCTAATTATTAACTGTTTAAGAGTGATAGTACCCCTCTCTATATAATATTATCATACTAGAGGCATGCTTCTAAATCATATACTAGAATGGGAATGGAAATTGCCTAAGGCCTCGTACACACGAGCGGACAGATTTGTTCAAATCTGTCCGTCCGACAGATTTGAACAAATCTGTCTGCTGGGATTTTGGTTTGCTCACGTGTACACACGAGCAAACCAAAATCCCCGCCAGCAGATGGCGCGCTGACGTGTCGGTGACGTGGCGGTGACGTTGACGCCGCCACGTCACCGCACCAGGAAGTAAAACACTTCCGCGCATGCGCCGAATCCATTCGGCGGCGGTGCGGTGGCGGTGCGGGACGACATTTCTGCTGGTAAGTGTACTAACCAGCAGACATGTCGGGCGGACAGATTCCCACCCGATAGATTTCAAAGCATGCTTTGAAATCTGTCGGGTGGACAAATCTGTCCGCTAGCCCATACACACGATCGGAGATGTCTGCTGAAGCGGTCCATCGGACCGTTTTCAGCGGACAAATTCGATTGTGTGTACGCGGCCTAAGAATTTCCCAAAATGAGAAATTATTGCAGTGCCTACTGTAGTATAATTGTATTAAATATTTTAATTTAGGAGCGTTCCTACTATTTTCTAAACATTAGTAGGGTCAAATACAAGTTAATTTTCAATCACAGTGAAGAGAACATTTTGAAGAAGGATGGAATAATTTTTCTCAAATTTTTGGGCCAAAAAATATCTGGATTCCAGGAATTAATTAGCAAGATCATCTCCAATGAGTTCCCAATTCTGTATTTTTGCATTTTATGTGTGTTTGAGATGTGTTTGCAATGAGCTCTATGTAAAGTGTTTTTTAATGGCAATTGCGCCAAAAATGCAGCAAGTGAAAAATATTTTTTTTGTTTGGATAGAGTGGGTACACGTATAAACTATTATTGTCACTATTTTTTAGTCTACCTCCCCTTGAGCTTTTCATCTAGTACAGTGAAATAAGATCTCTTCAAGGAGGCAAAATCCTCTTTTAGGCAGTTGTCACTAGAACAAGTAATCCATTTCAAATATTTGCCCCTGTTTCTGTTCAGAGGAAAACTGTTGTTCTCTCACTTACAGTCTTGGTGACCACCGTCTACCGTCCTCTACCCACCCTATAAAAAATTGGGCATAAGAAAGCACTTTAATGTACTATATTATATTGGCTAATTCAGAGTGAAGAGGTGAGAGCCGGTTCACACTCCCGCTGCACGACTCCGGGGGCGACTAGTCTGCAAGTCGTCCGGAGGACGACTTCAGAGGCGACCTGCAAAACGACTTCTGTATAGAAGTCAATGCAGGTCACCCCGAGCCGCCCCCGAAGTCATACAGGAACCTCTTTCTAAGTCGGAGCGACTTGCGTCACTCCTATTAGAACGGTTCCATAGCATTGAATGGGACACGACTCGTCAGATGGCTGAGCCGCCTGACGAGTCGCCCCAGTGTAAACCAGGCTCATTCCTAACAAGAAATGTCCACTAGTTTAGCCAATAAATTGTATTTCTTTAACTAGACATTTTTTGTAAAAAAAATGTATGCAAAACGTTTCAGTGAGCAGACTTAGTAAATCAGAGGAAGAGGTCTTTTTGTTTGAGTTCTAGAGAGATCTAAAAAGTCATTGTTAGCTGAAAATTTAAATAACAGTCAGTATAAAAAACGAATAAAGAATAGGGGAAAAGTATATTACCTATGCTTCCTTTATCTTTGTTTCTGGGTCCCACACTTCTCCGACCTATCAGCTCATTGATATAAAAGGTGGGCACTTGGAATGGCTTGGTGTTTTCACTATCTCCAATTTTCTTGGCCTGCCACCAGTCTTTATTCAACTTGTTCAGCAATACCAGAACATCTCCTTCCGTCAGACAAACTGTACTCCCATCAGGAACCCTGAATGTGTAACTGCTGCTAACCTTAAGGATCGCAGGCTTTGTTGTAGTTGATGATCTTCTCCAGTTGCGGCCTTCCAGCGTCCAAAGCCCAGAGAACATTTCAGGAAGTCTAAAAAAAAGTTGAATAAGTTGATACCAGCTTAGAAACGAATGCATTATTTGAAGTAGCAGATTTTACTGTTAAAGTGGATAAATTATTCACATTAATAGTTTACATCAAATCATGTACAGAAAGGAGGCTTTTCAAATATGAACACATAACACCCCAAGCTTCCATACTTGACTGATGTTTTAAGCAGTATGTTCATTGTGACACTTTTTCTCCCTTTTCATTGTTGAAAGAGAAAAGGCCAGTACCTGTGTGCAGTAAGATTTTCTAACTGATGGCTGTAGGCGTTCATTACCCAACTATTATGTAAGCAATAAAAACCCTGACTTTCACAGGCAATCGGGTGCATCACATGCAAAATTCATCAAATTATGGACATCTTATTTACAGTCTCTACACTGGTTTCTGAAAAAGATATGCAGGAGTGAGCAGGAGTTAGGGACTTCAATTTGCACCTTGGGCATTACAAAATTTCTGGTACAAAAGTTCAGAGGGTGGAGTGCATGGTATTCAGGCATAGTTCAGGAGAGCAGGGACTGCATTCACTCAAAGACTCAGAAAACGTAATCATGCTGTTTAAGCTAAAGAATATAGAACTGGCTACAAGGAAAGAACTTCCACACAGGCACTGGCCATTATTACAAGACAAAAATACTTTTAATTTTCCTGAATGGAGATCAGCTATGAAAGTTGTAATATAATTTTTTTAATCAACTTTGTCTAATTATCTACAAACTAAAGCAGAGTACACACTACTAGTCTTTTTTTTATGAAAAAAAAAAATGACAGCTCTGATCAGAGTGATTTCCCCTGCTGGGTTATTGTGTGCTGACCAGGGGAAGGCACCCCAGCCAGAGCACTCTCAGCCATTGGTTGGGAGCAAGTCAGCAGCTAGTTTTCCAGCATACTCATCCAACAAAAGCCAGACCAGCTGCCATACACATGGGCCGAATGTCGGACAGTTTTTTATCAAACCGGTCAATGTCGCCAACATTCGGCCTGTGTGTACTAGGTTTAAGTAACCATAACTGATGGTAAAAGGCTGCAGTGTTTATATACCTCTGAAATAGATCTATTTGGAGCCCACTGCATAGGTTGTGAATGAATGAATGAATACTTATATAGCACGGCACATGTGAACTTAATCGCCTCTGGGCGTTGTCTGCTCCTTTTGGGCTCCATTCACATTATAGTGTCTCCAAGGTCGCATGATTTCCAGTGGGACTTTGGTGCGCTTTTGATTCTACATTCTATGGATCAAAGTCACATCAAAAGTCGTGCCAAAATAGCGCAGGCGCCTTTTCAAGTGTGAACAAAGCCAAAAGCCCTGTACACACGCTCAGTTTTCTCAGCGGTAAAAAGTCAACCGAGAAAGCTGAGAACCCAGCAGGAAAACTGCCATGGAACTTTGGCCCGGAATCCCGGCCGTGTGTATGCTCCATCGGCACTGCCACTTCCCATAGGTAAGTAGTAAATCTGGCAGAAAAAAAACCGCCTGGAATCACAACGGGAAAATAGAGAGCAGGTTCTCTATTTTCCCGCCGGGATTCGCGTTTCCTGATGAGAAAACTGCGAGGAAGCATACACATGTCCGGTTTTCCCGGCCAAAAGCTCTGCTGCCAGTTTTCCTGCCGGGAAAACTGGTTGTGTGTACGAGGCTTAACCTCCCTGGCGGTATGATTTTTTCAGATTTTAGGTGCTGAAAGCGGTACCATTATTTGCAAGGGAATTTGGCGTTTTATACTGTAGGCTTGTAATTCTTAGGAATAACTCACTGAAATCTATCCAAACAAGAGTCTAATAGGCATCCCGGGTATGATTTTTTTTTTTTTTTATTAAAAATTATAATATAATAAATAATTATAAAAAATTATAACAAATAATAATATAATTATAGTAAAAAATATTCAATAATGTAATCAAATCAAAATCACTGAAATTTGCTCAGTTGCAGAATTTTTGCTGTCATTATTTTTTTTTTTTATGACGAATTTCCCCATAAATCGCTATCGCTAAATTCTGCAAGTGATTCTGATTTATTATCGCTGTTTTTTTAGCTGCTCTAAAACAATTTTTGCCATAAAGGGACACTTTTGGTTGCTATGGGCAATCTACAGTTTGCAGGGAGAAAGAACAGTTTTTATTATATAAAAGGACATGTAGTGTACAGGGCAGACCACTAGGGACATGGGGGGTGTGTATTTTTTACATACAGTACTGTAATCTATAAGATTACAGTGTACTGTATGTATAGTGTTTGTTTACATTTTTGAATTTGGCGCCGTTCCCCCCCCCCTACGTCGCGACGCTCGCAGGGAAGGGAATCGGCAGTACACACAGCATCAGGCGGACATCCGGCCGCCGTGTACTGCGGAGATTCATCGCTGGATCGCAGAGAAAAGGTAAGTAAACTTTTTTCTGCATCCAGCGAGGCAAATCCGTGTGTGGCACGGGGTTACCGATCGTAGCTTAAAAATCTCACCCCGTGCCACACACGGGAAGACCCCCAGGGAGGTTAAAGCTTCAGCTTAAAGGGGTGGTTCCCCTAAAAAGAAACTTTTAACATTGCATTTCTCTTCTTAATTACATGTAGAATCGGCTGGTATTTTTAAAAAAATCTGTCCGTACATACCATTTTCAGCATGTAGTCTCACCGCCGCTTCCAGGTCTGACGGTCGGGGTAGGGCGTGCCTACTTGATTGACAGGCACCCGATCGACGCATACAGCGCGTCACGAGATGCCGAAAGAAGCCGAACGTTGGTGCGCATGCGCCGTATAGAGCCACACCAACATTCGGCTTCTTTCGGCATCTCGTGACGCGCTGTATGCGTCGATCGGATGCCTGTCCCCAACCATCATACCCGGAAGCTGCGGTGAGGCTGCATGAAGAAAATAGTATGTACGGACGGATTTTTTTAAAACTACCAGCCGATTCTAGATGTGATTAAGAGGATAGATGCAATGTTAAAAGTTTCTTTTTAGGGGAACCAACCCTTTAAGAAAGATGAGCATTCACATTTGAGGGCTGCTCACCGTTTTTTTGGTCACATAAATGATATCAGCAAGAGAAAGTCTATCGGTCAGTAAAAGTCAATCCTAGCTATAGGACCTATACTGTTAGAAAATCATATTTTGACAGCCCACTAACAGGCAACAAGAATTGTTCGCATGCTTTTCACACTTTTAACGACTCGACTTGTTCTCTTTTTTTTCATCGAGTTTCACAACAGTTTTCTCGATGAAAAACATACACACGACCGTTTTCCTCGGCAAAATAGCTCTGCCACCAAGTTTCTTGATGGATTCTGTCAAGGAAAAAGGTCGTGTGTACGAGGCCTGACTCTTGACCCTTTGACAGCATCCACAGGTGCAATGTCTAGCAGTCAGCAGCTTCTACCCAGCTCTGTTTAAGATTCCCTTTAAGATGTTCTGTCTTTCACTCTGAAAAGCCATTCCAGCAAGGCAACTGAAATCCAGCAGAGCACTGCACACATGCTAAAACTAGGCAGAGCCTACAGGAGAAAATAATACTCTGGAATAGTTAGTAATTTGTAAGAATATTCACTTTAATTGCCCAATCATGTAAAGAACAAATTCCTGTTTACTTATGTCATCTGCATATAAATAAATAGTTGAAGAGAATCCTCACACAGATTGAAGATTCTCAACTCCTTTAGTAAATCAACCAAATTTCTTCTTATTCTATGCACATTTAGGACCAGTAAAACAAGAAAATTCTGTTTAACCCTGTGACCCTAAAATGTCATAATACAGCAAACATCATGTGTCTACAGGCTTCTGTGGTGGAAATAGAGCCCCAATTAAAGTGTACAAAAGACGTATATAATAACTCAAACTTTTGCCCTCTATGTTGTCTATAAAGTATACCCTGATACACTAAATCTCATTTTAATTCCTAATTTCTGGGATACTTTTCTGTATTATTTAATTCATACCCAAGGTTAAGAGATTTCTATTTTATGATCCAGATAAATGATACCATACCGTATATATATTTACTGTATTTGCAGGCGTATAAGACTACCTTTTACACTTAAAAAAACTGGCCAAAAATCAGGAGTCGTCTTATTTGCCGGGTCAGGTGCTCGGATGCCTCCTGGATGTGCAGTAATACTGTATGTAGCTTCGGCTACATACTGTATATACTGCTTAGCCAATCCCAGTGAGCGAAGTATTCAAATGAATACAGAGCCTGCTCAGATTGGAGTAGCAACCTCTGCCAATCCGAGCAGGCTACATATATTAGCCTGCTCTGATTGGCTTTGAGAGTCAGAGAGGTGTGGGCTGATGATGTTACAGCCTCTGCCAATCCAAGCAGGCTTTGTATTCATTAATAGAATACACCACTCGCTGTGATTGGCTCCAGCTCCAGCAAAAAAAGAAGAATAATATGGCTCCAGAAGAAAGAAATATGAAGCCTCGGAAGGGGAATCGTCTTATACAGTGAGTACAGGCAAAAAATCTTTAAAAAATAAAAAATTAGTGGGTTGTCTTATACACCGGCAAATACGGTATGTAAGGTCATTTAAATGTTAATATTGTCTAGTAACTGATTTAATATTTGCTAATATTAAACACACATAAACAAACACATACATTTACAGTATGTATATATATAGATATATATTTATAGCTATATCTATCTATTTATATATATATATCTATCTATCTATATAGGTAGATATATATATCGATATATATATACCGTATTTATCGGCGTATATCGTCCAATTCACGGCTGGCACATGCGCAGTACGTTCGGCGCAGGGACGCGCTGGATTTAAATAGTACACGCCCCCTACCCGCTAATTTTGAATTAGGCCGGGCCATTTACGCTGCGCCGCCGCAACTTAACAGGCAAGTGCTTTGTGAATACAGCACTTGCCCGTAAAAGTTGTGGAGGCGTAGCGTAAACGGGATACGCTACGCCCGCACATTTTTACGCGCTCCTACCTGAATCTAGCCCATAGTATCTCACAAAAAGTGAGTACACCCCTCACATTTTTGTAAATGTTTTATTCTATCTTTTCATGTGACTGGAAAAATTACACTTTGCTACAATGTAAAGTAGTAAGTGTACAGCTTGTATAACAGCTTAAATGTGCTGTCCCCTCATAATAACTCAACACAGCCATTAATGTCTAAACTGCTGGCAACAAACGTGAGTACACCCCTAAGTGTCCAAATTGGACCCAATTAGCCATTTTCCCTCCCCGGCATCATGTGACTCATTAGTCCAACAAGGTCTCAGGTGTAAATGGGGAGCAGATGTGTTAAATTTGGTGTAATCGCTCTCACTCTCTCATACTGGTCACTGGAAGTTCAACATGGCACCTCATGGCAAAGAACTCTCTGAGAATCTAATAAAAAAGAATTGTTGCTCTACATCAGGGATCTTCAAACTATGGTCCTCCAGTTGTTCAGGAACTACAATTCCCATCATGCTTAGTCGGCATTAGTTGAGTGCACTTGCTCAGCATCAAATACAGAGGTTGTCTTTGGAAAATAGAAGTATGAGTGCTGCCAGTATTGCTGAAGTGGTTGAAGGGGTCAGCCTGTCAGTGCTCAGACCATACACCGCACACTGCCTCTGGTCTGCATGTCATCCCAGAAGGAAGCCTCTTCTGAAGATGATGCACAAGAAAGCCTGTAGTTTGCTGAAGACAAGCAGACTAAGGACATGGATTACTGGAACCATATCCTGTGGTCTGATGAGACCAAGACAAACTTATTTGGTTCAGATGGTGTCAAGCGTGTGTGGCGGCAACCAGGTTAGCAGTACAAAGACAAGTGTGTCTTGCCTACATTCAAGCATGGTGGTGGGAGTGTCATGGTCTGGGGCTGCATGAGTGCTGCCAGAAATGGGGAGCTACAGTTCATTGAGGGAACCATGAATGCCAACATGTACTGTGAGATACTGAAGTCGAGCATGATTCCCTCCCATTCGGAGACTGGGCTGCAGGGCAGTATCCCAACATGATAACGACTCCAAACACACCTCAAAGACGACCACCGCCTTGCTAAAGAAGCTGAGGGTAAAGGTGGTGGACTGGCCAAGCATGTCTCCAGACCTAAACCCTATTGAGCATCTCTGGGGCATTCTCAAACAGAAGGGGGTGGAGCGCAAGATCTCTAACATCCACCAGCTCCGTGATGTTATCATGGAGCAGTAGAAAAGGACTCCAGTGGCAACCTGTGAAGCTCTGGTGAACTCTATGCCCAAGAGGGTTAAGGCAGTGCTGGAAAATACTGGTGGCCACACAAAATATTGACACTTTGGGACCAATTTGGACATTTTTACTTAGGGGTGTACTCATTTTTGTTGCCAGCGATTTAGACATTAGTGGATGTGTATTGATATATATATATATATATATATATATATATATATATATATATATTGTGACAGGAAGTCAGGTAAATCTGTGTGTGTTGTTCCAGGTGGGAGATACACCAATTACTATTGGGTGTCGGCTGCAGAGATGGCCAGAGAGGTTTGGGGCGTTAAAAGGTTTCAGCTGTTCAGAATTAAGCAATTAAAGCCCCTATAAAGACAGCCTAGGGATGACGACTGATTGCTGCATCCTGAGGCTGTGTGAGTGAAGGAGCAGTCACAAACCCTACTGAAGAGGTGAGGTGCTGATGGATATTTCTGTGTGAGAAATATCAAAGAGACTTTTTGTTTTCTGCTGTAGGACCAGCCGTGTCTGCCCAGCAGTAGGCTGTGCCAGACTCCATAGGTAGGTTCCTGTGTTGGGAAGGTAGACGCCCAAGTGGCAAGGGTTTATTTTATGTTTTGTTTTGGTTATGCTGTTTTGATGCTTGCACGTGTATCCCGCAATATGAAAAAATAAACCATATCAGTTGTTTTCAATCATCCTCAACTGCCTTTTTGTACAGTTCAGCGTGTAGTGAACCCATCCAGGGGGTCACACACACCCGCTACCGAGCTAATCCCTCACACATGGTGGAGTGCCGCAGGCAGTTAAAGTAAACCCAAAATGGAGGAGATGCTAAAACAGATGGTTATAGCAAATGCAAATCAACAGCAGATGAATGCAGATTTGCAGCGGAGCCTTGCAGCTCAACAACAAACTCACGCAGCTCAACAACGGGCTCACCAAGAGAGCCTTGCAGCTCAACAACGGGCTCACCAAGAGAGCCTTGCACCTCACCAACAGAGCATTGCAGCTCAACGACAGGCTCACCAAAAGAGCATTGCAGCTCAAAGACAGGCTCACCGAGAGAGCATGGCAGGTTGGGAGGCCATCATGAAACAATTTAAGAGAACAGAGGAAAAGGATAGCAAGCCCTCTCTGATTGAGAATCCAGAGGACCATAATGCTATGGAGGTTACCACATCTGTTGTTGAGACTGAATCATCACCAGAGTGTAGTACTTCACCAGAGGAACAAGAAGTGGAGCCAGAGGAGTGTGCCCTGGCAGAGCCTGAAACTCCCGAAGTAAAGGAGCCGCCATTAGTAGTAGAAGAGTCTGTAGAGCCTGTGGAATCCAATGTTGTGAATGGCGTTCCAGGGGTCAAACCCGACGAGACCAAACCAGAAGAGAAAGACCCCCATGTACAAGAAGATGCTGAGGAGGTCCCGGCTGTCCCCTCAATAGGAGCTGCTACTGAGGGGACAGCCGGGACCTCCTCAGCATCTTCTATGAAGCTGAATCGACGGTCTGACAGTTCTGCTAAATACAGTAGAGAACCTTCAGCAAATACTTTGAAGAAACTTGATGATCCAGCTACCAAAGCTGTTACCTTGGAACTGGAACCCAACAAGTTTAAAGGCAAGATTTTGGATTGCTCCAGATCTTTTTGCAAAGCCAAATTGCTGCGTTACCATATGAAGTATTTCCCTGGCGTTGACAAGTCAGAGCAGGATCAGAGTCCTGTCACGAGGCATATGCAGACAAGAGGCTCTTTAGCTCACGAAAAGGCCAGTCAGCAAAGCTCAAAGAGAAGACGCACCACAAACAGTTCAAATTCCCACCGACCGTCCCTAAAAGACAAAAGCAAGGAGAACTTAATCCAGAAGTCTCATCGCAAGTGGCAAGGGTTTATTTTATGTTTTGTTTTGGTTATGCTGTTTTGATGCTTGCACGTGTATCCAGCAATATGGAAAAATAAACCATATAATTTGTTTTCAATCATCCTCAACTGCCTTTTTGTACAGTTCAGCGTGTAGTGAACCCATCCAGGGGGTCACACACACACCCGCTACCGAGCTAATCCCTCACAATATATATATATATATATATATATATATATATACACATATATATATATATATATATATATATATATATACATACATATACATATATATATAAATATAAAACGGGGAAGATTCCATGGGCCACTCTGTCTTTTTTCTGTCATCACTCTTCTGTGTTTTTTTTATTCTGACTACTATTGTTGTAAGTAACTACAATTTACTTTTCCTTTTGTAATGTTCTACTTTTCTATTATGATGTTCCCTTTTCACTGGCACTTTAGCATTTTATTACATTGTAGTTTCCATTATTTCATTATTTATGCTAAAAAAAATTTACTATTTACGTTCACTGCCCTCAATAAAAGTCCCCTGGATTGTATGGTTTACTAAGAATTTTCCACCCCCCTGGAAATTTACTGAAGATGTCCATGGTTATATAGATGGCAGAAGTAAGACGCAATCACAATGCCTTTACTAATGGTGGAAATGTAGACTGGAAATTCCCAGTATCGAATCATGGCATGCTACTCGAGGTTTCATGAGAGAACTATAAATGGCCATCCACATACTGTAATTGTAATGATGATAAAACCATATACTAGCACTTCCCTAATAAAACACATGATTTAAAAACTGTTCCACTTCTAGCTTCTTGATTACAATGGGTGACTCACTAAGGAGGATTTTTTGTACTTCTGTTTAATTGAATATATTGGAATATAATAGTTACAGTTAATAACAGCAGAGGTGCAAGATTGTAATGTTTAATGCGTATGTAAAATCAAAAAATTTTTCATTAGGATAGATTAGGAATTTGGATAGAGTATGGAAGGTTTTTATTGCTGTCTGTGTTCCCGAGGTCCCCATGCCACTAGGGGGCCCCATCAGGGTTGCCAGGCTCAATAAACCAGGGACAGTATGAAAATATCTGTGTTTTTTTTTTTTACATCTGTCCCTGATATGTCCAAAACCGACATGCTTTTGATGTGAAAATCCCAAGATTTTAGCTGCCCCGCCTCTGTACTGCCTCCTGGCTTGGTGGCCATCTGTAAGCCCGGGGGCCCCACAATCTTCTATTGCCCGGGGGACCCATGAGTTGTCAGTCCGCCCCTGCACCCATCACGACATTTCGCATTTAACAACAGAAATAATGCGATTGATCCTTAAAGACAATGCATAGTGCATACTGAATAATTTATCACCACTGTGTTTTTGCACATAGTCTCAGGAATATATTGTATGTATGGGCACACATGCCACGTTATGTGGATGTATAACATTTACATGTATTTTTTCCTTTCAATGAGACCACGGAATTTCCCCTGGAAATGTCTTCATCAACCTTCATCAACCATTACCTGAGACAGCCAGCACCGTCTTTATTCAGTCAACATCCAGACTTATCTGCCACGGCCCTCTAATAGCTCTTATCCTGTGGCCGCTGTGTAAAAATCAGTTTTACTCCCACAGCTACCTCAGCTTCCTAAGATGTATATTTACAATATAGATATAAGTGAGCAAAGATAACTGTATACTTGTTGCTTCCCTGGGCCAACTGTCTTCTGCCGCCCCTTACTACCAGCAGGCGAGTTTTAGTAACACACCAAAAAGTTCAGATGTCATAATTAAACAGTGTGACAGACTCACCCAGGACATCACCAGACCCTCTTATGTCTAAAATCCTCCTATATCCAATAGGGGTATGGGATGACTGAGAAATGATATCTTGGACTACTTGAGATGGGATTATTATGTGCCTTGTGTTTACACTTAAGATAATGTGTATGGTATAGCAGGTGAATGCAGAGACGGGGCATCTAGTAACCTCGTCTGGGTAAATGATTAGTTAACTAGGTCATGTCAATTTATGTTCTGGTTTCCTCTTTAAACTGTATATAAGGCTGTATTCTTGGTTCTAATAAACACTCCATACTTAGCACACAGACAAGTCTCGTCTCGTTGTGTGTTGAGGGCAGCTGGAATATCTGATATCTATGTCCAGACTGATGGGAAGCGGTATATGACTGAAGCACTCGGTTTGAGTGTGGGACGTTCCGTTACATTGGTGGCTAGCAGCGGGACGCTTCCTGCAGTCGGGGAGATGAGGTTGGATGAGAGCTACAGAGCACTTCGGTGGTATGTATCCCAAGCATGTCCCTGGATAGCGGATGACAGCCCAACAGAAGGCTTAAGCTACGGCGGCCTGGGACTGTTGTATGGGAAGCTGACAGGGGACTCTAACTTTGAGAGTGATTTGGAGTGGCGGTTGGAGGAAATCATGGATTTCAGAGAAGGGCTACTGAATGTCTCGGAAGTGCACGGGGCACTGGAAGATTTGGAGTTTCTGGCCGTTCAGGAATGGGAGATGGAGATCGCCTACAGACGGCTGTTAGAATATGCTCAGCACCAGGGCTGGGCTCCCTTTGACTGGGACTATCAGGAAATACCAGTGGACAACGCTGAAATCCTGGCTGAAGAGTCGACAATGTGGCAGAGTAACAGTGTGCTTTGCCAACCTGCCCCCACAGCTATGGGCTCAGAGGTTATGGCGGATGCAGCAAGTGCTGACTGACCTTGATGATCCTGTTTCTGCATGGGATGATCTTGGATGGAAAAATGTGCCTGTCCAGCAGTATGCCAGAGAATCGGCAGTGGAAAACCTGGAGATTGCCATTCCCAAAGCTGAAGTGCTGACCGCAGGGCAGAGCTCTGCTAACCTCTGCTCAGTACCTATAGCATCTTCTGGGTTCCATGGACAGGAGATGGTGAACCTCTACCCCCAGACACCAGTTGCAGAGACAGGGGATTTAATAGACTTTTCTGCTGAGGGAGACCAACCTTAGGAGCCTGTGGCAGAAGAGCTGGTATCAGGGCCAAACTTCACTGTGCTCTGCCCAGCACCAAGGGCAGTATCTGTGGAGTTGCAAGGAACTTCCCCAGCTAAAGCGCTGGTCACCGGACAGAGGGTTCAAGACCTCTGCCACACCCCTCTGGCAGTTCCAGAGGCTCAGGGTGAGAAGGTGGTGATCACTTCCCAGCAGCAGATACAGGGGAGAAGGCAGAGGTGTTCATCGTCCCTCCCCAACAGTTGGCCAGGGTGGAGAACGTGGGCTTTCCTCCCCAGCAAAGATCCGTGCATCTGGGAGACAGAACCACAAACATGTTGTCCCAGCAGCCAGATGAGGGAACAGAAAAGGAAGCAGCCAGTTCACCTCCCCAATGGCAGCTACACAGTTTGGGTGCGGAGGAATCCAGCCTCCTTCCCCAATGGTTAGCTGGAGCGGATGACGTGGAGTCCCCAGCAGAAGTGCTGGCAAAAGGGCAGAGCGCCGCTGGCCCCTGCCTAGCACATACAGTGTCTCTACAGCTTCAGGAAACTGGGGCGGTCGGCCCCTCTGCCCAGCAGCAGGCCAAGCCTCGGAATGTTAAAAACCACCCAATGACCTCTGCCCCACACCTACTGGTGTCAACTACTCCTTGCAGCCAAGATTGGAGGTCATGCGGACAGACTATGTGAGTTCACTTTGTCCGACTAACACGTGTCTAGACCAGGTGGAGGTCTGGGACCTTGTTAGTCGACTTTTGATGGGGGAGAAATGTGACAGACTCACCCAGGACATCACTGGACCCTCTTATGTCTAAAATCATCCTATGTCTAATAGGGGCATTGGATGACTGAGAAATGATATCTTGGACTACTTGAGATGGGATTATTATGTAATTATTATCCACAATATTCCAGGATATCTGTAGGACTATTTAATGTGTGTTGATTCTGAACTCAAAGGGTTAATTGTAGATGTGACTCTTTCATACTGCTAGATGCTAATGCCATCACCTCCAGCCACCGCTCTATTCTCTGTGCTAATTGACTCTTCTATTGTGTGAAGATGCCTTGTTTTTACACTTAAGATAATGTGTATTGTATAGCAGGTGAATGCAGAGACGGGACGTCTAGTCACCTCGTCTTGGTAAATGATTAGTTAATTAGGTCATGTTAATTTATGTTCTGGTTTCCTCTTTAAACTGTATATAAGGCTGTATTCTTGGTTCTAATAAACACTCCATACTTAGCACACAGACAAGTCTCATCTCGTTGTGTGTTGAGGGCAGCTGGAATATCTGATATCTATGTCCAGACTGATGGGAAGCGGTATATGACGGAAGCACTCCGTTGGAGTGTGGGACGTTCCGTTACACACAGAAATCTCCAAGGTTGGGCGAGAAGTTGAAATAGGCTGTTGGTCCACTTTGTATTAGTACATCTGAATTGGACCACTATAAGAGCAGAACAAACTGATGCCCCATGCTGCTAGCAGTTTAGTTCTAGGTGTATGGCTCAGAGTGGGTGACCTGTAGGTAAAATTGCAAGACTACTAGGCTGGAATGATCTGGTAGGTAGAGAAACAGTCTGGAAATGTTAATTACACATAGTAGTTGTTACACATAGAGTTGTGTTACTGATATTCATCAAACTGATCTGTGGAAAGGTTTAAGTCACCACTGACAGTTCTGCTACACAAGGCCGCAGGGCCTTCTTTGAAGCAGGGCAAAAGGGGCAGCTTCCCTTGGCCTTGTCATTGTTGTGGGGCCCAAAGCAGCTGCCTCATACTTGCCTACTATACCAGTTTAAATTCCCTTGTCCCTTGAAGTATAAGTCCTTTGCTGTGTCCTGATATCTGTGTGTGAAGTGCTGCTGCTAATGCTGCCCAGCTCTGCCATATTGTTGTGTACAGATGACTCACCTGCAGACCCTGTGTTTACATGTAAATAAACGTAATTTGAATGTAAATAATGGGAGCATTCATATGTAAATAGCTGAGTCAGGCGGCATTCATATGTAAATAAAGGCAGCATTTATATGTATATTATATATATGATGCCCCTCTGGAGTTAAGAGATGATGTGCTGTAACCTCTAGCAACCAATCAGTGAGCAGTATTACTGTACAGTAATCTCTAGCAACCAATCAACAAGAAGAAATCATGTGCTGTAACCTCTAGCAACGAATCAGTGATTCGTAATGTGTGCTGTAACCTCTAGCATCTAGTCAGTAAGTGGTAATGATATGCTGTAACCTCTGGCAACCAATCGCAATCACTGCCTGATCTGATACAGTAAATTGATTTTAAGTCTAGCTGATATTTATTGTATGTCTCAGAGCAGGTGGAGAGCAAAATTGCCTCAAGAAAATGTTTGCCCAGGGTCCAATCAACATTAAAGACGGCCCTGCAAGGCCGTGACCTATGTTGACCATGAAGAAATACAACCTATAATGCCGCGTACACACGATCATTTTTCAGCATGAAAAAACGTTGTTTTTCAAAAAACGTCTGTACACAATGCCTTGAGCCTGGTTTAACATGCTGCATTTTTTAACGTCGTTTTAAACTGTGTCATTTTTCGGGTTTTAAAAAATAATCGTGTGTAGGCTAAAACAACGTTTTAAACCCACGCATGCTCAGAAGCAAGTTATGAGATGGGAGCGCTCGTTCTGGTAAAACTACCATTCGTAATGGAGTAAGCACATTCATCACACTGTAACAGACAGAAAAGCACAAATCATCTTTTACTAACAAGGAATCAGCTAAAGCAGCCCAAAGGCGAATAGAACTGCCCCTTTAGAGTGCCATTGTACGCGTTATACGTCACCACGCTTTGTTCATAATTTTTTTTAAACGATAGTGTGTGGGCAACGTCGTTTTTAATGATCAAGAGTGAAAAACGTATAAAGCACTTGCTAACTGAATCGCCTCTGGGCGATGTTTCCATTCCTTCGGTAAGGAAACGCTTTACCTCAGAAGAGATACGTTTTATTCATTCTCCTGAAGGCCAAGTGGTCCGACTCCAGTCAGATGGTGGTTGGTAGTGCATTCCACAGTCGAGGTCCTTGGACAGAAAATCTCCGATCTCCTTTGGATTTGTATCTTGCTTTGGGTATTTGCAGTAGGTTTTGATTTGTCGATCGCAGAATGCGATTAGGGTTATGGGTTTTTATTTTTTGCATAGATATTGGGGAGCGTTTCCTTGAATACACTTATGTGAGTGCCTTAAAAGTGATTCTGTCTTTCACTGGTAGCCAGTGAAGGGATCTAAGCGAAAGGGAGATTGACTCCCATGGTTTTTTGCCAGTCACTAATAGAGCAGCCGTATTTTGAACGACTTGCAGACGAGTGATTTGGGATTTGGGGAGTCCTAAATAGAGGGCATTTGCATAGTCGAGTCTGGAATTGATGATTGTTCCCACCACGACTGCAATGTCCTTTTTAGGGATAAAGGGGGTGAGTCGGCGTAGTAGGCGCAGCAGATGATGGGATCCGCTGACTACTGACCCTATTTGTGCATCCATTGTCATGTAGGAGTCGAAAAGAATTTTGACTTTGGTGCTAGGGGTGATATTTTTACCCAGGATGGGCGGAGGGGTCCAAGTTGAGGTGGGGTGACTTTTCCGGTTTGCGTGAAACAGGAAAAGCTCTGTTTTCGAACCATTGACTTTAAGATAACTGGATGTCATCCAGTTATCTATAAGAGTGAGGGATCTCTCTAATCCCAGAGAATGATCCTTTTCGTTACTGACGCGGAGATACAGTTGAGTGTCGTCTGCATAGGAATGGTAAAGTAGCTTCTGGTTGCTGATGATTTCAAAGAGGGGACGGAGATAGATATTGAACAGTACCGGTGACTAGGGAGATCCCTGAGGGACTCTGCATGATACCGTACGCTTTCCTGATGTGAAAGATCCCAATTTCACTGTTTTTGATCGATTTTCCAAGAAGGAGGAGAACCAGGGTAGATCTGCTTCCGCGACTTTGGCCACTTCAGCTAGCCTAGCGAGTAGTAGTCCGTGGTCTACCGTGTCAAAGGCCGCACTTAGGTCCAACAGGATCAGTAGAGAAGATTCTCCTTCATCTGCGGCCTCTAGAGCATCATCCCATATTTTTCCAGAGCGGTTTCAGTTCGGTGACCTGGCCGGAAGCCTGATTGAAACGTATCGAGTCATTTTTGGGTTTCTAAATGCAGTTTTAACTGTTGTACAACTTCTTTCTCCATTATCTTGGAGAAAACATTTAGGCCTGTTATGGGCCTCCTATTGTTTGGATCTTTAGGGTCAAGGGTGTTTTTTTTTAGGATCGGTTTTATTGTACCTTGTTTCAACAAGGAGGGCACCATGCCTTCATTGAATGATTGATTTATAAGCTGCGTGATAGCTGGTGCCAATATATTGTCACTTTCTTTCAGCAGTTTAGTGGGAATGATGTCATTGGGTGCTGTGCTGTTGCGCAGAGACCGAATGATATTTTTAGAGGCAGCGATGAAGATGGGTTTTAAGGTGAATTTCGGTGCTTGAGGCGGGTATATTATGGTGTTTGGGTTGGGATTAGGGGCGGGATTCATGCAGATTCCATTTTGCTCAATGCTTACATAGATTTTTTCAATTTTATTAATGAAATAATCCGATAGTTCGTTGCAAAATTCTTGGTGTTTGGGATGCCGGGGGGGTACCGGTCGTCTGGTCATCAGATCCCCGGGACTTAAAGAACCGCAGCTTATCCTGAAAAGGACGGCCGCATCCAGTCCCAAGGGGTAGACAGACCAGACCAGTCTTACCTTGAACCCCACTGTAAGCCCAGTGCAAAGGGGAGAGGAGGGATGCTGATCCTGGATGAAGCTGCAGTGAGGCTGGGGCTGGGCTGGGACAGAAGACCTGCCTGCCTGCCTGCCTGCCTGGAGCAATAGCGTACACGCCCTACTCCTAGGGAGATGTGCGCCGTAGTGAGCTCCTGACGCTAATCCTCCTGATCTGTGAATGAATTTCTCCACACTTTAAGACACGTAGGCATTATCCAACCATGTTCATAAATCTATTTCTGCAGCTAAGTCCCTAAACAAGAATGGCTGCCTTGAGTGCCATTTCTGAAGCCTATGCACAGGGGTGAGAAAGGCATGCCTTCAAGGCCAGTTCATCAGGAGAAACATAGATGATATTGGGAGAAGTTTTCCTAGGCCACCGTTGTCTGTAATTGCTCACAGATTTTTCTCACTCTGGGAAACCTTTTCTGCTTAATAAACATTTTAACATCGGGGGTTATTTACAAAAGGCAAATCCACTTTGCACTACAAGTGCAAACTACAAGTGCAAAGTGCACTTGAAATTGCACTGAAAATGCACTTGGAAGTGCAGTCGCTGTAAATCTGAGGGGTATATCTGAAATGAGAGGAAGCGCTGCTGATTTTATTATCCAATCATGTGCAGGCTAAAATGCTGTCCCCCTCGGATCTACAGCAAATGCACTTTCAGTGCAATTTCAAGTGCACTTGTAGTGGAAAAGTGGATTTGCCTTTAGTAAATAACCCCCAATGTGATTTTTTTTTATTTCAGAGCTCAGAATATTTATTACACCACAATCTTTTATCTTTGTTTTGGTTATTTCAGTTTCATCAATTTGCACACTACACTATAGTTCCTTCAAGTATACAATTACATGCACAGCAGTGTTATACCAGGCTCAAGGCATTGTGTACAGAAAGAAGTCATTGTTGAGCCCGTTGTAAAAGTACAGCTGACATTAACTCCTTCACTAGATGTTTCCTCTAGTAAGGATGATGAGTTTTGTCAGGGTTGCCTCCACCCACACTCCTTCCGTTTACGGTTCATTGCACTGACAGTGAACTAGCAATGAGTTTAGCTTTGCAGCTTTTACTGATAAAGGATGTACAGTGCTTTGATGTACAGAGAAATCATCAGGGGATCCTGTTCTTATTAGTATATGTTCATAAATGAGAAGAGTTGGCCTTTTAGCAAAATGTGACAGGTTGTCTTAAAAAAGAAACAGGATCGTTACTGGTGCAATCATCTTGCCCGAGTAAAAATGGGAGTTCCTTTGCATACAAATCTAGCTTTCCATTAGCCTATGCACTAGCGTTTATCAGCATTGCTGAATATGTACCCTTATATAAAAGCTGGTTCATATCAAGTACCAAAAAAGTGACACGTTTACTCATTAGTCATTTTTTCTAAATTGTATGTAATAATTTTAACCACTAAGGCCGCGTACACACGAGGAGACGAGGTGACGGACAGACCGTTTTCATTGGACATGTCTCCTGGGATGTATTGGTTTGGTGTGTGTACACACGATCAAACCAAAATCCCCACGGACAGACAGCGTGGTGACGTGGCGGTGAGGTTGACACCGCCACGTCCACAAACCAGGAAGTAAAATACTTCCACGCATGCGTCGAATACATTCGACGCATGCGGGAGATTTCGGTCCGCTGGTTAGGCGTACTAACCAGCGGACATGTCCGACAGACAGCTTTCCAGCAGACAAGTTTTAAAGCATGCTTTAAAACTTTTGTCTGCTGGAAACCTGTCTGCTAGCCTGTACACACGATCGGATATGTCCGCTGAAACTGGTCTGAGGACCAGTTTCAGCAGATATGTTCGATCGTGTGTACGTGGCCTTAAAGACTGGGAGGATTTGCCTCCTTAATGCCCAGGCCATTTTTTGCGATATGGCACTGTGTCGCTTTAACTGAAAATTGCAAGGCTTTTTTTCCCCACAAATAGAGCTTTCTTTTGGTGGTATTTGAACGCCTCTGCGTTTTTTTTTTTTTTTTTCCGCTATAAATCAAAAAGACCAATCATTTTGAAAAATAACGATATTCTTTACTTTTTGCTGTAATAATTATTCCCCCAAAAATTTAAAAAACAAAAATGAATTTCTTTATCAGTTTAGGTGGATATGTATTCTTATTTTTAGCAGGACTGCGGACAGATCGGACACTTTTGACACTTTTTTGGGACCATTGACATTTATACAGCGATCAGAGCTAAAAATAGCCACTGATTACTGTATAAATGTCACTGGCAGGGAAGAAGTTAACACTAGGGAGCGATCAAGGTGTTAAGTGTTCCCTAGGGAGGTGTTTCTAACTGTGGGGGCAGTCTAGTGACTGGAGAAGGAGACAGATTGCTTTTCCTAATCACTAGGAACAGACGATCTGTCTATCCTCCCCTGCCAGAACGGGGATCTGTCTGTGTACATCTTCGTTCTGTCTCTCTCAGGAGCGATCGTGGGTGGCCGGTGGACATCGGCCAACATACCATGATGACGATTCGCCCAGGAGAGCCAACCTGCCACAGTATAACTGTGGCGGCTGGTCCTTAAGTGGTTAAAGAAACAATCGACTACTGTATGTTTCTTAAGGTAACTTGTACTGACAAAAATGTATAGGTTCTGTTGACCTCTCTGAAAATACTTATTGTCTGGCTGTCACTCTAATCCCCTAGCCTCAATAATATCTGAGTCATTTATGCATCACATATACTGTATGTAAAACAGCTTTCACTTCCTTCTTACAGACAGCTAACACTTCAGGAGCAGATCAGCAATTGTATTAAATACATGTTGCCATAGCAGCTTTAGTAAATCAGTCAGTACTTTGGCTATTAAACTGACAGCATGTACAATCAGCTACATGTGAGAGGACTCATTACTTAGCAAGGAAGGACTCTAGGAAGTACGTTGTATAAAACACATTCTAGGTTCTAAAGACAAACTTTTATTCATTTAAAATACTGTATATAAATATTTAATCAGCGTATAGCACTTGGTCCTGTTCAAATCGGTGGACCCATCTGAGATTAAAAGCCCTTCTTTTTTTGCTGTAACTCCAACCTCTTTCTTAAACCCAAATTATGGGTGTTCCTGTGAAGGGTGGTACAGCCAGAACTAAGCCCCGCCCCTATCTTAAATGACTGTTCTTTAGCTATTATGAATAAAAAAATCAGTGCAGCCCTGGCAGCACTGATTGTTCATTATAGTAAAAGATTGCTCAGCTATGCGGCTTTGTGTGTCTATCTGATGTCTTCTTGTGCTCATACACAGTCCCGGCTGATAGATCACCCAGCCCCGCAGTTCGCTTTGATCTTTCAATTAAATGAATGAACAATCGGCAATGACGGGATTGGTGCTGTGTATGACACAGCCTAGCAGCAGTCATAAATGTGAAAGACCACTCAGGTAACTTGGTTTCAGAGGGATTTGATTTGCGAGCAACTTTTAACCACTTAACACTCGGACCATATTGCTGCCCAAAGACCAGAGCACTTTTTGCGATTCGGCACTGCGTCGCTTTAACTGACAATTGCGCGGTCGTGGCTCCCAAACAAAATTGGCGTCCTTTTTTCCCACAAATAGAGCTTTCTTTTGGTGGTATTTAATCACCTCTGTGGTTTTAGCTTTTTGCTATAATAAATATCCCCCCAAAAAAATGTCCTCAGTTTAGGCCGATACATATTCTTCTACATATTTTTCATAAAAAAAAATCGCAATAAGCGTTTATTGATTGGTTTGCGCAAAAGTTAGAGTGTTTACAAAATAGGGGGTATTTTTATGGCATTTTTATTATTATTATTTTTTTACTAGTAATGGCGGCGATCAGCGATTTTTTCCGGTACTGCGACATTATTGCGGACACTTCGGACACTTTTGACACATTGGATCAATGCTATAAAAATGCATTGGATTACTATAAAAATGCCACTGGCAGTGAAGGGGTTAACACTAGGGGGAAGGAAAGGGGTTCAGTATGTTCCTGGGTGTGTTCTAACTGTATGGGGGGGACGGAACTGACTAGGGGAAATCACTGATCTTCTGTTCATACATGAAAATATATGAACAGAAGATCAGCATTTCTCTCCCGGACCGGGAGCTGTGTGTTTACACACACAGCTCCCGGTCCCCGCTCTTTAACGAGCAATCGCAGGTGCCCGGCAGCGTTCGTGCCCGCCAGGCATGCGCACGGGACTCGGGGGTGCGCGTGCGCCCCCTAGTGGCCTACGGGAGAGCCGACGTAGAGCTACGGGCTCTCGCGCAGGAGAGGCAACCTGCTGCCGTAAAACGACGGCGGCAGGTTGGCAAGTAGTTAAAAAAAAAATCTTGTCTCAATAACCCTTATTTCACAAAGTTTCTAGATGAATTTTTGGATTGTTTAAACCATTTATTCAATAAAGATGGTGCCTCTTGAATACAACTGCTTTTATTTTTTTATTATGACTCAGACAATGATCAGGTCACAATTTAGGAGCTATTCATGCAGAAATATCTCCTGACGCTTGCGTGAACTAGGCCTTAGCATTTCAAACACATTTTGATCTCTTCCATTGTAAGATCTAATTAACAGGGCTCTATGATTCCTACTGTATTAAAGTGTATTGTAGTTGTACTGTCTAGCCTCAAGTTGTAAAGAGCTGCGTTACCTGTCGGCACTATATAAATCCTGTATAATAATAATAATAATAATAATAATAATAATAAGTGACTTTGTACATGTGACTTCAAGATGTAGTTATATAGACCAGTTGATGATCACCTTCAACCATACCTAGTCCAATACCAAATACTTTTGCTGTCACTGGTGTTTTTAAATATACTTGCACGGATTTATTTCAACACATATAGACCAGTTATCTGTTCATTTTCTACACATTTCTACTAATTTATACATAGAGAGAAGCAAAGAAGAAAACTGCAGAGACAGACATTGTCGATCTCTAATCTTTGACTGTTGTGCTGATCCTCTGACTTCCATGCTTTCTGGCTGGGTGTAAATTTGGAAAGCCAGAGAAAAGTCAGAAGTCCTTATCTGTAAACATGGTCCAGGTATATGGTTTAAGGTACCCTTTTAACAGCTAGACAGGGACAGGTAGAGGGTCCTTTTATCAGCTAGACAACTAGCATTTTTCAGGAGAGATCTGCTAAAGTTTCCTCTAAGGCCGCGTACACACGACCAAATACATCTGTTCAAATCGGTCTGTCAGACCGATTTGAACAGATTTGTCTGCTGGGATGTATTGGTTTGATCGTGTACACACGATCAAACCAAAATCCCCGCCGGCAGACAGCGCGGTGACGTGGCGGTGACGTTGACGCCGCCACGTCACCGCACCAGGAAGTAAAACACTTCCGCACATGCGTCGAATCCATTTGACGCATGTGCGAGCAGATATGTCTGCTGGTTAGCGTACTAACCAGCAGAGATGTCGGACGGACGGATTCCCAGCAGACAGATTTTAAAGCATGCTTTAAAATCTGTCAGCTGGCCAAATCTGTCTGTCCGCCCGTACACACGATTGAATCTGTCTGCTGAAACGGTCTGTCAGACCGTTTCCAGCAGATAGATTTGATCGTGTGTACGCGCCTAATGTATATCTAAAGTCAAAACATTTGTTTAGTATTGGATAAAGTGTTTTTGGGTTAGAGCCTCTATCAAGGTTTTACTGCTGTCTGTGTTCCTGCTGGATAAATTCTTCCTCTCTATTTGCCCTAATACCCAACCTCACTGGAGCTAAATCCCAAATTTTGAGGTGTCACCAGAACAGGAACAGACGTTAAATTTTCCATTGGGGACACTTGCTCCAGTGGCAGGGATTTGGATAAATTTACAGATTTCCCATTATTCGCTGTTGTATCTACAGGACAGGAGGTGAAGATTCCAAACATGTCACAGTTAACAACAAAAAAATGATTTGTCAAAAAGACAAAAACCTGTAGTAACAGATTCAAAATCAACTTTCAGCAGTTTAGAGACTGCATGCCACTAAAAGTCAATTCTAACTGAAATATTTTGTATACAGGCGGTCCCCTAGTTACAAACATCTGACTTACAAACAACTTCTACTTACAAACAGAGGGAGACAACAGGAAGTGAGAGGAAATCTACCCCTAGGAAGGGAAATTCACCCGCGTAAACATGATCAGACATGTCCGATGAAACTTGTCCGACGGACCGTTTTCATCGGACCAGGCTGAAGTGGTCTGTTGGTCTGATGTGCGTACACACCATCGGACCAAAATCCCCTCGGACCAGAACGGGGTGACGTAGAACACAACGACATGATGAAAAAACTAAGTTCAATGCTTCCAAGCATGCCTCAACTTGATTCTGAGCATGCGCGAGTTTTTGGTCCGATGATTTTGTGTACTAACCATCGAACATGTCCGACAGACAGGTTTCCAGCGGACATGTTTTCAAGCATGTTTGGAAACTTTTGTCTGCTGGAAAACCGTTCCGATAGGCCGTACACACGATCGAACATGTCCGCTGAAACTGGTCTGCGGATATGTTCGATCGTGTGTACGCGGCCTAAGAGTTATTATGGGAAAATTGTGTCTTCACTGACAACCCAAAATGTACAAAATCCAATTGTCATTGGGACAAAAAGTGAGGTGAAATCTTCTGAACAGGGGCACAGACAGCAAAACAAATGTTACAGGGGTGATAACCCTTCCCTATGCTATCTAAAATGCTTAAAAATCTTTTTTTTGGCCGGAGCTCAATTTAAAGGGGTTGTAAAGGTTTGTCTTTTATTTTCTAAATAGGTTCCTTTAGGGTCCTTTCACACATGAGGACCGTTTTTTAGGTCAGTTTTTTTTCATCAGTTGATCCGTTTTTTCGTCCGTTTTTTATCAGTTTTTCGTCCCTTTTTCATCAGTTGTCATCTGTTTTTCATCCGTTTTTCATCAGTTTTTTCATCCGTTTTTCATCCGTTTTTTCATCTGTTTTTTTTTTGTTAGAACTTTTTTTATTACATATTTTGATGAAAAACGGATGTTAGCGGATCGGATGTTAAACGGATCGTCCGCTAACATCCGTTTTTCGTCCGTTCCTTTTCTTTGACGGAAGAAAAATAGGGTTTTCTTCCGTTCAAAAAAACGGAGCTTAACGGAGACGGATGTAAACGGACGTTAGCGGATGCTCATCCGCTAACGTCCGCTATCCCATCCCATCCCATCCCCGCTATCCCATTGCGGTCCGTTTTTCATCCGTAAAAAAACGGACGAACGGTCCGCACGTGTGAAAGGGCCCTTAAGCTAGTGCATTGTTGGTTCACTTACATTTTCCTTCCATTTCCCTTCTAAATTTTTTTTCTTTGGTTGAATTTCTCACTTCCTGTTTCTCCTCAGTAAGCTTTCCACCATCATCCGAGGGGTGGAAAGTCATTTAGAACAGTTTACTGAACACCTTACTGAGGAGAAACAGGAAGTGAAAAATTTAGACAAAGAAAAAAAAAACATTTAGAAGGGAAATAAGAGAAAAAGGTAAGTGAACCAACAATGCACTAGCTTAAAGGAACCTATTTAGAAAATAAAAAAACAAACCTTTACAACCCCTTTAAGAACAAACCTACAATCCCTATCTTGTTTGTAACCCGGGGACCGCCTGTAATGTAGAATTAAAATGGCATTATTTGCCCATACACAGTCTATGGAAAAACACAGATTATATATTGTTTGTTTAAAGAAGGGAGAAAAAAAATCACATCCCATTGAACAGTAAAATGGAGAAGTTATACGAGAGGATTTATCTTTAGAGTTGCGAATAACTATTATAGTATACCGTACTACTCTTATCTCCTAATTATGATGTTCTATAGATCTTTGTTAAAATAAGCTCAGCTGTGCACTAACTATTCAGTTACTTACAACTTGATACCATCCACAGCCCCTAGATTTGTAAGGTACAAGATGTTTGTCACTTACCAAGTTAAGCCAGAGAGAGAGAGGAAGTATAATGCGTCAACACAAGATGATTTTCATGGTTGCTCTTTTCGGTAGATCTCCAGTGAAATACGGTGGAGGAACAGTGCTTTCTGTGTGTGCGTGGCTTAGGTTTTCACAGCAGATCTCAGCACCAGGCACGAAGAGGAAAGAACACACTCTGTATATGAGAGATAGGCTTCTGTGAAGTGACAATCATCACCACTTCCTGTCTGTAATATAGTCTCTCTTTGCTTCTGCTGTACTTTTAAGTTCATCACCCACACCCTTTCTAAAATTCACCTGCATCCCCAACACATTTCTTTTTTCATTTTTACGTCAAATGCTAAAGCCAGGAGCTTACATTAAAATACACCATCACCATAAAAGAGGGTTTACGCTACACGATAAAAGCATAAACATACATGTAATATAAAATAAGTACGGCACTACTCTGTCATGTTTTGAGGGTAGGTTAACCATCCAACTTTTAACTGCTGGGGATCCACTAGTCAGATTTCCTTAATCTACTTATTATGCCGCGTACACACAATCACTTTTTGTGATGTAAAAAAACTTCGTTTTTTCTCACGAAAAAAAAACAAAGTTTTTCAAACTTCATTTTAAAAAACGACGTTGCCTACACACCATCGTTTTCTGAAAATGCTCTTGCAAAGCGCGGTTACATACACCACGTTCAACGGCACTCTGTTCCATTGAAGCTCCCGTCTCATAACTTGCTTCTGAGCATGCGCGGGTTTTAAAAACGTTGTTTTCAACGTCGTTTTGCCCACACACGATCATTTTTTATCACACAAAGAACAACATTCTGAAAAACGACATAAAAAATTGAAGCATGTTCAAATATTTTTTTGGTCGTTTTTCAGAAGACATAAAACGACGTTTTGCCCACACACGATCATTTTAAATGACTTTTTTAAAACGTTGTTTTATTTCATCACAAAAAACGACCGTGTGTACGCGGCATTAAGTCTGCTTCGTACTCCCTATGATATTTGTCCTTCTGGTGTACCTGAGAAAGTATTTTTTTCTATTAATCTACTTCTCAACTCTGCTCCGTAGGCCATGATAGTATTTCTCCTTCTGGTGTACCTGAGAAAGACTAATTTTCTATCATATAAATATTATTTCAGTAAGTGGAAATTATCCTAGTAATGAAAATGGGAAGATCTATGAACTGTAGGATATAATTCAGGGCTCAAAATTTCAAGTCCTGAGCTACTAGCCAGGCCTCAAGAGTTACTCGCCACCAGTTGCCCCACCTAATTCATACACAGCCCTGCGCCTAATTGCACCCGTAAACACGCCCTCGTAGATTATCTCATGCAATGAGACTGTTAAATGTTTTATGCAGAATCAAGTTACAAAATTAAATATTACCAACAACAACTTTAACAAAATAGGACAGGGCACTGGGGGCAGACCAGAGGGACAGGGCACTGGGGGCAGACCAGAGGGACAGGGCACTGGGGGCAGACCAGAGGGACAGGGCACTTGGGGCAGACCAGAAGGACAGGGCACCTTTCCTCTTTGGCCGCCAATCTGATCGGGACTCTAAGTGTAGGCACAGATTGGAGGGAGATTGGTCATGCAGCCCTGTCATCACTCGCCCCCAGCTTAAATCCACTCGCCAAATGCTAGTAGGCGAGTGGAAATTTTGAGGGCTGATATAGATAATATGCAGCTTAGTTGTACAATACTTGAAATGTGTTGGTTCTAGTGAGTTAGCGGCTTGCCCAGACTGGGGGGAAAGAGTAAACTGTTGTAAGCTCAGTTTCTAGGCTTTTTGGTCCTAGCCAGCCCACCTGTGCTATAAAATGGGGGAAGGCTGAGGTCCAAGGGGCCTTTGGTAGCCAATTTGGTTGGTTCTGTTCCTGCTGACGGCTCTTGGTTAGAGGGACTAATATGGCTTGCAGTCCTCTAAAGACACTGGACCATGGAAAATGCCAACATGGACTATCACCTCATGGTGGTATGCCTGGGCAGCCACACTATAGTAGTTAGATTGGAGACAAGGATGTTGTTCATATTAAACGGTTATGCTGCAAGCTGTTCAGTAAAGTTACATTAACTGTTCTGAATCTGGTCTGGAGTTATTCAAAGGGGTGCATGTTGGCTCTGGCGTATCTAAAATAATCTGGCTCTGTAAAGCAGTACGGGGTAAGAAGTAACACCACTACAAAAGGGTTAACTTGGCAAGACAAGGAAAAGGTGTGCAGTTGTTAAGCTTGGTACCTGGTAAGATGACAGGTCCTCTGGTAGTAAGGGGTTGATGTCCTGGCTCCCTCCTTAGCTGTTGGTATCTGATAGCAACCGGATTGGAACTCGCGTTACAGAGATTCATGGCCTGGTCACGAGGTACAGAAAGTGAAGAAGTTATTAAGTGCACGTATGAGGTCCATGCTAGGTGCATGGTGGGACCACATTCTGTTACTGGGAGTGAGGTACTGGTGGAGTGAGCACAGGCGCTGCATGTCAATCCTAATGCAACCTAGAAGTTATAGCATGTAGTGACATGGGATAAGGTACTCTGTATGTTATTTTAGTGCACACAGTGAAGGTTCACCTCTAAGTCAGGGAACTGCCTTAATGTTAGATTCTTCATATGAGTGAAGTCTCCACCTGGTCCGGGCATTGATTGTGAAAGATTAGCCCGCGTAAAGGGTGAGTAGGCTTTTGAATTCTAATAAGTATACAAAGAGCTTTAAAGTCAAATCCAGATGATTTTTTTTTTATTGATTCCAAAGGTGTTTAAAAACAAAATAGTTTAGGCTGCAATACTCTCCTTTATTTAGAATCTGTTCATCGCAATACCTCTTTTAGGCCACAATATGCCCTCATCTTTCTGAATTGAATGACACCTAGCATCATTCATTCTGAAAGACCAAGGAAAGACTGTGAGTACAGGATGTCATAGTCCCGCACCCTTAGCAACCAGACACTTGTAAACATAAAAGTAAGGTAAAGTGTGCCCTCTGACAGAAACCTTGCCCTATATTACAAGTGTAACTACACAACATTAGTGGTGCCCCTGGTAAAATGATGTGCAGTTTATGCAGGTAATAAATAAATAAAAAAATAGGAGCCTGATGTGCTGGTAAACATTTATTTTACCTCTTATTCTTGAAGCTTTAGGCCTCATGCACATGGCAGTTTGGCCATCAGCATCAAACCCCTGTGTTTTCGAGTGCCCAGGAGGCACAGGTTTAGTGTCCAGCCCAATGCTAGCAGCCTCTCAAAATCTTTGACAGGCTGATATACACAGTGGTTGGACGCTGTACGAAGCAGTGGTCACATTTAGGGCTATATGTGTTCTGAAATTCTGTGTTCAGGGCATACATTTCTGAATGCATACAGCCCTAAATTATTATCATTATTATTATACACGATTTATATAGCGCCAACAGTTTACACAGCTCTTTACAATGTATAGGGGAGACAGCACAATTACAGTACAATTCAATACAGAAGGTACAGGAGGGACCTGCTCATAGAGCTTACATTCTAAAAGGAGGGGTGGTGGTACAAAAGTTAATAGCTGCAGAGAATGATTTGATGGGGGTGGCTCAGGGACAGTTGTTAGGTGGGTGTGGGATAGGCTTCTCTGAATAAATTAGTTTTCAGGGATCTCCTAAAGGTGGACAGGTTAGAGGCGGATCGGACATACAAGGGCAGGGAGTTCCAGAGAATGGGAGAGGCTCTGTAGAAGTTCTGAAGTTGAGCCTGGGAGGAGGTAACAAGGGAGCTAGAGAGCAGGAGGTCCTGGGAGGAGCGGAGGGGACGATTTGGGCGATATCTGCAGGTGAGGTTGGGGATGTAGATGGGGGCGATATTGTGAATGGCCTTGTATGTTGTGGATAGCATTTAGAATTTTTATACGGTGGGGTAGGAGAAGCCAGTGAAAGGATTGGCAGAGAGGAGCAGCAGTCACGGATCAGTTAAATGTTAGTACAGCTCGATAAAGCATACAGCTGTCATAGATTTTTACAGGTTGCTGACAGTGGGGCACCAGTGCCTTTCGGCACCCAGAAACACTGGATTTGATGCCGAAGAGCCAAACCACCCATGTGCATGAGGCCTTATAAAGCAAATAATGCTACGAAGTAAATATGAAGTAAAGCTACTGCACCAAAAATAACAATTTTGATAAAGCAATAAAGAATCTATCTAAAAGTTTATCTCCTTCAATCTTAATGTTCATGCCTTCAACAGTTTCCTGCAAGTGAGATATTTTGATGCTCAAAATGTTAAACAAAAGCTACAGAGTGTAGAAATATAAAAGAAGACAATTGAGAGATTTAAGTAAAAGGTTTTTGTTCGTTTCCTCCAAATGACTCATATTTCATCTTCTGGTCTGACCAGTCACAATCGCACAGGGTTTAATTTCAGCTCGGGCGAGGATTCTCTTCTTGAGACCACAGGCATACTTCACTTGTCATCAGTTAGGTCCATAATATCCGATTTCTCTTACAACAGCACCACTGATTCTGAGGATTCATCTCATACAATGCAGTGTAGATTTTCCTTTCATAATGAAATAGACAGACTTGTTTTCCATGACAGTGTTAACCCTATATATGGCAGATTGTATGTAATCCGCAGGTATATGAAAGTCCTAATGCTGCATGTTTGTCTTGCTGTCTTGTGTCCCCCATTAGGGAGATTCACCCTCTCTATCTTTCTGGTTTAAAATTATCACTTGGAGTAAAAATTAAAGATTTTAAAATCCCATATTTTGGGTTGCCGCCAGAACAGGAATAGAGATCAAATGCTCCAACACAAGTCCTGGTAACCCTTTTTACATCCAGAGCGCCACACTTTTTCTCAGCTGCGGGGGCCTAACTTATGATCCTGCACACAGGCCCACTGCTTCCTAAAAATGCCCCTGACCTGAGCTCATCATTGTGTATCTATTCCAGATGCTTATATGTGACATCACATACAAGCACTTGGACTGGATGCAAGAGGTGGATCAGCATTATGAGTGTGCCAGGACAGGTAGATGTTAGGGTAACCACATTTCCAAACTACCATTCAGGGACACCCCCCCACCCCTTCCCAAAAATCAGCTTGTGCTATAACGAAGCACAGCACAGTGATCGGACACAAGAGGCAGGATTTATCACAATCACACAAGCAGGGGGCGGGGACTGTGCTCCTCCAGGCATTCCCGGGCAGGACAAGTACTGGCTGTGAGTAAAGCATGATGTGGCAGCATTTTTGCAGGGCATTAGTTTGGCTTGGGGGGTGGCTGTGTCAATTTCATTCCAGGAGACTGTTTTGTCCTGGAATGGAGGTGCCCTGGACAGACCTGCAAAATGCGGGACTGTCCGGGGCAATCCGGGACACGTGGTCATCCTGGTAGATGTATCTCATCTCTGCTTCCTTTCACCACACTGAATATCACACATATCATAGATGAGAAGAGGGCACAGAGATGAAGCATATGAGTAGGAGGGTACAGCGATGGGGAAAATAAGCAGGGAGGTACAGTAATGGAAGAGATGAGAAGGGGGTTCAGCAGTGGGACAGATGAGCAGGGGGGTTCAGAGTTGGGCCTGGTGAGCAGGACGGTTCAGTGTTGGGCTAGGTGAGTAGGGGGGTTCTGTATTAGGCCAGATGAGCAGGGGGGGTTAAGTGTTGGGGCAGATGAGAAGATGTTCAGTGGTGGGACAGAAAAGCAGGGGGGTAGAGCAGTGGAGCAGATGTGAAAAGAGGTGTATTGGTGGAACAGAGGAGCAGGGGGTTACAGTAGTGGGGTAGGAGAGCAGGGGGATACGTAGGTGACAGATGTGCAGGAGGTACATTGGTGGGGCAGATGAAAAAGCGGGTTACAGTGGTGGGGCAGATGGGTTCAGTGTTAGGATAGATCAGAAGGTGATTCAGTAGTGGGACAGATGAGCAGGGTGGTACAGTGGTAGGGCAGATGTGCAGGGGGGTTACAGTTGTGGAGGATGTTAATTTCTGACTACCTTAAAGGATCAGTAAAGGAAAAATGTTTTAATGCTAAATAGCTTGCTTTACCTTATAGCAGTGCTGCTTTCATGTCCTCCATGTCCATTTTTGCTTAGAAGTTGCTGTAATCCCTTGCTGAACTCCACACTTCCTGCTTGTCTGGCTCCTTATGAAAAAACTCATGGTAGCTTTTCATTGTGGTCCACGATCAAGAAGATGTGATTATTATGTGTCTAAAACTCCTCAGAAGATCAGATTCATTTTAAAAACAAACAATGCCCTGTGTTTGTTTGTTTTTGTTCTGTGTGTCTCTGTACACACAGAAAAAACTGAAACTAGTCTAAAAACTAAACTAAACTGCAGGCACCTTATATGATTGATTTGTATCTATTTTTAATCATTTTTAAAAGGAATCAGTTAACTATTATGTCTCTATACCCTGTAAACAGTCATTTCAGCAAAAAAACTTTTTTCCTTTACTACTGTACACCTTTAAGTCTTTCACAGTATTTTATTTCTAAAAAATAATTTCGTAATTGAGAGTGTGAAGTTGGATTTTTTTTGTTGTTATAAAATCGTCACGCTCAATTTCTTTAAAAAAAAAAATTTGGCGCACACTTCTCAAAAGGTTGCCTACCCCTGTTATATGTACAGGTGGTCCTCGGGTTACAAACATGATAGGTTCTGTAGGTTTGTTATAAGTTGAACTTGTATGTAAGTTGGAACAGGTACATTCTTGTAACTCCAGCCAAAAAATATAGGCCCAGATTCACAGAGCGATTACGCCTGTCTAACTGGTGTTAGACAGGAGTAATTTCAAATTTCGCGTGCCGTATCACTAGTTTGAATCCTCAAACCATGATACGGCGGCGTTGGGCTTCGATCTGACAGGCTTACGTCTTCGTACGCCTTCGGATCTACGCTGCGATCTTTTTGAGGCCGCTGGGTGGAGTTTGCGTCGTTTTCAGCGTCGGGGTGAGCAAATGAGCTTTTTACGGAGATCCACGAAGTTACGAGCGTCGTTCGCAATCGCGTACGTCATTTTTTCGCCACGTAAAGTTAAACCAGCTTTTAGCTGGTCTAACGTTACGCGGCCCATGTTTTTTTTTATTTTTTTTTATTTTTTGCGTAAGTCGTCCGGGAATAGGAATGTCCGTAACGACGGGAGAAATACACTACGCCGCCGTACCTTACGGGCCAAAATCTCTCTGAATTCCTCCTAGAGCCAGGTAAAGTACGGCGGCGTAGAGTATCTCTGATACTCTGTGGGAATCTAATTCTTGCTGAATCTGGCCCATAATTTTTACGTTTTTTGAATAGGATAGGGAAGGGTTAACCCCCTCCTGTAACATTTGTTTTGCTGTCTGTGCCCCTGTTCAGAAGATTCCACCTCAATTCTGTCCCAAATGGAATTCGAAAATTTTGGGTTGTTGTGGAAACAAGAATTGGTGATAAAGGTTCAGTGGAGATACCTTTTTCCCATAATATTCATACAGGAGTTATTTCCCTTCCTAAGGGTAGATTTCCTCCCACTTCCTGTTGTCTCCCTGTTTATAACCATGAATCATAGGTAAGTCGGATGTTTGTACCCGGGGACCGCCTGTACCTAGCTAATGCCACAATAAAGGTTTTGCCCACAACTTTAAATATCTGTGTACCTGTTCTCCCTAGAAGCATTCCTTATCGTATTTCCCGATTGCACTTACACTAACCACTTTACAGAACAGATGAAAAATGAGCAGATGTGTGACACGTAGGAAGTGGCTTCTCTGACTTTTGGTAAACTTTCTTTGAAAATGCAGAAAATAGCAGAGCTGGCAGTAGTCATGTCTCAGAACTTCCTCTTGTATATCTAGGACACTGCTCATTATTGCTACATAGTTAGTATGGTTGAAAAAAGACCATCTAGTTCAACCAATAAACAAAGGTAAAAAAAATCTATAAAACAAATTAAAAAAAAATCATACAATCCTATATACACAATCATATACCCACAGTTGATCCAGAGGAGGGCAAAAAAAAAGCATGATCCAATTTCCTCCAGCAAGGGAAACAAATTCTTCCTGATCCCCAAGAGGCAATCTAATATTACCTGGATCAACTTTACCTATAAAGGTTAGTATCAAGGTATATTATGTACATTTACAATTTTTTTAAAGCAATCTACTGAGCTGACTAGTATCAGCTCTTGAGGGAGTCTATTCCACATTTTCACAGCTCTTACTGTGAAGAAGCCTTTCTGTATTTATTGATTAAATCTCTTTTCCTCCAGACCTAAATAGTGCCCCTTTGTGCTCTGTGATGACCTTAAAGTGAACAACTTAACACCAAGTTCATTATATGGACCCTGTATATATTTGTACATGTTAATCATATCCCCCCTTAATCTCCTCTTCTTAAGAGAGAATAAATTATGTTCCTCAAATCTTTACTCACAGCTGAGCTCCTCCACTCCTCTTATCAGTTTGGTTGCCCTTCTCTGCACTTTTTACAGTTCCCCGATATCCTTTTTGTGAACTGGCACCCTACATGCTGGATTAACAAATGTAACTTTTATCCCAGTATCTATATAGGAAAATCATCTAAACACTGTATTTGTCTAAACACTGTATTTGTTAAGCAAACCTGTTACAAACCTTGTATATACAAACTGAACAAGTGATTAAAAAATACATAAGCATAATACAGTAAGCAGAGTTTACCGCTTGTCAAAATGATCAGTAGATCCAGAGATATGGGCAGCTCAAGTCATGTGCAAATTTCAACATTTGACTTTTGGTTTTCCTGTGTAATCTTATTAATAGCCAATGTTTTCAGTAGGTTATCTTAAAGTGATATTAAACCCAAAATCAAAAATGTATTTTATTTGCTTGCCAATCTTTAGATGTGGTGGCTGCATTCGTTTTCCTTTTTTAGGTTTTCCCCCCTCTGTTTTCAGCAGTTGATCTGACCAGTGCCCCCACTCTGTAGGAATGAGAAGAGGAGGCACAGAAGGCAGCAGCATTGCCAGTCTAGGAGGAGAGGTGTTAATGTATTAGCAGATTTAGAACCACTAACAAACTGATGCCAAACTTACACTTCAGTTACAGCAATTATCCTTTTGGGATAAAGGTTTTGCATTAATAAATAAAAGCTGATCATTTTATTCACCCCTGCTAATGTTAAGTTATATGTCTCATCTATGTAAACTGCTACATTCTGCTGGGTAGGTAGGAAATTTAGTAGGTTGGAAATTAGGGTTGTCCCAATACCAAGCATTTGCCCAAGTACTTGTACTCAGTGGTGATCAGTGCGTCTGGAAGTTACAAGCACCAATCACCGCTGTATAGATTTAAAAGTAATTTCTCTGCTTCTCTCTCCCCCCCCCCCCCCACTCCCGCGGCTTTCAGCCCCTGTAAAATGAGCGGTAATCGGTGCTTGTAACTCCCCCACACACGATCACCGATGACTGTCACTTGTCCTCCAGCCCCCCTCTGTTTTGCTGCAGTCTCCCTCCCTCCATGTCCCCCTCCGTGCAGCTCTCTCTCTCTGTGTCCCCCGTCGTGTTTCTCTCTCCCTCTGTGTCCCCCGCCTTGTTTCTCTCTCCCTCTGTGTCCCCCGCCTTGTTTCTCTCTCCCTCTGTGTCCCCCTCCGTGTTTCTCTCTCCTTCCATGCTCCTCCTCTACTCAGGATGGAGAGCGGCAGTAGGAGCCCATAAATCCGGCTCCTTACTGCTCCGAATGGACAGAGTCAGTGATTACTGACTCTGTCCATTCACATAACTGAAACATCGTAAACTGTGATTACAATGTTTCAGTTTATGAATGGAGAGGAGCCTCTGTCTTCTCTCCATTCATTTTCAGCGCAGCTGAGGCTGCCGAGAAAGGGAATGGGGAACATGTGTCCCTAGTCCCTTCTCTCTGTCTCAAAGGGGAGATGTCAGAGGTCTGTTAAGACCCCTGATATGGCAAAACAATGATGATTCTCCTGCGCTCCGGCATTTCTTACTAGTGGGGGTCATACAGTTCAATTAAAAAGTATCTTCCAGAGTCTTGCAGCCCTCCTCAGAATCGTGGGAATTCAAAAGGAACTAAAAGAGAAAAGAGAATGGAGGGCGCACCGACCTAGTGTGATACTGTAACACGATTTTTATTAAAATACTAAAATTAATGATTATACTCACAAAATGAGTTAAAAAACAAGCCTTGAAAGACAGTTCAACAGCGCCAGCAGAACAGGACGGTTGCTTCAGTCCAAAGGTATCTAACCGATATTGAAGCTAGGCTTACGCGTTTCGGGGGCGTACCCCTTTCCTCAGAGCCCCGGTGGTCTGCACTGCTCCCTCACTGTACAGCTTGCCAGAATATATACACACACAAAGAGGTAGAAAGAGCACGTGCTGGAAGGCCACAGGCCACCCCGCCCACAGGGAGGACCCCCGGCGAGACCCCCCCACCTTTAAATTAACCCTTGCATATACAGTCCCTACATCCCAGGCACGGCACAGTCTCAACAACGGGCATCCCCCAGTCCAAAGAGCCACCAATCCGCAGAGGAAGGGGAAGGAGGACACACGGAGAAACGCCTCCACAGTCACGCGCCGAAAACTCTGTCACTGGGGGCGCACACACCCCACATGCCCCGAGGCAGCGCCCCGCCCCACCCGACAATCCGCCCCCCCAATATCCCCCACATGGGCCGGAACGCACGCCACCTGTTCCAGAGCGGCTGCGCTCCAGCACCACGCCGCCCCGGGCATCACGTTCCCATCCGCGCACGCGCGCAACGCACGACAGCGCGACGCACGCCGCAAAGCGACGCCCGACGTGACGCACGCCCCGCGCCGACCCACAGGAAGCGGGCGCGCCCCAGCACCACCACAGGACGCGGGTGGGCGCACCCCAGCACCACCACGTCACATCCGCCCACGCGACACCCCACCCCCCCGCCGATCAGGCACCGCAGGGGATAGAGTCTCAAGACGGCACTCCCTCCAGTGGCGGGAGGCCGGAGCCCGCCTGGGGCTTCCAGATGAAGGACCAAAGACTTCCCAACACATGCCCTAACTCACAGATAGATGCATAAATAGATACAAAACATCGTCATCAACATATGTGAACGTTATGTCAGCACCCATATGGATAAATAAATAAATAAGCACCCGCCCCTAAGTGAAATGGGTGGACTGGAGTCACTGGACCAAACGCCATATTGTTATAATATAAGCATCTACTATCATAAGTACATGCCGAAGATGAACTCACTCAAATACATAGTAAAATAGAAATAATTGATCATAATTAATTAATTAAAAACTGCTAAAAGCGATAGTCCATAGGTCCAGTGAATGTCTCAATAAATTATATAGAAACAACTCATATATATACATATATACACACACACACACATATACACATATACATACATATATATATATAGACCATAAGAGTAAATAGGGTTAAATTAAATATCTAAAAAAAACAGACACCCACACATAAATCCATATACATATGTGTGAGAGACATGTTACCGGCTCGACGGGCATGCCATATACTCATACGCTCACTCCCTTATCTGTCCAAACATAGACCATATAGAGTGCCCGTGCATATGCTGACCTCCAGATGAACTACATATATTAAAAAGACAAATGTATAGGTTGATGGACAACCCTGCCCATCCAGCTATCCCAGCCTTGGCACCGTAGCTGGTGTATACCAGCTTACAGCCCACTAAACATTTTGCCCTAAGTGGCGGCAGAAAAGCTGAAATTTTGTGAGGGAGCTACTACCACCTAATATCTACATACAATACAGTACAATGGGTAATTATATTGTTACTTCCTCCCTCTATAGCTTCTTAACAAAACCTCCCCAGCCATACAATACGGTCACCTACATGATATTCTAATTTATTATGTTTTATTTTTTTTTTTTTTTTTTTTTTACCTATGTGATGGTATGTAGTTCTATCTCTTCATTTAACCCTTTCGGAACCATAGTTCCAAGGGTGAAAATCCAAAAAGCCTCTCTTTTGCAAAGGATTTGGTATTTTTTGCAGCTATCTAGATTGTTTTGAATGGCCTCTATACCAAACACTCTAAGGCCTTCCACTCCACCATCATGGACCTCCTTAAAGTGTCTTGGTATTGACCCCTTGTCCTTTTTCGTTGCAATGCTGCTCCTGTGCTCGTTAATCCTAGTTCTTAATTGACGTGATGTTCGTCCTACATACATTAGACCACATGGACATAGGATGCCATATATAACGTATGAAGTTCTGCAATTAATAAATTGTTTGATCATGTGACATCTTCCATCTGCACCAGTAAAATCTCTTTTTCTATGGTGCATATGTGTACAGTTGCCACAATTGTTTACGCCACATCTATAGCTTCCTTTTTGATCGAAAATTGTGGTCCAGGGCCCTTTTAATCCCTTTTCTTTATTCATTTTCTTAACTCTACTAGGAGCAATCATACTTCTCAAGTCTTTAGGTCTTCTAAAGACCAGATTGGGGCGAGACGAGATACATGTCTCTAGAAACGGATCAGCAGCCAGAATCTTCCAGTTCTTCTGGAAGATTTTTTGTATGGTCGGAGCCTTATTGTTATACCTAGTGCAAAACCGTACTGTAGAGGTTTCATTTTCGGTATATCTCTTGATTTTGTCGCTTTTTGATGCATCCTCTTCATAGAGCTGGAGATATTTTTGGAAGGCTTCCTCTATATGTGCCTCCCCGTATCCCTTTTCTTTAAATTTCTCTCTCAGGATCCGACTTTGTTCTTCATAATCTTTTTTCTGGGTGCAGGTTCGCTTTAAACGACAGAACTGGCCAAATGGAACATTTTTGATCTATCTTGGATGGTGCTGGCTCGAGGCATGTAGGTATGAGTTCCCTGCACTGGGTTTGAAATGGTTTTTGAAGCGATCTTACCACCGTCATCGGCCCTTAATTCCAAATCTAGAAACACTAATGATTCTTTGTCCACTACATGTGTAAATGAAATGCCAAACGGGTTATTCTCACAATGCGCCAGAAATCCCTCTAGGTCCTCGTCACTGCCATTCCATATAATTAGAATGTCATTGATGTATCGTGCATATAGGACCAGATGTTTTCCAAAAGGGTTGTTGTGCCAGATAAATTTAGACTCCCAGTAGCCCATAAAAAGGTTCGCATAGCTGGGAGCAAACCTGGCCCCCATAGCGGTGCCTCTTATCTGTCGGTAGAAGCAATCCAAGAAAGAGAAATAGTTGTGAGTCAGAGTAAACTCTATACAATTTTGGATAAATTGTGCTTGCTGCGGGCTAAATTGATGAGCCTCCGCCAAATAATATTCAATGGCTCTGAGTCCAAATTCGTGTTGTATACATGTATACAATGATGTCACATCAAGTGATAGCCATCTGTAACCTTTTTCCCACTTGTAATGGTTCAATATTTCCAAGGCATGACTCGAGTCCTTGATATAAGATGGTAGACTCGTCACTAGGGTTTGCAGGAAGTAGTCTAGATAGCTGCCCAAATTGCTGGACAGACTATCGATTCCTGCAATAATTGGGCGACCTGGTGGTTTCTCTAGGTTTTTGTGTATCTTGGGGATATGGTAGAAATGTGGGACTACCGGGTGTTTGGAATACAAGAATTGGAATTCACTTTTTGTCAAGATCTTATCAGCCACCGCTTTTTCCAATAGGTTCTTGAGTTCCTTATTGTAGGCCATCGTTGGATCCCAGAAAAGTCTTTCATACGTGGTGGTGTCTCCAATCAGCCTATAGGCTTCTTCAAGGTACTGCTCTTTGTCCTGTACTACTAAGCCACCACCCTTGTCAGCTTTTCTTATTACGATTTCTGAATTATTCTTCAAGCTGTTCAAGGGTGCCTCAAAGTCTATGTTCGAGCTGTTTTTGCTTTTTAGACTCTTTTTCCCACAGATCTTTCTAAATTCTCTCAAGACAACCTCATAAAATGTAGATATGAAGTTGCCCTTGTTCCAATGCGGGTAGAAACTTGATTTGGCCCTAAAATTGGTGCTAATTATTGGCTCCTCACCTGCTGGAACTGGAGGTTCGGTTGCTATTTCTATCTCTCCTTCACCATATAGTTCCTCCAATATATCTAGTATATCCTTATCTAGCGACTCTTCTTCACATGATATAATAGTTTCATCTTGGTCATCACTTGGAGCTCCATTTATTTCCTTTAGCCTAAAGAACCGTTTCACTGTAAGATTGCGTACAAACTTATTTAGGTCGATGAATAATTCAAAGAGGTTAGGAGGACTTTCTGGAGCAAAATTTAAACCTCTTCTCAACAATTTGAGTTCCTCCTCTTTAAGGATACATTTTGATAAATTGAATATTCTAATGGTGGAGTGATTCTCTACCCTTTCTGTTCTCTTCTTGTATTTCTTTCCTCCCCTCTTGCCTCTTCTCGTAGATTTTTCAATCTCCGAGTGTTTGGGGGGGAACAGATGGACCTGGTTGATGGATTCTTCTGAGCTGCGAGTCCTATTCTCCCCGCAGCTCCTTTCCCAAAAAAAGAAGACGTATTATCATCTTTGTTGGTGTTTATTGCTTTAGATTTGCATCCTCCTATGCTACTCCCACTAGTGGATTTTGTCGGTATTTCATTCGGTGATGATTCTATTTGGGGTATCTCAACCAAAGCCATATTTTCTTTGTGTATTGGAGGATCACCAATTGCTGAGGGGTCGTCTATTTTGAATTCTTCTTCGTTATGCGTATTATTTATATTCATCTCTACTTGAACTCTTTTTTGTGTCAATGGGGGAGGGAAATCATCTTGTACTTGCGATCTGAGGGATTGATTGTAAGAAATGCCCTCATTGCTTTTATTCTCATCTCTATTTCTATTTTTATCTTTATTTGTGTTTCTGTGTCTATATTTCTGTTTATTTTTATTGTTATTATAGCGCCGTTTAGTCCTATTCTCATGTTTTTTTTTTTTTTTTTTATAGTGTTGATTATTGACGTTTCGATTTCCTAACTCTTCCGAGGGAATTGGATCTCTTCTTGTTAGTTTATTTGTCTCTTCGCCCATGGGTGGTGGATTTTGTTCTCTTTTCCAATTAAATTCACATCCTGACAGATAGTCTTGTCTATCCCTTTCAAATTTCCCTGATTTACGAACTATTAGATCTGCTTCAAATTCCATAGTTTGCTCATTTATACTGGTATCCCATCCCGAAAACCCTTCTATATCGATATAGGCAGCCAAAACCTCCTGTAAATTACTAATATCTAGTTTAATATTCTCCATATTTCTCTCCCTTTGTTTTATAATCGTCTCTAGCCACGTTCTGTTATACACCCGCATCTTTGTAACCCAATCAAGATGTAAATCCTCATCCAGAAAATGACATACTTTGTTGAGCCTAAGCCCTCTAGGGATTCTATTTACTTTCAGATATTTTTGTAACAAAATAATGTCCCACCATTGTGTCATTTCATCCTCTAACACAAGGGTGTCAAACTCCATTTCATTGCGGGCCGCATCAGCATTACGATTGCCCTCAAGAGGGCCGGTTGTATCTGTAAGGTTAGATGTCCAGCGCATCCCCTCCCCTTACTTTAGATGTTAAGAGCCCCCCACCATCAGAAGTTGAGTCCCCCACTCTCCCTTACATCATAGTGTACCCCCTTTCCTTAAGCTGCTGCTGGGAAGAATCTGATGCATTGCTTGAAAGCAGAAAGTAAGGGTCTTGAGGAGGGCGAGGGCCACATGAAATGGCTTGGAGGGCCGGATTCGGCCCTCGGGCCTTGTGTTTGACACCCCTGCTCTAACAGGTGTTTCAGTTTGTAGAATGTAGATATCATTTTTTCTTTTCTTACTGATGCAGTATCAGTGTCATCGTCTTGTTCTCCTGGTTGTTGTTGTTCATAATTGTCAATGCTGTTCAGGAAGCCTTTAGCTAGTGATGCTCTCCTTAGCTATCTTTCTTCTATGGACAGTACCATATTTCAATTGGACCTGAATACACTTTCTTAGATCCTTGGTGCCTTAGTTCGAATTAATCCCTCGTGTTAGAAATGCCTAGCAGCTGGAGTCCCCAAACGGAAAAGAGAAAATGGCAAAACAATGATGATTCTCCTGCGCTCCGGCATTTCTTACTAGTGGGGGTCATACAGTTCAATTAACCACTTCAATACCCAGCCATATACAATTGACGGCCTGGGATAGGATTTACCATCCTAAGTGGCCGTCAATTGACGGCCTGGGTATTGCAGGCGAATATCTGGATGATGCCTGCAGCCAGAGGCATCATCCAGATATCCTCTTCTTCAGCCAGCGATTCTGCACAATGTAAGAACGATCATAGCGGCGGTTCCGCCGCTTGATCGTTCTTACAGGCTGCGGGAGGGGACATCCCCCCCCTCCCGCCGCCATCCGGTGCTTCTCCGGGCTTACCTGTGCCTTCGGGGGCCCGGAGAACGAATCGTCGGCGGCGGCAGGAAGCATAGAGATGACTGGTGACCAGATGGTCACCAGTCATCTCTATGACCGTCGGAGGACCCGGGCGCGATCTGATGACGTCACGCCCGGGTTCCCGTATGTAAACAAAGCCGCAATTGCGGCTGTAAGTCACCATTCATGAGATCGGTGAATTTTTTTTCACCAATCTTATGGTTTCCAGCCTGGAGGTGAGATGTGAGGTCTTATTGACCCCACATCTCTCCATAAAGAGGACCTGTCACACACATTTCCTATTACAAGGGATGTTTACATTCCTTGTAATAGGAATAAAAGTGGAAAAAAAAAATGAAAAAAAGTGTAAAAATAAATAAAAAATAAGTAAAAAAAAATAATAAAAGATAAAAAAAAAATTAAAACGCCCCTGTCACGTACCTGGGTGAAGTCTGAAATGACGAGGTTAGCCTCTCTTGAATCTCCGGCCCTGGTCCCGCTGAGAGTGGAGACAGGGGGAACCAAGGGCCAGGGGAGACACGAGTGCCTGTAGATGTGACTGGGGAAGCCCACAACCGGTGATGCAAGTCCAGCAAGGCAGGAAGTCGCGGCAGGTTGCAGCAGCGAAGTCGCAGCAGGTTGCAGGGACGAAGTCGCAGCAGGTTGCAGCAGCGAAGTCGCAGCAGGTTGCAGGGATGAAGTCGCAGCAGGTTGCAGTGACGAAGTCGCAGCAGGTTGCAGCAGCGAAGTCGCAGCAGGTTGCAGTAGCGAAGTCGCAGGTACCCGGGAGGTAAAGCGGAGCCAAACAGGGAGCAGGATCGTGGTCACATGGGAAGCCGGGTTCAGCAACGAGCGGGCAGCGAGGTACCAAGTCATCAGGCAGGAAACAGGGTCACGTGGAAAGCCGAGATCAGGAACCAAGAGTCAGAGGTGAAGTGAGTCCAAAACAAGGTCAAGGAAGCCAAGGATCGGTAACCGGGATCAAGAGCACGGGACAGGCACAGGACACAGGAACCGGAACCGCTGAGATCCGTCAGCACTCGGCTAGGGTCAGAGCATCCTTTAAATAGGCTGTTTGGCGCCAACGGACGCGGGTGCGCGCTCCCGTGCACGCGCACCCGCGAATTCGCGCGCGCTCCCGCGATTTCGCGGGAACGGCTCTAGCAGCTCTCTTACAGCCCCTGTTCCCGATAGCTCGCGTGCAGAAGCGAACGCACACGCAAGTCCCGCCGACATATGTAAACGCCGTTTAAACCACACATGTGAGGTATCGCCGCGTGCGTTAGAGTGCCAGCAACTAATCTAGCACTAGATCTCCTCTGTAAATCTAAACTGTAACCTGTAAAAAATAAATAAAGCGTTGCCTATGGAGATTTTTAAATACCGAAGTTTGGCGCCATTCCATGAGTGTGCGCATAATTAACCACTTAAGACCCGGACCAATACGCTGGTAAATGACCCAAGGTGTTTTTGCGATTCGGCACTGCGTCGCTTTAACAGACAATTGCGCGGTCGTGCGACGTGGCTCCCAAACAAAATTTGCGTCCTTTTCTTCCCACAAATAGAGCTTTCTTTCGGTGGTATTTGATCGCCTCTGCGATTTTTATTTTTTGCGCTATAAACTAAAATAGAGCCACAATTTTGAAAAAAAACACAATTTTTTTACTTTTTGTTATAAAAAAAATCAAATAAACTAAATTTTAGTAAAACATTTAGGCCAAAATTAATTCAGCCACATGTCTTTAGTAAAAAAAAAAATCGCAATAAAAAAAAATAGCTACCTAGCGGGAACAGCGACACTAATACAGCGATCAGAAAAATGATCGCTTAGTGACGCTGGCAATAGGGAGTGAAAGGGTTAACTAGGGCGGTGATCGGGGGTTAAAACTTTATTAGGGGGGGTGGGGGGGCTATCCTGAACCTAACACTAAGGCCGCGTACACACGAGGGGATATGTCCGCTGAAAACGGTCCGATGGACCGTTTCAGCAGACATCTCCGCTCGTGTGTATGGGCTAGCGGACAGATTTCTCCACCCGACAGATTTCAAAGCAAGCTTTGAAATCTATCCGGTGGGGATCTGTCCGCCCGACATGTCTGCTGGTTAGTACACTTACCAGCAGACATGTCGTCCCCCACCGCCGCCGCGCCGCTGCCGAATGGAATCGGCGCATGCGCGGAAGTGTTTTACTTCCTGGTGCGGTGACGTGGCGGTGACGCGGCGGCGTCAACGTCACCGCCGCGTCACCGCGCCGTCCGGCGGCGGGGAATTTGATCCGATGGTGTGTACACGCCATCGGATCAAACTCCTGATCGGACATATCCGATGGAAATGGTCCGCGGACCGTTTTCATTGGATATGTCCGATCGTGTGTATGGGGCCTAACTGTTTTTTACACTGCCTGTCACACTGACACTAAATGCAGTGATTAGATCACTGCATTCAGTGACACTGTGACAGGGGGGTGGGGGGGCGATCACAAGGGGTTAATATGCCTATGTGAGTGTGTGTCAGTGTTGTGTTGGTGCACACTTACTTGTGATGTCTTCTCTCATCAGCAGCGCTGGGAAACAGCGCTGCGATGAGAGATTACATAATTTCCTCCTTCCTGTGTAAACACAGGAGGAGGAACTGACACGATGGGAGCGCGCTCCCATTGGCTGGGAGTGATCGCGGGGGGGGCGGAAATCACGGACATCCGCCCGCTCGTCGGCGATCGCTCCCAGAGGCAGGGGGACCCCCGCACGCCGCGGAGGGGGTCCCGATGGGACCCCCGAACCGCACGAAGGCGGGGACGTAAATTTACGCCCTTGTGCCTGTACGAGCCATTCTGTGGCCGTATATGTGCGTGCGGGGGTCCTTAAGTGGTTAAAGCGTGACATGTTGGGTCTCTATTTACTCGGTGTAACATAATCTTTCACATAATACAAAAAAATTGGGCTAACTTTACTGTTTTGTTATTTTTTTAATTCATAAAACAATTTTTTTTACAAAAGAAAGGCGGTTGAAAAATAATTGCGTAAATACCGTGCAAGATCAAACTTTGGAATGACCGCCATTTTATTCCCTAGGGTGTCTGCTAAAAAAAACATATATAATGTTTGGGGGTACTGTGTAATTTTCTAGCAAAAGAATGATGATTATTACATGTAGAAGAGAAGTGTCAGAATAGGCCCGGTATGGAGGTGGTATAAAAGCCTGGTATTGAAGCGGTTAAAAAGTATCTTCCAGAGTCTTGCAGCCCTCCTCAGAATCGTGGGAATTCAAAAGGAACTAAAAGAGAAAAGAGAATGGAGGGCGCACCGACCTAGTGTGATACTGTAACACGATTTTTATTAAAATACTAAAATTAATGATTATACTCACAAAATGAGTTAAAAAACAAGCCTTGAAAGACAATTCAACAGCGCCAGCAGAACAGGACGGTTGCTTCAGTCCAAAGGTATCTAACCGATATTGAAGCTAGGCTTACGCGTTTCCTCAGAGCCCCGGTGGTCTGCACTGCTCCCTCACTGTACAGCTTGCCAGAATATATACACACACAAAGAGGTAGAAAGAGCACGTGCTGGAAGGCCACAGGACACCCCGCCCACAGGGAGGACCCCCGGCGAGACCCCCCCCCACCTTTAAATTAACCCTTGCATATTGGGGGGGGCGGATTGTTGGGTGGGGCGGGGCGCTGCCTCGGGGCATGTGGGGTGTGTGCGCCCCCAGTGACAGAGTTTTCGGCGCGTGACGGTGGAGGCGTTTCTCCGTGTGTCCTCCTTCCCCTTCCTCTGCGGATTGGTGGCTCTTTGGACTGGGGGATGCCCGTTGTTGAGACTGTGCCGGGCCTGGGATGTAGGGACTGTATATGCAAGGGTTAATTTAAAGGTGGGGGGGTCTCGCCGGGGGTCCTCCCTGTGGGCGGGGTGGCCTGTGGCCTTCCAGCACGTGCTCTTTCTACCTCTTTGTGTGTGTATATATTCTGGCAAGCTGTACAGTGAGGGAGCAGTGCAGACCACCGGGGCTCTGAGGAAAGGGGTACGCCCCCGAAACGCGTAAGCCTAGCTTCAATATCGGTTAGATACCTTTGGACTGAAGTAACCATCCTGTTCTGCTGGCGCTGTTGAACTGTCTTTCAAGGCTTGTTTTTTAACTCATTTTGTGAGTATAATCATTAATTTTAGTATTTTAATAAAAATCGTGTTACAGTATCACACTAGGTCGGTGCGCCCTCCATTCTCTTTTCTCTTTTAAGACCCCTGATATCTCACCAAAGCCCCCCAACAGGGCTAAAAAACAAAACAAAAAAAGAATAATAATAAAAAAAGAATAAAAAAAATGATTGTAGAAAAAAATAAGAAAATAAAAGAAACACACTGACACGGTCCACCCCACCCCCCTTCCCCCTTAAAAAAAAGAAAGCATTATAAATAAATAAAAAAATTTAATTTTTTTTTTATTAAAAATAAAAAATAAACTATACTGACACATGTGCCACTGTAAAAAAAAGTATCGGTAATCGGTATCGGCGAGTACTTGATAAAAAGTATCGGTACTTGTACTCGGTCTTAAAAAAGTGGTATCAGGACAACCCTATTGGAAATAATGGAAATACAATGTAGGAATGAATATATTATTATTATATAGGATTTATATAGCGCCAACAGTTTGTGCAGCACTTTACAACATGAGGGCAGACAGTACAGTTACAATACAAATCAATACAGGAGGGATTTACATATGCTTTAAAGCGGAGGTTCACCCTAAAAAAAATTCTAAAAATACATTGAGCCGACCGGTTAGACTGCGAGGTTGCTGTTTTTTTTTTTTTTTTCGTAAATACCGTGTTAGCAGTGTTTCATCCCTCGGCTTCCGGGTACAATTCTTGCGGGACTGGGCGTTCCTAGTTTTTTTACGTTCCTCAGACCGGCGCATACTGCGGATCACGACTTTCCGAAAGAAGCCGAACGTCATTGCGCAGGCGCCGTATAGAGTCGGCTCTATACGGCGCCTGCGCAGCGACTTTCGGCTTCTTTCGGAAAGTCGTGACGGAGGAAAGTCAATCAACTAGGAATGCCCAGTCCCTGCAAGAATCATACCCAGAAGCCGAGGGATGAAACACCGCTAACACGGTATTTACGAAAAAAAAAAAAAAAACAGCAACCTTGCAGTCTAACCGGTCGGCTCAATGTATTTTTAGAAAAAAAATTTAGGGTGAACCTCCGCTTTAACTTTGTCCCCTGTAACCTTTGGAAGGCCAATATGCACATTAGGGTTAATGCACACAGGACTTTTACAGGCATTTTCTATGCCTAGTGTAATTAACCAGCATTTTTCAGTGCCCATGGAGAGGCATCTGCAGCATACAGCCTGCCATATAAGTGAAAGCACCAGGAAATTACACTAGGCATAGAAAATGCCTGGAAGACCCGATTCACACCTAGGCATTTTTAGTGCTTTTTGCATTTTGCAGATTTGCTCTACAGTACATGTTCCATAGGAAACCTTGGAAAATGGACTGTAGTGCCAATCTACAAAATGCACTAAAAATGCATAGGTGTGAATCAAGCCTAAAAGCCTGATGTGTATGGGCCCTTGGAGTCAGGAAGATTTACAACCTTAGTATTTCTTTGCTGGCTGTGTCCCTGTCAATAAGATTTCCTCTCAGGCCACGTACACACGACCGAGAAACTCGTCAGGCAAAACTCATCGTTCCGCCCTTCGAGTTCCTAGTTCGGCAGTCAAAAAGCTTGTCGAGCCAAATTTTCCCATTGAACAACGAGGAAATAGAGAACATGCTCTCTTTTTGGCTCGACAAGTTTTTCGACGGGTTTCTCAGCTAAAAGTGTACACACAACCGGTTTTCTCTGCAGAATACATCTCCCATCGACGTTCTCGCTGGATTCTGCCGAGAAAATCGGTCGTGTGTGTGCGGCCTCACATGCCATGCATGTGACAGATGTCAGCAAAAAGTAAAAGTCCTATCCCTCCACCACTCTTTGCAAAGTGAAGCATTTTGTCTTGTGATGGGCTTTAAATGTGTATGGTATATGTGTGAGAGATATATACATTTTTTTCTATAATTTTTTTTTTCCTATTATTATTTTGTGATTTCTTACATTTTTATTTTATTCTAAGCCCTTCCCAACCACATGATCACTGTGATTGGCTCTGACAGTGGTCACATGATTGGGAGCTTGTTATGACAGCTTGGTCAGTGAGAACCCTCTCAGCATGACTGCCATTGGTGCATTGTGTAGGATTTAACCACTTAAGTACCGCCCCACATACATATGCTGTGGCAAGACAGCCCTTAAAGCAGAGTTCCACCTGGGGAAAAAAACCTGTCCAGGGAGCCCACGATGTTGGCACCCCAACCGATCTTCAGATCGCCTACCGGATGCTGACACCGCCATTCCTGGTAAGGGAACCAGGCAGGGAAGACTTTCGGCTTCATTCCTGCTTCCTACTGCAAATGCGCAAATTGCGTTCTGAATGGTCCCTGCTGTCTTCTGGGACCTGTGTGTCTCCCAAAAGACAGCAGGTGGGAAGGAGGAGGGGCCGGACATTGTGTAGTTCGCCGCACAAAGTGCAGCGATCTTTCCCAAAAAGTGGGAGCAGATACTTGGCAAAAACAACGGTAAAGCACCGCTTAAAATATTTGTGCTATACCGCCGCCGCCACAGTGTGTAAGCAGCCTAAAGGTGAACTTATCCTTTAAGTGATTGGGATGTAATCATTATTTCCCTTCTGTTGGTTTGACATTCATTGGAAAGGATGAGGATGGGGAACATTAAATCATCAGATAAAGGTCACCAAAGGCCCTGATCACATGACAGTATAATTATCACAAGAAGGACAGCAGAAAGAGGCAGAGCTTTTAGTCAAATCACAAGTGTTATAAGTAGATGGGAAATTAGATGGCGAGTTTGCAGTAATGAATGTTTCACAATTTCTGCTATTATATTGCATAATATATTCAGATAAAAATAAACTGCATAGTCTGCATCATGTACCCTTTATTGGTAATACACAGAAAAAAAAACACAGAAAAAAAACATGTTTTTTGTTGCAATTACATTTTTATCGATATACAGATGGAGCGCGCATTGAAAAATGAGACAGAATTGTTTGAACATAAAGTTACAACCTGTAAATTCAGTAAAACAGGAAATGAAACTTAAAACGTATGTAAATGAAAGTTGAGTCTTCCCAATGAACTTCTCTTATTTGCTTCCTTTTGATCTGTTAAATATACAATTGAAAAAGTTTTGTTAAATCAGTTTAACAACTGCAACAAAATACCTGTTAATTCTGCTAGAAATCCAATGACCTTCTAATGTGGTGTAATGCGCTAGCAATGATGTACTGAAATTTCAAACATTTATCAGCCATGTCTATCTGTGGACTAAAGAACATCAAAGGGGTTGTAATCGTTCCTGCGCCAGGGATGAGCACACCCACTCCAGACAGTGTCTCGGGTCCTAAATTTGATAGATTGATAGCAGCACAAATCCAATGATGGGGAGCCTGGGGGTGGAATCAAGTCCTGCTGTCTGTATCAATGGATGCAGCAGTAGGACACGGAACTGCGCCCACATAGGTGTGCCAAAGGAAAGAGCGCTTCTCCTATGGGGAAAAGGAGGAGCCAGGAGTGCCACTGAGGGACCCCAGAAGATGAGGATTGGGGCCATTCTGTGCAAAACAAACTTCATTAACGAGGCAAGTATGACTTTTTTTTAATAAAAAAATAAGATTTAGATATCCTTTTACAAGACAGCGCCACACCTTTATCGCCGCTAGCTTTTGCTAGTGTCGCTTTTCGGTCTCTAGCGGTAGGGTTGTCCCGATACCACTTTTTTGAAACCGTGCACAAGTAATGCTACTATTTTTCAAGTATTCGCCGATACCGAATACCGATCCTTTTTTTTAATGTCATGTGACAGTATTTTATAAAAAAAAAAAAAATTACCGTGATTTTTTTTTACAATTTTTTTTTTTACAGTGATTTTTTTTTTGTGTGTTTTTTTTTGGGGGGGGGGTGGATTGTCAGTGTGTTTTATTTTTTTTACTTACATTTTATTTTTATAAAAATATATTTATTGCATTTTTTTTTTTAATCAGCCCTGTTGGGGGTCTTTGGAGAGATATCAGGGGTCTTAACAGACCTCTGACATCTCCACTTTAAGACAGAGATAGGGACTAAGGACACAGATTCCCCAGTCCCTTTCTCAGCAGCTTCATCTAAGAATGGAGAGAAGCTCCTCTCCATTTGTAAACTAAAGCATCGTAATCACAGGTTACGATGCTCAGTTATGTGAATGAACAGTGTCAGGGATCACTGACACTGTTCATTCAGAAAAGGTAGGAGCCGGGTTTAGCGGCTCCTACCTCCGCTCTCCATCCTGACAAATTGAGGGGGGAGAGAGGACAGCACGGAACACGGGGGGGGGGGGAGAGGACAGCACGGACACGCACGGAACACGGGGGGGGGGGAGAGGACAGCACGGAACACGGGGGGGGAGAGAGGACAGCACGGAACACGGGGGGAGAGAGGACAGCACGGAACACGGGGGGAGAGAGGACAGCACGGAACACGGGGGGAGAGAGGACAGCACGGAACACGGGGGGAGAGAGGACAGCACGGAACACGGGGGGAGAGAGGACAGCACGGAACCACGGAAGAGAGGACACGGAACACGGGGGGGAGAGAGGACAGCACGGAACACGGGGGGAGAGAGGACAGCACGGAACACGGGGGGAGAGAGGACAGCACGGAACACGGGGGGAGAGAGGACAGCACGGAACACGAGAGAGGACAGCACGGAACACGGGGGGAGAGAGGACAGCACGGAACACGGGGGGAGAGAGGACAGCACGGAACACGGGGGGAGAGAGGACAGCACGGAACACGGGGGGAGAGAGAGGACAGGGGGGAGAGAGGACACGGAACACGGGGGGAGAGAGGACAGCACGGAACACGGGGGAGAGAGGACAGCACGGAACACGGGGGAGAGAGGACAGCACGGAACACGGGGGGAGAGAGGACAGCACGGAACACGGGGGGAGAGAGGACAGCACGGAACACGGGGGGAGAGAGGACAGCACGGAACACGGGGGGAGAGAGGACAGCACGGAACACGGGGGGAGAGAGGACAGCACGGAACACGGGGGGAGAGAGGACAGCATGGAACATGGGGGGGGAGAGGACAGCACGGAACACGGGGGGGAGAGGACAGCACGGAACACGGGGGGAGAGAGAGGACAGCACGGAACACGGGGGGAGAGGACAGCACGGAACACGGGGGAGAGAGGACAGCACGGAACACGGGGGAGAGAGGACAGCACGGAACACGGGGGAGAGAGGACAGCACGGAACACGGGGGAGAGAGGACAGCACGGAACACGGGGGGAGAGAGGACAGCAGGGAACACGGGGGGAGAGAGGACAGCAGGGAACACGGGGGGAGAGAGGACAGCAGGGAACACGGGGGGAGAGAGGACAGCAGGGAACACGGGGGGAGAGAGGACAGCAGGGAACACGGGGGGAGAGAGGACAGCACGGAACACGGGGGGAGAGAGGACAGCACGGAACACGGGGGGAGAGAGAGGACAGCACGGAACACGGGGGGAGAGAGAGGACAGCACGGAACACGGGGGGAGAGAGAGGACAGCACGGAACACGGGGGGAGAGAGAGGACAGCACGGAACACGGGGGGAGAGAGAGGACAGCACGGAACACGGGGGGAGAGAGAGGACAGCACGGAACACGGGGGGAGAGAGAGGACAGCACGGAACACGGGGGGAGAGAGAGGACAGCACGGAACACGGGGGGAGAGAGAGGACAGCACGGAACACGGGGGGAGAGAGAGGACAGCACGGAACACGGGGGAGAGAGGACAGCACGGAACACGGGGGGAGGAGAGAGGACAGCACGGAACACGGGGGGAGAGAGGACAGCACTGAACACGGGGGGAGAGAGGACAGCACTGGAACACGGGGGGAGAGAGGACAGCACGGAACACGGGGGGAGAGAGGACAGCAGGGAACACGGGGGGAGAGAGGACAGCAGGGAACACGGGGGGAGAGAGGACAGCACGGAACACGGGGGGAGAGAGGACAGCAGGGAACACGGGGGGAGAGAGGACAGCAGGGAACACGGGGGGGAGAGAGGACAGCACGGAACACGGGGGGAGAGAGGACAGCACGGAACACGGGGGGAGAGGAAGGACAGCACGGAACACGGGGGGAGAGAGGACAGCACGGAACACAGGGGGGAGAGAGGACAGCACGGAACACGGGGGGAGAGAGGACAGCACGGAACACGGGGGGAGAGAGGACAGCACGGAACACGGGGGGAGAGAGGACAGCACGGAACACGGGGGGAGAGAGGACAGCACGGAACACGGGGGGAGAGAGGACAGCACGGAACACGGGGGGAGAGAGGACAGCACGGAACACGGGGGGAGAGAGGACAGCACGGAACACGGGGGGAGAGAGGACAGCACGGAACACGGGGGGAGAGAGGACAGCACGGAACACGGGGGGAGAGAGGACAGCACGGAACACGGGGGGAGAGAGGACAGCACGGAACACGGGGGGAGAGAGGACAGCACGGAACACGGGGGGGAGAGAGGACAGCACGGAACACGGGGGGAGAGAGGACAGCACGGAACACGGGGGGAGAGAGGACAGAACGGAACACGGGGGGGAGAGAGGACAGAACGGAACACGGGGGGAGAGAGGACAGAACGGAACACGGGGGGAGAGAGGACAGCACGGAACACGGGGGGAGAGAGGACAGCACGGAACACGGGGGGAGAGAGGACAGCACGGAACATGGGGGGAGAGAGGACAGCACTGAGCACGGGAAAAAACAGCACGGAGGGAGAAGACTTGCAACTCCCCTGCCTGCCCAGGTATCGGTTGAGGCATTGGAGCATTTCCCCCCAAGTACAAGTACTCGGGGAAATGCTTGGTATTGGTCCCGATACCGATACTAGTATCGGGACAACCCTAGCTAGCGGGGTGGTTTTTACCTTAAAAAAAGGTAAAAAATCAAGTTTTGTAGCGCTTTCAAAGCGCTGGCCATTCAGTGCAATGAGCAGGGCATTTTGGGATTGTTAAATATAGCGCTCCCAACTCGCCCCAAAGATACTGCTTGCAGGACTTTTCCTATCGTCCCACAAGTGCACCGCCCCAGTGTGAAAGCACTCACTGCACAGAATAGGAGGCAGTTTTAAGAGGCTATTTCAAGCGCTAAAATCCCTGAAAACTGCCTCAGTGTGAAAGGGGTCTTTTTCCCTATAATATGGAGAACTTCCTCCATAGATGCAGAAAAGTGTGTGTGTTACTGGCAAGATCACCAGATATTAAAAGAAAAAAGGCCTAGAAAAAAATATATACAACTATTGCAGTCATCACATCTAAAAACTGTTATATTGAAATATTTAAAGCTGAATACCAGGAATTATTTGTACTGCGTACTTACATTGGTTCAGCTTGCACAATATAAGTATGTGGATCACATACCTGATAGATGGCTGGGGGAGCTGGGAACTGCATTAGTCAATGCTACTACAGTGATACATGCTGGTTCTGCTCAGGTTATATGTGAACGGCTGTCCCACAACACACTGACCATAGGGGATTGCTCACTTGGCACTGCCACCATTTATGGAGCATCCTACATAATGTTATCTGATTGGACAAAAGTGGGAATCATGACATCACTGCCTCTTCCCCAGTTAAACACTTGGTGACCAGCAGCATACCGTACCTTGCTAGTAGTCAACTGCTTATACAGGGATGATGCAGGCATCATCCCTGTATTGCTTTTTCAATCCGACTGTCGGCTCTCTTGTAAACGCAATCCTAGTGGCCAAGTAGATGCTGGATTGCTTTTACAAGTAACGGGAGGGGGTGACCCCCCACGGCTTTCCCAGGATTCTACCTAGGACCCCCTTTATATCAGCAGCATGCATAGACCTCCCCCAGGGGCCCCCCTTTATATCAGCAGCATGCATAGACCTCCCCGGGGCCCCCCCTTTATATTAGCAGCATAGACCCCCACTTTATATCAGCAACATAGACCTCCCCAGGGCCCCCTTTTATATCAGCAGCATAGACCTCCCAGGGCCCCCCCCCCCTTTATATCAACAGCATAGACCTCCCCAGGGCCCCCCTTTATATCAACAGCATAGACCTCCCCAGGGCCCCCCTTTATATCAACAGCATAGACTTCCCCAAGGCCCCCCTTTATATCAACAGCAAAGACTTCCCCAAGGCCCCCCCTTTATATCAGCAGCCTAGACCTCCCCAGGGCCCCCCTTTATATCGGCAGCATAGACCTCCCTAGGCCCCCCCTTTGTAATAAAGGGGGGCCCCGGGGAGGTCTATGCTGCTAATATAAAGGGGCACTCATCTAATGGGGAGTGCTGATCAGTGTTGTCAATACCGGGGGGCTCATTCACACTATAGTTGCCACTGGTGCTGATATAAGATAACTGACCAACCATTAGATCAACAGTTAGCACCCCCCATTATATCAGAGTCACCTTATATCAGCACCCACCGCTTACAGACACCCATTAGATTAGAGTCCGGTGAAAGGTGTCCAGTATTAATGTTTTTTTGGCTTTAACCAATAGAGCTTTATTTGTATGAAAAAATTACACAGATGAATGACACCCAACATCATTTAACCCACTGAGCCCAGGCTATCAAAGGTACAACCCCTGAAGCCCCGTACACACGGCCGAGGTTCTCGGCAGAAACCAGCGAGAACCTCGCTGGGAGCCGCATTCTGCCGAGAACCTCGGCCGTGTGTACGCTCTCGGCGAGCCCCGCCCGTCGGGAAACCAGTCGAGCAAATAGAGAACAGGTTCTCTATTTGCTGGATGGCCCGTCGGGATGAATGGCTGGTTGCCTTTCCCGACGGGCGGGTTGCCGATTCTGACGGCCGGCAGAGAACCTCGACAGGCGGAACGATGTGTTCTGCCCGTCGAGGTTCTCTGCCGTGTGTACGGGGCCTGAGGCTTGGTTCACATATGTGTGGCCGCATGTTTGCTCGTGGGGTCTGGACGTGTCCGTTCACTGGTTCAGGAGCAAGTCTGGTCTGAATTTCTGCCTGAATTCACTCCTGAACCAGACCGAAAGACGCACAGGACCCTTTTTGTATGCAGACTGCAGCCACCCCCCAGACCTGTGTGAACTGACCTCATAGAGAGCCGGTCACACTCACCTGTCATGTGAATTGGATGTGGTGAAAACCGCATCCAATTTGCACATATGTGAATCCAGCCTAATGACCCATACACACGATCCGAATATCGGCCGACGGATCGTATGACTTTTTTCGCTTAATAATCGCGAGTAAAATAAAATAGGTTTTAAACTCACGAAAATTATCGTACGATAGAAAAAAACGATCGGAAGTGATGTCACGTGTTGTAATGTATTTGTATTGTATTGTCGGACGACGGCTGTACTGACTAAACGAAAATCGGACGATCGGACGAGAAAAATTTTCGCGCTTGTCCGATCGAATTTAATCGGATGAACGGTCGTGATCGGCTGTCGAAAGTAGTGTACACACGATCCGAAAATCGTACGATCCATCATCGGACGATCGTTTTCGTCCGATATTCGGATCGTGTGTATGGGCCATTAGGGTGCGTCATCATGGGCTCTTCTTACACCTGCACAGAATGGCGTATGTCATCACATAAATTCTACGTTGTGTGCAGGAGTATGACCTCCCTAGATTTAAGGGACTTGTAAAGTACATTTTTAAAGAATATGTGGGTGGTGTGAGCAATTTTGAAGTGTGACATGTTGGGCATCTATTTAGCTGTGGCTGGATCTGTGACAAATGCAGTCACAGATCCAGCCATCCCTCAAAACATCCCAGCTCTGCAATCCCCCCAGTACTCAACAATACCCCAGTACTCAACAATACCCCAGTACTCAACAATACCCCAATACTCCAGTACTCAACAATACCCCAATACTCGGCAATACCCCAGTACTCGGCAATACCCCAATACTCAACAATACCCCAATACTCAACAATACCCCAGTACTCAACAATACCCCAATACTCAACAATACCCCAATACTCAACTACTCGGCAATACCCCAATACTCGGCAATACCCCAATACTCGGCAATACCCCAGTACTCAACAATACCCCAGTACTCAACAATACCCCAATACTCCAGTACTCGGCAATACCCCAATACTCGGCAATACCCCAATACTCGGCAATACCCCAGTACTCAACAATACCCCAATACTCCAGTACTCAACAATACCCCAATACTCGGCAATACCCCAATACTCGGCAATACCCCAATACTCGGCAATACCCCAATACTCGGCAATACCCCAATACTCGGCAATACCCCAATACTCGGCAATACCCCAATACTCGGCAATACCCCAGTACTCGGCAATACCCCAATACTCGGCAATACTCGGCAATACCCCAGTACTCGGCAATACCCCAATACCCTGCATGATACTTTGCAATACCCCAATACTCTGCAATACCGCCTATGGGGATTTTTAAGTAGCGAAGTTTGGCGCCATTCCACGAGTGTGCGCAATTTTGAAGTGTGACATGTTGGGTATCTATTTACTCGGCGTAACTTCATCTTTCACATTATGAAAAAAAATTGGGCTAACTTTACTGTTTTGTTTTGTTTTAAGCACAAAACAGTTTTTTAAAAAACACGCGTTCAATAAATTTCTGCGAAAATACCGTGCGAGATAAAAAGTTGTAACGGCCGCCATTGTATTCTTTAGGGTCTTTGCTAAAAAAGCATATATAATGTTTTGGGGTTCTATGTAATTTCCTAGCGAATAAATGATGATTTTTCCATGTAGGAGAGAAATGTCAGAATTGGTCTGGGTGTTCCAGAACGCCTGATGGCGCTCCCTGCATGTTGGGCCTCTGTATGTGGCCACGCTGTGTAAAAGTCCCACACATGGGGTATCGCCATACTCAGGAGGAATAGCAGAATGTGTTTTGGGGTGTAATTTGTGGTATGCATATGCTGTGTGTGAGAAATAACCTGCTAATATGACAGAAACAATTTTTTTTTTTTTTTTTTACAGAATTTTCAGTCGTTTTCTTTTATAGCGCAAAAAATAAAAAACCCAGAGGTGATCAAATACCACCAAAAGAAAGCTCTATTTGTGTGAAAAAAAGGACAAAAATTGTCATTCAAATTGTGAGAGCACCGAAAGCTGAAAATTGGTCTGGTTAGGAAGGGGGTTTAAGTGCCCAGTGGTCAAGTGGTTAAAGGGGGGGGGGGGGGGTTCAAGTAGCTGGCCTTGCCTAGGGTGCAAAATAGTCTAGCACCGGTGGCGGCCCTGCATAGAACGCCACGTATCTAGAACAGCTTCTTCTCAGGAATCATGTCACTCATATGTAATATTATTCCTATAGTGTGAAATCTGTCATTCCAAGCAGATAAGTAGACCGTCATGTCAGCCGTATAATCTGTCTCCTCCTCTCTAGGTTACAACACGTCCGCTCCGTCTACACAACTTCTGCTGGAACACTCAGCATGCTGTACGAGGAACCAGCGTGCGTTTAGAGTATTCAGAACACACCTCCGCACGCTCTAGACGTCACGCCGTCAGAGAACGACCCATTCCTTGGGAAGTGTGGGAAATGTAGTTCCGGATGTCCCGCTTTCAGGTGACATTGCTGTGTACACAGAGATTGTTGGACTCGTCTTCCCGGCGTCCTCCGCGGTCCATGTGCTTGTAGGCTTTACAGCGCGTTGCATCAGCTGTGCTGGATGTTGTAGGTGCCGGTTGTTTGTGGTTGGGGTTCATTGAGCTGGTATGAAGCTGTTCCTGAGTGAGGGGAACCCGCACGGGGTGAAGGTGCTGGCCGCAGCCGAGACTTGGGCAGCACAGGTGGAGATCCAGAGGCTACAGCAGGAGGGTAAGAGGTTCAGAAGGGGTAGACACAGGACATGGGCTCCTCACGATGGGTGCCCACTGGTGAGACAGGGCATGGGCTCCTCATGATGGTTGCCCACTGGTAAGACAGGGAATGGGCTCCTCGCGATGGGTGCCCACTGGTGAGACAGGGAATGGGCTCCTCGCGATGGGTGCCCACTGGTGAGACAGGGAATGGGCTCCTCGCGATGGGTGCCCACTGGTGAGACAGGGAATGGGCTCCTCGCGATGGGTGCCCACTGGTGAGACAGGGAGTGGGCTCCTCGCGATGGGTGCCCACTGGTGAGACAGGGCGTGGGCTCCTCGTGATGGGTGCCCACTGCCGAGACAGGACGTGGGCTCCTCGTGATGGGTGCCCACTGCCGAGACAGGACGTGGCCTCCTCGTGATGGGTGCCCACTGCCGAGACAGGACGTGGCCTCCTCGTGATGGGTGCCCACTGCCGAGACAGGACGTGGGCTCCTCGTGATGGGTGCCCACTGCCGAGACAGGACGTGGGCTCCTCGTGATGGGTGCCCACTGCCGAGACAGGACGTGGGCTCCTCGTGACGGGTGCCCACTGCCGAGACAGGACGTGGGCTCCTCGTGACGGGTGCCCACTGCCGAGACAGGACGTGGGCTCCTCGTGACGTGTGCCCACTGCCGAGACAGGACGTGGGCTTCTCGTGACGTGTGCCCACTGCTGAGACAGGACGTGGGCTCCTCGTGATGGGTGCCCACTGCCGAGACAGGACGTGGGCTCCTCGTGACGGGTGCCGACTGCACCCCAATGCACTTGCGACACATTGCATGGGCACACACACACCACCATGCATTGTATCTACGCTGCATTGAAAACTTTTTTTTTTTTTGTTCTGCTGTGTTAGACAATTCATTTGCATGGGCTACCTTAAAGTGGTAATAAAGTCGTTCTGTTTATCTTAGGCTTACCTGTAAGTAAATCATAAGGCCTACCTGTAGGCACTGTAAATATATCCTAAATGTGCACTGATCAGGAGATACCTCTGTAGAAACCGGTGATGTCACCGGCGTATGCACCCTGAAGACCCGGCATACCCCTGCTGTTCCTTCAGAGCCCTTCGCAATTAGCGGGACTCCCATGCGCAGGAGTGGTGTCACTGCTGCTCGGCCAGAGAGGCGGCCGGAGCCCACGAACCCAGATGGCAGCCCTGTCAGTGGTGACAGCGTGCCACTGGGTGACTTCGCTTTAAGGTTTTATTTTTTATAATGTGCTAGTATGCAGAGCATACTATAACATCATGGCATTACTTTGCAGGATAAAAGTTTTTTTTTTTTAATTTATTTTTATATATATATATATATATATATATATATATATATATATATATATATTCCCTCCCCCCACTCCTGATTGTAAAGGCGGGTGGGGAGGGTAGAGGTGATCCTGCCCTGAAGGTCCTTGTGCGGAGACTTTTTTTTTTTTTTTTAAGGTGACGACTCTCTGTCCCTGTCTGTTGTCCTTTTTTGTCACATGGACTTCCAATGGGGACTACAATGTACCCTTCACCAGCTTTTATTTTCCACAGATTTATAACGGTATCAGTCATCTATGTGTAAGCTCTGCATAGTTCATCAGTTCTTTGACCTGGAACAAACCTGCAAGTTAGAAAATCATAACGCATGACCTTCATAATTCCATGCTATTTACTAATATTGATACTTTCTAGCTTGCCAGCTGTTTGTTTTTTGTAAAGCTTTTTACTATCCCGTGGCATTTGTGTATGATTTGATTTGTGTTGTTCTCTCCTAGAAAAAGTCGTTTCCTTCTTGTCACAGCCCAAACTGCCAGCACTACAACTTGATAATGGGAATTTCCTATTTACTCCAAATGCAATCTGTAGGTGAGTAGACCTAGTGTTAGATCTTTTTTTCTTTTTAGTCTGAATGTAAAAAATAAAATCCACTGAAAAAAGTAAAATTCTAAAGTGATCATTTCAGAATTGATCTGTAGCTCCATACACAATTTCATCAGGTTAAATGAGAAGTATAGCCACATTTTTGGCTATACTTCTCCTATGGATCACAGGAGTGACGTTTTTTCCTCTCTCCTGTGAACTATTTTCATCAGACAGCGGGCTAAAGTCACAGAGCTGGTCCAGACTCTGAAAAAATCCTGACTATACTGGCACCTGGCTCAGCCTTTCAGTGATCCCCCGAGAGCCCGAGCCACCCCCTCCGCATGCCAATGAGTGCTGGAGGGGCAGAGCAGAGAGCTGGAGACTGACAGCCAAGGACCTGTTCTCTGAGCGGAGGTGGAGGACTGAGTGATCAGCGGTGTTTGATTGCTCAGTTATCACTACTGGGGGGGGGGGGGGGCAAGATGCAGCATCAGATCGAAGCAGCATCAGATCGATGCATCCACTTAGGTGGGTTTAAATGTTGTATGTGTGTTGTGTTTTTTTTTTTTTTTTTTTTTTTTTTTTTTTTTTTTTTTTTAATACAAAGCAAGCGAGGAGCTAATTATAATTATAATGTTGTTAACAACAACAGTTTGCGCAGCGCTTTGCAACATGGGGGCCGACAGTACTGTTACAATAAAATTCAATAAGTAGACTTTACAAACGTTGCTGTGCTTTTTATTAGGGTTGTCCCGATAACACTTTTTTAGGACCGAGTACAAGTACCGATACTTTTTTTCATGTATTCGCCGATACCAATACTTTTTTTTAAATGTGTCCCCAAATGCAGCCATGTCCCCCCCACATATTGCAGCCATGTCCCCCCCACATATTGCAGTCATATCCCCCCCACATATTGCAGCATGTCCCCCCCACATATTGCAGCCATGTCCCCCCCCCCACATATTGCAGCCATGTCCCCCCCCCACATATTGCAGCCATGTCCCCCCCCCCACATATTGCAGCCATGTCCCCCCCCCCATATTGCAGCCATGTCCCCCCCCCACATATTGCAGCCATGTCCCCCCCCCCACATATTGCAGCCATGTCCCCCCCCCCACATATTGCAGCCATGTCCCCCCCCCCACATATTGCAGCCATGTCCCCCCCCCCACATATTGCAGCCATGTCCCCCCCCCCCCACATATGCAGCCATGTCCCCCCCCCCACATAATGCAGCCATGTCCCCCCCCCCCCACATAATGCAGCCATGTCCCCCCCCCCCACATAATGCAGCCATGTCCCCCCCCCCCCACATAATGCAGCCATGTCCCCCCCCCCCACATAATGCAGCCATGTCCCCCCCCCCACATAATGCAGCCATGTCCCCCCCACAGCCATGTCCCCCCCAATGCAGCCATGTCCCCTGTACCTAAATGATGATGCCGCCGCCGCGTTAATCACCGCGCAGCGAACTTTACGGGCAGCTTTCGTTTGAATAGCTGTTTTCCCTGCCGCATCGTGTAAAGGACACTCCCCCTTGCTTGGGATTGGACAGATCCGTCCAATCCCGAGCAAGGGGGAGTGTCTATGCACGGCGCAGCAGGGAAAACAGCTATTCCAACTAAAGGTGCCTGTAATGTTTTCCGCACGGTGATTAACAGGGCAGCGGCGGCTTTGCGATATACGGCAGGGGGGGGGGGGGGGTCAAGTATTCTCTTCATGCTTTGGGGGCATTTGCGGGAGTACAAGTACTCCCGCAAATACTTGGTATCGGTACCGATACTGGTATCGGGACAACCCTACTTTTTATAATTGCAGGATGTCTTCTAAAGCCCGCTTCAGACTGGTGCAGGCTCCGGTCTCTAGGTAGGGCAGCTCATTCATTTCAGTGGGTTGCCCTATCCTCAGAAATGTAAGGAGAGAAGCTCCGAACCCTTTCTAAAAACCACGCCGCTCGCACAATGAGATTTATGCTGATGCGTGGGGGTACCCTTAAGAATTAATAGCACCCCCTGCATCTCCTAAACAGCAGTGCATTTCTGTCGCACATTGGGAATGGGCCGATTGTATAAACTTGCCTAACTGGTCCTCAGAGTTATAGCAATAGAAGTGATAAGGGGAAGTTCACTTTTTTTTCTTTTTTATTTGTAGGTGTTTTTATTTGTCTGCTGGGAAGGAGACAAGTGACCTCATTAATCAGTGGCTAGAATGGGAAGCTACAGAGCTGCAGGTATATTCCCTGAGCATGTCCATACTTGCCACACTGTTACATATAAAAATAGCGTGTGCTAACAGGTTTTACTTTGTTTCAGCCATCAGTCTCTGCTGCTTTGTATGCTCATGTGGTGCAAGGGAGGAAGAAGGAAGACGTTCTACAAACAGTTAACAAAGCTCTTATCTACATTGCTCAAAATATTACAAAGAAAGCATACCTTGCTGGCGTAAGTGTATAAAGCAAAGTTTGTGAACATTTTCCTTACTCATGGGATTAAAGCTGAACTCTAGGCAGATGATAGAGTTTTTAGAGATAATAAGTTTGCCCACTTGCAATAAAATGAAGGGTCTATAGTTTTTATCATAGGTGTATTTCAAATGATAGAGACAGAATATCAACCAAAAATACATAAAACAAATGCTACAAACTAGGTTGCAGTTCAATTTTATGGAGGGATTTTTGGTTGTTATTCTGTCTTTATCAATTAAAATACACCTATGATAAAAAAAACTATAGACCCTTCATTTTGGGAACACAAGCTGGCATAACTTACGTTGGACGTGTGTCTGGCTGGGCGTAGGTTACGTTAACGGCGTACACAGTGATCCGGTGTATCACAGCCCCTTAGGCAGTTGTTCCGACGTGGTTGTGGGCATGCACAGTTCGTTATACGTACTTGTCTGGCACTCGACCTATCATTTGCATGGGGTCATGCTTTATTTGCATGGATCACTTCCACTTACGCTGGCCTACGCCTTCGAAAATGCGCTACGCTGGCACATCTTGGTGAGCAATGGCTTGCTGAATGTGCAGTGCTTTCCTCTCCGCGCTGCCCCTGTGTGTGTCCGCTACGCCGGCGTAAATGTGCGCCCACTCTCTGTGAATTCGGGCCATAGTGCCCAGCACAGCAGGCACAAGTGTTAAATGGTTGCAGTTGCGATTTGAATCCTCTAAGTTTGGAGCTCACTGAAACCAGAAATAAAGATAAGAGTTCCTAGCCTCAAACAAATGGTGTCTGTATCTGCTGCTGTCACTCACACTCTATAAGGAAAGTGTATGTTGCAGCATTGGGACCTGTACTGGTCTGCTGTGGTTTACATGTTATAGGATTACACTGTTGTATGATGCTTATAAGAATGCTCACGATCTTTTGTTTGTTGGTAGAGTTTCCAGTATAGATCGTAAACCTCCACAGATGGGCACTATGACGAATTGCCAATTTGGGTTCTGTTTTATCAGTTGTTGGTTTCCACTTGAGAGACTTAAGTGGAGTTTTACCCGTTTTTCAGTTTATTGAAAGCCAGCAGCTACAAAAAGTATAGCTGCTGACTTTTAATAAACACACACTTGCCTGTTTCGCAGTTTAGTGATGCGGCCGCCCGAAGCCTCGCTTCTCTCCGCGGCGCCATCATTGCAACTGTGGGCACCCGGCCCGGGCGCACACTGCGCTGTGCTCTTTTAATGGCCAAGCAATCTCCTGGGACCTGTGACGTTTCCCAAAAGATTGCGGAGGGAGGGAGAGAGGAGGAAGCAGGACGTGGAACAGGAAGTACCTGTCAAAACTAGGTACCCCCCCCTCAAATATTACATGCCAGATGTGGCATGTAAGGGGGTGAGGAACTTTTGGGTGGAAATCTGCTGCTTTAACATTTTATCCCAGTGATCACTGCCACTGGTATAGGACGTGAGGCAAACTCTCCTTGGAAACCTGTCTGGGTTCTACCCCCTCCCTAACCCTACTGAAAATAAAATCTTTTGTAATATAAAATAATTTTTATTTAATTTTTTCTTAGGATGTGCTGTCAGTCGCTGATATTGTGGTCTGGGGAGCAATTTACCCCCTTATTATAGATGGAGCAAGCCTGCCAGGTAAGTTTTATTTATGTAACATATGATAAATGGATTTGAATTTATATTTTACAGTTGGATAGTAAAGCCCCATATCCACAGTTGAAACCCTGGACATAAATTTGCGGCATGCCAAAAAAAAAGTATTCGGGTTTCTGTGTAGATGGGGAGGTGTTCTGTGAAGGTGATATTTCCTATTCAGCTGAAAGATGTGCTTTTCTCACCTAAAAAATGCTAGGTCCCAAGGTGGGGTTCCTAAAAGTGTGTGGATGTCTTCCAGTCAATCCCTGTGGAACCCATTCAAATGAAAGTGGTAAACATTTGACATGAAATGGGAACAAAATATATCCCTCTATAGCATGGGTGCTCAACCTGTGGCCCTCCAGCTGTTGCAGAACTACAAGCCCCATGAGGAATTCCAAGCTGCTCACAGTTACAAGCATGACTTCCAAAAGCAGAGGAGGCATGATGGGAGTTGTAGTTCCATAACAGCTGTAGGGCCACAGGTTGAGCACCCATGCTATAAAGTATGTACTTGTCTCAATCCAGGGTGCCAATTTTAATTTTCATCTGCTGCTTCATTCCTCTGGTATAAGCACGCGTCACTTCTGAAAGGTTTCCTGACACCAGGAGAAAAAGGGTGACAGAGGAGGGCACAGTCTGTGATTGACAGCTTCAGCTCTGCTGCTATATGCTGTGTGAAGGGGGTGTGTCCTTTCATACAATCCGCTCTCAGAGCTCTCCTCAACTTCAGCTCACCCCCCCCCCCCCTGCTTTTTTCAGAGCTGAGAGATCCTGTGTAAATTCTGCACTTTGGATGCAGGGGAAATAAGGCATAGATAAACAGGTACAATGTATGTAGGATGATTGGTTTCATGTTTGCGTATCAGCTGAGGCCAGTCACTTCACATGGTGTATGAAAGAGTTTACTACCGCTTTCAGCCCTGCTCTTCTACTATTGAGCCCCTCTCCCTTCTATCCAATGGTAAATTCCAGAGTCTCAGGCCTTGTACACACGATCAGTCCAAACCGATAAAAAACGGACTGATGGTCTGATGTGCGTACACACCATCAGTTCAAAAACCGATCGTGTCATAACGCGGTGATGTAAAACACAACGACGTGCTGAAAAAAGCGAAGTTCAATGCTTCCAAGCATGCGTCGACTTGATTCTGAGAATGCGTGGATTTTGAACCGATGCTTTTGCGTACTAACCATCAGTTTTGACCGATGGTCAGGCGTCCATCGGTCCGATTTTAAAGCAAGTTTTAAAACTTTGGACAGAAGGACAAAAAACTGATGGGCCATACACATGGTCAGTTTGGACCGATGAAACTGGACTTCAGTCCGTTTTCATCAGTTTGGACTGATCGTGTGTACGCGGCCTTAGTGTGCAGTAGAATTGGGCAGGGATTAACCACTTAAGACCCGGACCTTTTAGGCAGCTAACGGACCCGGCCAGGTTTTGCGATTCGGCACTACGTCGCTTTAACAGACAATTGTGAGATGTGGCTCCCAAACAAAATTGGCGTCTTTTTTTTCCCTACAAATAGAGCTTTCTTTTGGTGGTATTTGATCACCGCTGCGGTTTTTATTTTTTGCGCTATAAACAAAAATAGAGCGACAATTTTGAAAAAAATGCAATATTTTTTACTTTTTGATATAATAAATATATAAAAAAATAAATTTCCCTCAGTTTAGGCGGATACGTGTTCTTCTACCTATTTTTGGTAAAAAAAATCGCAATAAGCGTTTATCGGTTGGTTTGCGCAAAATGTATAATGTTTACAAAATAGGGAATAGATTTATTGCATTTTTAATTAAAAAAAATTGTTTTACTACTAATGGTGGCGATCAGCGTTTTTTTTTTTTTTTTTTTTTTCATGACTGCGACATCATGGCGGACACTTCGGACAATTTTGACACATTTTTGGGACAATTGTCATTTTCACAGCAAAAAAATACATTTAAATTGCATTGTTTATTGTGAAAATGACATTTGCAGTTTGGAAGTTAACCACAAGGGGGCGCTGAAGGGGTTAAGTGTTCCCTAATGTGTGTTTACAACTGTAGGGGGGTGTGGCTGTAGGTGTGATATCGATTGTGTATCCCTATAAAAGGGATCACGCGATCGATGCTGCCGCCACAGTGAAGAACGGGGAAGCCGTGTTTACACACGGCTCCCCCCGTTCTTCACTTCGGGGGACCGATCGCCGGACTCCGGCGGCGATCAGGGTCCGAGTCCTGCGGTCCCGGAGCTTCCCACGGCTGGGTAGTAGTACGTAGATTTACCCAGCCGTGCCATTCTGCCGACGTATATGTGCAGGAGGCGGTCCTTAAGTGGTTAAATGTGCAGGGCTGTGATGCTAAACTGTGGTTTAAAAAAATTGTATAGTGTGTTTGTTTTTTGTTTTTTTGCTCTCAGCCATATGCAAACCTCCAAATGTCCACCCGCTCTTTCTAGAACATGACTAACATGTGTTGGGGGTTATTTACTAAAGGCAAATCCACTTTGCACTACAAGTGCAGTCGCTGAAGGTCTGAAATCAGGGGAATCTCTGCTGATTTTATTATCCAATCGTGTGCAAGCTAAAAAGACTATTGGGTGCATTTACATTTGTGGATACACTCACACTGCGTTTAGATGCCATAAGCCCCTATTGGCTGCGACTACAGTCTCATTAAAGGGATGGGAGGCTGCTGACTCTAGCAGCCATTCACACGTAATCTCTCATGCAGCAATCACTTGCAAGTGATTGGCCCTGGATCCAGACTGCCTTGCTTTTAATTGGGCTGCCTATTTGCAGGCACCACAAGCATAGTCGCACAATTGATTACATATGCAGTACATTATTTTTCTGCTTTGTTTTAGGAAGCCATACAAATGCAATCATGATTTAATGTCTACATTTGTTTATACTTAAAGCGGCATTCCACCCAAAAGTGGAACTTCCACTTTAAGCACTCCTCACCCCCTTACATGCCAAGTTTGGCATGTAATTATTTTTTTTGTGGGGGGGGGGGGGCTTTGATAGGAGTGGGACTTCCTGTCCGACTTCCTCCTTCCGCCCAGGGACCGCCTCAGCGACTTCTCTTCTCGCCTTAGGCGGCCCCTCTCTTTAGGGGATTTCCAGGGACACGTGATAGGTCCCAGGAGATCGCCTATCCATTAATAGAGCGCAGCGCGACGTGCGCATGCGCAGTGAGTGCCTGGCCGTGAAGCCGAAAGCTGTCACGGCCGGGTGCCCAGACTATGAATGGAGGCGCCAGCGGAGGGGGGGGGAGAGAGGAGCGGCGCTCCAGGTGGCTGCTTTGCTAGACCGTGGAGCAGGTAAGTGTCCATTTATTAAAAGTCAGCAGCTACACTTTTTGTAGCTGCTGACTTTTAATAAACACTAAAAGGCTGGAACTCCCCTTTAAGATTAGGTATTCATGTCTTCCTTTTTGTTTTTAGAGGAGCTTTCATCTTTCAAGAGTTGGTTTAAAAAAGTAACTGAATTGGACCAATGTCAAAAAGCTAAATCACTTCTGAAAAGCCAGGAACCATCGGTTTTTAAAGCATATCTCCAAAAGCTCCCCGCACCTGTCCAAGTGTCTGAGAAATCTCTTTCTAATGAGCAGGAGGTAAGTGGCTTATTTTGGTTTTCTGCCTTTGTTTCAAAATCTTTTTTCAGTTCTTAGTAGTAGCTTAAATGGAAACTATTATGGTTTTCTTTAGGGTTTTTTAAACCATATGGTTATATAGTTAACTTTATAAAAATATCTGTTTTACAAATATATAATACAGGCTTTTGTGGGGGGAAAAATGGCCTTTGCATAAGAAAAGCAGTTTTCATTTGGATGTTTAACCACTTAAGACCCGGACCAATACGCTGGCAAATGACCCAAGGGGTTTTTGCGATTCGGCACTGCGTCGCTTTAACAGACAATTGCGCGGTCGTGCGACGTGGCTCCCAAACAAAATTCGCGTCCTTTTTTTCCCACAAATAGAGCTTTCTTTTGGTGGCATTTGATCGCCTCTGCGATTTTTATTTTTTGCGCTATATACAAAAATAGAGCGACATTTTTGAAAAAAAATCAATATTTTTTACTTTTTGTTATAATAAAAAACCAATAAACTAAATTTTAGTCAAACATTTAGGCCAAAATTTATTTAGCCGCATGTCTTTAGTAAAAAAAAAATCGCATTAAAAAAAAATTAGCTACCTAGCGGGAACAGCGACACTAATACAGCGATCAGAAAAATGATCGCTTAGTGACGCTGGCAATAGGGAGTGAAAGGGTTAACTAGGGCAGTGATCAGGGGGTTAAAACTTTATTGGGGGGGGGCTACCCTGACACTACTGACTGTCACACTGTCTGTCACACTGACACTAAATACAGTAATCATACATGATTACTGCATTCAGTGACACTGTGACAGGGGGGAGGGGGGGGGGGCGATCGCGGGGGTTAAATGTGTGTGTGTAGTGTAGTGTTGGTGCAGGACTTACTTGTTCTGTGGTGATCTCTCCTCAGCGGCGCTTGAAACAAACGCCGAGGGAGAGATCACGTCGCTTCCTCCTTCCTGTGTTTACACAGGAGGAGGAAGTGACAGGTCAGGCGGGCGCGCGCATTGGCTGGGAGCGATCCGGAGGGGGCGGATGAAAACGGATAGCCGCCCCCACTTGTCGGATCGCTCCTGCAGCCGCGCGGACCGCCGCATGTACGGGGGGGGGTCCGATCGGACCCCCGATCCCCCCCAAGGCACCAACGTATATATACGTTGATGTGCCTGTCGGTGCCATTCTGCCGACGTAAATGTACATGCGGCGGTCCTTAAGTGGTTAAGGTGCGTTTTACACCAGCATATGATGTTGTACCATGGGCACTGGTGTGCGCTGCGAAGAGAACAGGGCATTGCATCACACGGTTTACTTTCTTTTCTTCTTTTTTTTTTCTTTTTATGTAGTCCTAATTTTATTGGAATGTCCCAAACTGACGTTTCATCTTTTATGTACTGCAGCGAGTTGAAATGTGGTAGGAACCACATAAAAATGTACATGTTGCACTTTTTTTTCCCATGGCACACCACCACAGCACGATTTAAATTGGACACAAGGCAAATTGCTTTGTCTATGCATTGGATAATACCGTGTATATATAACACCACTTTCATTGGTATGCTTAAAGGGGTTGTAAACCCTTGTGTTTTTTCACCTTAATGCATCCTATGCATTAACCTCCCTGGCGGTATGATTCTTACTGGTTTTAGGTGCTGAAAGCGGTACCATTATTTTGCATGGAAATTTGGCGTTTTTTACTGTAGGCTTGTAATTCTTAGGAATAACTCACTTAAATCTGACCAAACAAGAGTCTAATAGGCATCCCGGGTATGACATTTAAAAAAAATATATATATATATATATAATAAATAATTATAACAAATAATTCAATAATGTAATCAAATCAAAAACACTGAAATTTGCTCCGATGCAGAATTGTCACTGTCATTATTTTTATTTTTTATGACGAATTTCCCCACAAATCGCTATCGCTAAATTCTGCAAATCATTCTGATTTATAATTGCTGTCTACTAGCTGATCTAAAACCTAATCTAAAATTTTTGACATAAAGGGACACTTTTGGTTGCTATGGACAATCTACAGTTTGCAGGCAGAAAGAACAGTTTTTATTATATAAAAGTACATGTAGGGCACTGGGCAGACCACTAGGGACAAGGGGGTGTGTATTTTTTTACATACAGTACTGTAATCTATAAGATTACAGTATACTGAATGTACTGTGTTTGTTTAAATTTTTGAATATGGCGCCGTTCTCCGCCCCCGTGCGTCGAAACGTCGCAGGGAACGGTGCCCGGCGGCACACGGGGACACTGTGTGAATCAAGCGAGCACCCGCTCGCTCACACAGAGGAGAGGCATCGCTGGATCCAGGAACAAGGTAAGTAAACCATGCCTGTGGATTCGGCGAGGCCGAGTCTGACTCGGGGTTACCGATCGGAGCACAGAAATCTAACCCCGAGTCAGACTCGGGAATACCGCCATGGGGGTTAAAGTGAAAAAAACACCTGGCAGTGACTGGCCCCCCTGTTTTATTTACCTAAGCCCTGGAATTTCCAATGGCGGAGACATGCTCTTCCTCTGCCCGGGGTTCTTGGCTCTTGATTGGATAGATTGATAGTAGCATAGCCCTTGGCTCCCGCTGCTGCCAATCAAATCAAATGTTGGGGCCGAGTCCTACATTTGGTGTCCCCTCACTCCCGGGAGAGCGCTTCTAGGGTGTTATACGATGCGGGGAGGAACACAGAAGATGATTGGGGCCACTCTGCAAAATAAACTGCACAGTGGAGGTAAGTATGTTATGTTTGTTATTTAAAAAAAAAAAAAAAAAGCCTAAAGCCTTTACAATCACTTTAACAGACCAAAAGGAAACAAATAAGATGTGTGTTGTCCTCAATGGTACGTCATATTTTTATGCTCACAGATTCCCGTAGATTATAAGCTGAACTTTCTTTTGATCCATTCTAAGGGTGAAGATACAGCAGCCCGTTTGCTGTCTGAGGAGGATATTGCTGCCGCCACTGAAGCTTGGAAGAAGGGCCCGTCTCTTATTCCAAAGCCAAAACCACAGCAGCACCCAATGTGAGTATATTGAGACCGTCTACTGCAGTTTGGCTTGCAGGCACATTCGGATGTATACATTCTTATGGGGCTGTCATAAACCTTGTACACATGATCAGATTTTCGGACAAACATTCGTCTGTTTTTTTGTTGCACGCTAATCTCCTGACGAAAGTAAAGAGGTTACTCAACATATGAAAATTCTTGTATGACAGAATTCAATTTCAGAAATGACGTAATGTGTTGAATAGTTTTCTATGTGTTCTTTCTTTTCTGAGCATGCGTAGTCTTGCTGTTACGATTTTTTTCGGATTAAAACCATACTTATTAAATGAAAATCGGACGTTTTGGTAACGTACGGTTAAAATTCTATAGTCTGCACATCCAGCTTTTGTTGTATGAAAAATCGGAATTGGCTTTTCAAAAGCACCATGCCAACGATCTGAAAATCACCAGATCGTTAGTCGTACGAAATGTAACTTCTGATTTTCTTATCGTCTGTACAGGCCTTTAGAGTAGTGCCAGTACATTGCCCCACTGATTCTATACCTCAGCCTTAAGCAATGTGGAAAGTACCAGGTGACCATATGGCCCAGGCAAGCCGCAGGATAGATACTTGTATTTGCTTTAGGCCCCTTTTACACCTGCGGACCGTATGTCTGCTTTTTCATCCATCCATTTGCGGATGAAAAGGGGACATACATTGGTCCCTATGAGATTGAGGGTGTCGGTGGATGAACATCCGCTGACACCTGACCTCGTCCGCCTCCGCAATGATCCGATTCTGCAGACGGAAGAACACTGTATTTTTCCTTCTGTCATCGGATCGGATGAACACGGACATACGGTATCCCGCATTTACGTGTGTATATGTGGAGGTGGGGGGGCCTCAAAAAAAATGTGGGGGGACTTGTGTGCTTGGGTGTAACTTACATTTTTTTTTTCATCTTTCCTTTTTTATTTTTTTATTTTTTTCATCTTGTGGTGGATTTTTATTTAACAGGTTTGCTTTGAGATGTGCAAGGTCTAAAAGATCCTGCATTTCTCCTTTTGGACTCCACTGAATTTTTTGCAATGCATTGCAAAACATTTCTTCCGGACTGAGCTAGCTGGGGACACCTAGATGCTGACCCGAAAGTTACATCACGGGTGTTGCTTTCTGGGTCACAGCAAGAAGGGAAGAAGAGCGGACGTGTATCCATTCTTCTCCTTCCCCTGCAGCTGTTGCCACTGGCCATGTCGTTCCCTTGCCCACAGATGGGCAAGCAGGGCTCGGTAAGCATGGCAGGGGGCGCCAGTACCGGGGGGGTGTGAGAGCGCAGCGATGCTTTCCAAATGCTTTTACCTGACAGGCAGGAGGCTGCCTGTCTGCTTCACAGACCAATGGGGTCTCTTCTGTCGTAAAATCTCTGCCTGCCACCCACATTTAAAATATGTTAGCTTAATGCCACTTTTAAGATTGGATAACCGTGTTCCTACATAAGTCCATATGTGACTGATTCCCTTTTAAGGTAGGAAACGTTTGTGCGTGTTTTTAGTATTCTATAACGGAGCACTCTTTTATCAAAACTGGTAACACGATGTGACCTCAGTTCAATTTACAATGACAGAACTTTTATGGGGAGGATATAAGTGCAAAAAAAAAACACGTATTAATTGCTAGTTAATTATGCTGAAATCGGTTACTGTGATGTGCAATAAAAATCAATCCTGATGTGTTGGGGTTTTAGTAATATTTTCATTTGAAACCATATTGTGCTTCTTCAGACTTTTGACAACTGATTCTCTTCCAGCCTGCCCGTAGAAGGTGAGAAAAACTTGCTGATTACCAGTGCGTTACCCTATGTGAATAATGTCCCTCACTTGGGGAACATCATCGGGTCTGTGCTCAGTGCTGATGTCTTTGCCAGGTGAGCTATATTTGAAACCAGCTGTTTTATTTAGAAGTGGCGCTGCATAAAATATACTCCTGATATGACTTCAGTCCTGATATATTTTTTTTATTTTTATATTTGAACTTTATTAAGGGTTAGGGTTTACTTGGCGAAAGAACTGGCAGGTTTGAGCAATCCTTGATTGCAGCAATCATTTCTGCTGACTGATTCTTCCACAGAGGTTTGGGAGAAACTTGCAATGGTTTAGCAGAGAAAGCAGACGCATTATCTCTCTAAAGAGAAGAAACCCTTTGTTAAATCCCCTGGGGGGCAGTACACATACCCATTGGTCCAGTTTAAATATGTGGTGCAACTGGTGTGGTTACTGAGTAATGTGGTCAGACAACTTTCCTCCCTCGCCCCACCTCTGCCTGACCACACTGGAGCAAGGAGATGGACTTATGACTGACAATCTGCAGACAGAGCCCACACCCCTTGTCTACCCACCTCTGAAAACTGCCAGTTCACTCATCTGCAGCCCTTTCTTTTAATTGTGAAGCCTTGTGCCTCCTCTACAGTCTTCATTTTTACTGTAAAGAAATCTGGTGAGAACTAGGGATGAGCCAAACACCCCCCGGTTCTGTTTGCAGCAGAACATGCGAACAGGCAAAAAATTTGTGAGAACACCGTTAAATTTTATGGGACACGAACATGAAAAACCAAAAGTGCGAATTTTAAAGATTAATATGCAAGTTATTGTCATAAAGTGTTTGGGGACCCGGGTCATGCCCCAGGGGACATGTATCAATGCAAAAAGCGTTTTAAATCTAAAGTTTTTTCGGCAGCAGTGATTTTAATAATGCTTAAAGTGAAACAATAAAAGTAAAATATTCCTTTACATTTCTATAGTATGCCTGTAAAGTAGTGCATGTTTACCAAGTTTATAACGGTCTCTGTGCAAAATGGCATTTCTAAAGGGGGGGGGGGGGAGTAATTTAACCACTTAAGGACCGCCTCCTGCACATTTACATCGGCAGAATGGCACGGCTGGGCACATCAACGTATATATACGTTGGTTTTAGTACCCAGCCGTGGGTCATGGGCGCGCACCCGCGGGGCGCCCGTGACCCGGTCCGAAGCTCCGGTACTCGCGGACCCGATCGCCGCTGCAGTGCGGCGATCCGTCCCTGGAGCTGAAGAACGGGGAGAGCCGTGTGTAAACACGGCTTCTCCGTGCTTCACTGTGGCCGCAGCATCGATCACGTCATCCCTGTTATAGGGGGACGTGATCGATGACGTCGCACCTACAGCCACACCCCCCTACAGTTGTAAACACAGGGAACACTCAAAGTCACAGCGCCCCCTTGTGGTTAACTCCCAAACTGCAACTGTAATTTTCACAGTAAACAATGCAATTTAAATGCATTTTTTGCTGTGAAAATGCCAATTGTCCCAAAAATGTGTCAAAATTGTCCGAAGTGTCCGCCATAATGTCGCAGTCACGGAAGAAAACGCTGATCGCCGCTATTAGTAGTAAAAAAAAAATAACTAATAAAAATGCAATAAAACTATCCCTTATTTTGTAAAACACTATAAATTTTGCGAAAACTAACCGATAAACGCTTATTGCGTTTTTTTTAACCAAAAATAGGTAGAATACGTATCGGCCTAAACTGAGGAAAAAAAATGTTTTTTTTATATATTTTTGGGGGATATTTATTATAGCAAAAAGTAAAAAATATTGCATTTTTTTTATTTTTTAATTGTCGCTCTATTTTTGTTTATAGCGCAAAAAATAAAAACCGCAGAGGTGATCTAATACCACCAAAAGAAAGCTCTATTTGTGGGGAAAAAAGGACGCCAATTTTGTTTGGTAGCCACGTCGCACGACCGCGCAATTGCCAGTTAAAACAACGCAGTGCCAAATCGCAAAAAGGGGCAAGGTCCTTTACCTGCATTTTGGTCCGGGTCTTAAGTGGTTAAAACTACTTGCGGCTATAATGAATTGTCGGGTTTCGGCAATACAGATAAAAGTCATTGAAAAAAAATGCGTGGGATTCCCCCAAAATTCCATTACCAGGCCCTTCAGGTCTGGTATGGATATTAAGGGGAACTCCGCACCAAAATTTAAAAAAAAAATGACGTGGGGTTCCCCCCCAATAAATCCATATCGGACTTATTCGAGCAGGAAACCATACCAGGCCACATGCCCTCAACATGGGGAGGATGTCCCCATGTTGATGGGGACAAGGGCCTTATCCCCACAACCCTTGCCCGGTGGTTGTGGGGGTCTGCGGGCAGGGGGCTTATCAAAATCTGGAAACCCCCTTTAACAAAGGGGACCCCCAGATCCTGGCCCCCCCATGTGAATTGGTAACGGGGTTCATTGTACCCCTACCATTTCACAAAGTGTCAAAATGTAAAAAAAAAAAACACAAAAAAAGTAATAAAATAATAAAATAAAATGTAATAAAATAAAAATCCTTCTACGATCCCGGTCCCGCTGCTATGAATGATGCCGCCTCCACCAGAGGCTCCTGGCCGCATGACTCGTGAGCTGTCTGACCGCTCTTTTATAAATTAGGGCAGGACCACCCATCACCCCGCCCCCTATGACCTGTCACCGGAAACCCCCGTTGCGTCGGAGGGGGCGGGGTAAATCGTCATGTCATGGGTGGCCCCGCCCTTGATTATCATTCGGCCATAATTTAAGCATGTTTTTTTTAATACTGCTTCTCCCCTATGTTTCTCATTTGTTGCATAGTAATATTTGTACATGATCCAGTACTAGTATCTGTTTGATTTCACTGAAAATAAAATCTTGCATTGGATCTTGCAGGTACTGTCGGCTAAGGAACTGGAACACTCTGTTTGTGTGTGGGACAGATGAATATGGCACAGCCACTGAAACCAAAGCAATGGAAGAAGGGCTAACCCCACAGCAGATCTGTGACAAGTACAATGCTGTCCACACTGCCATATACAAATGGTTCAACATTTCCTTTGACTATTTTGGCAGAACAACAACTTCACACCAAACAAAGTAAGAAATCAGCCTGGTCTCTTTCCATTTTCTTCCCACTTTTAAAATATGTGTAAATCCTAACAATGAACATTTTATTTTCTTCCTTTTTGGTCTGTTAAAGGAGTAGTTCCCCCAAAAACCTTTTTTTTTAACATTGATTGAGGCTCGTTTTGTCAAGGGGAATCGGGTGGTTTTTTTTTTTTAGAAACAAAGCAGTACTTACCGTTTTAGAGATGCATCGTCTCCGACGCTTCCGGGTATGGTCATCGGGGAAGGGCGTTCCTATTTGATTGACAGGCTTCCGACGTTCGGATACATCGCGTCACGATTTTCCGAAAGTAGCCGAACGACGGTGCGCAGTATAGAGCCGCACCGGCGCTCGGCTTCTTTCGGCTACTCGTGACGCGATGTATGCGACCGTCAGAAGCCTGTCAATCAAATAGGCACGCCCAGACCAGACGATCATACCCGGAAGCGACGGAGACGATGCATCTCTAAAATGGTAAGTACTGCTTCGTTTCTAAAAAAAAAACACCCGATTCCCCTTGACATAACGAGCCTCAATCAATGTTAAAAAAAGGTTTTTGGGGGAATTACCCCTTTAAATATACTATTGAAACGTCATTTGATCTATTCAATAAGGTAAAAAAATACCTGTGTGTTCTTTCAGAAATCAAGTAAACTAATATCTTTTTTGTGCTGCGTTGTTGATAGTCGGCATTCTTCCCAGCTATTTCTGTTGACTACAGAATACCTCCCCGCTATTCTGTGAAGATGAAGGGAGGGGAAGTTGTTCTGTAAGCCTAATATACTTCCTGTGATAGGGTGGCAACGTTGCTCCCCCATAAATACAGTATGGTATATAAGCGTTGTCGCCCTATGGCAGGAAGTGTTACTGGCAGGATCACCAGGTAACAAGTGGGAGAGAAAAATTCAGCAAACGCGTCTAAGGTCTAACAGGCTGTATTGTATAACATTTTTGTTCTTGGGTTTGGATAAGTTTTGAAGCTTCATAGTATATTTTTGTTTGTACATTTATACAGTAGTAAGTACGCGGAACAAAATAAGTCGGTGGGCTCTTCATTTAAGGAACAGACAGCAGTTGGCATCCCATTTTTTTTTTTTTGCTGTAGGTCTTTGAAGTCTCTATACCCTGTAAACAGTCATTTTAGCCAAAACATTTTTTTCCTTTACAACTCCTTTTTAAGCTGACCATACAGTATGTATTACTCTTTATAATCTAAGAACTATGAAGCACCTGATTGCATATAAATTAAGTAATTGTTGGAGGAAGCCAACCCAAATACGTCAAATACACACACTCCAGTGATGCTGTCCAGAGTGTCATTGGCACAAATCTGCAAAGCAAAATACCTTTTGCCAGCCTAAAAAAAAGTGTATACTTTTGTTTGGGAAGAGAAAGATCATTGGGAGATCTTCATCCAAATTGGGGCTGCCACTGTCTGTACAAATTTACTTACGACTTTGACCGATTAGGCCCCTTTCACACAATCTGGTCTGCCTGTCCATTTTTCAGGAGGACTGGATCGGGCCACCTATTGTCTTCTATGGGGTGGCGGATGTCAGCTGACACCCCCCTGGCATCCGATCTGACAAAATCTGATAAAAAGATGTATGGCGATATGTTCGCCATCCGTCCAGCGGGTCGGATCGCATGACCGTCAGTTGAAGATAGACTGCATGTCCGCTTCCATCTGACTGCCACATAGAGTAGAGTGGGCTCTGTCCTTGTCCCCTCTGTATAGCGGTGCAGACAGGACCTGTTATCTGCCTGCTCAGCAGAGAGATCCCCCGCTGAGCAGGCGGATTCCCACCCGGTCAGATCTGCCCCGTGTGAAAGGGGCCTTATACCCCACTGTTGTGCTACAGTGAAACTTTTGTGAAATTATGACAAAAGTGGATGCTGGTGTATTTCCTGGCAAGGGAGTAATATGTGTGTAATAAAGATCTGTGAAGTTAATGCTGGTGTTATTCATAGCAATAAAGTAAAGTTTGTGCACATGTAATACAGAATCGCTCAGGACATCTTCCATCGACTACTGAAAAGAGGCTTCTTGTTGGAAGACACCGTGGAGCAGCTGCGGTGCGAGACCTGTCAGAGATTCTTGGCGGATCGTTTTGTGGAAGGAATATGCCCTTTCTGTAAATATGAGGAGGCCAGAGGTGACCAGTGTGACAAGTGTGGAAAGCTTATCAATGCTGTAGAGTTAAAGGTACTGCCACAAAGACTTTGTTGTCCATGTCTGTATATCTGTTTAGACCGGATAATAATTAGGTCCATCTTTATCAATATGTGCACAGCCTCAAAGATGTCAGAATTAAGTTATTGGGTCATATAGGGTGTTTTACTATAGAGGGTGGGTGGGCAGTTGGATTTGCAGAATTCCCTCACCCACCTCTTGTCCCAGAGATTTGTGCTAGTGCTGCCACAAGACCGATTCAAACCTGTTTACAGACTAAAGCCCAATGGGGGGGGTATTCATTCCGTATTTTTTTTATTTTTTAAACCTGCAAGGCAATGTCATAATGTGAAACTTGCCTTAAAATGAAGCCCCCCAGCGGCGTGCTGTGACCTCTGAAGGTGCTTCTATCTTCACCCAGTCTTCCTTCCGGGTTCGCTGTCTCCAGATGTGTGAGTGGCCAGAGCCGCAATGACGTCACTGCGAGAGTCTTTGTTAACGGGCATGCAGTGTTTTCAGAGCGCATGCACCAGTGATGTCACTGGCTGAATCTAAAGTAAATATCTCCTAAGCAATGCACGTTTAGAAGCTATTTACAGTACCTATACGTAAGCCTTTTTTTTTGCATGGGAGTTTATTGCCACTTTAAGCTCAGTTTGCAGAACCCTGTGCTTGGTTCTCTCTGCTCTGCAGAAACCGCCCTTTGAACCAATCTGCGATATCACCTAGAGGATCTTTCATCCATAAAGTAGCCCTTTTGATTGCTATCATATCTTCCATGTGTTTTTCTGAACTGGTGGCCCTTTCCTGTAAAGTGCCTTTTCTCATACTTCAGTGACAAGGTTGTCTTACAATCAAGGCCATTATTTCACCTGAAGGTGGTCTCCACATTCCACCTCAACAAGGACATTGTCCTCTCATGCTTATGCCCTGCTTCTAAGCATCCAAAGGAAATCTCTGTCATCTGGCTGTAGTCGGAGCCTTTAGAGCAGGGGTCTCAAACTCAAATTACCTGAGGGCCGCAAGACAAGTTTTCATATCCCATGGGGGGCCGCATGCAAACTTTCAAACTTCAAAAACAGTACTGGTGTCAGCGAACGTATTATTAACCCCCAGCTCTGTGTCAGGGGACGCATTATTAACCCCCAGCTCTGTGTCAGGGGACGCATTATTAACCCCCAGCACTGGTGTCAGGGGACGCATTATTAACCCCCAGCACTGGTGTCAGCGGACGCATTATTAACCCCCAGCACTGGTGTCAGCGGACGCATTATTAACCCCCAGCACTGGTGTCAGCGGACGCATTATTAACCCCCAGCACTGGTGTCAGCGGACGCATTATTAACCCCCAGCTCTGTGTCAGGGGACGCATTATTAACCCCCAGCTCTGGTGTCAGCGGACGCATTATTAACCCCCAGCACTGGTGTCAGCGGACGCATTATTAACCCCCAGCACTGGTGTCAGCGGACGCATTATTAACCCCCAGCACTGGTGTCAGCGGACGCATTATTAACCCCCAGCACTGGTGTCAGCGGACGCATTATTAACCCCCAGCACTGGTGTCAGCGGACGCATTATTAACCCCCAGCACTGGTGTCAGCGGACGCATTATTAACCCCCAGCACTGGTGTCAGCGGACGCATTATTAACCCCCAGCACTGGTGTCAGCGGACGCATTATTAACCCCCAGCACTGGTGTCAGCGGACGCATTATTAACCCCCAGCACTGGTGTCAGCGGACGCATTATTAACCCCCAGCACTGGTGTCAGCGGACGCATTATTAACCCCCAGCACTGGTGTCAGCGGACGCATTATTAACCCCCAGCACTGGTGTCAGCGGACGCATTATTAACCCCCAGCACTGGTGTCAGCGGACGCATTATTAACCCCCAGCACTGGTGTCAGCGGACGCATTATTAACCCCCAGCACTGGTGTCAGCGGACGCATTATTAACCCCCAGCACTGGTGTCAGCGGACGCATTATTAACCCCCAGCACTGGTGTCAGCAGACGCATTATTAACCCCCAGCACTGGTGTCAGCAGACGCATTATTAACCCCCAGCACTGCACACGGACCACTGCACTGCACACTGCCGACAGACCACTACACTGCCGACAGACCACTACACACTGACCACTCACCATCATGGCACAGCACATCAAGGCTCAGAGCCCAGCACATCAGGGCACAGCACATCAGGGTACAAAGCCCGGCATATCAGGGCACATGGGAGCACATCAGTGTACAGGGCACAGGGTACCCTGATGTACAGAGCCCAGCACATCAGGGACACATCAGGGTACATGGGGCACATGGCACATCAGGGTACATGGGGTACATCAGGGCACAATCAGAGCACATCAGGCATACCTCCCAACTTTTCAACTTCAGAATGAGGGACAAATGAGCATACCTCCCAACAAAGTTGTTGAGCGGGGGGGGGGGGGTGGTCCGGATCTGAGTTGTTGAGCGGTGGGGTTCGCAGATCAAAGTTGTTGAGCGGGGGGGTGATCCACGGCTTGGAGTTGTTGAGCAAGGGTTTACTGCGAATCGCGGGGATTTAGTGGTATTCGCGGGCCGTTTTTTTACCGGTCCGCGGGCCGGTACCTTGACACCCCTGCTTTAGAGCAACCCTTCTCTACCTTGGAGGAATCCTTGGCAAAAAGAAAGTCTGCTGCCTCAGTTTTTGAGATGGGAAATTGCATATACTCCAGAATGTTATGAAGAGTGATCAGACGAATTGCAATTAATTGCAAAGTTCCTCTTTGCCATGACAATTAACTTGATCCCATAAAAAAAAAAATTCCACTGCATTTGTGAAGGATTCAGGGTGCCCAAGAAAGTCCAACAAGCACCAGGACCGTCTCCTAAAGAGGATGCTGAGGACTGGGGCAAAGTCATATTCTCCGATGAAGCCTCTTTCCGATTGTTTGGGGCATCAGGAAAAAGGCTTGTCCAGAGAATAAAAGGTGAGCGCTACCATCAGTCCTGTGTCATGCCAACAGTAAAGCATCTTGAGACCATTCATGTGTGGGGTTGCTTCTCATCCAAGGGAGTGGGCTCACTCACAAGTTTGCCCAAAAACACAGCCATGAATAAAGAATGGTACCAAAACGCCCTCCAACAGCAACTTCTTCCAACAATCCAACAACAGTTTGGTGAAGAACAATGAATTTTCCAGCACGATGGAGCACCGTGTCATAAGGCAAGAGTAGTGATAACTAAGTGGCTCGGGGACCAAAACGTTTTGGGTCCATGTCCTGGAAACTCCCCAGATCTTAATCCAATTGAGAACTTGTGGTCAATCCTAAAGAGGCGGGTGGACAAACAAAAACCCACTAATTCTGACAAACTCCAAGAAGTGATTATGAAAGAATGGGTTGCTATCCGTCAGGAATTGGCCCAGAAGTTGATTGAGAGCGTGCCCAGTTGAATTGCAGAGGTCCTGAAAAAGAAGGGCCAACACTGCAAATACTGACTCTTTGCATAAATGTCATGTAATTGTCGATAAAAGCCTTTGAAACGTATGAAGTACGTGTAATTATATTTCACTACATCACAGAAACAACTGAAACAAAGATCTAAATGCAGTTTAGCAGCAAACTTTGTGAAAACTAATATATTTGTGTCATTCTCAAAACTTTTGGCCACAACTCTGTATGTGTATATATATATATATATATATATATGTGTGTGTGTGTGTGTGTGTGTGATTTTATATATATATATATATATATATTAGATCTGCAGCTAACAGAAACGTTGGTTCCTATGAAACGGGAAGTGAATGGACATCTCCCCCTTAATCACCTAAGGACCGCCCCACTTACATTTACTGTGGCAGGGCAGCCCTTAAGCGCAGAATCACGTCACTGTTGTCGGCTCTGGGATGTGCGTGCCGTCTGGACACAACGGTAGCCAATCAGCAGGTCAGGCAGCTGCGATGGCCAGAGGAGAGACAGAACGGCGGTTTGCCTATGTAAACAAGGCAAACTGCCATTCTGTGAGGAAGGAAAATGGAGATCTTGTGTTTCTGCTAAGCAGAAACCATGTATCTCTGTTTTCCTCCAGTGTGCGCATTCCCCCCACAGTTAGAAAGCACTCTCTAGACCTTTAACTACTTGGTCGCCCCTGATGTTATCCCTTTTCTTTCTCGTACATCACGGGACACAGAGCGGCATATTCATTACTATGTGGGTTATATGGAGTACCTTCAGGTGTGGACACTGGCAATCTCAAACAGGAAGTCCCCTCCCTATATAACCCCCTCCCCTAGAGGGAGTCCCTCAGTTTTTTCGCCAGTGTCTTAGGTGTTGGTCACGGAATAGCTTTGCTCCACATCCTTGGGATTAAGGGCGGGCTAACCGGATCTGTCCAAGGAGCCTCAGTGCCAAAGTGGACAGTACCCGGGCCCCAAGCCGTGGGGTTTTGCCTATAATGCTCCTCTTTGGAGGGCTGGACCCTGGGCCCAGGACTTGGAGTTTGTAAAAACCATAAGTTCCTGTTTGCCAGGGTGCTATATAGGTCCAGGACAGTGGGTACCTTCATAGGACCCCAGGGCCTGAAGGTCTACTACGCTACCCACGGAGATGGGAGAAGATTGGATCAGTTTGCTGGACAAACATCCTGCAGCATGGAGCAGGTAAGGGGGAGCCTGCGGGACTTGGTTCGACAGCAGGCTCTCCGGGGTAACCTAAAAGGGGGGATAGCCTAAGTATGCTCTGCATGGGCAACCTTGTTCACTATGTCTGAAGAGAGACAGGATGACACCTTTTCTCCCCCATCACTAGGTCCCCCTGTCTAAATATGTGTGCTAGCTAAACCTGCTGTTTCTTCCTAGGGCTAGTAAGGATCCCTAGGGGCCTTTGGAGAGTCCTACCTGGCCGGGGGTTTGAATCTGCCGCCTGTTTCTGCGTTCCTGGATCTCCAGCAGCGCGGCTCCTCCATGTTCCTCCTGTTTCCGGCATACGCGCGTGCGCGCGCACGTCTTATTGACGTTTTTCGCGCCATTCAGACAGGAGGGCGGGGGGGGGCGTGCCTGCGGCGTCATACAGGGGCGCGCCTTTGTGCTGTTATAGACAGCAGGCATTGTCAGTGCTCAGTCTGAGGCTGATTTTCAGAGGAGAGGACGCAGAGCGGCAGAACAGTGACTCCCGGTGGCGGAAGAGGGGTAGTACATGTGGACTTTGTTCCAATACCTTTTTGTTAAGCCAAGAAATCCCCCTTTTTTGCAGCAGGTTTGGAGGCTGGCAAACTTAGTGTGAGGTCACTGTATGTTGTCAAAAGAAAATATATAATATATTTAAAAAAAAAAAAAAAAAAAAAAAAGAACATACGGGATCCCATCAGTTTTTGGGCATTAGTGATCTATTGTCCCCTAAACTCTGATTTTTGTACTCCTGGCCACTACAGTCTGTTGTGTGGGCGGAGTCCCTCGATTTTGTATTATGGCTTCCAAAGGTTCGGGGTCAAAGGGTACAAAAAAGACCAAAAAAACAAAAGGGTTCCCTCTCTGATTCTGATATGCCGATACTTTCCCCGCAACTTATTAACATAAGAAGCGCCTTGGATGAGCCATTAGGGGGATCTGGTGCGGAGGCTGGCCCAGATCAGCCCAGCCCTGTGTTTATCACAGAGGAGATGCTAGCCGTATCCCTAGGGGGGCTAGAAGAGAGAATAGCAGCATTGATCGCTAGAGCTATTCCTGGTAAGAAACGGGTTAGATCCCCATCACCAGGAGGTGTATCCTCAGATGCTGAGATTCTCTCTCCGGAGGAATTGGAATCACAGGAGGATCAACTAGACCTGAACCAAGAGGGTTCAGGGATTGAGGGGTCTGCCTCGGAGGAACCATTTTCAGATTCCCAGACAGAAAGACTGTGGGTACAGTCTTTGACGGACATGGTCCGCTCGGCATTTAGTTTGCCATTGCCAGAGCCTCAGGTTCCTCCGGTATCCTCTCTGGGCTCTTTGAAAGCTCCGTTAAGCAACGCAGTTTTTCCGGTCCATCCTCTCTTGGAGGAATTGATCTTTCGGGATTGGGTACGGCCGGACAGGATTTTTCTGCCACCGAAAAGATTTGCGATCATTTACCCCATGGAGGAAAAATTCTCCAAGAGGTGGAGGCTCCCAGTAGTGGATGCAGCCATCTCATGTGTGAATAAATCACTAACTTGCCCGGTGGAAAACATACATATGTTTAAAGATCCGGTTGATAAAAGATTAGAGACACTTTTAAAAGCATCCTTTGCTACGGCAGGAGCAGTGGTGCAGCCAGCGGTGGCTGCAATTGGAGTTTGTCAGGCATTAAAAGACCAGACAAAGGAAATGTTAAGGGACATGCCTACCCAACAAGCAGAAGAGTTTTCTGACATTCCCAGAGCTCTGTGTTTTGCGGTAGATGCTATAAAAGATTCCATCCAGCAGGCCTCTCGTTTATCACTATGTTTGGTGCACATGAGAAGGCTCTTATGGTTGAAGAACTGGGCGGCGGAGCCCCCATGCAAGAAGCTTCTGGCAGGGTTTCCCTTCCATGGAGGACGACTCTTCGGAGAGGATCTGGATAAATATATTCAGACTATTTCAAATGGCAAGAGTACCCTTTTACCGGTCAAAAAGACATTCCGGGCTCCTACATTTAAAAGGCAGCTCTTTCCTGTCTCGGGGCCCTCTAATTCCAGGCAGTATCGACGGCCGCCTGCACGATCCAACGTTAACAGTAGAGCGCAGGGACAGACCCCTGGGGGTAAGAGGCCGTGGTATCGCAAGCCGTCAAAGACAGCCCCTAAGTCTGCCTTATGAAGGGGCGCCCCCACTCTCGCGGGTGGGGGGAAGGCTTCGTTTCTTCTCAGAAGTTTGGGAAGCCAAGATCCCCGACAAATGGGTCCGGGCATCTGTAACCACAGGTTACAGACTGGAGTTTCTAAGGTATCCTCCGCCTCATTTTCAAGAATCAAGGCTACCAAGGGATCCAGCAAGGAAGGCCTCAATGCTGGCAGCTTTGGATCACCTGCTTGGCCAGGACGTAATTATAGAAGTGCCAGCCCAAGAGCAAGGCCTAGGTTTCTATTCCAATCTCTTTGTCATACCAAAGCCCAACGGCGATGTCAGGCCAATCTTGGACCTAAAGAGGTTAAACGGTTACCTAAGGGTTCGTTCCTTCCGGATGGAATCCATCCGGTCAGCAGCCGCCGCGCTTCAGAAGGACGATTTTCTGGCCTCCATAGACATAAAGGATGCTTACCTTCATGTACCAATCTTTCAGTCGCATCAAAGGTTTTTACGCTTCGCGGTGGGGCAGCGACACTTCCAATTCAGGGCGCTCCCCTTCGGGCTGGCCACGGCCCCCCGGGTATTCACGAAGATCCTAGCCCCAGTTCTGGCCAATTTAAGGATCCAAGGGGTCACAGTCCTAGCATACTTGGACGACCTTTTAATCATAGATCACTCACGGCCGGGTCTGCAGAAGGCAGTAAACCTCACGGTTCGGTACCTCGAAGAATTCGGCTGGGTCCTGAACCGGGGAAAGTCAGCGTTCCAGCCTACAAAGCAGTTGGAATACCTCGGCATGAGGTTAGACACAGAACATCAAAAGGTGTTCCTGCCCCTTGTAAAGATCGAGGCTATCAAGGGGTTGGTTCAGTTGGTTCTAAACAAGAAAAAACCAACTATTCGCCTGTGTATGCGATTACTAGGCAAGCTAGTGGCCACATTCGAGGCAGTACCATACGCTCAGATCCACACTCGCGTCCTACAGGCAGCCATTCTAGCAGCCTGGGGCAAGAGGGCACATGCCTTAGAGTCCCCTTTGACGCTATCATCAAGGGTCCGACAAAGCCTGGCCTGGTGGTTGAACCCTCAGAATCTTCTAAAGGGAAAATCCTTCAGCCCTGTTGTCTGGAAGGTAGTTACCACAGACGCCAGCCTGGCAGGCTGGGGGGCAGTCTTCGAGGGGTTCTCCCGCCAGGGAACTTGGGTGAAAGCAGAGAGTCAGCTCCCCATCAATATCTTGGAAATCAGAGCTGCTCGCCTAGCCCTTCTGGCTTGGACCTCCAGATTAAAGGGGTTCCCGGTGAGAATCCAGTCAGACAATGCCACGGCGGTGGCATACATAAACCACCAAGGGGGAACCAGGAGCCAGGCCGCTCAGAGGGAGGTGAACTTGATTTTTCAATGGGCAGAGGTTAATGTACCCTGCATTTCAGCGATATTCATTCCCGGAGTGGACAACCTGCAGGCAGACTTCTTAAGTCGCCAGAGTCTGTTGCCAGGGGAGTGGTCTCTGCATCCCCAGGTCTTTCAGACAATCTGCCAGAGGTGGGGAATGCCGGACGTAGATATAATGGCATCCAGGTTCAACAAGAAACTAGACAGGTTCGTGTCGCGAGCGAGGGATCCTATGGCCTGCGGAACCGATGCGTTGGTTTGCCCTTGGCATCAATTCAAACTTCTATATGCATTCCCTCCACTACAGTTACTCCCGCGCCTGTTGCGCAAGATCAGAGTGGAGAACAAGCCAGTCATTCTAGTAGCTCCGGCTTGGCCCCGGAGGACTTGGTACTCACTAGTCCTGAAGATGGCAGTGGGAGACCCTTGGACTCTTCCTCTACAACCAGACCTACTCTCACAAGGCCCGATCCTCCACCCTACATTACAGCGTCTAAATTTGACGGCCTGGAGGCTGAATCCCTGATTCTCAGGGGTAGAGGTCTGTCTAGGCAGGTAATTCCTACCCTGATTAGGGCTAGAAAGCCGGTCTCCAGGGTGATTTATTACAGGGTGTGGAGGAACTACGTAGGCTGCTGTGAATCCAAAAGATGGAATTCCCGCAAATATACTATTGATAGGGTGTTAAGTTTTCTCCAGCTAGGAGTGGATAAAGGCCTGGCACTAAGCACAATCAAGGGACAGATCTCAGCTCTGTCAGTGTGGTTTCAGAGGCCGCTGGCCACCCACTCGCTGGTAAAGACCTTCATACAGGGGGTCTTGCGTATTAATCCTCCTGTCAAGTCACCAATTTGTCCATGGGACTTAAATCTTGTCCTGTCCACTCTACAGAAACAGCCTTTTGAGCCGTTGGCTGAGATTCCTTTAGTCTTACTGACAAGAAAATTGGTTTTCTTGGTCGCCATAGTTTCGGCCAGGAGAGTGTCAGAATTAGCAGCCTTATCGTGTAAGGAACCATATCTCGTTCTACATAAGGACAGGGCAGTTCTCCGGCCCCATCCTTCCTTTCTACCAAAGGTTATATCCAAATTTCACTTAAACCAGGATTTGGTACTTCCATCCTTCTTTCCAAAACCTACATCTAGAAAGGAGGGGTTGCTGCATACCTTGGATATTGTCCGGGCCATGAAGGCCTATCTTAAAGCTACAGAAAAGATCCGGAAGACAGATGTGTTATTCGTTCTACCAGATGGCCCCAAGAAGGGGCAGGCAGCTGCAAAATCCACCATCTCGAGATGGATTAGACAATTAATCATTCAAGCCTACGGTTTGAAGAGGTTGCCTCCTCCGTTGTCGGTAAAGGCCCATTCTACCAGGGCCATGGGCGCCTCTTGGGCAGCACACCATCAGATCTCTATGGCTCAGGTATGCAAGGCGGCAACGTGGTCATCAGTCCACACGTTTACAAGGTTTTATCAACTAGACGTGAGAAGAAATGCGGATGCTGCCTTTGGTCAGGCAGTACTACAGGCTGCAGTTTGAAATCCTCGGGATCAGAAACACCCTTGGTTATAAAAAAAAAAAAAAAAAAAAAAAAAAAAAGTTTTTTTCTTGACTAAGTTGGAATTATTATTATGATTTGAGTTTATCTCTAAATTGAATCCTTCTTTGGAAGATGTCTCCCTCCCCTCATTAAAGCATTGCTTTTGGACATCCCACATAGTAATGAATATGCCGCTCTGTGTCCCGTGATGTACGAGAAAGAAAAAGGGATTTTTAAATACAGCTTACCTGTAAAATCCTTTTCTTGGAGTACATCACGGGACACAGAGCTCCCACCCCTCTTTTGGGTGACCATTTTGGGAGGCATACTGCTTGCTACAAAACTGAGGGACTCCCTCTAGGGGAGGGGGTTATATAGGGAGGGGACTTCCTGTTTGAGATTGCCAGTGTCCACACCTGAAGGTACTCCATATAACCCACATAGTAATGAATATGCCGCTCTGTGTCCCGTGATGTACTCCAAGAAAAGGATTTTACAGGTAAGCTGTATTTAAAAATCCCTTTTTTTTTTTTTTTTTTTTTTTATCTTTTGTAAAAATGTGTTTTACACATGGCGACCAAAGTGTCTCTTTACTGAAGTCTCATCTTCCCAAAGAAAAATCTCCTCCCGTTTTGCACAATCGCCCCTTATTCATGTCGTCAGTTTTCAGCAGCACCTGTATTTCTGAGCAACTATTTTCAAGGATGAAGCACACAAAGGGAAGAATTGGAACCAAAATATCTGATGAGCACCATAAGAATTAAAGTGGTTGTAAACCCTCTGACATGTTTTGCCTACAGGTAAGCATAGATTAAGACTTGCCTGTAGGTGTTTGCAATATCTCCTAAACCTACTTGGTTTAGGCAATATTTGCCAAAAGAATGCACCAATGTCTACGGCGCAGGCGCACTGAGAATACCAGTTTTGAGAATGGGTAATGCCGGCTTTGACAGCTCCCGCGCGGAGTGACGTCTTCGCCGCTCCGAGTGGCGATACCCGGAAGTAACCTCCAGGGGAGATGTCTGTGGCCGGAGGGGGAGACAAGGATGGCTTTGAGGGCTTCGATCTAAGGTAAGTAATTCATAATGAGCTAGAATGCTATTCATACTAGCTCATTATGCCTTTGTCTTTTCAGGTTTTTATTTTTATAAATTTTTTTATTTTTGGGGTTTACAACCACTTTAAGAATGGCTACTACATCCATCAGACCAGATATTAATGGTGTGACTGTTTTATCAAAAACCGTGACAAATATCGCACTAGTTTTACGTTGCTCTCCTTTTTATTTTTAGAATAAAAAATATAAAAAATGTTATTACTCGGGTACTGTGGGGGAGATTTACTAAAACTGGTACACACAGAATCTGTTGCAGCTGTGCATAGTATACTACCCATCGGCTTCTTTAGCTTGTTCAATTAACCACTTAAGACCCGGACCTTTAGGCAGCTAAAGGACCCGGCCAGGTTTTGCAATTCGGCACTGCGTCGCTTTAACAGACAATTGCGCGGTCGTGCGATGTGGCTCCCAAACAAAATTGGTGTCCTTTTTTTCCCACAAATAGAGCTTTCTTTTGGTGGTATTTGATCACCGCGTTTTTTAATTTTTTGCGCTATGAACAAAAATAGAGCGACAATTTTGAAAAAAATTCTAAATTTTTTCCTTTTTTGCTATAATAAATATCCCCCAAAAATATATATAAAAAAAAAAATTTCATGACTTTAGGCCGATACGTATTCTTCTTCTACCTATTTTTGGTAAAAAATAAATAAGTGTTTATCGGTTGGTTTGCGCAAAATTTATAGTGTTTACAAAATAGGGGATAGTTTTATTGCATTTTTATTTTTTTACTACTAATGGCGGCGATCGGCTTTTTTTTTTTTTTTTTTCGAGACTGCGACATTATAGCGGACACTTCGGACAATTTTGACACATTTTTGGGACCATTGTCATTTTCACAGCAAAAAATGCGATCGGGTCCGCGAGTCCCGCGGTCCCGGTGCTTCGGACGTATATGTGCAGGAGGCGTCCTTAAGTGGTTAAGCTTTGACAATAAAACCTGTAGACTGGTCTCTATGCCGAGCTGCAACAGATTCTGCACCCATTTTAGTAAATCTTCCCCATTACCTATATAGGCGATCGTTAACTTTTGATCTACCTTTTTTTTGCTCATCGGCACTCCTTATTGTTAGTGTATTTTTATGTGTGGCCCAATACAATTCCTCGTCTTCCAATGTGGTCCAGGAACGTGCAAAGGTTTTGACACCCCTAGTGTAGTGTAGTATATCCATATGCAACGTTATCTTGGTGATTGGTTGTTTAACACTTGTGTTTTTTCTTTGTTTTACAGAGACCCCAGTGCAAAGTGTGTAAGCAGTCTCCTGTAATTAAATCCTCTCGGCATCTTTTCTTAGACCTGCCTAAGGTATGTCACATTCTGAGAGCATTGTTGTTCTTTTTATTTTTTTGAGGCCTGGTTTTAATATAGCTACTTGAGCTCATCCTATAAATATTTTAACATGTATCTAAAGAAAACCTTTTTTTTCTTAAATGTTCTGATAAATTATTGAAGGTGAAGGCCTCTTAAGTTTTTGGCTGTTACCCTCCAAAGAGATTCACTCATATATTTGTCCTGGTGACTATTGTCACTGGTGAAGAGAAGTCCAATATTTTGAGTCCTGTGACGGCTGTCTAAGGAGGGATTTGCGTTACTTTGAAGAGGTCGCTTTCACTTTCTGCTGCATCTCCAGGATAAGTGAAGGGGCTACAAACCATTTCCTTCTCTAACAAACGGGAGGGGGAAAAAAGCCAATTCTTTTAACCACTTCGTTACCGAGCCTGTTTTTCAGATTCGGTGTATACGAGACTAAAACAGTTTTTTTTGCTAGAAAATTACTTAAAACCCCCAAACATTATATATGTATTTTTTTCTAACACCCTAGAGAATAAAATGGCAGTCATTGCAATACTTTTTCTCACACCGTATTTGCGCAGCGGTCTTACAAGCGCACTTTTTTTTGGAAAAAATTCTCTTTTTTTAATTAAAAAATAAGACAACAATAAATTTGGCCCAATTTTATATATTGTGAAAGATAATGTTACGCCGAGTAAAATGATACCCAACATGTCACACTTAAAAATTGCGCCCGCTCGTGGCATGGCGTCAAACTTTTACCCTTAAAAATCTCGATAGGCGACGTTTAAAAAATTCTACAGGTTGCATTTTTTGAGATACAGAGGAGGTCTAGGGCTAGAATTATTGCTCTCGCTCTATCGATCGCGGCGATACCTCACTTGTGTGGTTTGAACACCGTTTTCATATGCGGGCGCTACTCGCGTATGCGTTCGCTTCTGTGCGCGAGCTCGTCGGGATGGGGCGTTTTAAATTTAATTTTTTTTTTGTTTTCTTATTTATTTTAATTTAGTTTATAATATTTTACACTGAAATAAATAATAATAAAAAAATTATCACTTTTATTCCTATTACAAGAAATGTAAACATCCCTTGTAATAGAAAAAAGCATGACAGGTCCTCTTAAATATGAGATCTGGGGTCAAAAAGACCTCAGATCTCATATTTAGGCTTAAATGCAAAAAAATGCAAAATGCAAAAAAAAAAAAAAAAAATTTTTAAATGTCATTTTTTCAAATGGCATTTAAAAAAAATGTCTCTTTAAGACGCTGGGCGGGACTGACGTTTTGACGTCACTTCCGCCCAGCAGAGCTCTGGGGACGGGTGGGGGCGATTTTTCCCTCACTCGCATCCCCGCTGAGGAGCCGAACGGACCCGATCGCCTCCGCCGCTACCGACGGCTACGGTAAGCGGCGGAGGGCGCGGGAGAGCGGCGGGAGGGGGGGGCACCCTCTCCCGCCACCGATAACGGCGATCTCTCGGCGAATCCGCTGCGGAGACCGCCATTATCGTGTACAGATCCGCCCCATGAAGAGATGGATATCTCGGTTGTGGCAGCAGCTGCTGCCGTTACCGAGATATCCATCTTTAAAAAGAAGGACGTATTATGACAATGGGGCGGATCTCAAGTGGTTAAACAAGTTTTAGCCATCTGGCAGGTACTTCTGATTTGACATGTACTGTGTGATCAGAGCAGAGGTGTCCAGATATTGCTCTGTTGTATCCATTTAAAGCATATGATGTTTTTGGGCTCTTGTTTTAAAATGCTTTACTGGTATGAAGCTCAATTCCCAAACATACCAAAATGATCTTTATTTTTTTAAATTGGCAAAGCTCAATGAAATTTGAAAATGACAGTTCGTGTGGCTGAAAAAGTTATTTTCCTAGTCGTAAAATGTTGTGAATTGCCCTCATCTGTCTTTCCTTTTCACCTTCCGGGTGTCCTCTCTTCATGTTAGTTGCCAAGCTCAATCAGATCAGCAGTTCACATGTGCATTTTGCATGCAGAAGCATTATTTGCCTCTGCTTTTGCGACCAAAGCAACAGTTGTAGTTTTACGTGATCATGTAGTTAAGTGGCTTCTCTTCTCTCTTCCCTGTTGTGCATCATATGCTGCTGCTGGAGTGCAGCTAATGCCGCTACTATGCAGAGCTGACCCTTGCTAACCACCTATAATTATAAATCTGAACTTTATCTAGCGGTGTGATCAACAGGTTTTTCTGTTTGTTCGTGCTCTGGATAGAGGTCTGTATGTCTGACTGTGCAATTCTTGTTGCTTTTTAATAATTACCCCACCAGAAATCAGGGGGGACAGCTCTGACATGAGAGAAAAGTCTTGTCTGTACAAAAATGGTCATCTTTACACAGAGAGGCAGTAAAGTATAAGGCATAAAGAGATCAGTATAATCTACATGAGTTTTCTTTATCGTCCATCTAGTAACCCCATCTACAACTGTCATGATTTCTAATTCTATTTTGCTGGTGTCCACAGTTGTGCTGTGGAAAACCGTTTTTTTAATCATTTTTTTTGTACAATTTGTTTTCTGCAATTAAAATATGAATGCGCGTATATATATATATATATATATATATATATATAATATATATAAAAAAATCAGTACAGACCAGAGTCACACTGGAGGCATCAAAACTATGAATTCACACATGTGGAATTATATACATAACAAAAAAGTGTGAAACAACTGAAAATATATGTCATATTCTAGGTTCTTCAAAGTAGCCACCTTTTGCAGCAGACACATCTCTAGAACAACTGTTAAGAGGAGACTGTGTGAATCAGGCCTTCATGGTAGAATATCTGCTAGGAAACCACTGCTAAAGAAAGGCAACAAGCAGAAGAGACTTGTTTGGGCTAAAGAACACAAGGAATGGTCATTAGACCAGTGGAAATCTGTGCTTTGGTCTGATGAGTCCAAATTTGAGTTCTTTGGTTCCAACCACCGTGTCTTTGGACTCTACATGCCTGGTTCCCACCGTGAAGCATGGAGGAGGAGGTGTGATGGTGTGGGGGTGCATTGCTGGTGATACTGTTGGGGATTTATTAAAAATTGAAGGCATACTGAACCAGCATGGCTACCACAGCATCTTGCAGCGGCATGCTATTCCATCCGGTTTGCGTTTAGTTGGACCATTACTTATTTTTTAACAGGACAATGACCCCAAACGCACCTCCAGGCTGTGTAAGGGCTATTTGACCAATAAGGAGAGTGATAGGGTGCTGCGCCAGATGACCTGGCCTCCACAGTCACCGGACCTGAACCCAATCGAGATGGTTTGGGGTGAGCTGGACCGCAGAGTGAAGGCAAAAGGGCCAACAAGTGCTAAGCATCTCTGGGAACTCCTTCAAGACTGTTGGAAGACCATTTCAGGTGACTACCTCTTGAAGCTCATCAAGAGAATGCCAAGAGTGTGCAAAGCAGTAATCAAAGCAAAAGGTGGCTACTTTGAAGAACCTAGAATATAACATATATTTTCAGTTGTTTTTACACTTTTTTGTTATGTATATAATTCCACACGTGTTAATTCATAGTTTTGATGCCTTCAGTCATAGTCATGAAAATAAAGAAACTCTTGGAATGAGAAGGTGTGTGCAAACTTTTGGTCTGTACTGTATATTATATTTAACTTTACTCCATATGTAAAACAAGCTTCTGGAACTTTTCTGTTCTACTTGGCAGGACTCATAAATCATGAATAAATATCATAAATAAATGTTAGATCATAAATCATGAGTCTAGCATGGAGTGTCGCCCTAGGGCACGGAGCTTTGCCAGTGGTGCTCTCCAGACCATAGTGTACTGTGCTAGACGCAGGGAACTCAGCTGTGACCTAGTCTCTGATGACACCTTGTAAAAAAAAAACACGATGGGCGAAATCTAAACTCTTTATTTGGGCACTGAGCCCTTCAATGTGGAGCTTTGGGGACCTTGAATTCTGTGTCAGTTGGCCAGAAAACAAGTCTTTAAGTCCCTAGCAAGGGCAAAAGAGCTGGTGTGACCCAGTCCAAATACTCTAATTGAGAAATGGCCCCACAGGCAAAAACATGTTTGTTATTCCTTGATATAATTTGGAATCTTGTCGCCCACACCGACCTAATTGAGTTTTCAGAATGATTACAGATTGTGACCTTTTCTTATTTAGCTTTTAATCACAGCATTATCCACACCTCTGTGTGCTTTTAGTTGCAAAGCTCTCCTACTCTTGAGCTGTGGCACAATCTCTTCACACACAAATATAGTGAATGTAAACTACCTGGCCTAAACAATGTTAGTTTTTTCCACAACTGTTTCTCTACCCCTCTATGGTTCTACCATTGGAGTTTTGTCTGTGACCATTTCCAAGCATTTCTTCAGATGCAGAGACCGGAATAGCCTCTGGTGTGCCTAATTTTCACAGTTGATGCACTTTAAGTGTGTGTGTGTGTGTGTGTGTGTGTGTAATTAATATATATATAATGTAGCGATGCCCCTGCGGAAGCCGTTGGTTTGATTTGGGATCGGCGTGTTACCTCTGTAGCATGTCTAGGGGTATGATGAAAGTAGATGGTGTGAGCAGTAATAGAATGTCCAAACAGCAAGGTGTCGTTTTCTATGCTTTTATTCTTGTGCCCAACATGGCAACAGGTAACTTCAGGTGATTAGAGGAAAGATGGTGGAAGAAGAAGTTGCAGGTTCAGGCCTTAACTATGTACAGAAGCAGTCCTGCTTCTCTGATACTCTGGTTACGTCGCCACTCCAGCCGGAGTGGGTGTAGTGTACCCGGACAGTCTCTCTCACAGAACTGGCAGCCGGAGTATCACTCGGAACTCTGAGAAGGAAAACAAGCCTTTGCCACAGACTTGGCTCAATTTAATAGGAGTGGTACCTCTGCCACAGGCCCTTGCTCTGGAATGTAACTTGGTGGAGCTGTTCCTTCTCAGTAAATTAGTTTGCCTGAATTGTCTTCGGGTAGGTCTTGATATTAGGTGATCGACTGACAGGTTGCCTTAAAACAAACTCCCAGTGTCCGGTCACCTTGATCCCAAATGGCTCGTCTAGGCCTTGTTGGATCGCCTGTCTCTCCTCAGACTGACTCCCCACCGAACAGCACAACTCACTTGGGATCTTCTCATAGAAGTGAGGACCCAGTAAGTCACTGGGGCCTCTCTGCAGCTTTAGTTGCTCCGGGCCATGAGAGCCCAGAGTCAGGAACTCTGCGTAGCACGTGCGCCTCCGGCCTGGTAGGCCATAACGCCGGGGCCCGTGATCTGCGCACACCCTAAAGGTGGGTGCCGCACCCGGATCCAATCTCGAACTCCAGACGCCAAGATGGCGCCCTAAAGAAGTACCCTCCCCCAGCATGCCCGACAAGGGAAAACCTCCTCTAATTGGCTGCTGGCAAGAAGGCGCTCCCGCTGGTCTCCACTGCCGCCACCTGTCGTTCCAAGAATGAGAGCACAGCATAGCACTAAACTAACATAATTCACATAGATGAGAGCTGAGTAAGTCTCTCATCCCCCTCTAGATTTAAACAGCGTCCGTACTTGGAAGTATAGGGGTGATATATATATATATATATGACTTGTATAGCGCAAAGCATGCGAACTGAATCGCCTCTGGGCGCTTTTTCCAGCCAGTGTCTGCTTGGCTGGTGCGGTCATTTTTTTTACCCCGTAGGATCTTGACACGCTAGGGACACACAGTCATACACACATATATACATATATACTGGGCCAATTTTGGATGAGATCCAATTTACCTACCAGCATGTCTTTGGAGTGTGGGAGGAAACTGGAGTACCCGGAGGAAACCCACGCAGACACAGGGAGAACATGCAAACTCCAGGCAGATGGTGTCGTGGTCGGGATTCGAACCAGCGACCCTTTTGCTGCTAGGCGAAAGTGCTACTCACTGCACCACTGTGTGTGTGTGTATATATTACCTTGTCACATGGGCTGCTTAGACGTGACAGTGAGAAAATGCTCAGCATAGAAACTCACTGAAAACTGAGCATGTGCAGGGTTGCAATCACAGCTGCAAAATCCCCAGCTGACTTGGGGACATGGACAGATGGTAGAGTTCGAGAGCCGCAGGATCAATCAGATTTTTTGCGGAATACAGGAAACGAATCTCATAGTGACCGAGTGAGTTTGAACATGTAATACAGCATTTATTGATAGTTTTTATGATGGGCTTAGTGACAAGGTAATATTATCCGCCAATTAGGTGGTATGCTTGTTAGGGTGGAGAACTAGATTGGGTAGAGAGCACCTGTCGATGCGTTTTCACTTTCAAATGGATTTTTTTTCTAAATAATCAGAGGAGTCCCAAACTCCACCGGTTGGTTCCAGACCTCATAAAAACTTACAATTTGTTTGTACCCGTTTCATGCAAAAACAGACCATAAAACAAACCAAAAAGTGGATACCAAGGGTCTCTTATATGTATGCAAGGGCTTATACTCAGTTTGTGGAGCCATATAGGACTCTGGGATCGATGTTGGCAGGTGCCTGTCCTTTCTTGGAGAGCAATTGTGGCTAGTAATAATCGGGAGGGGTGGGCTGAGATCAACTGTGCACCTATATAACAAGTTGCATTTCAAAGCAGAGATAAACAAGGCTCAAAGTGAGGCAATGCCTTGCATACTTAAAACAACCAAGCAACTGATGGTGGCAAGTGCAGCAAATGGTCAGAAGTGATGGAGTCACCATATGCAGGCCATAAAACCAGTCCGGGGACTGGAATATTCCAAAAAGTGAGGGTCTTAATAGGGACAGTGCAAAAGAGTGCAAGTGCCCCACTCTGCCTTGTGGATGACTTTAGTGTCCAGCATCCTCAGCCTTAACCATTGCAAGTAGAAAAATATATATATATATATATATATATATATATATATATATATATATATATATATATATATTTTATTTTCTACTTGCGCTATATATATATATATATATATATATATAATACATTGTATTGGTATTATTTTTACTCTGTATTTCAAAGGCTGTATTTTTTTTTTATATATTGAACATGTGACCAGCAGCAGAGGACTAGAAGCTCCTCCTGCTTATGTCTCCCTGCAGACAGGCTGGGAAAGAGCTGAGTTATTGACAGCTGTATATCGATTAAGAAAAAGGTAGTTTTTTTTATTTATTTTTTTATTAAAATTACAGTTCCGTCATCCACATGTAACATGTGGGACAATGTAAATTAAACTGTGTGTGTGTATCTTTTTTGTTTTACTTTACAGTTGGAAGAGAGGCTGGAGAAGTGGTTAGATGAATCTCTTGCAACTGGAGATTGGACTACCAATGCCCGTTACATAACCCGCTCCTGGATCCGTGATGGTTTGAAGCCACGCTGTATTACTAGGGATCTTAAGTGGGGGACACCTGTGCCACTGGATGGCTTCAGGGACAAGGTGAATACAACGAACTTCCTACTGAACTAGAGTGCTTCATGTCTACTGTCGCTATTAATTGTCTGTTTTTTGTTTTTTTTTAACAGGTTTTCTATGTCTGGTTTGATGCTCCAATAGGATATATTTCCATTACAGCCAATTATACAGATCAGTGGGAGAAGTGGTGGAAGAATCCTAAGCAGGTAGCCACATTGTAGATTCTTAATGTAATATATTGTGGTGCTCTGACAAGTGTTCAATAAATATATTTGCCTCTCTGATTATTAAACTTGACTTTCAGAGGCTGGATGTTATAGGATTTTCTGCTTTACTTGTAGATGTATTCAGTTCCCACCTTTTGAAAATCAACCACTTTAATACCTCGCCATAGCAGAAAGATGGCTATAGTGTGGCTCTGTTGTTCTAGGAGGGCATCCATGGACGTTCTCCCAGAGCACACCTCCCGCACACCCCAACTGATCACAGATCAAAGTAAAGGGCCAAACACAATGGGCCTTTACCATGTGAACAGCTGTGTTCAATCACATGCAAAAAAACTTGCCGGTTATCTGCATTCCTTTCCTCACGTGCTGTCACAGCATTAAGGAAAGGAGAGCCGGTAACCGGTATCTGTGACATTTACACAGATAATCAGTATACTGATTGTCGGTACCCTGATTATCGGTGCAGCCTCGTCATCGCACATCAGAGAAGAAGAAAATTTTACAACAAAAAACGATTTTTTTATGTATTTTTTATTGCAAGTTTTATAGACAAACAAGACCACCGAACCAACGATAAAAAAAAAAAAAATTGGACTTTTTATTTATTTTTTTCATTCATTTTTTTCATTCAAAGTGCGACAGCGCTCAAAGCTGAAAATGTTACCTGGGCAGGAAGTGGGTGAAAGTGCCCAGTATTGAAGTGGTTAAAATAATACTAATCGTACATAACTGGATACTAGGCATCTTCATATTCATAACTACTTGGGTTATTATGCCGTCTTCAGCTGAATGGACTGTGTGTGTGTAAGGGTATATCTATGGATAGATACACATGCACACATTTTTGTAAATATTTTATTCTATCTTTTTTCATGTGACAACACTGAAGAAATTAAACTTTGCTACAATGTCAAGTAGTGAGTGTACAGCTTGTATAACAGTGTAAATTTGCTGTCCCCTCAAAATGACTCAGCACACAGCCATTAAAGAGGAAGTAAACCCTTGTTAATTTTTTATTTTATTTTTTTAAACCTTGCAAGAGAAAGTCATAATGAGCTAGTATTGATTGACTTACCTAAGATCGAAGCCCCCGAAGTTCTCCTCTGTGCCCTCCGGCGCCATGTCTCTGACGATCTTCTTCCTGTTATCGCCGCTCCGACGCTGTAATTGGCCGGAGCGACGATAACGGCATTAGACAGGCCAATCCCTGCGCATGTGCGAAAATTCGGCATTAACCCCAAATCTACCATTCACAAAAACAGTACGCTCAGTGCACCGTAGACATCGGTGCCCGTTTTTGTGAAAATATCTCCTTAACCGTGTAGGTTAAGGAGATATTTCTTGCACCTACAGGTAAGCCTTAATCTAGACTTACCTGTAGGTGCAAGTTGTGTGGTTGGCTTTACAACCACTTTAACCACTTCCCTACGGCCGTACGACTTTATACGGCCATAGGGACGTCCTGAATTTCTGACAGGCCTGTTCTTAGAGAGGCCACTGGGGGGCGCGATGCGCGTGCCTGGCGGCCGTGATGTCCGCCAGGCGATCAGGATCGCCGGCTGCAGGGACAAGACATGGATCTCTGTGTGTAAACACAGAGATCCATGTCATGTCAGGGGAGAGAGGAGAGCGATCTGTGTCTCTTGTACATAGGGACATAGCATCGGTCACCTCCCCCAGTCACCCCCCCCTCCCCCACAGTTAGAACACAATTTAGGATACACATTAACCCCTTCCTCACCCCCTAGTGTTAACCCCTTCAATGCCAGTCACATTTATACAGTAATTAGTGTATATTTATAGCACTGATCGCTGTATAAATGTGAATGGCGCCAAAAATGTGTCAAAAGTGTCCGATGTCGCAGTCATGAAAAAATGCTGATCGTCGCCATTAGTAGTAAAAAAAATAATAATAATTCTGTCCCCTATTTTGTAAGCGCAATAACTTTTGCGCAAACCAGACACTTATTGCGATTTTTTTTTTTTTTTTTTTTTTACCAAAAATATGTAGAAGAATACAAATCGCCTAGACTGAGAAAATTTTTATTTATTTTTTAAATTGGGCTATTTATTACAGCAACAAGTAAAAAATATAGTTTTGTCGCTCTATTTTTGTTTATAGCGCAAAAAATAAAAACCGCAGAGGCGATCAAATACCACCAAAAGAAAGCTCTATTTGTGGGGAAAAAAGGACGCCAATTTTGTTTGGGAGCCACTTCGCACGTGCAATTGTCAGTTAAAGTGATGCAGTGCCACAAGCTGAAATTTCACCTGGTCAGGAAGGGGTTTATGTGCCCAGTAAGGAAGTGGTTAATGTCTAAACCGCTGGCAACAAAAATGAGCATACTCCTACGTGAAAATGACCAAATTTGGCCATTCTCTCACCCCGGTTTCAACAAAAGTGAGTACGCCCCCAAGTGAAAATGTCCAAGTTGGGCCCAATTAGCCATTTTCCCTCCCCGATGTCATGTGACTCATTGGTGTTACAAGGTCTCAGGTGTGGATGGTGAGCAGGTGTGTTTAATTTGATGTTATCGCTCTCACTCTCTCATACTGGTCACTGGAAGTTCAACATGGCACCTCATGGCAAAGAACTCTAAAGATCTAAAAAAAATAATTGTTACTCTGCATAAAGAAGACCATATAGGCGATTTCCAGGCTTTGACAATTGTCTGCTTGGCTTCTGTTAGAATTTTCCCTTGAAAAATGTTTTAATCAAATTTTGGACAGCCCTGGAGGTTTGAGACCTAAAAGTGCATGTTGAGCGAAGAAGGGGACTGTGCAGTAAATTTGTTCAGAGATCATATAAAGAAATTCTTCATGGCAATGTCGTGCTATAGGACAGATTTATCACATTTGGAAAATAATTTCCACCTTTTGCACTCTGAAACAATGTGATGAGTATCTGGGTATATAGTGGGATTCGGGAAGTCTGGGACGGTACCATATACCGTCATCTATGGTTTTTATAGCCACCTTAACGTGAAATAGTATTTTAGGGGGCCAAAGATATTGTGAAAGGTTTAAGCTAAACATGCATATAACAGATCAACAAGTTTGTGGTACATCTGTGCATTGTAATCATCCTTGTTTAACAAGATTACCCTTATGTGTTTTAACTAAATCTAATTCTGATGTGTTCAGGTCCAACTGTACAACTTCATGGCAAAGGATAATGTCCCTTTCCACAGTGTCATTTTTCCTTCATGTCTCCTGGGAGTCGAAGACAACTACACAGTGGTCAACCACCTTATAGCTACAGGTAAACCTAATTGCACAGATGACTTGCTCCTAATATCTAAGCAGAGCACTATTTTTTTTTTTAAATGTGTGCACCATGAAATGTTTATACAGGCCCCATACTGCTACTTAAAGGAGTTGTAAAGGAAAAACATGTTTTTGCTGAAATTACTGTTTAGAGGGTATAGAGACATAATAGTTAACTGATTGCTTTTAAAAATGATTAAAAATAGATAAAAATCAATCATATAATGTGCCTGCAGTTTCTAGTTTCGTTTCTCATCTAGTTTCATGCTTCTGTGAAGGACAGAGACACAGAGCCAATACTATTCAGGTTGGCTCCATATTTTGCACACGTTTTTACATATTTTTATTCAATATTTGACTTTTATAAAGATTTTGTATTTGCTGGCGTATGAGGCCGCGTACACACGATCGAATTTGTCCGCTGAAACCGGTCCGATGGACCGTTTCAGCAGACAAATCCGATCGTGTGTACGGACTAGCGGACAGATTTGTCCGCTACAAACCTGTCCGTCGGATATGTCCGCTGGTTAGTACGGGAAACCAGCGGACATATCCTCCCGCACATGCGTCGTATCCTGTGAATGGATCCGACACATGCGCGCGGAAGTGTTTACTTCCTGGTGCGTGATGTAGCGGTGACGTGGCGGCGTCAACGTCACCGCCGCGTCACCACGCTGTCTGCCGGCGGGGATTTTGATCCGATGGTGTGTACACGCCATCGGACCGAAATCCGATGAGACATGTCCGCTCTAAACTGTCCGTCGGACAAGTTTGAGCGGACATATATCGTGTGTACGAGGCCTAAGACTACCTTTTGCACTTAAAAAAACTGGCCAAAAAGCAGGGGTCGTCTTGCACGCCGGGTCAGCTGCTCAGATGCCTTCTGGATGTGCAGTAGTACTGTATGTAGCTTTAGCTACATACAGTATATCCTGCTTGGCCAATCCCAGAGAGCGATGTATTCAAATGAGTGGATTGGAGTAACAACCTCTGCCAATCCGAGCAGGCTACATACAGTAGCCTGCTCGGATTGGCTTTGAGAGTCAGAGAGGCATGGGCTGATGATGTGACAGCCTCTGCCAATCCAAGCAGGCTTTGTATTCATTAATAGAATACATCGCTCGCTGCGATTGGCTTCAGAAGGAAGAAATATGAAGCATTGGAAGCCTCGGGAGGGGGGTTGTCTTTTTTATATGGTGAGTACAGGCCAAAAAAAAATTGTTAAATTAGGGGGTCGTCTTATACACCCGGTCGTCTTATACACCGGCAAATACGGTACTAAATTTAATTTGGTTGTTTTTGATACACCACGTGTGTCCCATGAAAGTGGCTTCCCTTTGACTGGTATGCCAATCACCCTTTTTTTCTTTTGTATGAATAAATATACTGCCAGGAGTGCATTGATTTTTGAGTTGGCATATTTCTACAGTTGAAATCATTTTACATTTTTATTGGCACTAAAAACTGACAGGGGTTCTAATCCTTCTCCACTGTATCTGCTGGTCTGGATGAAAACTAAATGTAAATAAGAAAAACATCCTTTCTATTGATATAAATATAAAATACTGTAGGTTAGCTTCTGGTTCCTTTTCATTAAATGGCAGCATGTTGTATCACTGTCTCTTCATTGTACAGTGGAAAATTTAACGTGCTGGGTACAAAAATAAAATTATCTCCAAATCTGTGAATAGGAGCTGTCATTTCCTTGCACAATTTCACAGCTTTGCTACTACACGGAGGGAGGTCTGTGATGGGTGTTTTGCATTCAGACAAATTCTTTTAATGATAGCATGGTTTTATATAAGAATTTTTTTTTAATTGCAGGTTTTGTGAGCTGAAACTTGCAGCTTTCAGTTTTACTAAATAAAATTTGGGTCTGAGTTAATTGCACACCAAGGGCTGTATACATTATTTTTTTTTCATGTATTTAAGTTTCAGAAAGTAAATCCTGTTCCTAAACTCTGACTTTTCATTTCAGAATATCTAAACTATGAGGATGGTAAATTTTCCAAGAGTCGAGGAGTGGGTGTGTTTGGTGACATGGCTCAGGACACTGGTATCCCAGCTGACATCTGGAGATTCTATCTGTTGTTTGTGAGGCCTGAGGGACAGGACAGTGCGTTCAGCTGGGGTGATCTCATGCTGAAGAATAACTCGGAGTTGCTGAACAATCTGGGCAATTTTGTTAACAGGTACACAACCAGAAAAATACCAAGGAAGCCTTGGCATATCATTTTATGTGTTGGATAGCTAACCTTGTCTAAATGCAGTTTGTCAAGATGGTTTCCTTTTTGATTCTTTGAAGAGGCTGTGCATATGCTGATGTATATGATGTAAAAGGCAATATAAAATATATGCGCTACACCAAAAGGAGGTCATGGTGTACTGGCTGCTAAGATATTCTCTTGGTGGTTAAAAAATACATGATGTGTGTAAAGATCAGTCAGCATTTTCAGTATGTGACATTAAGCTGGGTGAAATTAACCGGACAGTGGAATGTGGTGCGTCTTTTTAAAATGGAACAAAACCAATTCTAATCAGCATGACTATACTAAACCCAATTTGGTTATACTGATGGAAGATCTCTCTTCTCCACAGCACACAGAGTGTAATTTACTAAGTCTGAAGCAGACAAAATCTAAAGCAGCTGTACATGGAAACCAATCGGCTTCTAGCTTTAATTTTCAAGTGGTTGTAAAGGCACAATGTTTTTTACCTTCATGCATTCTATGCATGGAGGTAAAAAACCTTTGTGTGTGTGTGTAGAAGCCCCCCTAATACTTACCTGGGCTGCCCCCTCTTTAACCAGCGATGTCCACGAGAGCCTTGCTTTTTCGAAAACTCGCACTCCTGATTGGCTTTTGGCAGCAGTGGGAGACATTGGCTCCCGCTGCTGTCAATCATAGCCAGTGACCCAATCAGGAGATGAAGGGGGCAGGGCCAAGCTGCGGCTCCATGTGTGAATGGACACAAAGCCGTGGCTCAGATGCGCGCCTGCTTGGGTGCCCCCACAGTAAGCTGTTTGCCGTAGGGGGCACCCGGCAGCAGGGGAGGAGCCCGAAGCGCCAGCGTGGGACCCGAGAAGAGGAGCATCGGGGGCTGCTCTGTGCAAAATCATTATGCAGAGCAGGTAAGTATAACATGTTGTTTAAAAATAAATACACAAGGTTTTACTAGTGGATGTAAACCCAAAAAAAAACATTTTTTATTTTTTTTATGTCACAATGTAGAGTATAAGATTTCCTATCATCTGTGCCCAGTATTTCCACACAGAGTTAATCCAGATCTGAGAAATCCTCTTTTAATGTTCAGTGAAAATTAACAGAATTCCAGATAAACCCTGCCTAAATCAAAAGTCAGTTTTCTCTCTTCTTGCTTTGAGTGACAGGTTATTTACAATCTAGCTTGGACATGTTTATCATATGGTATGTTATGTTATGTTAATCATAACATGAGGTGATTCACAGTATAAAAAGTGAGAAATCCACCCCTCCCCCACATAACACATCCTGGTAATATACAATGAACTTTGGATCACCTCATATTATGATTAACATAACATATGATAAACATGTCCAAGCTAGATATGTAAATAACCTGTCACTCAAAGCAAGAACAGAAAAAACTGACTTTATAATTTGGCAAGTTTTTATCTGGAATTCTGTTAATTTGCACTGAACATTAAAAGAGGATTACTCGGAGCTGGATTAACTGTGTGTGGCAAGACTGGGCACAGATGATGGGAAATCTTATACTCTATCTACATTGTGACATCAACATTTACATCCACTTTAAGCTGAACCTAGAAGCTGATTACTATGCTCGGCTGCTCTAGATTCTGTCTGCTCCAGGTTTCGTCAAACCTAAGGTCTCCCCTTAGTATCATGGGGTCAAAGTGCTGCATGCTTGGCAGCTGGAATTACTTCATTGATGTGACAGATATTTTATGTTGTGGAGTAGATGCCTAGCATGAAGATGGAATGTGATACCTTTTACATGTGGACATTTCCACTTGTTTTCATGTACAGAGTGCCCTGACACATCCCTTATCTTTACACTATAATGTTTAGACAAAAATAAATCTGTTGTGATCATGTTTTTAAAGATTACATGCACACTTTCATCTGTCGGCTGTCATGCTGCAATTTCTGCAGCTTAAAGGGGTTAAACTCCACCATTTATTGGCAAACCCTGCTGATGCCAGAGATGCACTAGAAGAAAACCTCACCTAGGACAATGACATGCCGAGTTCCAGGTTTACAATAGTTGACATCATGGCCGACTGAGTTTTATTTAATATTTAGCACCAAAGCATTTTTCTTTGCTGATAACTACTGATCAAATATGTAATAACAAAATTCCAAAACGCATGTATACTGATTAGAAGGGAGGTATTTTGGCATTAATAGGAATGGGTGTGTTTGAACATTTGGAAATTCTTACAAGGTGAAAGTTGCGTAATACTTAAAGTGGAAGCCTAACGATAACCATTTCTAAAAATGCATTCCCTCCCCCCCTCCATCTAACCTGTATTTAAAAATAAATAAATACAATCTGTGTACTTGACTATTTTTAGTCCAGTCACATGATCCTCCAGCTCCCCTGTGTCGTTAAAGGCTGTAAATTGTGGGAGCTGTGACATCACCCATATGCTCCCAAGGCTCAGCCATTGTCAGCACTCCCTTTTCTCCCCCTGCATCAGCTGCTCATTGTATACAGTAGGGAAGCCGGCGCTGCGGGATCATGTGACCGGACTGGAGCCAATACAAAATAGGTAAGTATACTGATCTCTTTTTATACAGGGTAGGTAGGGAGAGGGAACATTTTTCAGAATAGATATAGTTGGATATTTGTTCCACTAAAGGGAAAACCTATCCAACCACAAATCGGTAGGAACAAATAAAGGTGTATCCTTTTGAAGCTGTTAACATTCTAAAGCATGTCAGAGGACATCTCTGGATAAGTCTGATTTTTATACACAGGCACTGGAGAGATGGATTTATCAGTGCTTGAAGAATTTTAGAGCTTTGTATTGTGAAGTCCTGGTCATCCTTCCCTCCCTGTGTCTCACAAATATGTTGCAGCACTACTCCTAAAGTTTTGTTTTCCAATGTGAAAATTACAGCATGTTATGAACTGCATCCATATTACACATAAGAGACACTTTGGGTATATTAACATTTATGAATGTGTCATTTTCTTTCAGGGCAGGCATGTTTGTGCAGAAGTTTTTCAATGGCCAAGTTCCAGAGATTGATTTGCTTCCAGAGGACAAGAGGCTCTTGGCTCAAGTAACAGCGGAGCTACAACAGTACAACCAGCTGCTGGAGAAAGTTCGGTAAGAGTCCTTTACCACTGCAGACCCTACATTTTATATTGGGTAAAGAAAAAATGGCAGTTATAGTACATTTTTTTGCTAACTCCTGCAGGATCCGTGATGCCCTGAGGTGTATTTTGAACATTTCTCGTCATGGAAATCAGTATATACAAGTCAATGAGCCATGGAAATGTATCAAAGGGACACAGCAAGAACAGTAAGTGTTGCTTTATATGTGTAATTTAGGATAAAAGAGCAGTTTTATTAACTCTAATATTCACTGTTGATGAAAAAAACAAGAATGCATGCATCAAGATCCTCAAAATATTCTGTGACCACCAAAAACCTTTTTGTGTAGAATGATGCAGATTGTCTCTGCCATATGCCAGCTGGGTCTGATTGCCTCAATGACAATGTTGGCAATCGCCTTCTAAAATGTGGACACGTTTTTATAAAAGTTGGGCATAAAACAAACAGAAGATTCCACCCCAGGCATCCAATCCCGATCTAAACAAGGTAGTTGCAAGCTAGCTAGCCGCAACTAAAGTCACAGGGGAGTCGAGCGATTTACAATGCAATAATGTAAACAATTGTAACAAATGTTACAGGAAACCTTTAAAAGAAACAAAATGTTGTTGGAGATGAAATAAAGAAAACTCAAAACAAAATTGACATGCTAAGTAACTATAATCGGTGTCCCAGAGTTCAGACCCTTAAAGCGGAGGTTCACCCAAAAATCTATTTTCTGCCATTAGATCCAGCATACTGCTGACATCTGCAGTATGCTGTTTTTTATTAATTTTTTTGTACTTATCATTTTATCAGGCTTTCTTATCTGGCACCGAGCAGGAATTCCTTCCGGGTATAGGCGTTCCAAAGGAAAGTGTAGTTGATTGATGGGCTTGGATAGCGCGCCACGCCTTCCGAAAATAGCCGAAGTGACGTTCGGCAATTTACGGCGCCTGCACAGTCAGCTCTACACGGCAGGCGCCGTATAGCACTGTAAACAGCCGAGTGTCACTTTGGCTATTTTCGGAAAGGCGTGACGCGCTATCCAAGCCTGTCAATCAACTAAATGCCCCCGATGCCTGGCCGAATACTCTGCCCCTCGCCACTGCCGCAACACCGCATCCCGCCGCTTAGTTAATACGGGCGGGGAACATTACAGCTTTCATTTGAATAGCTGTAGTGTTTGCTGCCGCGCCGCGTATAGACACTCCCCCCTTCCTCGGGATTGGACAGATCCCGAGCAAGGGGGAGTGTCTATACGCGGCGCGGCGGCAAACACTACAGCTATTCAAATGAAATCTGTGATGTTCCCCGCCCGTATTAACTAAGCGGCGGAGGCGGCGGCGCGGCATCTAGGTATGTGGGACATGGCTGCATATATGGGGGATATGTGGGACATGGCTGCATATATATGGGGGATATGTGGGACATGGCTGCATATATATGGGGGTGACATGGCTGCATATATATGGGGGTGACATGGCTGCATATATATGGGGGTGACATGGCTGCATATGTGGGGGGGGGACAGGGCTGCATATGTGGGGGGGGGACAGGGCTGCATATGTGGGGGGGGGACAGGGCTGCATATGTGGGGGGGGGACAGGGCTGCATATGTGGGGGGGGGACAGGGCTGCATATGTGGGGGGGGGACAGGGCTGCATATGTGTGGGGGGGACAGGGCTGCATATGTGTGGGGGGACAGGGCTGCATATGTGTGGGGGGACAGGGCTGCATATGTGTGGGGGGACAGGGCTGCATATGTGTGGGGGGACAGGGCTGCATATGTGTGGGGGGACAGGGCTGCATATGTGTGGGGGGACAGGGCTGCATATGTGTGGGGGGACAGGGCTGCATATGTGTGGGGGGACAGGGCTGCATATGTGTGGGGGGACAGGGCTGCATATGTGTGGGGGGACAGGGCTGCATATGTGTGGGGGGACAGGGCTGCATATGTGTGGGGGGACAGGGCTGCATATGTGTGGGGGGACAGGGCTGCATATGTGTGGGGGGACAGGGCTGCATATGTGTGGGGGGACAGGGCTGCATATGTGTGGGGGGACAGGGCTGCATATGTGTGGGGGGACAGGGCTGCATATGTGTGGGGGGACAGGGCTGCATATGTGTGGGGGGACAGGGCTGCATATGTGTGGGGGGACAGGGCTGCATATGTGTGGGGGGACAGGGCTGCATATGTGGGGGGGGACAGGGCTGCATATGTGGGGGGGGACAGGGCTGCATATGTGGGGGGGGACAGGGCTGCATATGTGGGGGGGGCACATTTAAAAAAAAGTATCGGTACTTGTACTCGGTCCTAAAAAAGTGGTATCGGGACAACCCTAGCTGAGAGCACCTAGTTCCACCATTGCTGCCGACATAGGAGAGAGTATACAGAGATCCCGTCCCTTAACATCAGGACACCAGCAGCCCCTGGGACAGAGCAGATGAAGATTACAACAGATAAGCCCAATGTTATAGCTCCTTTGTGATTGCAACCTTCAAATAAAATATTTTCATTGCTACGCTTAGAAGGCGCGGCTTTCTTCTCCTACATAAACATGCCTCTGCAACGTGAGACAACAGCTAATGTAAACTCAGCTGTTTTGAGGGTCCGTTCTGCGCATGTACAGTTCTGGCTGGGAATTTTTTTGATAGGGGGCATTTCTCGACTGGACACTGGAGCTCCTGCATAAGCACAGGGAGCTATGCTGGGAGTGAAGCTGTGAAGGCAGAAGCCGCAGCCTCAGCCACTGTGTATTCCAGGTAAATCGGGAACCGCTACCATGTGGGGAGGACATGACTACCTGGAGCAAACAACAAGGGTGAATGATGCAAAGTCACCACGGGTCACATTTTGGAAGAACCAATTGCTTCCTTTATCAGCCTCAGGCTTTTGCCGCTTCTCTCCCCTCTTTTCATTATCAGGGTCGCTTTTTACACAGGGCGGATTCTGTTCTGATCAGCAGGGGATTCGCTTACAGATTGGAACAGAGCGGGCAGATGGCACATCAACGTTCCGCCAGTTTTTTTTTTTTAAAGCAGACCTGATATGACCCCGAGGTAGGCGGGTGTAAATGGGCATAAGTCTGTTTTATGCTCGCCTGTCCATAGGGGATGCATGTAATTTCCAATCGGGTCTGCCTGAAAAACTGATTAGAACTCCCCTCTGAAAGGAATCCAAAAGATTGATTTTTTTTTACCAGTGAATGTGTGCAGGATCTGTGCTGTTCAAGTGTGTTTAAGTTTTTTATGTGTTAAATGCCCAAAAGTATGCATGGAACGTGTGCCTGCATTAACTTTGATACTTCTTCCTATTATAGGAAACGTGCAGGAACAGTAACAGGATTGGCTGTAAACATGGCTGCTTTGCTTTCAATTATGCTGCAGCCATACATGCCAACAATCAGCTCCGTCATCCGTGAGCAATTACTTATGCCAGAGGAGGCCAACGTATTGACCAATGATTTTCCATGCATCCTACAAAGTGGACACATCATCGGAAATGTGAGTGCGAACCATATGTTACCCACAACCTATATAGTAATCGGTAAAAAAAATATTGACTGTAAAAAATACTGGGTAATGCCTTTTTTTATTTTTTTACTTTTTCTACATGTTGGGTCTTTGGTTTCATTGCAGAGAAGACCTTAGAGGGCCACCAGCTGGTGTAATTAGTAATTTTGTAATTTCTTCCAGGTGAGTCCGCTGTTCCAAAAGCTAGAGAATGACCAGATTGAGTCCTTGAGAAAACGCTTTGGGGGTGGCCAGGTAAGCTTTGTAGCTTCATAAATATCAGGACCAATTCATTTGTTAATGTTAAGCCAGTTTTTTTTTTTTTTTTTTAATCTGGCTCTTTTAAATTGTTTAGTGCAGCTTTTCTTTCCCTATTCGGAATTGCTTGAATTTTGATTCTTGTATTCCCTCTCTGTTGGGGCAGAAGTGTCGGGCTAGAAAGCTATTCTGTCTTCTGCCTGAGCTCAGTTCTCATAAGGCACTCTCAAAAACTCTTCATTTACAATTGTCCTGTAAGGATTACCTGAAAGAAAACTAGATTTTAGTTCATAGCTGCTGGAAGAGAATAAAACACTTAGATTGTCAGCCATTGGACATGGTTGCTGCATTCATTTTTATTTTTTTTAACCACTTCAATACAGGGCTTTTATACACACCTCCATACCGGGCCTATTCTGGCACTTCTCTCCTACATGTACAAATCATTATTTTTTTTGCTAGAAAATTAGGCAGTACCCCCAAACATTATATATGTTTTTTTAGCAGACACCCTGGGGAATAAAACGATGGTCATTGCAAAGTTTTATCTTGCACGGTATTTGCGCAATAATTTTTTAAACGTTTTTTTTTGGGGGGGAAAAAAATTGTTTCATGAATTAAGAAAACAACAGTAAAGTTAGCCCAATTTTTTGGGAAAATATGAAAGATTATGTTACACCGAGTAAAAAAGATGCCTAACATGTCACGCTTTAAAATTGCGCACACTCATGGAATGGCGCCAAACTTTGGTAATTAAAAATCTCCATAGGCAACGCTTTGAAATGTTTTACAGGTTACCAGATTTACAGAGGAGATCTATTGCTAGAATTGTTGCTGGCACTCTAACGCACACGGCGATACCTCACATATGTGGTTTAAACTGTGTTTACATATGTCGTGGGACTTGCGCGTGCGTTCGCTTCTGCGCGCAAGCTACCGGGGACAGGGGCGCTTTAATTTTTTTTTTTTACTATTATATATTTTTTTTTTTACATTTTTATTCCTATTACAAGGAATGTAAACATCCCTTGTAATAGGAATGTGTGTGACAGGTCCTCTTTATGGAGAGATGCGGGGTCAATAAGACCCCACATATCTCCTCCAGGCTGGAAACCATGAGATCGGTGAAAAAAATTCACCAATCTCATGAATACTGTTCCTTAGCGGCTTTGTTTAGTTACGGGACCCAGACGCGACGTCATCACATCGCGCCTGGGTCTTCCGACGGTCAGCACCGGATGGCGGCGGAAGGGGGGGGATGTCCCCTCCCGCCGCCTATAAGAACGATCAAGCGGCGGAACCGCCGCTATAATCGTTCTTATGTTGTGCAGAATCGCCGGCAGAAGAAATGGATATCTGGATGATGCCTCTCGCTGCAGGCATCATTCAGATATCCCCCCAAAGTCCAGGACGTCATATGACGTCCACTCGGGATGGGAGATCCCCTTTGTGGACGTCATATGACAATGGCCCGGTATTAAAGGGGTTAAGATAAAACTATTTTAGCAAGTACAGAAAATCCAGGGCTGCTTTCGCAATTACTGGCGGCTGGGCTGAATTGAAATCCAATTTTCTGCAAACTTCAAACCCACCACCCATATTTAATGAAGATGGAGAGGAGGATGTGTATGTTGAAATCAGGAGAGCAGCCTAGGTTCACAACATTGCTTCTCCATAGATACAGTGATGTGAGAGTTGCCACACTAGGACATGTGTGTTAGCAAATTGGATCGTGCTTTGTTGTTGTGTGTTTTTTTTTTTCTGCCTCTGGATCAACTGTGGGTGAAGCATCTACTCTTTCAGCCTTTTTTTTTTTTTTTTTTTTGGTACGTATTTGAGTGCATTTTCATGTATATGCGTTTGCGCACATGTGTGTATTTTCACACAATTACGTGAAAACATATTCTTGTTCTGCACAATATGTAAATGGGTATTTGCAGGCAGATTTTTTATAGTTTTTTTTTTTTTTTTTACTGAATATTGCACGCCGCTTGTTTTCGCACCTGTGTGCATAGGCGCATTACAATTAATGCGCTATATTTTAGCTCAGTAAAAAAAAGCTGTACTGGGCTTTTTCAAGCTGCAGTGTGCAAGAGGCCATTGGCAGGTAAAATTATTAAACGTGTTTTTAAAGTGCGCATTTAGCCATTTGCCTGGAAGTCTGCTTTACTCTTGTAATATGTACTTGGGACATTGCACACTCCCTGGACTGATGACCACATTCTGTTGTGTCCTCTCCTAAGAAGTATAGGCACAGCACAGCGTTTAGAAAGCAGTTGGAATCGACAGTCAGATTTCAGATATAGACAAGAAGGACATGCGCCAAACTAAGTGTAGTAAATTAGGGATTTAATGAAGTGAAAATAATAGTAAACAGTAAATTGGCTACTCACAAAACAATTGAGAGCAAGGGCACATCAGGGGTTAACAGCTGGTCGAGGGTCACAACGATCGTTTACATCTGCAGGCAGGCTGACTTGGCCAAGTCTTGGGAGTTATGGAGACCCATCCTGGGGAAGCCTGGAAGAAGCGACAGGGGATCCAGAAGCTGTGTTTCCTGGATAGGACGCGCTATGCGTTCCAGCATGAAGCGCAGTCTATCGCCGTACGACCGGAAGTGACGTCGAACCTCGGGCCAGCCAATGGGATGACGCGTTTCTCAGCATCCGCTGGTTCATCAGATCCAAAACTTTGGATCTGATGAACCAGCGGATGCTGAGAAACGCGTCATCCCATTGGCTGGCCCGAGGTTCGACGTCACTTCCGGTCGTACGGCGATAGACTGCGCTTCATGCTGGAACGCATAGCGCGTCCTATCCAGGAAACACAGCTTCTGGATCCCCTGTCGCTTCTTCCAGGCTTCCCCAGGATGGGTCTCCATAACTCCCAAGACTTGGCCAAGTCAGCCTGCCTGCAGATGTAAACGATCGTTGTGACCCTCGACCAGCTGTTAACCCCTGATGTGCCCTTGCTCTCAATTGTTTTGTGAGTAGCCAATTTACTGTTTACTATTATTTTCACTTCATTAAATCCCTAATTTACTACACTTAGTTTGGCGCATGTCCTTCTTGTCTATATATATTTTTCAGAGTCTGCTTCTGCCTCAGGACTGTGCTGCCACTAGTGTTGCTGGACTAAACATTGAACTTTTGGGACTTTTTATTTTAACCATCTTTTGTATGGTCATTTATTTGGACTATCATTATATGGTCATTTATTATTTTATTTATTTATTATTTTTTTTCCCTTTTGATATTGACATGGACCTTATGATCTACTAATTGTTAATTATACTATTAATTCTTTTTGATTGCATTTTTTAAGTTGTGCGCCATCTACCTATATATTTTTTACTCGGATTTCAGATAACCTACTGATGGCAGTACATTTATTATGACAGAATGCCTTTAAACGGTTTCCATGTTACAATCTTCTTTTTAGGTTGCGTAACAGTGATTGGAGTCATTTAAAAAAAAAAAAAAAAGCATTACCATTTCTAAATGTTCCTATAATATAGCAAATCTTCACCTCCTTTTGCATTCAGATAATGTTTGCCACCTCCTCCTCTATATTACTAATATTCCTTTTCACTTTGTTTTCTCCTTCCATCAGCTGGATGCTGACAGTAAAGAGCCACAGGTATTTCTGTATGCTCTACTAAAAATTGCATGGCAGCTTTTTCATTCATCCATTTCTTACAGTTAAACATTCATACAACTTTAGCCTGTTATGTTGCTTTGTCCATTTAAGCTGTTACTGACTGTGCCGAAATCTGCTTTGTTGGCTTCCGTCATGGTCAATTAAGCAAAAAATCTGGATGCTACAAGTCGCAACATTTTTCAATCTTTTTTGATAAAGCTAGTATGAGTTGTCTTTTAAATGAGTGATATTAAAACCTTCCTGCTGCTTGACCCCACCACTCCATTTTGTTGGTCACCTCAGCAAATGGCCCAGGTTCTGATTCCACAGAGACTCTTTTACCTCATAGGGCCCATGGGGCCCACCTGCATCCAGAGCCCCAGTGGCAACCCACACCCCTTCCCGCCCTCATACCTGTGTCTAAAATTATCTGGAGCATGTGCTGTCCCTACTTCAAGTATAACTAAAGGCAAAACTTTTTTTTTTTTTTGGACAGAGTGGAGAGGGATTAGAACACATCTCAGGATTTTATTGCTGTCTGTGCCTCCATTACAGAGATTCACCCTCTCTATTGTTATCAAAAGTGAAAATAAAAGAAAATCTCAGTACCAGTGACCCTCATGACAACCAGAAATTCCCTCACTTTGAAGGGATTTCCTCTCACTCCTGTCTTGGCTATGGGCCAGAAGAGAAATGTCCGTAATGGGAAACAGATGGCAAAAAAAAAAACTTACAGTCCTTGGGTTCCTTTCGTACTTTTGAGATAACAAAGTTATGCGACTTGCAAAGTGACTTTACAGTGTGACTTTGATCGCACTTTACATTCTCTGGAACAAAGTTGCATCAAAAGTCAGACCAAAGTAGCGCAGGAACCTTTTTTGAAGTTGCAGAGACTTCTGTAGTGTCGTTCTTCAGCTCCGGGGACCGATCGTGGGACCCCACGGCTGGGCACTTAAGGAGGACATACCTGTACGTGCCTGTGCCCAGCCGTGCCATTCTGCCAACGTATATGTGCAGGAGGCGGTCCTTAAGTGGTTAATGTTTAGAATGCATTAAAGCGGAGTTCCACCCAAAAATGGAACTTCCGCTTATCCCACTCCTCACCCCCTTACATGCCACATTTGGCACATTTGGGAGTGGGGGCTTCAGGAGGAGTGGGACTTCCTGTCCCACTTCCGCCGAGGGGCTGGTAAGGCAATTAAGCTTAATCGTCTTATTGCAGCCCCTCCCTGTAGGCGATCGTCTAGGACACTGACAGGTCCTAGGCGATCGCCTGTCCAATGCTATGCATACTGGCTCATTATGCCTTTTTTTTTGTCTTGCAGGTCTTTATTGTGGGTTTACAACCACTTGGACCACCTCTAGGCAAAACCTATTTTTGTTTTGGATAGAGCAGGGGAAGGGTTAGACTCTGTCACTCAATGCTTTGTTATCATTGGGTACCATCACACCTCTGTTGTACTGTGCCTATTGTACTCAAGAAAGAAATCCTAAAATGTTAGTTTGTCCCCAGAAAGAGGTAAAGAGAAGACTCACAATAGAGACAACAAAGAAGGAAATTGACCTAATTTAGAGAGATTTCATCTAACTTTCTGTTGCATCTCTGAAGGCAAATGTCATCAATCCTACACAGATAGCAGTGGGTTTTAACTCTTAATTGATACATCAGATACTAAACATTGTTTTGGACTATATATAATGTTTAAGCAGACTGAAGTTACCATTGCAGAGTGTGAAAATTGATGGGGCAAAGTGTTTACTGAAGCATTTTGTGTGGGAATAGATGGAAAAATGCTGTCGCTAGCACCAGAGTTTGTGGAGCACTTTTCTGTGTGATTGTGTCTCTAATGCCTTGTTTCCATGGAACGGTTCGGGTCAGTAAATTTGGAGTGGTTAGAATGGGACCGGTCTATTCTCGTGAGCGTTTCCACTGCAAATCGGACCGTCGGGGACCATTCAGGGTTTAGAAAAAATTCCTGGCGCGTCCACCAATCAGTGAAGATGTCTTTGTAGGTCCGCCCTAATGGAACCGTTCCACTCTCTCTGGACCCACATCTGAAGCAGAACCCAGAATGGTCCAGTACGGTTCTCTTTATGGCACGCTTTCATAATGGAAACACCCAAAATAGCGCACCGAACCGTAACGAACCAATCCGCTCAATGGAAACGAGGCATTAGATGTCAGTGCCGAGAGCAGTATATGGTAAAAAATAAATCTAAAGGTGTGTACCAGATCATATATAAAAAAAAAAAGTAAACATCTGGTGTTTGAGATTTTTTTATTTATTTTTTCCTCATTACACCATTGCTTTTGGCAATAAATCGGACTATTATTGTTCCACAGGTAAAAACGCCAGCACCTACCACAGAGCACACCAAAGAAACACCAAAAGTTGGTGACCCCCAGAGGATACAAGAGCTAACTCAGGCTATGGAGAAACAGGTGAGGTGAAAGTGAAGGCACAGCGTTACTAGTCTGTAATCAGTGATGAGCTTGGCCATGTTCAGACTAGGATCCAAACCCACGCATGCAAGCCTGCCAGGAAGTGGTCATCTGCACCCAGGGAATTCCTGCCCACCACCCTTGTATACATGTGGCTGCAGGTAATTTGCCCACGTAGGTTAAGGATGTCGTGGCTGGATCGCACATGTGGGTTTGTATCCTAACCTGAACACGCCCATCGCAATCTGTAATGCGTGAGTGGAAAATCACTTTGAGCCCAAAATAAAGTGGATGTTTTCAGACTGAGCGGCTCTAAAATGTAGAGAATGTTTGCTTTATTTTTTCAGATTGGCCTGGTCCAAAATGGAGTGTTTATTTTCAGATTGGACTGCTCCAAACTTGAAGAATGGGAGTGTTTTTAGGGACTGCTAAAAACTAGAGTGAAGGGAATGTTTTTGTTTTTTTTTGATTATCATATAAGTACCACTGTACTGAAAATAAAAGGTTATATGCATTCTATTTAAGATCTAGATTTAGCTGGGAAATGTAAACAAGAACATTTAATTGTTTTTGGATTTCCTTTATGGAGTTACCGGACAGGAAGTAGTCTGTGAGTTGGAACATCTCACTCTTTTAATATTACATTCAATAGAACTATCTTCTCATTGGATAATATCCCTAAACTGAGGGAAAAGCATGTAGGCTTCCATTACTTGCCTTATGTTGTTCTATTGGCTTCCATGTTTTATTTTACTGATGCAGAACATGTAACAATGTTTTTTTTTTTTTTTACACTGAGTCACTCACCTAAAACAATCATGGATCCAAAGTCCAGACAAGGCACTAAGCTTATGCAGAATAACAATGTGGATGATTTGGGCTACTTTCACACTGGGGAGTCGGCAGTAAAGCACCGCTATTTCTAGCAGCGCTTTACTGCCATTTTTGCGGAGGTTTTTGGCCGCTAGTGGTGCGCTTTTAACCCCCGCTAGCAGCCGAAAAAGTGTTAAAACAGCCGGCAAAGAGTTGGGAGCGGTGTAGATTTAACGCTTTAAGATTCAGCTAGCAGGACTTTTTTTTAACCGTTCTGCTAGCTCCCTGCTCCAGTGTGAAAGCGGCTTTCAGGGTGCTTTGCAGGCGCTATTTTTAGCACTATAGCGCTTCGGTGTGAAAGCAGCCTTACTAAAACTGGATAGTGCAAAGTCTGGTTCTGCTGTGCATAGAAACCAATCGGCTTCCAGATTTTTTTTTTTGTCAAAGCTTAATTGAACAAGCTGAAGTTCGAAGTTGATTGATTACCATGCCTGGCTACTAGGTTTTGCACACTTGCAGTTTTTTAGTAAATTAACCCCAATGTCTGCTTCTGTATTTTTCCAGCACAGAGATATGCAATAAAACCCTTTCATGTCTAGGTTCCCAGGCCCAATGTAACCAATTTGCTCATCCAAATACTTTGTACACATTTACTACAGGTCGACAGTAATGTAAAGTTTTTTTTTTTTTTTAAACTGATTGTAGCAGAAAATTTCAATATTAAAATATGGGTATGCTGCATTCTACAAGTTTAATAAAATTCCAAGGTCTTCTTACTGCCTTAAGTGCCGCTCACCTGGATAAAATATTTGCCTGCGGTTCTGATCAACAATTTACATGGTAGCAGCCTTCATAATGGCCAAGCAGGGGACTTTTTTTTTTATGAAAGTCTTACAGCTCTGTGCACAGTGAATATATATATATAATTTTTTTTTTTTGTTTGGAGCTGATTGGAAATATTTATCCTGGCAGTCTGAACCTGGGAATGATTGAATAGTGCTATCAATGTTATAATCATTGATTATAGACACTTAACTTTTCTCAGAGTAGTGTGGCTGGCAATTTTCTAATATACTCTGAGTGGTTTATTAGATGAGATGCAGTTAGGGACAGATCTGTCTCTAACTGCTTGGTATGCGACTACATGCAAGCATTGCTATGTGCTGCCTGCGGCTCTGCACAGACAATGGCACTATCTGCTGTCTGAACGAGCCTTTGGATTGTTGTCTTAAAGTTAAAAAAAAAAGTAGGAGGTTTTGGCATGGGAAAAAAATATATATATCTTTTAGTATTGCTAAGCTGCTGTAGGTTTACAAGCAACTGATCTGGTCTATATCTTTGCAGGGTAACCATGTGCGGGAGCTAAAGAGTAAAGCTGCAGAAAAGTCATTAATTGACAAGGAGGTGCAAAAGCTGCTGCAGCTGAAAAAAGACCTGGCATTGGCAGAAGGAAAATCACCGGATCCACCTGCTCAGAAGGGGAAGAAAAAGAAATAATTTTATGTGCTACAAAAAAAAAAACCTACAGCCCTGAAATGGTTAACATGTTTTTAAAATAAACTCATTAAGGTCCTTTTTGTTTTAAATGTATCCACTGCCATCTAAATGGAGATTGCTGTAATGTATTGCAAAGGATTGCATGGCTTGTTGAGCGTGTAACTAGGGAAAGAGGTGACTGCTCAATACTTTCACCATCAGTCGGGAGATAAATAGAACAGTGTTATAGTAACACCAATTACCTCTTCACCTCGTTTCCCAGAGGATACTCTGGGAAGTTTATTTTGCCTGTGTCACCAGATTTGAACTACTGCTAGAGAGAATACATTGATGTTCAGAAAGCCGCTTTGTAATTAAAGTAAGGGCCTTTTTAAAAGGATAAGTTTGCAACATATGTTACACATCCACTGGCTCAGATATGACAGGCAGCCAGTGATCTTCTTCCCTGGCTCTGCCCGCATCACTCATCCACCGAGTTCTGTGAATAGAAACAACAAGGTCCTGCAGCCTTTGCAGCTGTCCGCTTGTAGTTCCTTGATGGTTAATGTTTAAGTGCTTGGCCAAACAGCTTACACAGTCTGCAAAGCACCCACAATTTGCTTTCCAGGCTTCCAAAAAAAAAAAATTCACATTTTTACCTACAAAAAATATGTATATATACACACACTTTTTTTTTTTTTTTAAAGGTTTACTTATTCTTTTAATGATTTATACCTACAGGTAAGCTGTATAAATTAAAGGCCTTTACTTCCACAAAGCTTACCTGTAGGTATAGTAAATATCTCAAACCTGTACTGTTTAGGAAATATCTACTTTACTGTGTGCAGGAGTGATGATGTCATGGCTCGATGAGTCCAAAAAGGAGGAGCTGTGACAGTGCGCCGCTGGAGGGCTTTGTTTTCCAGCAGGTCTTTTTTTTTATAATTTGCTAGTATGTGATGCATACTAGCTTTTTAATAACTTGCAATGGGGGAGATATTTTTGTGGGTTCACCCCTGCTTTAAAAGCATGTGTGCAGGAAATTTAGCTCTGATTTTCAAATGGTATGTATTTTTAAGACTGGCTGTAGCAGACCCATAGTTATTGCATTTAGGCCTTTTGCACACAGGACATAGAAGCCAGCAGCAGTTTTTGCAAAAAAAAAAAAAAAAGCCCAACTTTTGTAAAGTGTCAAGCTCCTGGGCGAGAAAGATGGAAATTGACTTCCTCTTTAAGTTTTACCCAGAGGTAGTGTAGATAACCGTTTAGTGCATATTTACTGTCCTAGCAGACAGTTATTTCACTGGCATGTGTTTTGACAGTACAGTCACCTGTGCTATTTCTTTAGGGCAGTGCAATGTGACAAGCAGCTCCTGCCAATCACAGAGCTGAAGCCATGAACCTGGACGCCATCTCCCGCAATGGCATTGCATAGCTGGAAGGCTTTGTTTTGATGCAAGTTTCACATAACGTACTAGTATTCAATGTATATGCCTTTGCAGGTAAGGTAAAAAAAAGTGCACTGGTTTGCAACCGCTTTAATTCATTAGTCAGAAAAAAAAATGTATCCTGCCCAATGAAATTAATGCTTAATACATAAACGTGTTTAGCAGAATCAAGTTTTTTTTTTTTTTTTGCCACTAAAATCCTCTGTGTGCATACATAAATAAGCCAACATGCCAGGGGCGTTTAGAGGTAGGCAAAAGAAAAGCACACTCCCCTGGGAGCAGCTGTAAAAATGGCCAGTGTGCATAAGGTACAGTTTTAGCATATGAACTGTGTATTGTAACTGTATCCCTTGATTGGTGTAGTGATTTTTGTCTCCAAGTAAACGGCATGTTTCCAAAGGGGCATTACCGCTCCATGTAACCAGATGGAAGGACTGTTAAGGAGAAACCCTTAGAAATGTGGGTAAGTTGTCTCTAGGCTAGTTCCCTGCCAGATGCCAACATCAGTCACGTTAGCCAGAATCAATATACAGCAAATGCAGTCAGAGGTCTACTCTGTATAGGTTTTAGGTTAGTGACTCAATAAGGCGGAGAAGGAGAAGTCCACAAATATCATCTTTTTTTTGTAATGGCTGAATACACATTCATGGTGATCCTTCAGCTTTAATTTGTAAATAATCTGTTGCCCGTCACAGCAATTTTTCACATTTTAAAGTAAAGATCTATAGATGCTGCAAAGCAACAACCACAATTTATGATTCATAGATATAGTACAACTGTAGCATTTTTATCCTGGCTAATGCAACTGAGAGTAGCTCAAGTGGAGAAAAGGCCTTGTTTCTTATAGGCTAACAAAAAAGCTGCCAATAATAACCCTTTAAAATACCAACTGCCTGGCTCTTTGCACCTATAAGTAGTACTGAAGTTTTCAGAGCAGCAAAGCAAATGTAACCTCTAAGATGGTTATCTTCTATCTTGTATGAAAGAAAATAAGCCAGACAACCCTGATAATAGTTTATTATAAAAATTATTAAAAAAAAAAAAAAAAAACACAACTTATTCAGTAAAGTAAAAAAAAAAAAAAATGGCAGTTCGATACGAGCATCACCATTTAAACATTAAGAGACACTACAAAACAGCCATGCAGATGCACCTATATACCGTACTCATGCACATATATAACAGTTATTTGTTAGAACCACAATATTGTACATCCAAAATGCTGACTGCTTCCACAAGTCCACCCGTGCGCCTACTGCCAGAGCTGTAGATCAAGTTCATACCATTCCATCAAGCCAAACATTGTGCCATGCCACTCCTTTCCATGCTTTTTGTTTAACAAAGCAGTTTGTATGGCTTTTCAGTTTATACAACCTTCTTAAGATTCACCATTCTTTCAATAAGTGACTTCCGAGTCTTCTCTACTTCCAAACTGAGGCGCTCAATCTCCCCCTTTAGACGCTCATTCTCTGCCATTAGATAGGAAACTTTCTTATCATTCTCTTGCTCCTTTTCCTTAGCACGGACCTTGCCCCCTCTTGGCTGGGAGTTCCTCTTTCTTTTTGTTCCTGATTGGCTGCCACTAGATTCCTCATCTTCTGTGTAGGTTTGAGATGGAGGGCTGCTGCAGCTAGAGTCCACTTCTACAGCTCCATCATGTTGGACCTCTGTAACCTCAGACGAGGAGGATGGAATATCAAAGTTATTTTGTGATCCCTGGTTTAAGAATTCCAGCACCTCAGAAGGGAACTGTTCTACAACAGCTTCCAAGGCAACTACATCCTCTTCTGTGAAACTGATTGGTAAAGAAGAATTAACAGCGTCCAGTGTCCAAAGATAACTTGAGCTGTCCAGTTCTTCAACCTGCATGCCCTGTTTAAAGATAAAATGTTAGAAATCCACAAACATGCCTTGCAAGAACCAACCAGACTGATATTTCACTTTAGAGTGGATGTTGGCAAGATTGTCTAGCAGGGCTGGCATTTGGGGTGTGTGGGCACCATGCAGAAGCGTACTAAGGGGACGAGGGGTGTGGGCCGCCCCCGGGTACCACACACTGGGGGTGTCAGACTGGCACACCCCTGCATTACACCCGGGGGGGGTGCAGGGTGACCACTGCACCTACCATCCCTTCCCCTTGCAGCCATAGGCTGCCTGTCTGCGCGATCCCGGATGACACACAGGCACAGCCAAGTGAAGCCGCCTCCACTCCTTTCTGTTTGTGTAAACGGGAGGGTACCTGCTGTGCATGTGCTGCTGCGCTGATCTGAGGTACGGGGGGGGGGGCTGCACTGAAGTTGGGTCTGTGTAACATGCAGGGGGTCCAGAGCTGCAGTGTTCTGTGTAATGTAAAGGGGTCCAGTGATGCAGGGTGCTGTGTAATGTAAAGTTAAATTAAAACATTTGTTAAATATTTTTTGCCCTCTTTGTATGTTTAGGTGACCAGGGGGCGAGGGGTGAAGATGGGGGGGCACCACAGGATTAGCTCGCAACAGGGTACCTGAACACTTAAGGCCAGCCCTGGTCTCTAGCTCTCACCACTATCATCCAATCACTCTGACTTACTGAATATTGGGGGTGTGGAGGTTTCTTGCATCAATATGTGGTGGGAGCTGGACTGTGAACTTGTTCCCACCAATAAAACTATCCTCACACGGAGCATCCATTCAGGTCCGCCTGCCAGTTTTTTTTTGCAGACCTGAACAGGCGCTCTGTGATCCACTATGGAGCCGCGGATGTCAGCGGTGACATGCCTGCTGACATCCGACCCGCCAAAGCACGACAGGAGGAAAAACCTACTTTTCCATCAGTCTGGCGGATCGAATGAACACGGACAGACGGTCCATGTTCATCCGATCCACCCAAAGGGGAGAGCGGAGAAAAGACAGGGTGGTCCCTGCACAGTGTGCGGGGACCGCCCTGTCATCCGCCAGCTCAGCGAGATCAACGGAGCGATCCCCGTTGAGCAAACGGAGGTGCACGGGGCGGATCATTACTGATCCCATAGAGAAACACAAGTCTGACTTTACCAGAAACGCTAGATTCAGTACTTTTAAGCCACTAATCGGAGTCCTCATCTGCATAGTGGTTCTTACTTCAGCGATTCAAAGTTTTGAAGCAAGAGGGTCAGCCAAGCAACTATTAAAATTCAGAATAAAAAAGAGCAATAATGGCAGCTGCCATTTATTTATTTTAAAGGTGGGGGAAATGGAGTCCAGTGGGTTGCCTGACCCATGTTTATCCAGACAGTGCAGCTACGTTCCTAATACCATTCTGGAAGAGTCGTTTGGCCCTTTAAGAATTACATGGACTTGCATTGTAGTTAGACTATTGATCAGCAACCTGGTTCTCAATTTAACCACATGACAACTGCCAATTGTCATTACTTTGGCATTAAAAAAAACAATGTTATGGCACCAGCTACTTTTTTTTTTTTAAACATTTTCTTCCTCATATTAGGCCGATATGCATTCTTTTTTTTTTAACCAAAAATAAAAACAGAATAAATGTGGATTGACTGGTTTGTGCAAAAAGTAAAAGAGTCTACAAACTATGGGAAAGATTTATCTTTTTTTTTTTCTCTTACTAGCAATAGCTGTGATCTGCAATTTATTTTTTCTCCAGCAGACAGGTTGGACACTTGACAAATTTTTGGGACCATTGACATTTACAGAGCAATCATATGCACTGATTACTATGCAAATATCAACAGCAGGGAAGGTGTTAACACTGGGGGGGAATCAAGGGGTTAACTGTGTTCCCTATTGTGTGTTATTCAATAAACAACTCACTATAGAAGATGACACTACTTTGTAGAAAGACACAATCTCCATCCCCTTCTCATGTGTGTTTACAAACCCCTGTGCTCCCGCACACAATCGCCGGCCACGCACATTGGGTTCCCTTTGGTAGCTCTTGTGCGAAGCTGTATATGTACAGGATGTCGCCCAGGAGAGCCATTCTGACGCAGTGTGTGCGAGCCGGTCCGGAGCCGGTTAAAGCAAGTGTTAAATTGTAGTATGCCATACATATTGGCACATTATGCCTTTTAGATGATGATTTTTATATAAAAGTTCACTAATCGATTTAAGTAAGAAAAGACCCATGGCACACAAACTGTCGTGCTTACCTGCTTGTCTGCATCAGTTTGGAGAACCCCTGCATTCTTGGTTTCGGAGAACAGGATGTCTTGTAGGTCCTCATACCAGGCATCTAGCTCTAGCCCTGACAGGGGGCCGACAGAGCCAGAGAATGGCAGAGATTCTGCCATCATCTTTTGGCAGTCTTTCTGCACAAAAATGGTTCACTGCAAAAATAAAATGCAACATTAGAATTCACAAAATGGATTTCAGATTATGGTTATCCCAACTCTGCATTAATACTGCACTTTAGAAACAGTGTTGCTGGACCCTGCTCATTGGGGGAAAAGAAAAATGGGAAAAAATGCTAACTTGTAAACATGATTGGCACATTGTGCAATCATGAAAATAGTTGGCCTAGACCAGGGGTCTCCAAACTTTAGGAGGGCCGGATTGGGGCCAGGGGGGGGGGGGGCAGAAAATGTCCCGAACCCAGCTCTAGTGAGAATAAATGTGGCCTCAGGTTTGGTGGTCAGTAGGAGGAGTAGGGCTCCTATCAGTAGGAGGAATAGTATCCCATCATTGATATTAGTATGAGAAATGGTGCCCCCTTGTTGGTATCAGTGGAAGGAATAGTGCCTCATATCAGTTGGAGGAATAGTGCCCCAAGGGCCGCATAAATGCTAGCAAAGGGCCACATCTGGCCCTCGGGCCGCAGTTTGGAGACCCCTGGCCTAGACCAAACATCTAAACCCAACTCTAATGCCGTGTACACATTATCGGAAATTCCAGCAAAAGTTCTATGTGAGCTTTTTGTCGGAAATTCCAACCGTGTGTAGGCTCCATCGGACATTTGCTGTTGGAAGAGCTGGTTCTTAATTTTTCCGACCGCAAAAGTTCTTGTCGGAAATTTTTTTTTTTTTTAACATTCAACTTTTATTGAAAAGAAAAAGGAGAAATCCAGAAACAGGTTACATAGTATGTCACATGCAAGTATAGACGTATCAATAAACAACGTGATACCGTATGTGCATGAGCCAAAAGACTTACAGGGTAGACACATTACAGGCAGATCATCAACTTAAAGATTAGACTTAATCAACTTATGCTTGCCCTAGAGGGTCTTATTACAGGTGATGTAGATCCTTTCTGAGCCTCTGACCTAGTTCGCCTTCGGAGTTCTTGACGGAAATTTTGATCGTCTATGCAATTCCGACGCACAAAAATCCTAAGCATGTTTGGAATCATTGAACTTAATTTTTCTCGGCTTGTCGTAGTGTTGTAGGTCACCGCGTTCTTGACTGTCGGAATTTACAACATTTGTGTGACCGTGTTTGAGACAAAAATTGCGTTGAAAAAAAAAATCCAGTTTTGTCGAAACTTCCTATCGCGTGTGCGTGGCATAGGGCTACTATGTTCACAAGCATTGCAAGTGTTTTCTGGAGCAAAATTGGACGTTGTTGCTGTTTTTTTTCACCGGCATTTATTATCTAAAAGTGTACGGTGCTGCCGAAAAAGGGCTCAGCACAAAAATGCTAGGAAAAAAAAAAATCCACTGGAAAAAAAGCTCGCTTCATAACTAGCTTCTGGGCATGCGCGGGTTGAAAAACGTTGTTTTAAAACGACGTTTTTGCTACACACGGTGACTTTTTGTGTAACAAAGACGACGTTTTGAAAAACTACACAAAAAATTCAAGCATGTTGGAATTTTTTTTTGGTCGTTTTTTTTAAGACAAAAAACGACGTTTTGCCCACACACGATTAATTTAAATGACGTTTTAAAAAACAACGTTTTTTTTCATCGCAAAAAACGACCGTGTGTACGCGGCATAACAGTCGGCCTACCACTTTGACAGGTTTCCTTACTGGCCAACAGGAAAAACCAGGAGGCAGACAAGGTTGCTCTATATAAAAACTGTTGAAACCTATGTTAATGTAAAACCATCTTTATTACCTCAGGTGTGGTGGTGAATAAAGGTCGTCTTCTTCTTCCAACACTAAAAAAGAGAAAAAAATATTTATATATTTTATCATTAGAAAAACTGCACAATGCAAGATAGCAATCAATGTTTCTCAACTCCAGTCCTCAAGGCGCCCCAACGGGTCATGTTTTCCATTATTTTGCACAGGTCATTTAATCAGTTTCACTGCCTTAGTAATTACCACAGCTGTTTCATCTGAGGGAAATCCTGAAAACATGACCTGTTGGGGCACCTTGAAGACTGGAGTTGAGAAACACTGGCATAGATACACCAAGTCTTGATAACCTCACATACCTGGACCTTTACATTACGTTATTAAAAAGAACAAAGCTAATTTTATGAAACGGCTCTTCAGCTAGGTCAGGCCAAGGTTCATGTTAAAATAGACCTTGATCCACTAGTTTTTAAAGGGGTTGTAAAGGTTTGTTTTTTTATTTTCTAAATGCGTTCCTTCAAGCTAGTGCAGTGTTGGTTCACTTACCTTCTCCTTCGATTTCCCTTCTACATGTTTTTTCTTTGACTGAATTTCTCACTTCCTGTTTCTCCTCAGTAAGCTGTTCTGGCTGACTAACCCCCAGCCAGAACACCTCAGATGATGGGGTAAGCTTACTGAGGAGAAACAGGAAGTGAGAAATTCAGACAAAGAAAAAACATCCAAGATGGAAGAGTTTCTTCTTTTCTATCTTTTTTTTTTTTCCTTTATTTCTTTTTCTTCCCTTTAGGCCTCATTCACACATAGCCGACTCCGTCGCAGTCCGTTCCGACGGAGTCCGCCAGCTCAGCGGGAGATCAGTCCGCAGATCTCCGCTGAGCCGACGGATGACAAGCTCCGCTCACTGAGCGGGGAGGAGCATGTTGAGCCCCGCTGTCCTCTATGGAGCGATCTGATGAAAACAGACAGCATGTCCGTTTTCATCAGATCTTACCTGATCCGATCCGCATGGACAGATGGGGACGTGAGCCCCATACGTTTGTTTTTAGCGGATCGGATGAGGTCGGATGTCAGCGGACATGTCTCCGCTGACATCCGACGCTCCATAGACATGCATGGAGCACCCGTTCAGGTCCGCCTGAAAAACTGACAGACGGACCTGAACGGATCCATGTGTGAATGAGGCCTTATAAAGAAGACTTGTAGTGAAGATCTGTGTGTGTATACATATATATATATATATATATATATATATATTCTGTAAGTATATGTAGATGGTCTTCATATAAATGTATCTCTGCTGTGTATAAGACAAATCCCTGTAATACCAATATAAAATAAAATAATAATGTAATACAAGATGGAAGAGTTACAATGTTTTTTTATCTACTAGCACAGACAATGTTAAAAACTTAGCAGACTGCCGAAGTGAGCAGAGAAGTCTCTACACTTGTTACATGAAACTGCAATAGAGATCGTGAGGGGGGTTGTTGAATCGAGATTACAATTTTTTTTAATGATTACTTGTGCAGCTCTAGGGGGTGCCGTCATTTCACAGTGATGCCAATCACTTGAATTATAGTACCAAGGCCACTGCACCTCGCACACTTTTTTCGCACCTTCCTATAGAGCCTAGCCTTTTGGCTAGGACCAGAGGATTTTTTTTTATTCCTGGCCAGAGGGCCGGCCATTGTACCACACAATGGTCACTTTTCACTCTCCCACTTCCTTTTAGTTAAGCCATTGTCTGTCACTTTTGTCTGTACACTTTTTTGCACATGTCACTGGTAGGGTGTAGGTCCTTGGGGGCCGTTTCAGCACACCCATCCAAAGAATGGGGTCCGTCTACTTTCAGCCCAATGGACCCACTGCAGATCATAACAGCAGTGCCAAAAAACTGTTCTGTGTTAACTGGCCTTCAAGCAAAATAAATAAAATATACAAAAAGCCCTTCCATGATCTGCTACCCCTCTGACCTGCAAAGTGACCCCATAACACAGCTTGCTATGGGGGCACTCAAAAAAGGAGGAGCAACAGCGCCAGCATGGGACCCCCAGAGCAGGAGGTTAGGGCTGCTCTGTAAAATACCCTTGCAGGCAAATAACATGTTTATTATTTTACTTACATCGAATCAGCCTTTACAACTGCTTTAGGTGCCAAGGCAAGGGGGTGCTTACCCGATTTATAGTATTTCGGATCGCATCCAAGAATGATTTGGGAGGATGAAGAAAATGCAATCTATGGACACTCTGACTTAACACAAGTCATAAAAGCGGTTATTGCATAATTTTTTTTTATATGGCGCTTTAACAAGATCTGACCACATAAAAGCTGTTCATTAAACAAAATGTACAGCAACACCGCTTACATGACCAGAAATGCATCGAAAGATCCAGAGACAAGTCTCAAACCATCCTTGTTAAAAAGGTTACAACTACAGAGAATGTGCAATTTTGGAAATATCACTAAGTGAGAGATTTTTAGTCTGAATGGCCTGAGAGCAAGTCTAGAAATAGAACTGGATTCTCTTCCATTTCCTGCAGTCAGAGCGCTAACAAGGACATGTTCAGTCATGTTCGTATGCAAGTCCATCCCAAATCCCATACTTCCCAGATGAAAGAATGCCTGGGATATTTTCCGCTTGTCGAGGAAAGGAAATGAGCCATTGAGAGGGAGGGGGGGGGGGGAGCCTGAGCTGCCAAACCAGCCTCAGACCAATACTCCCATCACTGTCTAGACAGCCAGCAGAGGACCAATTGTTCCCCCGGCCTGGATCAGCAAGCCGTTTATTTTTTCAACCAACATACATGTTCTCACAGCAACTGCATGCAAACTTTCCCCGACAATACAAGTGGTGTATCATTGCACCCATTTCTACTTACTGCAGACTACACCAACTATTCTTTTATGAGAGATGAGGATTATTATTTATTTTTTTAAGTATCAAGTTTAGATGCATGTTCTAGAGCTGCTCAGCAACAAACAATGATGGAGGAGAACTGCGCATTACCAAAGGCAGTAGCAGGTTTTCTTCATCACATAATATTTGGCATACACCAACCAATTCCATGCTGCGCATAATTTTATACTGCTTTCACCCCCCGCCCCCATCCCATTCTAAACACCATCTACAGTTGCTCATCGTATCCCAACCACCAAACTAGTCACATCCTAGTCACCTATCCTATGCCAATCCCAGTCACCTATCCTATGCCAACCACCAAACCAGTCACATCCTAGTCACCTATCCTATGCCAACCACCAAACCAGTCACATCCTAGTCACCTATCCAATGCCAATCCCAGTCACCCATCCTATGCCAACCACCAAACCAGTCACATCCTAGTCACCCATCCTATGCCAACCACCAAACCAGTCACATCCTAGTCACCTATCCTATGCCAACCACCAAACCAGTCACATCCTAGTCACCTATCCTATGCCAACCACCAAACCAGTCACATCCTAGTCACCTATCCTATGCCAACCACCAAACCAGTCACATCCTAGTCACCTATCCTATGCCAACCACCAAACCAGTCACATCCTAGTCACCTATCCTATGCCAATCCCAGTCACCTATCCTATGCCAACCACCAAACCAGTCACATCCTAGTCACCTATCCTATGCCAATCCCAGTCACCTATCCTATGCCAACCACCAAACCAGTCACATCCTAGTCACCTATCCAATGCCAATCCCAGTCACCCATCCTATGCCAACCACCAAACCAGTCACATCCTAGTCACCCATCCTATGCCAACCACCAAACCAGTCACATCCTAGTCACCCATCCTATGCCAACCACCAAACCAGTCACATCCTAGTCACCTATCCTATGCCAACCACCAAACCAGTCACATCCTAGTCACCTATCCTATGCCAACCACCAAACCAGTCACATCCTAGTCACCTATCCTATGCCAACCACCAAACCAGTCACATCCTAGTCACCTATCCTATGCCAACCACCAAACCAGTCACATCCTAGTCACCTATCCTATGCCAACCACCAAACCAGTCACATCCTAGTCACCTATCCTATGCCAACCACCAAACCAGTCACATCCTAGTCACCTATCCTATGCCAACCACCAAACCAGTCACATCCTAGTCACCTATCCTATGCCAACCACCAAACCAGTCACATCCTAGTCACCTATCCTATGCCAATCCCAGTCACCTATCCTATGCCAACCACCAAACCAGTCACATCCTAGTCACCTATCCTATCCCAACCGCCAATCCCAGTCACCTATCCTATGCCAACCGCCAAACCCAGTCACATCCTAGTCACCTATCCTATGCCAACCAATGCCAGTCAGTCACCTATGACAACCTATCCCCAATGCCATGCCAACCACCAAACCCAGTCACATCCTAATCACCTATGCCAACCACCAATCCCAACTACCAATCTCAGTCACCTATCCTATGCCAACCACCAATCCCAGTCACCTGTACTAAATCGCATCCCAACCACCTCTCCCTTCCCAATCACAGACCACATCCCAACCACCAATCCCAGTCACCTGTACTAAATGGCATCCCAACCACCTCTCCCTTCCCAATCACAGACCACATCCCAACCACCAATCCCAGTCTTAATCCAATCACCTATCCCATCCATCCATCCCAGCTCAGTCACCAATACCATCCCAAAACCCAATGTTCGAAAACTGAAAAAAAAAAAAAATAATCCTAATCAAGGACTGTCAGATTACAGAAGCTCTGCCACACTGCATTCGTTTCCAGCAAAAAACACTCGTTTTCCCATGAGAGATGCTGGAGACAAACATGTCCACTACCCCCTGCCCCATCATCAGACAGCACACTGGTCCAATCACTGGATTTGGCATAATCTGAGGGGCAAATTGTTCCAGTAAATAGAACACAGCCAACCAGACACAGCACCTTTACGTTTACATTGCCAGACCAACTCCATTCATCAAGTATGTAGAAGAATGATGCCCTCTACTGATAAATGTATAATAATAATAATATGGAGACCCTCATAGAAGCCTCTCCCCCATGACTGTACATTAGAGCCACCACCCATACACAGATCCATACAGAGTCTATATCAGCCATCCATCAGAGGGGACATTCACCTTTCTCCGCGTGGGGTCTGTTCTCTGGTGACAGGGGCAGTGTCCGCGGCGGCACAGGGTGTCGGTGAGTGGGTGATCGGATGAAAACCTTGAGCTCATGTTAATCATCGTCTGCGTCTTCAGCAAAACGACTGAAGGACAAACACAGGGACGTGTCTTTATATACCCGGCTTCTCAGCCAATGGTAAAACTAGGACAAGCAACGTCACCAGAGTACGGCTTCAGCCAATCCCAACTATACAAAGTTTCTCACTTTACGGCATCACTTCATTGACGTTTTTTCACAGTGTCCCAGATCAATAGAAAAGGAGCCAATGAGAGAGAGTGCTCTGAAATGACACCGAGGCTTGAGACGCATAGAGGGGCGTGTTTCAGTTTCCGGGGGGTGGGGATGGGCTGGGCTTGTAACGCGGAAGTGTCCCGTTGGAGATCACGAGCTAGGATGAGTCATAGGGGGTGATGCAATAGTTGGCAAGCAGTGGCCAAGCCTGAGCATCCTGCCCAAGGGACTTCCCGAGCTGGAGATTCACCTTCATCCCTCCAGTGCCTCCACTGTCCGCTAGATGTTTACTTGGACGTTGTTGTCAATAAAATGATATCAGCAAATGTTCAATAATCACAACATGTCATTATTATCTGACACTGTGACCTTCCTCAGCATTTTACCTAAGGGGTACAGGAGAGAACCACCAATAATGACATGACCTCATCATGTGTTTGGCCAATCCACTGATCTCATACCACCCATCTCTCTGAAAATGACAATCGGCACATGCAATGGGTGGGCCAACTCAATACTGAACCCTATGGACTATGACTGGGATGCCACCAAAGTTCATGTGCATGTAAAGGCAGGTGTCACAATACTTTTGGAAATATAGTGTAACTACAAAACATTTGGTTCTGACAGTAAGGCCCCTTTCACATTTATACGACTTGTCTCACAATTTTGGACTGCAAAATCGTATGACAAGTCATTCTCCATGATTTTCAATGAACACCATTCATACTGGCACGACTTTAAGTGTGCCGACTTCAAAGTAGTCCCTGCACTACTTTGGTCCGATTTTGATGCCACTTACACAGGCATTCATTGAAATCACAGCCGCGAATCGCGCCAAAATCGTGGTAAAATCGTGCGACTTAGAAGTCGTACATGTGTGAAAGGGACCTAACTCATGCACCCAATTTGTATAGTTTAACCTCTTGACATTGTCCATACGCATATATGTAGCCGCTGGGCAGGTGGGTCTTAACGCAGAGTGGCCACATATATGCAGCCCTGTTAGAAACAACCTACCGTGCTGAGAGCACGCTCCCAGCATGGTAGCCAGAGGGGATCGGTAAGCTCCTGGCGCATACTTTTAATTGGGAGCTTTCTGATCATGTGAGAGCCCATCACAGCAGTCACATGACCCAAAAGATGCCTCCGCCTCCCAGCTTTTAGAACTCTTAACCACTTCAGGTCCGCGCTATTAACAAAATACGTGAACAGCGCGGACCTGAGGCGCCGGGGTCACGTCTTTGGACGTGATTTGCTTGTAATTCCCCTGTGGCGCGCGGCGGGGAAAAACAGTCCCGACGCATCACCGAAGATCCGATGCGTGTACCCGGCGGCCGCGATGTCCGTCAGGTACACGCGATCGTCGGTGAGAGAGCAGGGACGTGGAGCTCTGAGTGTAAACACAGAGCTTCACGTCCTGTCAGTGAGGTGACAGATGCTGTTTCTCTTGTACATAGGGAGACAGCATCGGTCACCTCCCCCAGTCACCCCCCTCCCCCCATACAGTTAGAACACACCCAGGCAATACATTTAACCCCTTCCTCACCCCCTAGTGTTAACCCCTTCAATGCCAGTCACATTTATACAGTAATTAGTGCATTTTTATAGCACTGGTCGCTGTATAAATGTGAATGGCGCCAAAAATGTGTCAAAAGTGTCCGATGTGTCCGTCGCAATATCGCAGTCCCAATAAAAATCGCAGATCGCCGCCATTACTAGTAAAAAAAAAATATATAAAAAAAAATCATAATTCTGTCCCCTATTTTGTAGGTGCTATAACTTTTGTGCAAAGCAGTCACTTATTGTGATTTTTTTTTTTTTTTTACAAAAATACGTAGAAGAATACGTATCGGCCTTAACTGAGAAAAAAATATATAAAAAAAAATAAAAAAAAATGGGATATTTATTATAGCAACAAGTAAAAAATATATATATATTTTTAAATTGTCGCTCTTTTTTTCATTATAACGCAAAAAATAAAAACCGCACAGGCGATCAAATACCACCAAAAGAAAGCTCTATTTGTGGGGAAAAAAGGGACGCCAATTTTGTTTGGGTGCCACGTCGCACGACCGCGCAATTGTCAGTTAAAGCGACGCAGTGCCAGAAGCTGAAATTTCGCCTGGGCACGAAGGGGGTTTATGTGCCCAGTAAGCAAGTGGTTAAAGGGCTGAGAGGCAGTCAAAGCAAAGGGGTTAAAATGCACCACTTTTATGTTGTGGCGCAACGCCTGCACCAAATTCTAAATAAAATACTGTCAGTCCATGTCTTATAAAAGTGGGGATAATTAAAACCAAGTCTATTTTGGTGCACAGAGAAAGACCCTGATGCAAACAGATTTTAGGAAAGTGTTTCCTCTGTCTTCTAAAAGTATTGCAAATTCAGATACAGGTTCGGGACAGGTATGTGAATCTGGCATACACTGTGCCAGTTTTAGCACACGCACGAGACACAATTGCAAAATATCACTGTGCCAATCTTTATGAATGTCAGGGTTATTTTTCTCACTGTGTTATTAAATTGTCATTTGGATCCTGGAACCTGGAGACTTTGTAGAGCTATGGGTGGGATAAAGACTCTATTCCTACATCCACGTCTTACCTGTAGGCCAGACCCTGTAAGAGCCCTTTTACACTGGCGGAACCGTCGAACGAACCGAACGTTCATGCGAACATTTAGAACCCCATTGAAATCTATGGGACTCAAACAAATTCAAAAGTGCTCATTTTAAAGCCTAATATGCAAGTCATTGTCGTAAAACGTCTTTGAGAACCCAGGTCTTGCCCCAGGGAACATGTATCAATGGAAAACAGTTTTAAAAACGGTCGTTTTTTCAGGAGCAGAACCGGGTTCTCAAAGACGTTTTCACAGGCAAACTATAGACACACAGCAGGTACAATATTTAAAGGAATTTTTTTTTTTTTTTTATTTAGGCATCATTAAAATCACTGCTCCAGGAGCAGTGATTTTAATGATGCTTAAATAAAAAAAAAAAATGAAAAATTCCTTTAAATATTGTAAATGCTGAGTGTCTATACCTGTGATAACATCTTTAAATAGCACAATCGCCTGCCTGCCAGTAATTTAGGAAGAACTGATCTATCTAAGCTATACAGTGTATAGATATATGTACAACTCCTGGGATGTATATATATCCTCTACACACTGTAAATTTAACTAAACTGACTAGCCTGCCTGCTCTATCTATCTATCTAGTAATAAAGAAACTGTCTCTCACCCTGGCTTTGGCCAATTATGGCTCTCTGTTTTTTTGCACCAAGCATGCGGGTCATAGTGCATGCTTAAATAAAAAGAAAAAAGTGCAGCGCTAGAAAAACATAGTAAAAACTATGCCTGAGAAATTACGTGCATGCTTGGCCAATCATCACTGCGTAATGCCGCAGTGAATTATGGGCCATGACACGTCACTCGAATTTGGCTTGAACGACCCGTTTTGTTCGAATTTCGACGAACGTATGAACAGACAATGTTCGAGTCGAACATACGTTCGAATCAAACGCGGAGTTCATCCCTAGTTCCATATACCTATATACTGTATATGTGAGCTGATTGATGCTCAGGGCTCTCTCTTTCTCTCTGCTGCTGGGTGAAAAGGCTGACTGCTGATAGAACACTAAAAATGTACAGGTGATGCCTTCTTGTTAGAGAACACCCTACTACATAGGACACCCTGTTAGGCTGGATTCACACCTATGCAGTTTTAGTGCTTTTTGCATTTTGCAGATTTGCACTACAGAACATGTTCCATAGGAAACCATGTTAAATGGGCTGTAGTCCAAATCTGCAAAATGCAAAAAGCACTAAAACTACATAGGTGTGTATCCAGTATGTCCAGTATGACCTGAGTTTATTTAGTGGCTCGGACATCAGATGTTTTTTTTTTTTTTTATACTATGGATTTGCTGTACAAAGCTCTCCCACATTGAAGGAAAAACCTGCTTGAACTGTTTCTGGAATCGGCTTTGATTGGATCTCTTCTATAGTAACCCAGAATCGATGACCTGACCCCACGTCCAGTTTACCCAGATGCCAACGGTGCCATTTTCTTAAAACTCAATAGCATTCAAAAACACAGATCTTGGTGTTTTGAATGCCTTTAAAGGTAGAGGAGGGATTTGGGGTCCTATAGTCACCAGATCTCTCCATAAAGATTATGCCTATTGGTGTGACCAGTAGGGATGAGCTTCGAGTTCGAAACGAACGTATGTTCGACTCGAACATCTTCCGTTCGATCGTTCGACGAATTTAGAACAAAAACGATCGTTCGCGGCAAATTCGAGTGAATCGAAACGGCCCATAATTCATTGCGGCATTGCGCCCTGATGATTGGCCAAACATGCACTATGACCCTGCATGCTTGGCCAATCACAGCACGCAAAAAAAGGAGAGCCATAATTGGCCAAAGCCTGGGTGGCTTTGGCCAATTATGGCTCAGGGCTTTAGCACACGCCCCACACTATATATGGCCGCCTGCTGGGCGGACTCGTGTAGTGTGTTCCGGCTTGTTATTGAGAGCAGTCAGAGAGACGGAGAGATTAGTTAGTTAGTTTAGCTTTATTACAGTGTGTAGAGGATATATATACATCCTTAGGAGTTGTACATATATTTATACACTGTATAGCTTTCCTAGATCAGTTCTTCCTAATTTACTGGCAGGCAGGTGATTGTGCTATTTAAAGACGTTATCACAGGTATAGACACCCAGCAGGTACAATAGCAGTGATTTTAATGATGCTTAAAAAAAAAAAAATTCCTTTAAATATTGTACCTGCTGGGTGTCTATAGTTTGCCTGTGAAAACGTCTTAAGAACCCGGGTCTTGCCCGAGGGAACATGTATCAATGGAAAAAAGTTTTTAAAACTGTAATTTTTTCAGGAGCAGGACTCCTGAAAAAACGACCGTTTTTAAAACTTTTTTCCATTGATACATGTTCCCTGGGGCAAGACCCGGGTTCTGAAAGACGTTTTCCAACAATAACTTGAATATTGGTCTTTAAAATGATCGTTTTGAATGCGAACGTTCGAGTCCCATAGACTTCAATGGGGTTCTAAATGATCCGAATGTTCGACGGTTCTGGTGCGAACCGAACGCGGGGGTGTTCGGCTCATCCCTAGTGACCAGTGGCCAGTTCAAGTCAAAATTGCGGTTATTAGACAATAAAATACAAAATGTATAGACAACATATACTGTACAGTAGTTATCAACATATAACAAGATAAATATGAAACTCTTAAAACATCCTTTAAAAACTCAGATAACTTCCCTTTGGTTTATTCATACGTTATATAAATGTACTTTTTGGGTATTTAAAACTAGACAATACATTTTGATTTAAACTGGAATGTATAGTAGGCAGTGGTATATCTTGTTCTGATCAAAGAAATAAGCTATCTTATGTAACTTGTGTACAGTGTCCTTGGAACAACCTTGAATATTACTGCAGTACAAAATACTCTCAACACCGATGCCACTCCTTAGAAAGAAGTCTATATTTATCTCAAACAAAGAATTGCCACTGTTGGAACATAGAAGGAAATTGAAGCGAGTATCTCTTGGCTTATCAAATAGCAGTGTATAGGTTACATGACCACTATCATGACTACAGATAATGGTAGCATTAGATACTGTATATTCGTGTTTTTTTATTTTTTCATTTCACATCTTTTTTTCTCTCCACATTTACACTCAGGCCAAGCTGTCCAACGAAGTAACTTTTATTTTTATTTTTAATTCATTTATAGCTTTTAAAAGCTATCTTTATAGCAAGTAAAGATAGCCTTTTTCAATGAAAGTAAATGACCATAACCAGCTTTCATGCTTACACCACCGATGTAAGCGGGCACTTCTCCCACTGACCACCAATATAAGGGAGGGTAATTCTTCTAATGACTACTGGTGTAAGTGAGCTTTCAAGCTGCCCACAAAGCAGGGATTCTACTCTGACCATCAATGTAAAGGGGGCACTTATACTAACCACCAATATAACAGGGACATTTACAATGACTACCAATGTAATGGTAAATTTTGCACTGACCACTAATGTATCAGTGGCATTTACGCTGTCCACTTATGTAACAAGTATCTTTTATGGTGGTGGTGGGGGGGAGTATAAATTTGTTCTATTAATCTGAAGAGGGATTCAAGACATGAGTGTGGTTTATGGTGAATGAATAACATTAAAGGGGAGTTCCACCCACAATTTCACTTTTTAAATATACATATCCCTGCAATACACAAGCTTTATTTATTCTAGTAAAGTTTCTGTAAACTAACTATTCTGTAAACTAAGGTCCGTTTTGTTAGGTTGTTACAGCATTTAGGTTTATAATCTAAAAATAGACCGTGGCCATCTTAAGTGCCAAGGCTAATAAGGAGGAGGAAGTAATGAAGGACTACAAAATAAAGGTATGTACAAGCAACAAAATAAATAAAAAATTGTCCATTCTGAACACTATGAGATTAGGGCATGCAGCACAGACAAATATAAAAAAATGGGTGGAACTCCACTTTAAGCTGCTCATTAGGCAAACTGGTGTTGGCTAAACACAGGTAGGAGGGCTGCACATTAGAGAGTTTGGTGTTACATTAGAACAGTGGTCCTGTCATTAGAACAACACTAACATGCAAGTATACTGTGGAAATCTGTGTCCAGGATCCCAGGTGTTTGTGGACAGTAGCAGCCAGGGAGTCTGTACTGTACAAGTCAATGATAGGCTAACAGGAGAGATGATAACACCTGCAAGCAGACGGATTACAACAGCATGGCCATGTGAGTGAGGCCTCTGAAAGCACAACACATCAAAACTTGAAGGAGATGGGCTACAGCAGTAGCAGAAGACCATACCAAGTACCACTCCTATCAGCTAAGAACAGGAAACTGAGGCTACAATTCGCACAGGATCACCAAAATTGAACAATAGAAGATTGGAAAAATGTTGCTTGGTCTAATGAGTCTCAATTTCAGCTGCGACATTCAGATGACAGGGTCAGAATTTGGCATGGGCCCCTTTATACCAGCACCTATTGTTTGAGAAAAAAAGATAGATAGATAGATAGATAGATAGATAGATAGATAGATAGTTTGTGATAGATGATTTTCTTGGCTGAAAAGTAGTTGGATATTGTTACATGTATAAGCAACACTAGGGAACAGTGCTTACTATATACAGTATATAGCGCTACCCCCTCAGGAGCCGCTGGTTGTTATTTGGGATCGGCGTATTAAGTTACCTTGAAGTGTGTCTAGGGGTAGTAGCAGTGAGTAGTAGCAGTGAGCGAATGTCCAGTCACCAAATGACTTTTCAAATGCTTTATTCCAGGGCCCAACAAGGGCCGACATCAACAGGAGATAGGAAAGGTTGATGAAGCAATAGAGAACAGTGCTGTATCAGGCTTGGATATGAAATAGAGCAGTCTCGCTCCCAGTAGTAGTAGATACAGTTCGTCGCCACTCCCGTTAAAGTGGGTGAAGTGCCCCCGGACAGACTCCTGTTATAAGCCTGGCAGCCGGAATGTCACTTTTAAATTGCTGGGAGGAACAGGTCTCTATGACAGACCTGGCTCGGGCCTCTGCCACAGGTTTAGTACTTCAGTACTCAAGAGAACAGTTCGGATTGAGCGAATCCTCCCAGTAAATGCAATGATAGGGGTCACCGGTTGACAGCTGACATGTAACTGTCAATTCCAGTAACCAGATCACTGATGATTTGTTCAAGCCCTTTTGGATAACCTGCCTCCGGTTCTCCTCAAGCCGATCCCCCACTGAACGGCACACAGCCTGGGATCTTCTCAGTAAGGTCGGGGACCCAGTAAGTCACTAGGGCCCCCATCGACATCCGGATGGGTCTCCGTGGAACAGGTGGTTCTGGCCAGGTAGGCCATATGAGCGGGGTCCGTGGATGCGCGCACTCTGAGGGTGGATGCCGCACCTGGAACGTGGACCCTGCGCAGAGAAGAGGAACCGACGACCGACCCAGAACACGCGGCAGCTGCCACAGATATACCCCTCCCCAGCATGCCCAGCGAGGGAAGAACTCCTCTAATTGGCTGCTGGGAAAAAGGGCTCCGTCAGAACGCCTCTAGCGCCAACTATCGCCCAGGGGTGTAATCACAGCAGTAACCCCATAGTAAATCACATTTAAATTCTAGACAAAAAAAAAGATTAATTATAAATGGCTTTTAAGAGGTAGCACACTTTGCTCAATGCCTTTACTAAATAAGTCTTTTTTTTACAATGTTTTCTGTAACTCAAAAATGAAATGATGCATTCATATTCTTTCTAATTTGCTGAGTCACAAAGCAGCTTATACTTCCGTTCAGTTCACCTTTGTTACTCTTATAGAACATGTGATGTAATAAGGAGAGAGGCAAGTTACCTAACTGTACGGTTATAGAACCTGCTGATTTGCCATATAGCTGTGCTTTCACAAGATTAGCAACTATAATTATTTTACAGGCTATCAAACTGTAGCAAGGAATTTGTGTTAAGTGGCAAGCACAAAAAAGTCTAGCTATTAAAGGTAAATGTACATGCCTTTAGAATGTAAAATAATCTCTAATACATGTAGAAAATATAAAAAGCCTTACATCTGGTCTCAGAAACTTTGACTACTCAACCACACAAATGTCTGTCTGCTCTTTCTACCATTTGCATTTATTACAGACATGTATCACTAATTTTAAATATCGCAGATGGTTAAAACTCCACCACACTACTACAGGAGGTTGAACCCAAAGCGTAGGTCCTTTTTTTGTTTTGGTTACAATAGGAAGGATCCACAATCTGTTTTGAGGAGCCGTAACATTTAAAAACCTAGGGCCAGATTCAGGTAGGACTTACGCCGATGTATCTCGAGATGCGCCGCGTAAGTCAAAATGTGCGCCGTCGTATCTGTGCGCCGTACCCACAGAAATAGATACGCCTGAAAATAGACTTCTCCGCTCCCATTTATTTTCTATTGAAATATGCAAATGAGGGAGATACGCCGATTCGCGAACGTACGTGCGCCCGGCGCAGGCTACGCTCGGTGCGGTAAGTTGTACGTCCGGCCTAAAGTTACCCTTCATAAAGCAGGGGTAAGTCAGCAGCAGACGTGCACAGGTCAGCTGGAGAGCAGCTACAGCAGCACCGTTATGGACGAGCTGAGCAACCACACTTTCAGGACAACACATCTGTATGCCAACATGCCAGGGGCAGCCGTGGTCCTAGCACTACTACAGGCGGAGGGCACGGGAGAGGATAAACTGAACGCGCATGAACGTCTTTGGCATGGGGGAATTGGAGGTGTATCGCATCTTCAGATTCAGCCCTGATGCCATCCTGGAATTAGCCACAACCCTGCATGATGACATCACCAACGCTCACATGCAGTGCAGCCACTGGTCAAGGTACTGGCAACACTCCATTTCCTTGCCAGTGGATCTTTTCAGCGTACAAGTGGAGTTGTGGCTGGGATGTTACAATCCACCATGAGCAGATGTGTGCACCAGGTTGTCCCCGCAATCCCCGGACGCATGTCCCACCACATCATCAAACACACCCATGAGCATCTGCGGCAGAAGGCAATGCAGGATTTCTACAGAATTGCAGGATTCCCACGCACCATCGGGGCCATTTGTGGCACTACGGCCCCCCCCCCCCGTGCCACAGAGCACATATACCGCAATCGTAAGCAGTGGCATTCCATACACATACAGGTGATAGCCGATGCCAAATACCTCATATGGCACGTCCGTGCCAAAAACCCAGGGTCCAGCCACGACAGCTACATATACCGTCAAAGCAACATCCTAACAGAATTCGAACTGTCCGACCCCATGATGCAGACATCACGAGGGGCACATGCACGGCTAACATTCTCCTGTCTTTTCCCTTCCAGGTGACTCAGCATATGCACTTGGGCCCCATCTCCTGATTCCATTCCGGGATCCCCAAACCAGAGGAGAGAGAAAATACAATGATGCACACATACGTACCCGTGCAGTGGTGGAGTGCACATTTGGCCTCCTGAAGTCCCGTTTCCGAAGCCTGGATATGTCCGGGGGGGGCCCTGTTGTATTCCCCAAACTTTGTGTGTCAGATCATCAGTGCATGGTGTGTGCTGCACAACTACGCAATGAGAAAGGGCCTGGAGATTGACATATGTGAAGACCTGACCCCCCAACCACACAGTCACCCTCTGAATGAGGCTACCCCGTCTGCTGAGGGAAGAGCAGTCAGGAGGTGCCTCGTGGTAGGCATCTTTGCACGTTAAACACACACATTCATCATGGCACACGGACAATGCACGCATGCACACTACTGTGGTCCCTAGATCACACACACCACATCCACCTCACATTGGATTAGCCCAAGTCCGGCATGCAGGACTTGGGAGCAGCAATGCCGCGCCAAGGCCCCAATGGTGTCGCTGTCCATTCATACCACATTCACACGGCCGTGGGGATAACTTCTTCCCGACGACCCAGGGTGACACACCTTGCTGGCAGGTATGTCCCCCCCACATTCACACACCAGTCACACTGTAGCCTACACTACTGACCGTGTGCATACACTACAAAATAAAACGCTCATAACCTGAGCTAATAAAACAAAATAAAACGCTCATAACCTGAGCTAATATGAAAAAAAATATCAGGCAATCAATTGCCCTGTCGTGGGCCAAGCCTGGTGCCACGGCTCAGGCTCCTTAACTGTCTGCTGGGAGCTTCGGGTGGGGGGGTGGGGCAACAGGAGGCGGAGGAGCATCCCCTGGTCTCTCCCTGGCTGGCTGCCTGTCCTCCAACCCCAGGGCAATGCGGGTGAGGACCGCATTGGTCTCCGCCTGTAGCAGCCTTGTCTGCCTCCCCTCCGCCTCGATGGCAGCAGTATTCGCCTGTACCGCCTGTCCCCAACAGGATCTCAGGTGCAAGCGTTTCCCGGACGTTTCGGACATGACAACCGAAAATGCCCACTGAGACCACAGTACATGCATCGACCTTCGCGTCTCCGGGATGCCCTCTCCCCCTCAGACAGGCGAGCAAACCCCAGTTGCAAGGGCTCACCCCCAGGCAGGTCAGCCTCAGGAGGCGTGGGAGGAGAGGGAGGCACGGGTGGGACAGAAAACATAGGAGCCACTCTGTTAGGAGACCTCCGCAGGCACTCCTTAAAGGAAGGTCTCTCCCTGAGTCTGGTGTCAATCAATATCAGGAAGGAAATGAGAGCGTTGAGCTCCACAGGTAGGTCTTTAGCCGCAAAATCATTATTTAAGGCATCCGAGAGACCATGAGAGAAAGCAGCGACCAGAGCCTCATTATTCCAGCCCACCTCTGCTGCCAGGGTACGAAACTCAATGGCGTATTCGGCTACCGATCGTGAACCCTGTTTGATGGACATGAGGAGCTTCGCAGCAGAGGCAGTGCGAGCCGGCACATCGAAAACCTTCCGAAGAGAAGCAACAAAACCGGAAAACTCGGCAACCACTGGATTGTAGTTCTCCCATAAGGGGCTTGCCTAGGCCAAGGCCTTGTCCGAGAGCAGCGAGATCAGGAAGCCCACGTTTGATCTCTCAGTGGGAAAGGCATGTGGCAGCAACTCGAAATAAATGCCCACTTGGTTAAGGAAACCTCGGCACTGAGTTGGCTCTCCCCCGAAGTGCTGCGGGAGGGGGGCAGAGCCGGACATACCCCGAGACACCATAGGCGCAACAACAGGTGCCGGGTTAGACGCTGGCGCATCAACCAGAGCGACAGTAGGAGCGGGCCCAGGAGCGTTACTCGGAGCAGCAGTGGGAGCGGTACCAGGATCGACAATCGGCCTATCAGCAACATCAACGAGATGAGCAGTGCGTGCAAGCAGGGTCTGCAACATCTTAACGAAGTGCTCCAGCAGGTGATCCTGCTGATCAAGTCTGGCAACCAGCACGAGTAGCGGAGGAGGCCCTGTACTGTCAGAATTCATGGCTTGGTCCTAATGTCAGGAAGCATGAATCAGACGTACACAGATGTAAATGAAGAAGAAGATCTTTATTAAAAAACCAAACAGCAAGGTAAAGTCCAAACAAATGATCAACAGCCAGAAGGGTCCTCCGCCGAAGCCAGGGTCGATAGCCAGGGATGGAAGTCAGCCAAGCCGGAGTCAGTAGCCAAAGGGTGGTGAGACGAAGCCGGGGATCAGGAACCAGAAGGAACATCCGTAGGAGCCGGGTCGGTGATCCAAACAGCAGCACGATCACAGGAGGCTGTAAGACAAGGACCAAGCAAGGGAGTGCTGCAACAGCCGTGGTATATATGTGCTGAGCATCCAGCTCCTCCCAATGGGAAGGAGGAGCCGCAGGGAGTAGGAAGTTACAAGAAGCTTAGGAAGCAAGATGGCTGCCAGCACATGTCAGTGATAAGAAGCCAGGAAGGAGGTAAGTCCATGACACACACTCGGACCATCATTTGCATAAGGTCACACCCACTTACACTTATGCTGCCTTACGCCGACGAAATTACGTTACGCCTGCGCAACGTTGGGAGCATTTCCATTGTGAATAGTGTGCTCGTCGCTCCGCGCCTCATCGGCATAGCGTATATTCGATATGCTATGCCCGCCTAAAGATGCGCCAATCTACCTGAATCTGGCCCCTAGTGTCTCAGTTCGTGGAATGGGGTATCATGGCTGTATGTGTTACGTACCTGGTTACCAGAGTCTGATGCAGGGTAGCCTCTCTTACGGCTCTGGTTTGCGAGCCACTGAAGTGGGAACAGCGGACTCGGAGCACAGAGGGGTAGGAGTGCCGAGGTGATGAGTAGACGCAGGTGGACGAATACCTCTGGTGAGAAGATGCTGAGACGCTGAAGCGGAGGATGGGTCAGCGACCCGCACAGAAGCTGCGACTACAGGGGCACAAGCTGGTAAAGTAGTTTGTGGTGTACTGGAACAGCAGGGTTAAACAAGCCGGGTCATAACAGGTAAGCATGCAGGCAGATGGCTGAAGAATAGTCGGTTTAACAGGCAGGTGGATCTGGCAACAGAGAGGTCAAGCAGGCGGGTGGTCAAACAGAGCCGGGTCAGGGTTGGAGAGGTTCGGATGGTCAGACAAGCCGGATTCAGAGTTCAATCAGGGTTTCAGACAGGTGCCCAAACAAACAGGTCTCAGGTATGGATCCAGTCACAACTGCAGATCAGGCAGCAATGTGCTGCAGACAGCAATGATCTTTTAAAGGGGTTTTTGGCGCCACAGCCGACTAACGTGCACGTGCACGCTCCCGTGCGCGCCCCCGTGCACGCGCGTGTGCTGTTGACGCGCGTGCACGAGCGCGGGACGCGCAACGGCGCGCCAACTGCCTGGAGGAAGCCTGCATGGAGGAGGACTGCATGGAGGACGTCTGCAGAGATGAAGACTGCATGGAGGAAGCCTGCAGGGAGGAAGATGGCAAGGAGGTGAGTCCCTGACAGTATGTGGATGAGGGAGGAGGATGCGCAAGGCTTTGCCATTACTTGCTTGTCTTAAATCAGTTGGAGTGCTGGTCTATCATGGCTAGAAACACAATGTTCCCCCAAATCACTAGGTAGTGCACAAAAACAGTAACAACATGCACACTCTAATTTCTATGGTGCCCATGGCCACAAATTACCTTTCTCCTGAAACCTGCTAAATGTTTCCATTTATGAGTTATGGATCTTGTTGTCCTGCTAGGTATGCATAGAGTCCAAATTCCAATACTCTACACCAGGGGTCCTCAAACTATGGCCCTCCAGATGTTCAGGAACTACAATTCCCATCATGCCTAGTCATGTCTGCGAATGTCAGAGTTTCACAATACCTCATGGGAGGTGTAGTTCTGCAACAGCTGGAGGGCCGTAGTTTGAAGATCCCTGCTCTAAACCTACCTGAACCAGTAGCACTGTAAGATGATCCAAATATTAATAACTCCCCTATATTGTACCATAAAATTAGCATGTTTGATGTCAAACATTTTCCCAGGCAAGAATGTACACATTTGTCAAGAATTTATATATTCGTCCTAGGCTAGGTAAGACTTCCCACCTCCAGCCATTGTTAACTGGAATAGAGCTGACTAGACTACAGTGTCCCATGAGAACATACATATCCCTGTTGGGCAACTGATACACATTTGGCCTCCTTCCCAAACTGTAATGCAGATTGTTGAATCTTGGCTTCATTCATTACACAATTGGGCTATTATTATTTTTCGAAGCTATGTTCTCTTTTGGAGAGACAGGGTAAAATGAAAAGGTAAAAGGTGGTGGTGTTTTGTCTTTATGTGGGAAGCGATCTAAAAGTCAGTGTGAAAAAGGACCTGGTTAATGGAGAGTGTAATGGTGCTGAGGCATTATGGGTGTAGCTGCATATGGGTACTCATCGCATCTGGTTTGTTAGACTTTAGAGCTGATGGGGTCCATGCCAGTCACCGGTCAGCCGGCAGGACCCCTGGCTGCAATCTTGGGTTCCACGTGGGATGGGAGAGTCCGGGAAGGTGGCGGGTGGGCCTCCTCCCGCTACTTGTAAAAGCAGTACAGCAGCTATTTGGTCAATAGAATTGCTTTTACATAGAAGTGCTCTAAATGTAAGTGTAAGCAATAAGCACATCCTGGAAATATAAAAACACCTAATTTTAAGGGGGAAAATTTTCCAATTTGAGAACTGCTCTCGAAGACTCAGACTGGAAGGTAATATTGTAAACAAGGAATATGGAACAGAAATTAGAATGTTTCAGACTGACTATATGCAAACACACTGCGAAATACAGTATATTGCCATGGGAAATAGGTTGTGGGTAACATCCAAAGTAACATAAGGCCGTAAAAATAAGAAAAGGGCATTTAAGTAAATATAAGAAAGAAGGAACACTACTGTCACTTGAAAGTTACAAAAAATATAACAAAATATGTAAGTAAGTGGAGATTAGGACAACTCCCAAAAATTTTTGTGTACATGTCTCATAAATATTATGAGCACGGTCATAAATATGACCATATGCTTGCAAGAGCTCGACGATAAAAGCATGCTCAAACATATGTGCGTAAGCTTCGTTCCTCTTCTGGGAGGTGGTTTTTCAGTCATCTAAAATTGCCTCTGGGTTCCACGATTATTATGCAGAGCTATATAATTTAGACATAAAATTATCCCCTGGCGCCCAGGCTGCCAGGTTAACTGATATTCAAGAATATTTATCCATGACCAGCCTCCCCCTCTGATGGATGACCAATGTTCTGACCTGAAATCCCCAATTACTGATGGCGAGATAGAACTATTGTGAAGTCCCTGCCCAATGGGAAAAGCTCGGGGCATGATAGGTTCACTAAGACATATTATACCACATTCACCCCATCACTGCTAGACCCCATGTGTAGGTACTTTAACCACTTAAGCCCCGGACCAATATGCTCTAAATGCCCAGAGGCGTTTTTACAATTCGGCACTGGGTCGCTTTAACAGACAATTGCGCGGTCGTGGCTCCCAAACAAAAGTCGCGTCCTTTTCTTTCCACAAATAGAGTTTTCTTTTCATGGGATTTGATTGTCTCTGCGATATTTATTTTTTGCGATTTAAATGGAAAAAGACCGAAATTTTCTAATTTTTGTTATAAGAGAAATCGAATAAACGAAATTTTATTCAAACATTTAGGCCAAAATGTATTCAGCCACATGTCTTTAGTAAAAAAAAAAATCGCAATAAAAAAAAAAATAGCTACCTAGCGGCAACAGTGACACTAATACAGCGATCAGAAAACCGATCGCTTAGTGACACTGGCAATAGGGGGTGAAAGGGTTAACTAGGGCGGTGATCAAGGGGTTAAAACTTTATTAGGGGGGCTATGGAGCTACCCTGGACCTAACACTAACTGCCTGTCACACTAACTGTCACACTGACACTAAATGGAGTGATCAGTAAATATATGATCACTGCATTCAGTGACACTGTGACAGGGGACTGGGGGGGATGATCGGGGGGGTGATCAAGGGGGTTTTATGTGCCTATGTGTACTGTGTTAGTGTAGTGTTGTTGCAAACTCACTGTGTGATGTCTTCTCTCCTCAGCGGTAGTTGAAAAGACCGCCACGTGGAGAGATTACATCACTTCCCCCACAGGCGTACCAATTGAAGTGTCTCATGCCCCACATTATTCACCCAGACCAAACAGGATTCATTTTAGGATGTGAAGCCAGGGACAACTCAATTAGTATGATCTAGCTTATACACTGGGCTAGAAATTGTCTGGAATCTTCACCATATTTGATCTAATCATCAGTCGCAGAGAAAGCGTTTGACCGCGTTGACTGGTCTTACCTTCACATGGTCCTGGAGACCATGGGGTTAGGACAGAATAATGCTAACCTGGATCGTGGCTTTCTATGCCACACCCAGTGCACAGGTTAAAGGGGTTGTAAAGGTAAAAAAACAGTTCCCTAAATAGCTTCCTTTACCTTAGTGCAGTCCTCCTTCACTTAGTGCAGTCCTCCTCCACGCAGTCCTCCTCCACTAACACATAGCTCCTTTCTCTATCTGCAACATAGAGAGCGTCCTGACTCTCCTGCTCGCCCCCTCCCCGCTCAAGGAAGGGGGCGACCATGACACTTCACACCAGGGAGAAAGCCTTGCATTACTGTGTGGAGTTACAGACAGAAGAACAGGGAGTGAGATTTCTCAGAAGAAATAAGGACATTTAAAAGCAAAACCGAAGGATGAGGTAAGTGAAGGAGGACTGCTATTTAGGAAAAAATTTTTTTACCTTTACAACCCCTTTAATGTCAATAGACTTTTCTCTTCTATGTTCTCGATCAGTAGTGGCACGAGACAGGGGTGCCCTCTCTCGCCTCTCCTTTTCACATTGGTCCTTGTACCCCTATTGCGCAAGGTACGAGCAAACATAGCTATCAAAGGCTTAAAGGTGGGCAACATGGAACATAAGCTTTTAGCTTATGCTGATGATGTACTATTCCACCTTACATACCCCCTGATCTCAGTGCCAGTCTTGATGCAAAAACGCAAACATTTTGGGATGCTTTCAATTTTAAAAATTAATCTTACAAAATCGGAAATTCTGCCAATCTAGCTATTGGCCGCATTCCACTTTGCATGGGCCAAATCCTCCCTGAGATATTTGGGCATTCAGCTTACAGACCACTTTGACACTATATACACAGCCAATTATCCATTGCTGGCCGCGGTTAGACAAAAACTTTCTTCTTTTTTTTATTTTTTATTATTACATTTTTTATTAGTATTTACCATATCAATTAGAACACATTACATATATTCACATTTATCAAATGAAAAACGAATCCTCATCAACATCAAATATCTCCCGTCCCCAAATGAAATAAATAAATACATAAATAAAATGAAATATAAAAATAAAAATAAAATTCCCCTCCTCCTGCTACCCCCCTTCCTCCCTAAATTGCTTGAGTTATTGGTGCATTACATCACCGCTTTTGACAATATCCCCTATATATTCATTCCCCTTCAAAAAATCTTCATTCAAAAAATGAAAAAGCCATATCAATACCACTCCGAAAACCCCTCCAAAAAATATATATACACTGCTGAAAAAAATTAAAGGAACACATTTGAATCAGAACTCCTGGGATATTGATCTAGTCAGTTAAGTAGCAGAAGGGGAGGGGTGTATACAGGTGGAGTTGTTAATTAGTTTCAGCTGCTTTGCTCTTAATTGAAATTAACAACAGGTGCACTAGATGGGCAACAATGAGACGACCTCCAAAACAGGAATGTTTTTTCAGGTGGTGGTGTCTGACATTTTTTTCCCCTACTCATCTTGTCTGGCTGTTTTTCACTAGTTTTGCATTTAGCTAGGATCAGTGTCACTACTGGTAGCACGAGGCGATACTTGGACCCTATAAAGGTTGCACAGGCAATCCAACTCCTCCAGGATGGCACAATAATACGTGTCATTGCCTGAAGATTTGCCGTGTCTCCCAGCACAGTCTCAAGAGCATGGAGGAGATTCCAGGAGACAGGCAGTTAGCCTAGGAGAACTGGACAGAGCAGTAGAAAGTCCTTAACCCATCAGCAGGATCGGTATCTGCTCCTTTGTGCAAGGAGGAACCACATACTGTTAGATGCTAATGTCCTCACCTCCAGCCATCTGTCTGTTCTCTGTGCTAATTGACCCTGCTATTGTGTGAAGATGTCATGTGTTTACACTTATGATAATGTGTATTGTATAGCAGGTGAGCAGAGACGTGACGTCTACTCTGAAAGGTCATATCTGAGTCGCCTAGTCTGGGTAAATGATTAGTTAATTAGCTCATGTTAATTTATGTTCTGGTTACCTCCTCTTTAAACTGTGTATAAGGTTGCATTTTTGGTTCTATTAAACACTCCATGTTCAGCACACAAACAAGTCTTGTCTTGTTGTGTGCTTGAGAGCAGCGGGAATATCTGATATCTATATCCAGACTGATATGAAGTGTATGACGGAAGCACTCAAGCGGAGTGTGGGACGTTCCGTTACAGGCTGGTAATGACCTGGGGAGGACATAGAAACCCATGCTATTTTTCTCAATGATTTTCATCCATATTGCAGGGACCAGACATTACATTAAAGCCACAAGTAGTTTTAAAGAACTTTTTTCCTATAGTAATGTCATTTTGTGCAGGGACAGTTCTAAACATGTGCCAATTCACAGGCATACTATAGACTAGGGATGAGCTTCAAGTTAGAGTCCAACTCATGTTCGACTCGAACATTGCCTGTTCGCCAAACAGCGAACAATTTGGGGTGTTTGCGGCAAATTCGAAAAGTCGCGGAACACCCTGTAAAAGTCAGTGGGAGAAATCTAAAGTGCTAATTTTAAAGGTTTATATGCAAGTTATTGTCATAAAAAGTGTTTGGGGACCTGGGTCCTGCCCCAGGGCACATGTATCAATGCAAAAAAAGTTTTAAAAAACACAGTTTTTTTGGAAGCAGTGATTTTAATAATGCTTAAAGTAAAACAATAAAAGCCTGGGGGGTGTCTATAGTATGCCTGTAAAGCAGCGCTTGTTTCCCGTGCTTAGAACTGTCCCTGCACAAGCTGTCACTTCGGAAGGAAAAAAAGTAATTTAAAACCACTCGCTGCTATAATGAATTGTCGGGTTCTGGCAATACAGAGAAAAGGCATTGAAAATCATTGATAAAAAAATTGAATAGATTAAAAAAAATGCGTGGGGGTCCCCCCAACTTCAATTACCAGGCCCTTCAGGTCTGGTATGGATATTACGGGGGAACTCCACCCCAAATTTTAAAATAATAATGACGTGGGGTTCCCCTTAATATCCATACCAGACCTGAAGGGCTTGGTAATTAAAATTTTTTTTATCAATGATTTTTCTCCTTCAGAAATTAAATTTTGTGCAGGGACAGTTCTAAGCACGGGAAACAAGCACTACTTCACAGGCATACAATACACCCCCCCAGGTACGAAATTTAAAGGAATATTTCACTTTTATTGTTTCACTTTAAGCATTGTTAAAATCACTGCTCCCGAAAAAACTGCAGTTTTTAAAACTTTTTTTGCATTGATACATGTTCCCTGAGGCAGGACCCGGGTCCCCAAACACTTTTTAGGACAATAACTTGCATATTAGCCTTTAAAACTAGCACTTTAGATTTCAAACGTTCGAGTCCCATAGACTTTAACAGGGTTCTAAAGTTCACACAAACTTTTGGCCTGTTCGCAGGTTCTGGTGCGAACTGAACGTGTTCGGCTCATCCCTAAATTTGTCTGCATTTAACAAATGCGGGGTAGTCCTCATCTTTCTTATAATTAACAACATTCTGATAGACTCATCCATTAGCACTCCTCTACCCATGGAGCGATCGCCTTCCAAAATACCCTGATCCTGGGGCATGACCACCAAGTGGAGAAAAGTCCCCTTTTGCCCACACCCCCTCCAAAATCTGGCATCCGCAGTCAGGTACATCTGTGCCAGCCTAACTGGGATCCGATACCACCTAACCAGGAATTTTTATGACATCTCCTGGACCCGCAAGCTTATAGGCCTTGTACACACGATCGGACATATCCGATGAAAACGGTCCGCGGACCGTTTCCATCGGATATGTCTGATCTGGAGTTTGGTCCGATGGCGTGTACACACCATCGGATCAAATTCCCCGCCGGCGGACGGCGCGGTGACGTGGCGGTGACGTTGACGCCGCCACGTCACCGCTACGTCACCGCACCAGGAAGTAAAACACTTCCGCGCATGCGCCGAATCCATTCGGCGGCGGCGCGGCGGCGGTGCGGGACGACATGTCTGCTGGTAAGTGTACTAACCAGCAGACATGTCGGGCGGACACATTCCCACCCGATAGATTTCAAAGCATGCTTTGAAATCTGTCGGGTGGACAAATCTGTCCGCTAGCCCATACACACGATCGGAGATGTCTGCTGAAACGGTCCATCGGACCGTTTTCAGCGGACATATCCGCTCGTGTGTACGAGGCTCATTTAACTCTTTTTTCCCATTCTCTAACAAAATAATGAACTGTTTTATTTTGTGTCCCAAGAACCAATCTATACATCTGAGACAGCAAATGTCTGGCACTTGGTATACGTACACACATAGATTCAAATACAGTAAGAGAGTTCAATGGCCTTGTTAAGGGTTTCAGCTTATTGAAAAAAAAACACCAATTAATGGTATCTCCACTCCCTCATAGGTACATTTCCCAACTTCAACGTCAGTTCTAGCAGGGGCGTTAACATTCCACATGGGGCAAATTTCCCACATCTCTTCCCCATGCCCCCAGAGATCCCACCGTCTCTCCTGGAGGGAAGCAAGGATACCCCTCCAGTGGGGCCAGGGGGGATATCCAAGGGGCATATTCCCCAAATTGATTTAATTTATGCCATACTTGTAGAGTGCTCCGGGTTAGGGGTCCATTAAGGTCCCTTTCACACTTGTACGACTTCAAAGTCACACGATTGGGTACCTCACTTTCAATGCCTCCTTACTATGCCCTCATTGCAGCCCCCCTCACCATCATTACATGCCCCCCTCACCATTATTACAAGCCCCTTTCACCATTGCAGCCCCCACCATCATTACAAGCCCCCCTCACCATTGCAGCCCCCCCTCACCATTATTACAATGCCCCCTCACATTGCACCCCCACCATTATTACAAGCCCCCCTCCACCTCATTATCACAATGCCCCCCTCCCCCCGCTCAGCATTGCAGCACCCCACCATCATTACAGGCTCCCCACACTATTGCAGCTCCCACCATTACAAGCCCCCCCCCACCATCATTACAAGACCCCGTCACTATTATCACAAACCCCCTCACCATCATTACAAGCCCACCTCACCATTGCAGCCCCCCCACCATCATTACAAGCCCCCCCCCCACCATCATTACAAAACCCCCCCACCATCATTAAAAGCCCCCCCCACCATCATACAAGCCCCCCCCCTCACCATTGAAGCCCCCCACCATTATTACAAGCCCATTGCAGCCTTACTGTGCCAAACGATGTCTGACCTGTCTGTGTGTGTATCAGGATCTCCTGCTCCTGCTGTTTCAGAAGCTCATTGAAAAGTTCGGGCGCGCTGTGAAAAGTCACTGTGTCAGAAGCTCATTGAAAAGTTCAGGTGCGCTGTGTGATAATAGTCCCGCCCTCCTCCTGGACTAGCTCATGTGATATACGGGAAAACTGCGTCTATCACACAAGCCGGTCTAAGAGGAGGGCGGGACTATTATCACACAGCGCGCCCAAACTTTTCAATGAGCTTCTGACACAGTGACTTTTATCACAGCGCGCCCAAACTTTTCAGTGAGCTTCTGACACAGCAGTGCATGCTGCAGTGGGCCGGATAAAGGTGCTTGGCGGGCCGCATGCGGCCCGCGGGCCGTAGTTTGAGGACCCCTGCCTTAGATGTTCTTCTGCTTCAAAGGACTCATATGTCATGTAATCACATAAACAACCAACATAGTGCTCTCTGCTATTTTATTCAAAACCCCGCTAAAAGAAGACACTTACTACATATAAAAATAAAACAGCTTCTTATATGTATTGAGAGCGTCCACTCGCTCACCACCGTGGCTGCGTGACATCATGGGCTCGGATTGAGAAATGCAGTTTCCATCAAAGCCGAATTCCTTTCCTTGGATATATTATAAGTGCTGTCGATTTCTAAATGTACCCTCAAAAACTTTCTGCTGTCTTGCAATAGCCCCAACCGACCACTTTGAGAGGGCTCCAAAGTTTTTTCTTCGCAAATTATAGACGCAAAATTATATCGCAAAATTAAATCGCAAATTATAGACGCTTCATCAAAAGTTTTGCCTCCATTGCTGCCCCCCTTACTGCTATGACTATTGTTTATTGTTTATTGCTTGTATAGCGTAGAATCACCCGAAGGTATCGAAACGCTTCCAGACCTTAACAATTCACAACGAGACCAGGTGTTACAGGCATAAATTAACATAGTAACAATATACAATATGTACCACAATTAAAATCACTTAATATAACAACAATATAGAACCAAAAAACCAATACGATACAATATAAAACCATAAAAATCACATAAAACCAACGGAAAGACAACACACAATTCCCCATAAAACAAATTCAGCAGTACTACCCTCCAAAATGCCCTAACCTCAATACTCCTATCATTCTGCCTCTGCCCACAGGCAGGTTTTAAGATCCCTCCTAAATGTAAGTAAGTCCGGACTCTGTCTAAGCCCTGGTTCACACTGGTGCGTTTTGACATGCGATTTGGCATGTCAAATCGCATGTCAAAACGGCGGATTTTGCCGCAAATTGCCGGCAATGGCACTGTCCTAATCGGTGCGACGCTGCATCTGCGGCATTGCACCGATTTCAAAAAGTAGTCTCTGTACTACTTTTTGCGATTTCAGCCTGCGATTTACATTGACATCTGTGCAGAAACCTGCACAGATGTCTCTGAAATCGCGGCTGAAATCGGGACTGCCGGGCGGGAGTGAAATCGTGCGAGTTCAGCTGAACTCGCACTGCTTCACTCCCGCAGCCTAGTGTGAACCAGGGCTAAGACTTAGGGGAAGTAAATTCCATTCTCTCGGGCCGAGCACAGAAAAAACCCGGCCCCCACATTTTTTCAGCCGACTCTTTGGCTGTTCAAGGCGGAATTGGCAGCTCCATCTAAGGGAGCGGCCAGTAACATGTCTATTCAATTTGGCACAGAGATAGGCGGGTCCTAGCCCGTGAAACGCTTTAAAAACAAGTGTTACAATTTTAAAACGCACCCTCTGACCAACTGGCAGCCAATGCAGGGCAGCCTGATGTCTCGAGGTGGGGCAGTGGCCTCTGAGGTTTAATGCAAGCTTTACCGCCTGGTTCTGGACCTTTTGAAGTCTCCCAATCTGGACTTGAGGCAGTCCAGCCAGGAGTCCATTACAATAGTCCAGATGCGGAAAGGACCAGAGCGCGTACCACCGAAATCCTTTCCAGATCCGATAGAAAAGGCAAAATGCGGTAAAGAAGCCGCATCTTAAAATGGCAGGTCTTGACAACCTGACCGACATAGGGGATTAACGTCAAGTTGCTGTCAATCAGGACCCCTAGTGTCCCCACCGTGTCAGCCGGCCGGGGGCACACCCCAGCCCCATCGGGCCACGATAACACCCAGTGTCCCCCAGTAATATTCCCCGATCTTAGAACCTCGGTTTTGGCCTGGTTTAGCTGCAGGTAATTAGCTGCCATCCAGCTTTTTATGATCTCCAAACCTGCAACCAACTTGGCCTCCGCCTCTGGCTCATTGGTCGAGATTCTGGAGAACAACTGGATGTCATACGCATAGGACTGAAATTGAAGTCCCAGATTTGCGATCACCACCAACAGAGGGCGAAGATAGATGTTAAAGAGAAGAGGGGATAGCGGGGACCCCTGTGGGACCCCACATGTCACCTTGATAGGCTCCGAGTAGAAGTCCCCCAGTTTAACCCTTATATATTTTAATTATTTTATTCACAAAAAAGTCTGCAAACTCTTGGGCTTTCTCTTTAGAAGCCTTCACCTCCAGCTGGGCTGCCTGTGGACTGGCAAAATTCCTCACTATCCTAAACAACTCCTGAGAGTTATTGCCTGCAGCCTCAATCCTAGATGATATATAAGATCTTTTTGCACGTACAATTGCCGCTTTATAATATTCCTTAAGTCAGCCAGATCAGGAGAAAACCAGTCTGCTGAGCCCAGTTTTCTACCTTTTTTTGCTTTTCGGGACTTTACTGGAGCTACTTTATCCAGGGCTGCTATTATACCATAATGCAGCATCTGCAAAAACTCATCTGGTTTTGTTTTAACTTCTAAGTTATGGGCTAATTCTGTTGCTAAGTATTGATTAAATAGCTCTTGGGGGAAGTCTTTAAAACTTCGGAAGGTAGCATCTTTATGCTGAGCTTCTTTATTATCGCCCCCACCTGGAAGATCTATATCAAACAATAAAATTGCATGATCAGACCAAGGGTAGGGAGCCACATTCCGCAGGGATATAGCTAAATCCCTGGAAAGTATTACATCCAGAGTAGGGATAAGCCGAACACCCCCGGGTTCGGTTCGCACCAGAACGTTCGAACAGACCGCGGGTTCGCACGAATATTTCGAACTAAATGTTGGAAAACGTCATTCAGAACCCGGGTCTTGCCCCAGGGAACATGTATCAATGGAAATTTTTTTTTTAAAACGGACGTTTTTTGCGGAGCAGCCATTTTAATGATGCTTAAAGTGAAAAAAAAAAAACTCCTTTAAATATCACACCTGCTGGGTGTCTATAGTAGTGGCACGTGTTTAGAGATGTCCCTGCACAAAATGAAGCGACAAAAAAAAAAGTAATTAATGCTACTTGCGCAAGTTCTGTGTGGCAACATTATGTCGAATATTTTAGCGGTGGTGGGGGGCCATTATTGTTGTGTGAAAGAACATTTTTAGAAAAAAGGGCACCCCTCAAACATACTGTAATTGGAGCGCAACAAGGAGCCATGTGCAAAGTATTGCATCAAAAATTGTTATTAGGCGCCCCTGTTAAACAGGGGCTGGAAAATTGTGCCTTGGGCACAACACAACACTGCAACCCCTCACAATAACTCCAATTGGAGCGCAACAAGGAGCCACGTGCAAATTATTGCATCAAAAACTGTTATTAGGCGCCTGTGTTAAACAGGGGCAGAAAAATTGGGCCTTGGGCACAACACAACACTTGCAACCCCTCCCAATACCTCCAGTTGGAGCGCAACAAGGAGCCACGTGCAAATTATTGCATCAAAAACTGTTATTAGGTACCCCTGTTAAACAGGGGCAGAAAAATTGGGCCTTGGGCACAACACAACACTTGCAACCCCTTCCAATAACTCCAATTGGAGCGCAACAAGGAGCCACGTGCAAATTATTGCATCAAAAACTGTTATTAGGCGCCCCTGTTAAACAGGGGCAGAAAAATTGGGCTTTGGGCACAACACAACACTTGCAACCCCTCCCAATAACTCCAATTGGAGCGCAACAAGGAGCCACGTGCAAATTATTGCAACAAAAATTGTTATTAGGTGCCCCTGTTAAACAGGGGCTGAAAAATTGTGCCTTAGGGACTGGTGGCGGAGCCCAGAAACACAACATTTCTTACTAGCTATCAGCAAGAAAAGTGAGGAGGAGAAGGATATTCCATCAGCAGCATAAGAGGACAGTCACTCAGCATCAGCAGTCTAAAAGGGATCCGACATTTCAACAAAAAGATATTATTCATTAATATCAGCATCAGGTGCTTGGTAGCTGGTGTTGATCCAAGCCTGATTCATTTTTATGAAGGTCAGTCGATCAACAGAGCCGGTAGAGAGGCGCACCCTGTGATCAGTGACAAAGCCTCCAGCAGCACTGAATGTCCGTTCTGAAAGAACACTGGATGCAGGGCAAGCAAGTAGCTCAATTGCATACTGGGCAAGCTCTGGCCAGTGATCCATCCTCAAGACCCAGTAAGCCAGAGGATTTTCAGTAGGGAAGGTGTCCAAGTCGGATCTTGCCCCTAGGTATTCCCGGACCATGTAAACCAGACGCTGGCGATGGTTGCTGGAACCGGTCAGACCTTGGGGCTGCGGACAAAAAACCTGCCTGAATGCATCGGTCAGACGAACACCTTCTCCACCGCCCCTTCTGTGACTCACCGAAGCCTCAGCAAGACGTTGTCCAGAGCCAGGTTTTGGTAATCCCCCCCGGTTCTGGGAACGCATTGCACAGACCCTTCTGCAAGGCCTCCCGCAGAAGTTTCATCTTCAGCTCCCTCTGCGATGGCAACATAAGGTCCGCAACCTTACTTTTGTAACGTGGATCAAGGAGAGTCGCCAGCCAGTAATGATCCCTCTCCTTAATAGCACGTACATGAGGATCCTTACGCAGACTTTGCAAAATCAGGGAGGCCATGCAGCGTAGGTTTGCAGAGGCATTCGGGGCACAGTCCTCTGAGTCACTGAGGACGACAGGATCCACAGGCACCTCATCCCAGCCACGTAAAACTCCACGTGGTCCTTGGGACTGTAAATGATCCCTTGAAGACTGCTGCTGCTGAGTGCTAGGCTCCACCTCCATGCTTCTGATACAATCCTCCTCCTCCTCCTCCTCCTCCTCTTCCTGTGTGCTGGGTGGGCAAGCAGGACCACTGTCTGGGTAAAGGGGGCCTTGTGAGGTAAGGAAGTCCTCCTCTTCCTCCCTCTGTTCTGCCTCAAGGGCCCTGTCCATTATTCCACGTAGCGTGTGCTCCAACATGTGAATAAGAGGGACAGTCTCACTGATGCATGCACTGTCACTGCTCACCATCCTCGTGGCCTCCTCAAATGGTGACAGGACAGTGCATGCATCCCTGATCAAGGCCCACTGGCGTGGGAAAAAAAACCTAGCTCCCCTGACCCAGTTCTGCTGCCATATTGGCACAGGTACTCATTGATGGCCCGCTGCTGCGTGTGCAGCCGCTGCAGCATGGCCAACGTTGAGTTCCATCTGGTGGGCATGTCACAAATTAGGCGGTTCTTGGGCAGGTTGTATTCCCTTTGGAGGTCAGTCAGCCGAGCAGTGGCATTATATGATCTCCGAAAATGCACACAGACTTTCCTGGCCTGCTTCAGGACATCCTGCAAGCCCGGGTACCTGCCCAAGAACAGCTGCACCACCAAATTGAGGACATGCGCAAAACAGGGCACGTGGGTGAGTTTTCCCTGTCGCAGGGCAGAGAGGAGGTTGGTGCCATTATCGCTGACCACCATTCCAGGCTTCAGCTGGCGTGGCGTCAACCACCTCTCAGCCTGACCCTGCAGAGCTGACAAAACCTCTTCCCCAGTGTGGCTCCTGTCTCCCAAGCACACCAGCTCTAGCACCGCATGGCATCTCTTGGCCTGCATTCCTGCGTATCCCCTCTTACGCCTACGGAGCACGGCTGGTTCGGAGAAAACATCCCCACAGGAAGAGGCCACAGAGGAAGAAGAAGAGGAGGGAGTGGAGGAAAGAGGTGTGTCACAAGCAGTAGTAGTGTTTTGAAGGCGTGGTGGCGGAACAACCTCCAAAACTACTGGACCTTGCCCTGCGTCCTTCCCAGCTGCCAGCAGAATCACCCAATGCGCCGTAAAAGACAAGTAACGTCCCTGTCCATGCCTGCTGGACCATGAGTCAGCGGTAATTTTGAACCTTACCACTGACCGCCCTGTCCAGCGAGGCATGGACATTGCCTTCCACATGCCGGTAGAGAGCCGGAATAGCCTTCCGTGAGAAAAAGTGGCATTTTGGTACTTGCCACTGAGGTACTGCACATTGCACAAACTCACGGAAGGGGGCAGAATCTACCAACTGAAAAGGTAGCAGTTGAAGTGCTAGCAATTTCGCTAAGCTAGCATTCAACTGCTGGGCATGTGGATGGCTGGGATTGTACTTCTTTCGGCGCTGCAGCAGCTGGGGCAGGGAAATTTGCCTGGTACTATCAGTAGATTGACCGCTACTACTAGCTTGTGACACACCTATTTCTACACCTTCACTGCAGGCTTCAGAGAGGACTGGGGGTCTACTGGGGTTGGAGGTCCCAGAAGGGCAAGGGGGGGTACACTTTTGTCTTTGGTGTGGGTCTTTCTGGTGTGCTTGCCAACGAGCTGCATGGCTGGTCGACATATGTCTGGACAAGCATGTGGTACCCAGGCGGTTGATGTTTTGGCCATGCGAGATACGCTTGCGACATAAGTTGCAAATAGCAAAGGTACGATCTTGTGGACATATTTCAAAAAAGGCCCACACCAAAGAACTTTTGCTGTACCGGTCAGACACAGCAGCGCCATGCACAAGCGCCATAGATGTGCGCTGTAATGCAGTGGGTGTGACCTTAAGCTGACCCTTGAAGGGCATCCTGCCTCTTTGGAGATGTGCCTGTGCCTCCTCCTCCTCCTCCTCCTCTCTCCTATCAGGCACCCAGGTACAGTCAGTGACCTCATCATCCCCTCCCTCCTCATCACTGTCAACAACCTGGCAGTATGCTCCAGCTGGGGGAACATCCTCACTGACAAATTGCTGTCCCTCTCGGCCACCCCCTCTCCCTGGGCTCACATCAATGCCTTCCTCTATCAGTGTTCCGTCATCGGAGTCTTCTAAACCCTGCGCATCTTCCTGTAGCATGTACCCAACACTGTGTTGAAACAGTTCGGGGGACTCCTCAGGAGGACATGGTGGTACTAGGGAAGTATTGTGTGAAGCCATCGTGCAGAGGGAAGAGGACGCCTTGGCAGCTGCTTTGCCAGAAAAACTTCAAACAGTCTGTGTGAGAGAGGATGAGGAGGATGAGGACGGCTTGGTCATCCACTCTACTAATTCCTCTGCATGTTGAGGTTCAACAAGGCCAGCTCCCAAAAAGAAGGACGAGCGGGCACGGCCACGGCCACGTGTTGAAGAGGATGCACCACATCCACTACCAGCATTACCTCTACATGCAGAGCCTGCTTGCCCTTGTGACTCTCTGCCTCTCTTTGTTCTCCTTCCAGACATATTGAAGAGCTCAGGTGGTATGTAACAGCACAAGCGGAGTGACACGAAATGTGCTCAGGTGGTATATACCAGCACAGGTACAGTGACACTAACTGAGCTCAGGTGGTATATAGCAGCACACGTGCAGTCACACTAACTGTGCTCAGGTGGTATATAGCAGCACAGGTACAGTGACACTAACTGAGCTCAGGTGGTATATAGCAGCACACGTGCGGTCACACTAACTGTGCTCAGGGGGTATATACAAGCACAGGTACAGTGACACTAACTGAGCTCAGGTGGTATATACCAGCACACGTACAGTGGCACTATCTGTGCTCAGGTGGTATATACCAGCACACGTACAGTGGCACTATCTGTGCTCAGGTGGTATGTACCAGCACACGTACAGTGGCACTAACTGTGCTCAGGTGGTATATAGGAGCACACGTACAGTGGCACTAACTGTACTCAGGTGGTATATACCAGCACATGTACAGTGGCACTAACTGTGCTCAGGTGGTATATACCAGCACACGTACAGTGGCACTAACTGTACTCAGGTGGTATATGGGAGCACACATACAGTGGCACTATCTGTGCTCATGTGGTATATACCAGCACACGTACAGTGGCACTATCTGTGCTCAGGTGGTATATACCAGCACACGTACAGTGGCACTAACTGTGCTCAGGTGGTATATAGGAGCACACGTACAGTGGCACTATCTGTGCTCAGATGGTATATAGGAGCACACGTACAGTGGCACTATCTGTGCTCAGGTGGTATATAGGAGCACACGTACAGTGGCACTATCTGTGCTGAGGTGGTATATACCAGCATACGTACAGTGGCACTAACTGTGCTCAGGTGGTATATAGGAGCACACGTACAGTGGCACTATCTGTGCTCAGGTGGTATATAGGAGCACACGTACAGTGGCACTATCTGTGCTCAGGTGGTATATAGGAGCACACGTACAGTGGCACTATCTGTGCTCAGGTGGTATATAGGAGCACACGTACAGTGGCACTATCTGTGCTCAGGTGGTATATAGGAGCACACGTACAGTGGCACTAACTGTGCTCAGGTGGTATATACCAGCACACGTACAGTGGCACTATCTGTGCTCAGGTGGTATATAGGAGCACAAGTACAGTGGCACTAACTGTGCTCAGGTGGTATATAGGAGCACACGTACAGTGGCACTAACTGTGCTCAGGTGGTATATAGGAGCACACGTACAGTGGCACTAACTGTGCTCAGGTGGTATATAGGAGCACACGTACAGTGGCACTATCTGTGCTCAGGTGGTATATACCAGCACACGTACAGTGGCACTATCTGTGCTCAGGTGGTATATACCAGCACACGTACAGTGGCACTAACTGTGCTCAGGTGGTATATACCAGCACACGTACAGTGGCACTATCTGTGCTCAGGTGGTATATAGGAGCACACGTACAGTGGCACTCTCTGTGCTCAGGTGGTATATAGGAGCACACGTACAGTGGCACTATCTGTGCTCAGGTGGTATATACCAGCACACGTACAGTGGCACTATCTGTGCTCAGGTGGTATATAGGAGCACACGTACAGTGGCACTATCTGTGCTCAGGTGGTATATAGGAGCACACGTACAGTGGCACTATCTGTGCTCAGGTGGTATATAGGAGCACACGTACAGTGGCACTATCTGTGCTCAGGTGGTATATAGGAGCACACGTACAGTGGCACTATCTGTGCTCAGGTGGTATATAGGAGCACACGTACAGTGGCACTATCTGTGCTCAGGTGGTATATAGGAGCACATGTACAGTGGCACTATCTGTGCTCAGGTGGTATATACCAGCATACGTACAGTGGCACTAACTGTGCTCAGGTGGTATATAGGAGCACACGTACAGTGGCACTATCTGTGCTCAGGTGGTATATAGGAGCACACGTACAGTGACACTATCTGTGCTCAGGTGGTATATAGGAGCACACGTACAGTGGCACTATCTGTGCTCAGGTGGTATATAGGAGCACACGTACAGTGGCACTATCTGTGCTCAGGTGGTATATAGGAGCACACGTACAGTGGCACTATCTGTGCTCAGGTGGTATATAGGAGCACACGTACAGTGGCACTATCTGTGCTCAGGTGGTATATAGGAGCACACGTACAGTGGCACTAACTGTGCTCAGGTGGTATATACCAGCACACGTACAGTGGCACTATCTGTGCTCAGGTGGTATATAGGAGCACACGTACAGTGGCACTATCTGTGCTCAGATGGTATATAGGAGCACACGTACAGTGGCACTATCTGTGCTCAGGTGGTATATAGGAGCACACGTACAGTGGCACTATCTGTGCTCAGGTGGTATATACCAGCATACGTACAGTGGCACTAACTGTGCTCAGGTGGTATATAGGAGCACACGTACAGTGGCACTATCTGTGCTCAGGTGGTATATAGGAGCACACGTACAGTGGCACTATCTGTGCTCAGGTGGTATATAGGAGCACACGTACAGTGGCACTATCTGTGCTCAGGTGGTATATAGGAGCACACGTACAGTGGCACTATCTGTGCTCAGGTGGTATATAGGAGCACACGTACAGTGGCACTAACTGTGCTCAGGTGGTATATACCAGCACACGTACAGTGGCACTATCTGTGCTCAGGTGGTATATAGGAGCACAAGTACAGTGGCACTAACTGTGCTCAGGTGGTATATACCAGCACACGTACAGTGGCACTAACTGTGCTCAGGTGGTATATAGGAGCACACGTACAGTGGCACTAACTGTGCTCAGGTGGTATATAGGAGCACACGTACAGTGGCACTATCTGTGCTCAGGTGGTATATACCAGCACACGTACAGTGGCACTATCTGTGCTCAGGTGGTATATACCAGCACACGTACAGTGGCACTAACTGTGCTCAGGTGGTATATACCAGCACACGTACAGTGGCACTATCTGTGCTCAGGTGGTATATAGGAGCACACGTACAGTGGCACTATCTGTGCTCAGGTGGTATATACCAGCACACGTACAGTGGCACTATCTGTGCTCAGGTGGTATATAGGAGCACACGTACAGTGGCACTATCTGTGCTCAGGTGGTATATAGGAGCACACGTACAGTGGCACTATCTGTGCTCAGGTGGTATATAGGAGCACACGTACAGTGGCACTATCTGTGCTCAGGTGGTATATAGGAGCACACGTACAGTGGCACTAACTGTGCTCAGGTGGTATATAGGAGCACACGTACAGTGGCACTATCTGTGCTCAGGTGGTATATAGGAGCACACGTACAGTGGCACTATCTGTGCTCAGGTGGTATATACCAGCATACGTACAGTGGCACTAACTGTGCTCAGGTGGTATATAGGAGCACACGTACAGTGGCACTATCTGTGCTCAGGTGGTATATAGGAGCACACGTACAGTGACACTATCTGTGCTCAGGTGGTATATAGGAGCACACGTACAGTGGCACTATCTGTGCTCAGGTGGTATATAGGAGCACACGTACAGTGGCACTATCTGTGCTCAGGTGGTATATAGGAGCACACGTACAGTGGCACTATCTGTGCTCAGGTGGTATATAGGAGCACACGTACAGTGGCACTATCTGTGCTCAGGTGGTATATAGGAGCACACGTACAGTGGCACTATCTGTGCTCAGGTGGTATATACCAGCACACGTACAGTGGCACTAACTGTGCTCAGGTGGTATATAGGAGCACACGTACAGTGGCACTAACTGTGCTCAGGTGGTATATAGGAGCACACGTACAGTGGCACTATCTGTGCTCAGGTGGTATATACCAGCACACGTACAGTGGCACTATCTGTGCTCAGGTGGTATCTACCAGCACACGTACAGTGGCACTAACTGTGCTCAGGTGGTATATACCAGCACACGTACAGTGGCACTATCTGTGCTCAGGTGGTATATAGGAGCACACGTACAGTGGCACTATCTGTGCTCAGGTGGTATATACCAGCACACGTACAGTGGCACTATCTGTGCTCAGGTGGTATATAGGAGCACACGTACAGTGGCACTATCTGTGCTCAGGTGGTATATAGGAGCACACGTACAGTGGCACTATCTGTGCTCAGGTGGTATATAGGAGCACACGTACAGTGGCACTATCTGTGCTCAGGTGGTATATAGGAGCACACGTACAGTGGCACTAACTGTGCTCAGGTGGTATATAGGAGCACACGTACAGTGGCACTATCTGTGCTCAGGTGGTATATAGGAGCACACGTACAGTGGCACTATCTGTGCTCAGGTGGTATATACCAGCATACGTACAGTGGCACTAACTGTGCTCAGGTGGTATATAGGAGCACACGTACAGTGGCACTATCTGTGCTCAGGTGGTATATAGGAGCACACGTACAGTGACACTATCTGTGCTCAGGTGGTATATAGGAGCACACGTACAGTGGCACTATCTGTGCTCAGGTGGTATATAGGAGCACACGTACAGTGGCACTATCTGTGCTCAGGTGGTATATAGGAGCACACGTACAGTGGCACTATCTGTGCTCAGGTGGTATATAGGAGCACACGTACAGTGGCACTATCTGTGCTCAGGTGGTATATAGGAGCACACGTACAGTGGCACTAACTGTGCTCAGGTGGTATATACCAGCACACGTACAGTGGCACTATCTGTGCTCAGGTGGTATATAGGAGCACACGTACAGTGGCACTAACTGTGCTCAGGTGGTATATACCAGCACACGTACAGTGGCACTAACTGTGCTCAGGTGGTATATACCAGCACACGTACAGTGGCACTAACTGTGCTCAGGTGGTATATAGGAGCACACGTACAGTGGCACTATCTGTGCTCAGGTGGTATATACCAGCACACGTACAGTGGCACTAACTGTGCTCAGGTGGTATATACCAGCACACGTACAGTGGCACTATCTGTGCTCAGGTGGTATATACCAGCACACGTACAGTGGCACTATCTGTGTTTAGGTGGTATATACCAGCACACGTACAGTGGCACTATCTGTGCTCAGGTGGTATATAGGAGCACACGTACAGTGGCACTATCTGTGCTCAGGTGGTATATAGGAGCACACGTACAGTGGCACTATCTGTGCTCAGGTGGTATATAGGAGCACACGTACAGTGGCACTATCTGTGCTCAGGTGGTATGTACCAGCACACGTACAGTGGCACTAACTGTGCTCAGGTGGTATATACCAGCACACGTACAGTGGCACTAACTGTGCTCAGGTGGTATATAGGAGCACACGTACAGTGGCACTATCTGTGCTCAGGTGGTATATACCAGCACACGTACAGTGGCACTATCTGTGCTCAGGTGGTATATACCAGCACACGTACAGTGGCACTAACTGTGCTCAGGTGGTATATACCAGCACACGTACAGTGGCACTATCTGTGCTCAGGTGGTATATAGGAGCACACGTACAGTGGCACTATCTGTGCTCAGGTGGTATATACCAGCACACGTACAGTGGCACTATCTGTGCTCAGGTGGTATATACCAGCACACGTACAGTGGCACTATCTGTGCTCAGGTGGTATATAGGAGCACACGTACAGTGGCACTATCTGTGCTCAGGTGGTATATAGGAGCACACGTACAGTGGCACTATCTGTGCTCAGGTGGTATATAGGAGCACACGTACAGTGGCACTATCTGTGCTCAGGTGGTATATAGGAGCACACGTACAGTGGCACTATCTGTGCTCAGGTGGTATATAGGAGCACACGTACAGTGGCACTATCTGTGCTCAGGTGGTATATAGGAGCACACGTACAGTGGCACTCTCTGTGCTCAGGTGGTATATAGGAGCACACGTACAGTGGCACTAACTGTGCTCAGGTGGTATATACCAGCACACGTACAGTGGCACTAACTGTGCTCAGGTGGTATATACCAGCACACGTACAGTGGCACTAACTGTGCTCAGGTGGTATATAGGAGCACACGTACAGTGGCACTATCTGTGCTCAGGTGGTATATACCAGCACACGTACAGTGGTACTATCTGTGCTCAGGTGGTATATACCAGCACACGTACAGTGGCACTAACTGTGCTCAGGTGGTATATAGGAGCACACAAACAGTAGCACTAACTGCGCTCAGGTGGTATATACCAGCACACGTACGGTGACTCCAAATGCGCTCAGGTGGTATGTCACAGCACACGTACGGTGACCCCAAATGCGCTCAGGTGGTATGTCACAGCACACGTACGGTGACCCCAAATGCGCTCAGGTGGTATGTCACAGCACACGTACGGTGACCCCAAATGCGCTCAGGTGGTATGTCACAGCACACGTACGGTGACCCCAAATGCGCTCAGGTGGTATTAAACAGCACACGCACAGTCAGAGCGACTGAGTTTCTGTGCAATTCAATAGCCCACTTGCATTAACAGCAACTGCCTTTCTGTGCAAATAAATAGCACACGTGCAGTAACAGTTAATGCATCTATGTGCAATTAACTAACACGTGTACACTAACACGTTAGAGCATCAAGCACAATCTCCTGCCTGACAGATACTAATAGCAGAAATAGCTAAGCTATACAGTTTATAAATATATTGACAACTCCTAGGGATGTGAATATATTCTCTACAAACTGTACATTTAACTATACTAACTAGTAGCCTCCCTGATCTATCTATCTATGTATCTATCTATCTATCTATCTATCTATCTATCTATCTGAAAAGACACTGTGGGGTAGATTCATGTAGACATCCGACAGTGTATCTACTGATACACCGTCGTATCTGTGTGATCCGACGCTCGGATCTATGCGGCTGATTCCTCGAATCAGGTTCCGCATAGATCTCCCTTAGAGCCGACAGGTGTAAGTGAGTTACACTGTCGGATCCTAGGCTGCAATCTCCCGCCGTCCGCTAGGTGGCGCTTCAGTTATTATACGCGACGAATATGCAAATGAGGAGAACCGCCGATTCAGAATCGAATGCCCGCCCGTGGTTTTTTTTTTACGTTGTTTGCGTTCGGCTTTTTCCGGCGGATCGTTACCCCTGCTATATGCGGGGTAAGTGCGGCGGATCCTATGTTAAGTATGGCCGTCGTTCCCGCGTCGAGTTTTGAATTTTTTACGTTGTTTACGTAAGTCGTTTGGGAATACAGCCATACGTTAATAGCGTTAACGACGTCATTTAAAGCAATGCACGCTGGGAAATTTAGCCGGCGGCGCATGCGCAGTACGATCGGCGCGGGGACGCGCGTGATTTAAATAGTAAACTCCCCCTAGCCGCAGAATTTGCATTCCGCCGGGGGATTTACGATCCGCCAGGGCTACTTACGAGGCAAGTGCTTTCTGAATACAGCACTTGCCTCAAAAACTGGCGCAGGCGGATCGTAAAAAAGATAGATCACGCGGATCAAAAGATCCACTGATCTATGTGAATCTACCCCTGTGTCTCTATATATCTCTCTCTCTCTAACTCACTGTCTGTCTAACTTGTCTGTAAGGCAAGCCGGAACACACTACACGAGGCCGCCCGGGAGGCGGCCTTTTATAGTGTGGGGCGTGTGCTACAGCCCTAATTGGCCAAAGCACCCTGGCTTTGGCCAATTAGGTCTCTATGTTTTTTGGGCGCTGTTATTGGCCAAGCATGCGTGGTCATGGTGCATGCTTGGCCAATCATCAGCGCGCAACGCCGCAGTGAATTATGGGCCGTTGCGCGTCATGCGAATTTTGGCGCGAAGGACCATATTTGTTCGTTTTCGATGAACGATCGAACGGCCGATGTTCGATGCGAACTTGAGTTTGCATCGAATGCGAAGCTCATCCCTAATCCAGAGTATGTCCCAACATATGAGTAGGTTCCGTCTTCAGGATGGATAGGTCCAGCTCGTCTCCTCTTTGACAGAACAGACAAGTTTCAGCTAAATCTGGTTTGTCTAACCACACATTAAAATCACCCAACAGAAGTGTAGGGGCAGACTTACAAAGGGCATTATCCGCCCAGGTCCACAAAAACTCTAGTGCCAAAGTTTTTTTGGCAGGGGAAATGTATATAATATATATATCATAAAAAATATTAGCTACACATTCTAATTGCAGGGACAAAATTTCACAACCCATTCCCTGAGTCTCATTCCTTTTTTTAATAGTAAAAACTTCCTTAAAGATAATAGCAGTCCCCCCTCTTCGCCCATTAACCCTATTTTGAGTAAATATCTTGTACCCCGACGGTACTGCTGCAGATAAAGCGGAAATACTTGCATCCGTCAGCCATGTTTCGGTTATACATAAGAAATCACAATCATGTTCATTAATTACATCAAAAATATTGTTTGCATGGGCCACTAAGGAGCGAACATTCATTAAGGCCCACTTACTATTGCCCACCGGTCTCCCTGCCAAATATTTATAGGGGGCTTTGTCAAGGCCACGCTGAGCGCTCCCCTCCAAACGTGCTTCCTTCCGTACGCTTTTTAAATAGGTTCTAAGCCCTCGACAGGGACCATGGGCCCCATCGGTATGTTGGTGTCCCTTGTTAATACAATTTAGAAACGCAGCTTTTAATCCATCTGGCTCCACTGCGCCATTGTTATAAAACTGTAACATTTCTGATATTTGTATCCTAGGGGCCATAAGAATACTATGTAACAACACCAGATATACTTTAAAAAGCCAAGATAAATGTATCGGAGTGTCACTTACAATTGTAATACTATCTGTAATGTCCTAGATTCTTTTCCAGTTTTGGGAACCATCCACTTGGTGTGCACCTTCGCCGGTCACAGATAAGGAGCTGTGTTCCCAGTTCCCTTCTGCTAAAAAAAACAAAAAAACAATCTGGCAGCATTTTGGCGCCCTCGCCGGTCGCGAACGGCCGTGGACGCCCGCAGACGCCGTACCCTTTGTCGCTCTGGCCCAGTTTATGAAGGGCGTGCAGGTGGGGCTGATGAGGCGAGCCACCTGCGGGGGGTGGAGCCTAGGCGGAGCCCAGGAGGGGCTCTGGCAGATGGAAACGCCTGCTCCCACGCCTCCCAGCAGTTGTCACAGTCCAAGTCACAGGGGCTGCAGGGGCACAACAAACACTGGAGAAACGCACAACAGGACGTGGAGACAAGTAGCACCGGCAGCGGTGACCTGGCAGGTCTGGACTAAGAAAGGTACAAATTGTAAGGTGTGCCCTCAGAAGTGAAATCAGCTTTCCAGCAAATAAAAGACATGTTAAGCAGCTTTCCAGCAAATAAAAAGACATGTTAAGCAAGGCTCCAGTTCTTCAGCATCCAAACCCCGATCTCCAGTACGTAGTTGAGGTAGATGCTTCCGAGATAGGAATAGGTGCCTTGCTGTCCCAGAGACAACCTAAGTCCGGTAGATGTTGGGAATCGAGAACTACTGGCTATCAAATTGGCATTGTCTGAATGATTACATCTTCTAGAAGGGGCTCCCAAGCCCTTTTCTATCCTGACTGACCATATAAACCTATTGTATCTTCAGACTGCTAAACATTTGAACTCACATCAAGCTTGATGGGCTCTGTTTCCCTCCTGTTTTAATTTTGTCCTTTATGTCCTTGAGCATAAAAACAAGAAAGCTGATGCTCTTTCCAGACAGTTTGCTACATTTGAAGAAGATGGACCTACCGAGCAGTATATAATCCCACCTCAAAAAATTGTCACACAGATCCCTATGGCTCTTTCCCAACAGTTACAAAGAACCCAGAATTGTGTTTCCCAAAGCTTGAAGATACCACCAGGTTGCCTGTTCGTAGCCCTTAGCCTCAGAAAACCCATACTTCTCTGGGCACATGATGTGTTATCCGGTCATCCTGGTGTCACCATCACTCTTAAGACCTTGCAGCGTTAGGTCTGGTGGCCTTATATGAAAAGAGATTTTACTAACTATGTGGCTGCCTGTCCAACTTGTGCTGCTAAAAAAGTACCCCGCACATTGCCTACTGGACTGTTAAACCACTTCCTACACCTCGCCAGCCTTGGACCCATTTGACTATGGACTTCATTACAGACTTACCCAAGTCCGAGGGCATGACTGCTATATGGGTCATTGTGGATCGCTTTTCCAAAATGTCTCATTTTGTACCACTCCCTGTATTACCTACAGCCTCTTCCTTTCCCATATTGTGAAACATCACGGCATACCTACCAATGTCATCTCAGACCGCGGATCCCAGTTTGTTTCCCGATTCTGGAGAGCGTTCTGCAAGAAACTGGGAGTAATGCTCTCAATTTCTACCTCACATCACCCTCAAACAGATGATCTAACCGAACACATGAACCAGACCCTAGAAACCTATCTTCGACATTATGTAAATGTGTTACACTCCAACTGGACTGAGTATTTGCCTTTGGCTGAATTCGCCATTAACTCCCGTTGGCACAGTGTTCTTCATACCACACCATTCTACGCAGCCCTAGGCTATCACCCCCAGACGTTTCCCCTTATTCGTCCTTCTTCCAGCAGCTAATCAGCGGGTGAAAAATATTCTGCTACACTGGAAAAAGATTTGCTTATTACTACGGTCAGTAGGCAAGTATGCACTTTTCTCCAACAAACGAAGATGCCATATACAGTGCCTTGCGAAAGTATTCGGCCCCCTTGAACTTTGCGACCTTTTGCCACATTTCAGGCTTCAAACATAAAGATATTCCTCCTTGCAAAACAGCTCAAGCTTAGTGAGGTTGGATGGAGAGCGTTTGTGAACAGCAGTTTTCAGATCTTTCCACAGATTCTCGATTGGAATCAGGTCTGGACTTTGACTTGGCCATTTTAACACGTGAATATGTTTATTTGTGAACCATTCCATTGTAGATTTTGCTTTATGTTTTGGATCATTGTCTTGTTGGAAGACAAATCTCCGTCCCAGTCTCAGGTCTTTTGCAGACTCCATCAGGTTTTCTTCCAGAATGGTCCTGTATTTGGCTCCATCCATCTTCCCATCAATTTTAACCATCTTCCCTGTCCCTGCTGAAGATAAGCAGGCCCAAACCATGATGCTGCCACCACAATGTTTGACAGTGGAGATGGTGTGTTCAGGGTGATGAGCTGTGTTGCTTTTACACCAAACATAATGTTTTGCATTGTTGCCAAAAAGTTCGATTTTGGTTTCATCTGACCAGATCACCTTCTTCCACATGTTTGGTGTGTCTCCCAGGTGGCTTGTGGCAAACTTTAAACAACACTTTTTATGGATATCTTTAAGAAATGGCTTTCTTCTTGCCACTCTTCCATAAAGGCCAGATTTGTGCAGTATACGACTGATTGTTGTCCTATGGACAGCGTCTCCCACCTCAGCTGTAGATCTCTGCAGTTCATCCAGAGTGATCATGGGCCTCTTGGCTGCATCTCTGATCAGTCATCTCCTTGTATGAGCTGAAAGTTTAGAGGGACGGCCAGGTCTTCTTAGATTTGCAGTGGTCTGATACTCCTTCCATTTCAATATTATCGCTTACACAGTGCTCATTGGGATGTTTAAAGCTTGGGAAATCTTTTTGTATCCAAATCTGGCTTTAAACTTCTCAGTATCTTGGACCTGCCTGGTGTGTTCCTTGTTCTTCATGATGCTCTCTGCGCTTTAAATGGACCTCTGAGACTATCACAGTGCAGGTGCATTTATACAGAGACTTGATTACACACAGGTGGATTCTATTTATCATCATTAGTCATTTAGGTCAACATTGGATCATTCAGAGATCCTCACTGAACGAGAGAGAGTTTGTTGCACTGAAAGTAAAGGGGCTGAATAATTTTGCACGCCCAATTTTTCAGTTTTTTATTTGTTATTTGTTAACAAAGTTTGAAATATCCAATACATTTTGTTCCACTTCATGATTGTGTCCCACTTGTTGTTGATTCTTCACAAAAAAATTACAGTTTTATATCTTTATGTTTGAAGCCTGAAATGTGGCAAAAGGTCGCAAAGTTCAAGGGGGCCTAATACTTTCACAAGGCACTGTATGTGGTAGGGGACAGAGTTTGGCTATCAACCAAATACGTGACTCTGAAACAACCTTCTACCTAATTGGGCTCACGATTTATCGGTCCTTACAGAATTATTGCTCGAGTCGGGCCAGTCTCCAATCGGTTAAAATTGCACTCCTCTCTCCTGATACATCTCGTATTCCTGTTCTTGTTGATGGACAAAATGAGTTTGAAGTCCATAAGATTCTTGATTCTAGATTCTAGAAGGCAGGGTCGTGGCCTACGGTATCTGGTTCATTGGAAGGAATATCACGTTGCAGACCGTTCTTGGGTCCCAGCCAAAGATTTGCATGCCCCTGCTCTTATTCGAGACTTCCATGCCTCTTTTCCCGCTAAGCCCCGCTGGGCCCCCAGGGAGGGGGCCCTGTCATGTACCTGGGTTTAATCGAACAGGGATGTTCCTGTCCCACAGCTGCAGTCTTACTTGTTGTGCCACGGAGGAGCTCTAAAGTTATTGAAATGTTCTCTCAGCTTGGTGCATTACCTTGGACACACTAGCCCCACCTGCTGCCAGCTGTGGACAATGTACAATCAAGCAGCCCATAAATAGCAGCACTTCCTGTTACTCAGTGCCAGTTTGTGTGGACTAGCTCCCTGGGTGTAGTGATAGCTTTGTGACTCTGATTACCGTGTATGAACTTCTGCCTGAATTCTTGACTACTTTCTAGCCTGCTGGTTTTGTACTTCACCGCCAGCTCATGTATGACCTCTGCCTGCCTAACCACTCTCTGGTTTTCGATTGTGCACCGCTTTGCCTGATCTGTTGCCAACCTGACCTGCCTAACTAAGTTTTGGCCTGCATCCCCAAGCCCGATAAGGACCCTGCCCTTTGTTCTTCCTATCGACCCATCTCACTTCTCAATGTCGATGCTAAGATTTTTGCGAAGGTACTGGCCAACCGCCTGAACTCTGTCATCACGGCCTTGGTCCATCCGGACCAGACGGGCTTCATGCCGGGCAGAGGAACAGATATCAATTTGCGTCGCTTGCACACGCACTTGGCGATTGCGGTACCGGGGCGCCGGGTGTGGTAGCCTCACTCGACGCTGAGAAGGCCTTCGACTTGGTCGAGTGGGGCTATCTCTGGATGGTCCTCTCCCGCTTTGGACTCGGCCCCCGTTTCCTCTCTTGGATTCGCATGCTTTATGACCATCCCAGGGCCCGCGTTCGCACTAACGGCACCGTGTCAGACTCCTTCTCCCTGTGGAGGGGGACTAGGCAGGGCTGCCCGCTGTCCCCAGGGCTGTTCGCCCTTGTGCTCGAACCCCTGGCAGCCCACTTGCGGGGAGACGCCGAGGTTAGGGGAATCCGGGTGGGTCCCCTGGAGGAAAAACTATCCTTATATGCAGACGACTCCTTATTGTATCTGGCGGACGCCTCCCCCTCCCTGCGCAAGGCCCTTGCCCACTTTGATCATTTCAGTCAGTTCTCGGGGATCCGAATCAATTGGGACAAATCGATACTCTTCCCGCTCCACCCGTCGGTGCCCCGGGTGGACTCGCATACGCCTCTTCGCTGGGTGGAGGAGTTTACCTATCTGGGGGTCCGGGTGGGTTTGGAGCGGGGGAGCTACCTTACTAAGAATGTCCTCCCGGTGTTGGAGCAGCTAACTAAGAAATGTGCGACATGGCGAAACCTTCCCCTTACACCGGTCGGGCGTGGGAACTTAATTAAAATGATATACCTACCCAAGCTCCTATATTTCTTTAGGCAAACCCCGGTCCCGATCCCCTGGTCGTTTTTTAGACAACTGGATGGTGTGATCACAAACTTTGTCTGGGCTGGGCGTCCGCCCTGGGTGGTGCGGCGGATTCTATATCTTCCATTGTCGAGCGGGGGGCTGGCGCTTCCGAACTTTTTGATATATTACTGGGCGGCGGTGCTGGTCACGGTGCGATGGTGGTTCTCCCAACCCAGACAAAACCCGGCCGTCGCGTTGGAGGCAGCGGTATTGGGCTCCTATGCGGCGCTTTCCAATCTGGCTTTTAGGGGCCCCAAGGCCCACCCGTCAGTCACTGCACCCATGAAGACTGTCCTATTAGTGTGGCGCTCCTCCAGGGTCAAGATGGTTAAGCCCGGATCGGTTTCCCCCCACACTCCCTTGTGGGCCAATCCCCTTCTTCCCCACCTTTCTAAGATCCCTGATCCTGCGTTGTGGGCAAGAAAAGGCATCCTTACCCTCCGGCATGTGATGCCGAACGGTAGGATTGTGACGTTTCAGGAGTTGAGACGGACTTACCACCTTCCCCTCTCCTTCCAATTTCGATACTGGCAGCTCAGACATGCCCTTACCTCGCAATTCCCAAGCCCGGTGACCCTCGAGTCTGACTCTGTTGAGCGCCTGCTGATTCCAAATGTGATGGGAAGCCCTCTCTCTTCGCTTTACCTCCGATTCACGGTGATTCATGACGTGGACACGACCGGGACCCTGAGTAAGTGGAGCGCGGACATCCCTGACCTTGACGAGGAGGTGTGGGAGGATTGTGTCTCCTCCTCCTCCTATAATCCCCTCTATGATAGCCTCCCGAGACCGTTTTATCCAGCTGAAATTCTTGCATAGAGCGTACTACACACCACAGAGGTTGGCGGGGATTTATTCCTCTAGGAGCCCGCTCTGTACCCGGTGTCTGCTTGACACCGGAAATGTTCTTTCACATGGTATGGTCCTGTTCGAAGCTGAGCACGTTTTGGAGGGAGGTGGCTGACACCTTGTCTAATTTGTGTGGAGTAGACTTGGTTATGGATCCTCGCATATTCCTGCTTAGTTATCTGGGTGAAATTGAGGGAGATAGATATGTCAAGCTGTGCATCATGTTTGCTCTATTTTACGCCAGAAGGGAGATACTCCTCCGCTGGAGGGGTCAGGAACTTCCTACGGGAGCCTCGTGGCGAGCGGCTATTAATAAGGTTCTACCGCTCTATAGGATCACATACGAGAGCAGGAACTGTCCGACCAAGTTCGACAAGATATGGTCCAGCTGGGTTGATGCCTCGGGCTAGCTGCCCCTCCCCCCCCCGGTCTTAGGGTTCTGCTGGTTTGGGTTCTGCTCACTCGTCCGTATGACTTTATGGCCTTTACATCGTACTTCCTTTGATTTCTGTGACCAACTTATAACTGCATTATACGACCGAATGTGCATGTTCCCTTTCTACTGTCATTATTTTCTGTTACTTGTTGGTATGTCAATAAAATAAAAAAACTTTTACTGTCAAAAAAAGTTTTGGCCTGAATCCTCAGCACACGAGCTCCACTTCCGGAAACTACCTACCACAGGTACTTTACACTGTGTCCCAACTCCTGAATGAATGGAAGCAAGAAAACATCCCCTGCTGTGCCGCTGTGCACCTCTGATCAGTCATCAGTTACTTGTGACTGTGATTGCTGTCCGTAATGTGACCACCACCAGCTCTGCCTCTCTGCCCATATGTGATTCTTAACCCTGTGTCTCCTTCCTGTATAGGCCGCTCTCCCCCTTCTGGCCTGTCCTGAAGCAGCATCACCCATGTGCTGTAGTGCTTGGTGCCGGGCTTGGTGACAGTTGGAGCCTGCCAAGAGGAGGCAACAAGGCAGGCAGAGTTTAAAATTGTTCCTCGCACAAGCACTGGCAGGGTCATGTCCTTGGATGGCTGCAGAGCAGCCTGCAGAGCCCCAGACCTGGTGAGGGAAATACTGTCACTGTCTGAGATTGGATTATCGCAGATTCGCTTTTAAATGTATTTGGTGTATAAAGACTGATCTGTCCATGTACCGAAGGGACTGCATTGATGGGTGCTGGTAGGCTGCATTGATGGGCGCTGGTGAGGCTGCATTGATGAGCACTGGTGAGGCTGCATTGGATGGGGGCTGGTAGGCCACATTTGATCGGTGCCAGGACATTCTGCCTGGGGGTTTGGCCAAGTTCGCTCAAGTATATAGATCAGTACCTCCTTTCTCCAAACTCTAGATCCAGGGAAGGTACCAAAAACCTGCCTCTGTGAGCCATCCAGCCTGACCTAAAGTAACTCTGACCCAATTTCAGACTCACAAACTAACCATGAGTCATAGAAAGAAAAAATACCGCTCAATGGCAATCAGAAAACTCCTTCACTGGATCCAAACCTTGGGTGCTGGCAATGCAATACAAAAGGAACTTGGACAGCCGCACTCCAAAAAAACGTTCCTTTAATTAAAATGAATCACAAAAATAGACATGCCACAGCAAAACTGGAACAAAAAGCTAACATTTGGCACTGTAGCTTCAGTGCTTAGTCATAGCTGTACTAGCTATGACTAAGCACTGAAGCTACAGTGCGAAATGTTAGCTTTTTGTTCCAGTTTTGCTGTGGCATGTCTATTTTTGTGATTCATTTTAATTAAAGGAAAGTTTTTTTGGAGTGCGGCTGTCCAAGTTCCTTTTGTATTTTTGCATAACCATGAGTCATAACTTAAGTTTATCTGTCTTAATAAGTGGTATCACAGAGGGTGCTACACAGGGCCAATCCTAGGGTCACAGGCGCCTGGGTGCAGAAATATTTCTGGCGCTCCCACATGGGTGTGGTCATTTTACTAACTCCTCCCCTTTACAAATGTTTGTATGGCAATGACTTAACCACAGAAATGCTCCCCCACGAAGTCTTCATTACCCTGGGATCCTTACATGATCTCTTAACAATAAAAACAATACAGGAAGATTAGTAGAGTGTTAGAAAGACCCCCAGACATACTACAGACATGATACAGGAGATGGTCAGAGACTACAGACATAGTACAGGAGATGATCAGAGACTGCAGACATAGTACAGAAGATGATCAGAGACTGCAGACATAGTACAGGAGACGGTCAGAGACTGCAGACATAGTACAGGAGATGGTCAGAGACTGCAGACATTGTACAGGAGACGGTCAGAGACTGCAGGCATAGTACAGGAGATGGTCAGAGACTGCAAGAATAGTACAGGAGATGGTCAGAGACTGCAGACAATAGTACAGAAGATGGTCCATTAGACCCCTTTCACACTGAAGGTTTTTTTCAGGCACCTTTTTCAGCGTTAAAAATAGCACCTGAAAAAAACCTCATCTGCAACCCCAGTGTGAGAGCCCGGGTGCTTTCACACTGGAGCAATTTGAGGCACTTTCGTGTGTTTATACACATCAGCGCCCCCACTTCTGCAGGCGCCTGGGTGCAAAGCACCCTGCGCACCCTGCCTAGGATCGGCCCTGGTGCTACATGTGATTGGCTCATTCTGATTTCCCTAGATGCCATTTTTGGCATCCCCTGCAACAATAATGTGATTTTTGGGGAGATACCGTATACCGATACCGTATACCCCCTAATTTTGCAGCTAAAAGGTTGGTTTTGGGATATACTCGCCGTATAAGACAACCCCCTTCTGACTCACCTCACTGTGCCCATTGCATACCTCACTGAGGCAATTGCCTACCTCACTGTGCCAAACTCCATACCTTATCCCTGTATGCAGAGTCAGACTTTGGGCATCCGTTGTCCAAAAGCCGTGCCTCCTCCTCGTCCTGTTCCGTGATAGGTGGATCACTTCTAGCAGATGACACAGGCTCATCTGAGGTGCAGAGTCTAAGTAATAGCTGGTGTTCACCAAAGCTTTTGATGGTGGAGATGGATTTGGCTGCGAGCTAATACCAGGTCACGGTCCTCAGGTTTGCCCCACCAGGGTGTGAGCAAGCCGGGGTCCAGTAGCGGATAAGCAGATAAGCAGTGTGGTCATTAAACAAGCCAAGAGCTCAATCATGAGTGGTTGCAGGTTGGGATCAGGCAGTAGAGTAGTCAAGGAACAAACCAAGGGTCAATCACGAGTGGTTGCAAATACTGATGGCAGCAGGGCAGACAAATAGCAAGGCACTGACTGAGAAGGCACAATAACCTGGCAAAAAGGAAGTGCTGAAACAAGGCTTTTATAGGAAGTTCATGGGAGGAGCAAGGGGTTTAACAGCAATCAAGACACAAGGCAGGGTTGTCCAACGGTTCAGATAGGTTTGTCCAGCAGATCAGGCAGGGAGCTGTCCAGCATCCCAGATAGCTCAGTGGGAAGAGTCAATGCAAGACACAGAAGAGGTCCCAGGTTCAAACCCAGGTCTTGACACAGAGCCTGTGTTCAGTGTTCTGCCTATCACGGACGTCCTCACGTCCGAGGCCGAGGACGAGAGGACGTCCGTGATAGGTAGAACATCGAACACAGGCTCTGCTGAGAAACTGAGGGTTCCGCCTATCACAGAACAGGACGAGGAGGAGGCACAGCTTTTGAACAATGGATGCCCGCAGTCTGACTCTGCATACAGGTACCGGCGTATAAGACGCCCCCCGATTTTGGAGGGTATTTTTAAGTACAAAGGGTTGTCTTATACGCCGGAAAATACGGTACTCCAAAACAGAAATCAGGTCTAAAGGGCTGCAGAGCGTAACACTTTCCTCATTAGAGCCCTGCAGATGCATCAGCTGATTGCTATATATAAAACCACTCCCATATCGATTCACTGGGCACATGGACACAGACAAATATACAGCTAGTTCTTCAGAATAACAAAAGGTACGAATCTGCAACATGTTTGTTAAAAATCCCTGCAATGTACATCACCCAAAGGGGATAGTTACTCTTTAACAGATACGTGTTGGTATTTTATCTACCAAGGGAATATGCTTGTTGCATCAGTATATAAAAAACTGAGCAGTATGATTGCTGGCCTCTTGAACACCAAACTTAATCAAAGGTAAATGTAGAGAAGTGTCTGCTTTTTTTCTTTGATTTCTGTATATCTCTGTGTTGCTGTTGGAGATTGCCCTTTATTTCCTGTCTATCAAAACTGCTGGCACCAGTACAGTGAGGTGAAAAAGAAGATGGCCCGGATTCACGTAAGACTTATGCCAACGTATCTATAGATACGCCGTCGTAAGTACAAATGTGCGCCGTCGTATCTCTGTGGCGATTCCTCAAGCTAGATACATCGAAAAATTTGGCTTCAGCCGCCCGTCGTAACTTGCCTACGCCGGCGTATCATGGGCGCAAAGTTACGCTGGATGCATTCGGCGTACCCATGTTAAATATGCAAATGAGTAAGCAATGCCGATTCACGAACGTACTTGCGCCCGGCGCATGTTTTAAGTGATTTGCGTAAGGGTTACGTCCGGCGTAAAGTTATTTCTCATATAGGAGGCGCAACCCATGCAAAGGTATGGACCAGGGAACGAACGCCAACGATTTTTACGTCGTTTGCGTAGTACGTGAATAGGGCTGTGCGTAGGTTACATTCAAGTCGTAGGCAGTGTTTTGACGTATCTTAGCCAGTTATTTCGTGTGAGCATGCGCACTGGGATGCGTCCAAGATACGACGCATGCGCAGTTCGTTTTTTGAAGCTCCGCCCATCATTTGCATGGGGTCACAGTTCATTTAAATGTTACACGCCCACTTCCACCTACTTTGACTTACGTCAGCTTACGCCGAAAACTTTACGCTACGCCGGCGCAACGTTGAGAGCATTTGCTTTGTGAATTCCATGCTTGCCTCTCAACGTTGCGCCGGCGTACCGTTAAGAACATACGCTACGCCGGCAGAAAGATGCGCCGAGGTACGTGAATCTACCCCGATGTCTGCAGGTGATTTTTTTGATACTAGCATAACCTTTCTGCCAAACACAAAATATTTTTTCATTTTTTTTTTTACTCTTGCATTTACTAACGCGTGTTGTCAGAAAAATTTTAAGCGGATGTCCGCTGAAAAAAAAAATATTAAAAGTCAGCAGCTACAAATACTGCAGCTGCTGACTTTTAATATTGGCACACTTACCTGTCCTGAAGTCCAGCGCCGTCCGCGGCAGAGGACGAGCGATCGCTCGTCACTCTGCTGCCCCCCGCCATCCTTGGTGAGGGAACCAGGAAGTGAAGCTGCGCATGTGCGAGTCGCGCTGCGCCTGCTGACTGGCTCCTGCTGTGCTCTGAGAGCCGAGTGTTTCCAGAACACAACAGGGGGGGGGGGCGGTTGTTGAATTCCTGCCCGCAGTCTGCCCGCAGACTGTGTGGCCGGAAGTGGGTGCAAATACCTGTCTTTAGACCGGTATCTGCACCCCCCTCCCCCCTGAAAAGTGTTAAATGTGACGCCGGAGGGCGGGGGGTTCCGATCAGCGGGAGTTCCACTTTAGAGTGAAGCTTCGCTTTAAGGAGGATCAAAACACAAGATACAAAGTGAATGAAGAAGAGACCAAAATTATTAAAATGTTCCAAAAATTCAGTACGTTTAAAGCATATATTTTTATAAGGTAATTTGCGATTAACTTACCTCCTTTCCCTCATTTGTCTCATGTTTACATTCATTTCTTGATTGTGTCTGTGGAGGAAACCATGACTGTCAAACAGACCTTTCTGTCTTTTTTCATCTTCATTAAACAATAAAGATAAGGTCCTTTGAGGTTTTCTCAAAGCATTTAACAAGGACACTGCATGTCTGGCAAGATCTATAGGTGTTTGTTTTGTTCACCCCAAAAAAGTTGTCAGTTTTTCACATTCCAGTTAAAACAGTTACTAGGATTAAATACCACAAATAATCACCCAACTATATGGCACACTTATTTGAAAACTCAGATCAATATTTTGCTAACTGTTGTTTCCATATTTCAACAACTTATAACATACTTACAACATTATTTTCAACAATTTATAACATGTTTACAAAATGTTTCTAATGCCGCGTACACACGATCATTTTTCGGCATGAAACAAAACAAAGTTTTTCTGCATGTAGAAAAAAAGTTTTTCCAACTTCATCATTAAAACGACGTTGCCCACATACCATCGTTTTAAAAAAAATGCTCTAGCAAAGCGTGGTGACGTACAACACGTACGACGGCACTATAAATAGGAAGGTCCATGCGGATGACACCACCCTTGGGGCTGCTTTAGCTCATTCCATGTTAGTAAAAGACGATTCACGCTTTTCTGTCTGTTACAGCGTGATAAATGTGCTTACTCCAACGAGCGCTCCCATCTCATAACTTGCTTCTGAGCATGCGCAGGTTTTCAATGTCGTTTTAGCCCACACACAATCATTTTTTACAATCCGAAAAACAACAAAGTTTAAACACGTTGTTAAAAAACGCAGCATGTTCGGGAAAAAAAATTGTCGTTTTTCAGAACCCAAAAAATTATGTGAAGCCCACACACGATCTTTTTAAATGACATTTTTTAAAAACTACGTTTTTTTTCATGCCGAACAATGATCGTGTGTACGTGGCATAATTTTTGATCATAAATAACATTAAATAACATATTTTTACAAATATACAAAACATACAGAATCCACAAGGGATTGATTTATAATGGATCTAAACAAGATAACTGGGCAGCCAAGTAGACCAAGTGTACAAAAAGTCAAACAGGCATAGATTTTGATGAGGTACAAGTTTTATAGTCTAAATTAGGAATTAGGTAATGAGTGTTCCTTTCATAATAATTGTTAAAAATGTGTCCTGTGGGGGGCGTGGCTTGGACATGGCTGAGTGAGGCAGCACTTCTTTGGAGCTCCTGGTCCAAGCCCTCCTTTTTCGGCTAAAAAACTGCGAAATACCAGTATTAACTCGGCCAAGAAACACAGAACCAGAGCAGTAACACGGGGGACCCCTGCGGGTAAATCTCCGGGAGAAGCACAATGCTATTACGGACATTTCAAGGGAAATCCCCAGGAGCAAGGGCGACGGCCCCGAGAGGCCTTACACGTGGAACACCGCAGGACTCAAATCTCCTTGCCTGCGAGGATCACTCACCTGCCACCGCAGCTTCACATCCAGAGCCATCCGACCCTCGTGGATCCTCTGAGGAACTAGGGATGGAGGAGTTCCGACACCCTGAGGCCCCTGTCCTTGATCACGACATTAGGTCTCTCCTGCAGGCACTCTCGACCCGCATGGACATCGAGGCCCTCATCCTACACTTGGAAGAGACCCACCGGAGGGATATCCAGGAGGTGAGGGGAGAGGTGTCCGGCATCACAGAGAGAGTCACGACCGGGGAGACCGCGTTGACCTCCCTGGAAGCGCGCGTGGAGGCGCTGGAGGCCTCGAGAGCTCAGCACAGGGACACAGCCATCTCGCTCCAACTACATGTGGAGGACATCGGGGACCGAAGCCGCCGTAATAATCTGCGGCTCCGGGGGATGCCTGAGAGTGGCGGGTCGGAGGACTTGGAGGAAGCAGTGAGAGACATTTTTCGGGACATCCTGGGGGAACCGGAGGCGGATATTGTGCTGTACAGAGCACACAGGGCCTTGGGCCCGGTACCCGTGGACCCGGCGAGGCCACGTGATGTTGTTTGCAGGCTCCACCGTTACACACAGAAGGAGGCCATCCTACGACGAGCCTGGGACCACGGTGCAGTGCTGGTAGATGGAGCAGAAGTTAAGGTTCTCCCGAACCTGTCGAAAGAGACGCTACGGCGTCGGGCACTCCTGCGACCTCTCCTGGACCTGGCCAGGCAGAGATGCTTCACATATCGATGGGGTTACCCTCTCTCAGTCTCCTTCCGCAAAGATGCCGGATCCTACTCCCTGCAAACCGCGGAAGATCTCCCGGCGCTGTTTGCCTTCCTAGAGGCAGACCCGATCACAGTCCCAGACTGGCTCCAGCTGCTCCTGCGATTCACCGGCCGATTGTTGTGGCGACCTGGTTGTGGTGACCATCCCCCCCTCCCCCTGTCCTGGAACTTTGACAGTTGTACCCCGGGGGATCCACCGGGCTGATGTTGAGAGACACCACTGGAGAGACCCCCCCCCCCCCCGAGGGAAATGTGCAGGCCCTGTCTGTTCGGCCTTTTGGGGACTGTGATAATGCTGATCTACCGGTTGGGGGCGAGGGGTGGGGGCAGAGGAGAGATGACTCACGGAAAACATCATGGTGATCTGGGGGGGTTTGTGTGGTGGTTGTGGAGGGCGTGGGGATTGGGGACCTTTGTTAGGGTGCGTTTCGTTGGCCTTCGCCGGTTATGCCCCCTCCTCTTTGTCCCTTCACCCCCGCTTGCAGCATGTCCGGACCCCCAGAAGGAACTGCCAGGTTGACTGGAATGGGATCCCAGATCCGTTACTTGTGCGGGGGACCTGAGCGGGAGCTTATTGGGCGGCGGGAGGCGTACTGACCTATCGCAGTAGGGGGGGTTCGCTGCACTTGTTGATTCTCTTACACCTGCACCTGCTAAACTTTGGATTGTAATTTTTATGTATTCGTTATATTAGCAGTCAAGAACCTTTTGCATGCCACTGTTTGGACTGTTACTTCTGATGTTCTTTGATATATGTATTATATGTTACCGGTACACATTTCTACTATACCTACAAGCCGGGGGGGTGGGCGGGGACTGGGGGCTCGCTCTCTGGCTCTGTTCACACACTACCCCAATTAGGACGGTGCTCCTTACCCCAGGGATCCTTTCGAGTCCCTGGTGAGTACCACCGCCATATAGGCTTAGATAACATCTCTACCTAGCTGCACACCCTAGTGCTAGCTTCTCCTTTTCCTCCTTACATTCCCCTCTCTTTCTCCCTGCTTTTCCCTTCCATCTCCCCAGGCCCACCTTCTCTCCCCCCCCCCCTCCTAGACCCCAATCCAAGACCCGCACTGGAACGGGAGCATGGACTTGCTCAACATCTTTTCGCTTAATGCGAAGGGCCTAAACACTCCCGAGAAACTGAAAATATTGCTGCAGGACATGCGCCGCTCAAAAGCGGACATAGTAATGTTGCAAGAGACACACTTTAAAGACCTGAAAATGCCACTACTAAAAAAACAGACACTTCCCCTTGGCGTATCACTCGGCTTATGTGGAAGCCAAGTCCAGGGGGGTTACCATACTTATTGCAGCTCGGATACCTTGGACTCTACTAGAAGTACAGACAGATAGTGAGGGTAGATTCTTGTTTCTCAAGGGTCTGATCGGTGACAGGAAAGTGACGCTGGCCAACCTGTACGCCCCTAACTCGCACCAGGACAGATTCCTCAAGAGACACATAGACAAACTTATGCAGTTCTCAGAAGGACAACTGGTGTTGGGGGGTGACCTGAATGTACCCCTAAACTCTTCAGAGGATACCTCGTCAGGCACTTCCCCGGTTTCGTGGGATGCACGGAAGCGTATTATCAAGGCCCTGCACTCCGCGCAACTAATCGACACCTGGTGCCTTTTTCATCCAGGGGAACGGGACTACTCTTTTTACTCCAAACCTCACCTGACATACTCACGCCTGGACTATCTCTTGGTGCCCCATGGACAGTTGCATGCGATCAAGGACACATCAATAGGGTCAATTACTTGGTCAGACCAAGCCCCTGTGGGGGTGATGTATTCCCTGACAGAGATGCAGACGACACAAAGACAGGTATGGAGACTTAATGACAGCCTCCTTTGGGACCCCGATGTGGTCGCGGAGATTGGGCACTACTTCACTACCAATGTGACTGCGGACAGCGACCCAGGAGTGGTATGGGAAGCCCACAAGGCTGTGATTAGGGGTGTGCTGATAAAGCACGGCACCAGACTAAAACGGGTGAGGACCGAGCGATTAAATGAGCTTTTAGCTGACTTGCAGAGACTGGAACTTTCACATAAGAGGGGCACGACCAGACAGCTTGGGATTGAACTGGACACGACTAGATCTAAGATCACAGACATTCTAAGGTCTAAGGCCAAAGCGGCAATGCAAATATGTAGAAAGAAGGGCTACGAATTTGGGAACAAGTGCGGCAAGCTCCTGGCCCAATCCCTACAGGCCCAACGCCAGGCATCATACATCCCCCACATCGTGTCTAAGTCGGGTCAACGACTCTTGCTACCACAGCAAATCTCGCAGGAATTTAGGTCCTTCTACGATACCCTGTATAAACTGAAGGAGACGGCACAGGTGCAAGACCCTTCTCTGACATATCTTGAACAGTCCCAAATGCCAGCCCTGCCGTAAGTAGTCCGCCAAACCCTAGACGAACCCATCACACTTAACAAGCTACAGCTCGCCCTTAAAGCCACAAAACCAGGCAAGGCCCCGGGTCCCGATGGGCTGACAGCCCAATACTACAAGACCCTCCTCCCCACCCTGGGCCCTCATATGGTTAGGTTATATATCGCCCTAGGGGCAGGGAAGCTGCTCCACAAAGACACTCTACAGGCACAAATCTCGGTCATCCCTAAGGAGGGCAAAGACCCATCCCAATGTGGTAGCTACCGCCCCATCTCCCTGCTTAACACTGACCTGAAATTACTTACTAAGATCCTAGCCACCAGACTACAACAATACCTGCCCAGCCTAGTGCATTTAGATCAGGTGGGCTTTGTCCCCTCCAGAGAGGCGAGGGACAATACCACCAAGGTCCTGAACCTCTTACATGTAGCAACCAAGACCAAGACGCTGTGCGTCCTCCTGGGGACAGACGCCGAGAAGGCATTTGATGAGTTGGAAGTTCCTATTTGCAACTCTTAGGCCTAGTACACACGATTAAATGTGTCTGTTCAAATCGGTCAGACCGACCGATTTGAACAGATCTGTCTGCTGGGATTTTGGTTTGCACGAGCAAACCAAAATCCCCTCCAGCAGACAGCGTGCTGACGTGTCGGTGACGTGGCGGTGACGTTGACGCCGCCACGTCACCGCATCAGGAAGTAAAACACTTCCGCGCATGCTTCGAAACCATTCGGCGCGTGTGCGAGAAGACATGTCTGCTGGTTAGCGTACTAACCAGCAGACATGTCGGGCGGACGGGTTCCCAGCCGACAGATTTCAAAGCATGCTTTGAAATCTGTCGGGTGGCCAAATCCGTCTGTTTGACAGATTTGATCGTGTGTACGAGGCCTTAGGCATATTAGTCTGGGCCCCCGGATGATGCACTGGGTAATGGCGGTGTACTCGGGTCCAACCGCCAGGTTGAGGGCGAATGGTGTATCTGATCCATTCCCGATCACCAACGGGACGAGACAGGGATGCCCTCTGTCACCCTTGCTCTTCGCCCTGACCCTGGAACCATTCCTGTGCCACGTCTGCCTGAACCCAGATATCTCCGGGGTACCGGTGGGAGGGAAATAACATAAAATATCGGCATATGCTGACGATTTGATGTTCACGATCACGAACCCCTCCACCTCCCTGCAACACTTACTACGGGAATTCGACATGTAAGGGCAACTCTCCAACTTAAAAATCAACTTTTCAAAATCGGAGGCCATGGGGGTAGGGATCACACAAGCACTACTAGCACGACTTAAAGGCAGCTACAACCTGAAATGGACAGACTTGGCCCTAAAATACCTGAGGACATTAATCCCTTCGTCCCTCTCCAGGCTCTTCCAAATTAACTTCCCCCCTCTCCTGAAGAGAGTACAGGATCAGTTACTCCAATAGGGCAGTGGCCTGCACTCGTGGCTAGGTAGGTGCAATATCCTGAAAATGACGATCCTGCCCAAATTTTTATACCTTATGCAGGCCCTCCCAATCCACATACCTTCTTCAAACAAACGCACGCCACCTTTACCCACTTCCTGTGGGCAGGGAGACACCCGCGCTTAAACCGCAGCATGCTTAGCCGCCCAAAATCGAGCGGCGGTATAGCCTTACCAGAGATACGTGCATACTACCGAGCAACCCACCTTAACAGGCTTATTGACTGGTGTCGGCACACCGACACAAAGCTCTGGACACGTATTGAACAGGACCAGAGCCTTGTCCCACTCCACAGAGCCCCTTGGTGCCAGGTAGACCTCCCTCCAGACTTGCAGCGACACCGTTGATAGGCGCGACTGTGACGGTATTAGAGCATATCTCCGCCATCCTCTCCCTTCTTCTCCCATAAAAGAAATCACCCCAATATTCCCCGACTAGGAATATCCCTGGAATCGCTGAATAATCCACACATTAGCCATGGCTAAATACTGGATATAACAGGACACACTTTAATGAAAGTACACCGCACACTTTATACAGGATTTGGAACATCCCGCCCCCAACAACCGCTTTCCTATTGGTCCATTGTAAAGTATTCAGTTTTCACTCTGGTCCTCTTAAACCATGCAAATGAGGACTTGAAAATGTCTCCGCAGAGATTGGTCCCAAAGCTTGAATAGGTGTGGCCAGAAGCCTGAATATCTGTGTTCAGACAAAAGCCCCAGGGGGTCAATCAATGTACACAATAGCCAGCCACAGAACAATGGAGCCGTCTGGAGAATTGAGACAGGGCAGAAGTAATTTACACCTTATAATAGAAAGGCTTTAAATAGGGTTATCACACAATGGACAATAAGTATCACTTATGAGTCTGTTGACCTGGCTGGGGTTTAGAATAACAATTAACACCTCTACACACTGGACAATAAAATGTATCTCACAAGCCCGACTCCGGTATGCCATTGAAGGGTCATTGTCCAATTATCCAGGTCTAGAGGCACACAGGCATTAAGATTAGCAGGGAGAGAATTACATCTTCTGTAATACATGAATTAGGATTTCAGTATTTCATGGTCCATGACATTACTCCCCCTGGGAAATAGTTCAACATCTGCAGTGGGACCCAAACGGGTCACTCGAGGATGTTGGGCAAGTAGTCTTAAGGTTCCAGGACTGTCTGCCAGGATAACCCATCCGCCTTCCTGCTTTGCGGCCCTGGCCCATAATCGGACGGCAAGAGGCTCGCATTCAGTCCTCTCCAAAAGCCCCTGTCCCTGCAAGGCCTGTCACACATCTCCCCTTTTGGCAGGGGACTAACCCAGTCGGAGACACCAGATGGGTTGTCTCTGAATTCAGTCAGTAGTTCCAGTCCCCCAAGGCCGGTATCCATACAGTACCCCAAATCACTTGCTCCAAACCGAGCATTACTCACCCCGCCATCCTCTGCCTCTCTCAGGGAACACGTCTGCCGCTGGGGAGAGGCCTGGACTAGCCCTTCTCCCTGGAGTCCTTTCAGCCGCTGGAGAGATGACAGGGTGGCTGGGCTCAGTCCATCATGCTGTTGGGGATCTGGGCCAACTGGCCACCATTTATGGGTTATACTAGTGGAGACTGAAGTCTCATCCACTGGTGTGAGGTGAAAATCCCCCAGTGCTTGCAAAGCAAAGCCGACATCCTCCTCTTTCAGTCCTGTACCATTTTCTGGGGTTGTGCCAGTGGAGACTGAAGTCCCATCCACTACCACAGGGACCCCTTCTTCTGTTAGGTGAAAGCAGAGGCCCGGGGCACTCTGCTCTGTTGCCAGCTCTTCCGCTGGGTTGCTCTGAGTGGAGACCACAGTCCCATCCACCGATATCCGCTCAAGCTGTAGTGGGGTGCAGCCGCCAGTAGCATCTTGTCCTGCTGCCAGGGATTCTGCTGGGAGTAAGAGCTTTACCACCTCAGCTGGTTGCTGGGGAGGGGGGCCAACCGCCCCGGCTCCCTGGAACTCCACAGTTGGTCCCGGTGCTGGGCAGAGATGGCTGGCAATCTGCCCTGTTGCCAGCACTTCTGCTGGGGATGCATAATCCATAACATCCTCTGAACAGTCCATACATTCTGTAATCTGTGGCTGGGGAGTGATCGCCATCTTATCACCCTGAGCCTCCAAAACTGCCACAGGGGTGGGGCAGAGGTCTTGAACCCTCTGTCCGGTGACCAGCACTTCAGCTGGGGAAGTTTCTTGTAACTCCACAATTACTGCTCTTGGGGCTGGGCAGAGCACAGTGAAGTGTGGCCCTGATACCAGCTCTTCTGCTGGAGGCCCATCAGGTTGTTCTTCCTCAGCAGAGAAGTCTATCAGATCCCCTGTCTCTGCAACTGGTGTCTGGGGATAGAGGTTCACCATCTCCTGTCTTTCATTTGGTGCTGCTTCTTTAGGCGTTGTCACCGATCGTCGTATTTCTGCAATTCTCAGCTCATGTTGCCGCTCTCGTTCTTTCTCATCAAAAGCTTTAAAAGCTCTAAACGGAATCTTCCTTGTGTCTGCTGTGCTGTACTCACTGTTTGGAGAATGTGCGGCTGCTTGTTGAACTGCTGCCAGTTTTAACTGTAGTTCTGCGTTTCTTATTTGTTTAGCCTCCTCCGCTACCAGGGTCATCACTTTCAGCACCACATCCGCCGTTGGGTTCGGACCGAACCATGCTAATTTCTCTCTTATTAGCTTGTTAGCTGGTGATTCCTCATCCTGAATCACTGGTGTCCCCATCTTCTGTACTGCAGGCCTTGCTGCAACCGAGTTCTCCTGGTCTAGCTCCATTTATTCTGCTATGATGACACGCTCGGTTTTGCTGCTAGCAATCCTTCCACAAACTTCCAGTAGTCCTTTCCGTGTATTTCTTTTAAGCAGGGTGTACCAGTCTTCCATTCACTGTTCCCAGTGTCTGCTTGGAATCCTGGTGTAAAGGAAGGTAGAAGGGAACATCCCGCTGCTGCCAACCAGTGTGACGGTATTAGAGCATATCTCCGCCATCCTCTCCCTTCTTCTCCCATAAAAGAAATCACCCCAATATTCCCCGACTAGGAATATCCCTGGAATCGCTGAATAATCCACACATTAGCCATGGCTTAATACTGGATGTAACAGGACACACTTTAATGAAAGTACACCGCACACTTTATACAGGATTTGGAACATCCCGCCCCCAACAACCGCTTTCCTATTGGTCCATTGTAAAGTATTCAGTTTTCACTCTGGTCCTCTTAAACCATGCAAATGAGGACTTGAAAATGTCTCCGCAGAGATTGGTCCCAAAGCTTGAATAGGTGTGGCCAGAAGCCTGAATATCTGTGTTCAGACAAAAGCCCCAGGGGGTCAATCAATGTACACAATAGCCAGCCACAGAACAATGGAGCCGTCTGGAGAATTGAGACAGGGCAGAAGTAATTTACACCTTATAATAGAAAGGCTTTAAATAGGGTTATCACACAATGGACAATAAGTATCACTTATAAGTCTGTTGACCTGGCTGGGGTTTAGAATAACAATTAACACCTCTACACACTGGACAATAAAATGTATCTCACAAGCCCGACTCCGGTATGCCATTGAAGGGTCATTGTCCAATTATCCAGGTCTAGAGGCACACAGGCATTAAGATTAGCAGGGAGAGAATTACATCTTCTGTAATACATGAATTAGGATTTCAGTATTTCATGGTCCATGACAGCGACCACCAAAATTTGCGCACAGCTCCTGCAAGAGGCCCGTCTCTTAACCAGTAGCTCCCACTTGAGACCGGTTATCGGTCACCCCCGTTTCCCACCTGGCTTGAGTGACAGGAAGTTCCTGGACCTATGGGACACAGTGCTATTCCAAGCGTCACATTTCAGCGCCGGAGGCAGGTGGCTGGGAGCCAGGGAATTCATGGACCCCTCAGGCCCATTTGGCCTTGAATATATGAGAGCACTTCAGCTTGGCCACTTGTTGGGAAGTATACCTCCACCTGACAGCTCGCGCCTACCACCCACGAAGTTTGAAGACTTGTGTACGGAAACAGGGACACTGACGCACACACTCTCACTGACGTACAGTATACTGATTACGCCTCCAGAGACCGACCCACCCCCCTATCTCAGTAAGTGGGAAAGAGACCTGAATTGCCAGCTCACCAGTAGTATGAAACACCATATACTCACCTTCACCCATAAGTCTTCCCTATGCTTGAGAGTGCAGGAGACTAATTACAAAATCCTAACCCGATGGTACAGGACTCCTGCACTGTTCCACAAACTCTTCCTGACATCGTCGGATCGGTGCTGGCGATGCCTGGAGGAGAAGGGAACACTCTTACACGTGTTCTGGGCCTGTAGCCGGTTACAGGGCTTCTGGAGAGAAGTCCGTCGAATTTCCCAGAAATTCACGGAGCAAGTGCTGGAGGATGACCCGGCTCTCTTCTTACTGCATGCGATGACCATACCAACGCGAGCTTATAAGAAATCGGTGTTACGCCACCTACTGGACGCGGCCAAGGCATGCATCCCACTTTGCTGGAAGTCACGACATCCACCTACGGTTGCCCAATGGCTTAGGAAAGTGGACGAGGTAGTTAGGATGGAGGACCTGATCCTCACTAGCCAGAAGAGACAGGAGGTGTACACTGAGACCTGGCAACCATGGACTATATTCCGGTATTCGGACAAGGGTAAGACCCTCAGGGGAGAATCCCTAGAACCTGACAGTATCCCCCCTAGTGCCGACGCCTCAACTCCTGATGGATAGGCTACAGAGAAGAGCCGCCCCCGTTCCCTTAGCTAGCACACATCTCACCGAGCGGTGATATCCCCTCCCCCCCTCATTGGCCCCTTCCCCCCCCTACCCCCCTAGCCTGGGGACCTCCGTTGGAACTCTGCCCAACCTGTCCCCACACCTTCACCCTTTCCTTAACCCTACTCTCTTTAACTGGTCTCTACCTAAGATAAATAAAACCTGTGGAGCGGACTGGCCCTACCGATCCTAGACCTGACTGACGGGCGCATACGGGTGGGTTGAATGGATCCCTCCCATATTGGGCGCAGGGCGCTACCCCTCACGCACACCTGGCCTGGTGCCCTCGGTGGCCCCAGGCAACACGATACCCACTTCTGATTCCCATCCGGGGTTGCCACGCTGTTATCTGTTAATCTTTATGCTTTTACATGTAACTTGATGTAATTTGTGAACACTGTTGTCTGGGCCCGCTGGGACCAGTTCCTCTGTTTTGAAGAAATAAAGAATAAAAAAAATGTGTCCTGTTAAAAAAATATCTAAAGTGGTTCTAAAGTATTTTTTTTTTGTTTACCTTAATGTATTTCTTGTATTAATCACTTGCTTACTGGGCACATAAACCCCCTTCGTGCCCAGGCGAAATTTCAGCTTCCGGCACTGCGTCGCTTTAACTGACATTTGCGCGGTCGTGCGACATGGCTCCCAAACAAAATTGACGTCCTTTTTTTCCCCACAAATAGAGCTTTTATTTGGTGGTATTTGATCACCTCTGCGGTTTTTATTTTTTGCGCTATAAACAAAAAAAGAGCAAAAATTTAAAAAATATATATATTTTTTTTACTTGTTGCTATAATAAATTTTTTTAAAAAAATTTTTTTTTCTCAGCTAAGGCCGATGCGTATTTTTCGACGTATTTTTGTAAAAAAAAAAAATAATAAAGCAATAAGCGACTGGTTTGCGCAAAAGTTATAGCGCCTACAAAATGGGGAACAGAATTTTTTTTTTTTTTTATTATTATTATTTTTTTACTAGTAATGGCAGCGATCTGCGATTTTTATTGGGACTGCGATATTGCGGCGGACATATCGGACACTTTTGACACAAATTTGGGACCATTCACATTTATACAGCGATCAGTGCTATAAAAATGCACTAATTAATTACTAGATATGTGCATTCCCGTTCGTACGAATGTTATTTTCGTACGAAAATTTTCATTTTCGTACCCGCAGGATAATGTGTACATACGAAAAAATTAAAGCACCAAAATACGAAAACTACGAGATTACGAATGAGCCGCATAACGAACAACCGCAAATACGAACGAATGATCCGATGAAAAAAATGACAAAACGAAAACGGCAAAAGAACAAAAATGACATCTATAACAAAAGATTTGCATGCTGTATTTTGTTTCAATCCTTTTTCTGTTTGTTTTCAGTCCTATGTTCATTGTTCATATGACATCTATAACAAAAGATTTGCATGCTGTATTTTGTTTCAATCCTTTTTCTGTTTGTTTTCAGTCCTATGTTCATTGTTCATATGACATCTATAACAAAAGATTCACATGCTGTATTTTGTTTCAATCCTTTTTCTGTTTGTTTTCCGTCCTATGTTCATTGTTCATATGACATCTATAACAAAAGATTTGCATTTTGTATCAATCCTTTTTCTGTTTGTTTTCAGTCCTATGTTCATTGTTCATATGACATCTATAACAAAAGATTTGCATGCTGTATTTTGAATCCAAAATACAAACAGAAAAAAGGAATTTAAAATACAGAATGCAAATCTTTTGTTATAGATGTCATATGAACATACGACTGAAAATAGCAAAAGAAAAGGGTTTCAAGATACTGCAAATCATTGACGAAAATTCACGAAAATTATTGTCTAACAAGTAACGAACATGAATTAAACAGAATAACGAACCATCCCGCATGTACGAAAATAAAACAGTAACGAAAATACGAAACGATCGGAATACGAAAAAATCGCGTCATACGAAAAACGAACGGGAACAAACAGGAAAACGGGCGTCTTACGAACGAAAACGAAAAAACGGAACGATACGAAACAGAACAAAAAAAAAAGTTTTTTTTCTGTGCACATGTCTATTAATTAATGTATAAATGTGACTGGCAGTGAAGGGGTTAACACTAGGGGGTGAGGAAGGGGTTAAGTGTGTATCCTGGGTGTGTTCTAACTGTGTGGGGGGAGGGGGTGACTGGGGGAGGTAACCGATGCTGTGTCCCTATGTACAAGGAACACAGATCGGTCTCCTCTTCTCTGACAGCACGTGGAGCTCTGTGTTTACACACAGAGCTCCACGTCCCTGCTGTCATCTGCTTGTGTTCCCACCGATCGCGTACATCGGGGCCGCCAGGTACACGCATCGGCTCTTCAGCGATGCGCCGGGACAGTGTTTACCCGCTGCGCGCCACCTAATGGCGCGCGCGGGTAATGCACTATAAATAACGTCCAAAGACGTCAACTTGGCACTTGAGAGCCGCGCTGTGGACGTCTTTTGTCTATAGAGCGGATCTGAAGTGGTTAAGATAAAAAATGTTGTATCACATCCCAACCCCAAACACTCACCTGAGTGCTCTGTGGGTCCAGTGCTGTATCCGTCTGCAACAGTGCTGCTCCCTCTTCCTGGTCTCACAGAAAGCAGAGGCAACAGGAGCTATTGGCAATCAAATCCTATGAGGAGGGAATGAAGGGAAAGGCTGAGCCACACTCTTTGTGTCTGTGTGCAAGCACAGCCTGGCTTAGGAGGTTGCTTGCACGTGTGCCCCCCAGCACAAAGCTAGCTATGGGGGCACATGTAAAATAGGAGGAGCAGACAGGTGCCAGTGTGGGACCCAAGAAGGGGAAGTAAGTGACCGCTCTGTGCAATACCATTGCACAGATCAGGTAAGTATAACATCTTTTTTATTTTAGGAATTCTTTAGAATCATATTAAAATTAATTTTCCTCTGTATAGATTCTATTTCCAGCCACAAAATAAACTTCTTGCCCATGCTACATCGCTATTCGCTATGTGTGAAAGGGAGATTTCCCCCCGAAGATGTTATGAAGACATATACTCTTACTCATAAATTAACTTGTTCTACAGAAGCCTAATCAAAAAGTCTACAAAATACTGACCTGCAGGTATATAAATGGTCACAAGTGTGTTGCCATGGCTATTTTTAGTGATTTTATAGCACTAATATGTTGTAAATTTAAGACCATGTGCTGTTTTAGAAGCTAGGCCTCCTCCATTGATATGCAAAGGAACTTGTTTAGGTCAGGTTACAGGTTACAGGTCAGGTTACAGGATATGATGTACAGGAAGTATAGTAGGGAAGAGGATTAGGACTTTTGAACAAACATGTGGGCAGTTAAAGGACAGAGTTGTTTTTTGAAGACAGAGAAGCAAGAGTTCTAGAGACTTTGAGCCCAGGTTCACACTGGGCTGCGGGAGTGAAGCCGTGCGAGTTAAGCTGAACTTGCACAATTTCACTCCCGCTGGCAGTCCCGATTTCGGCCGCGATTTAAGAGACATCTGTGCAGGTTTCTGCACAGATGTCAATGTAAAACGCGGCCCGAAATCGCAAAAACTAGTACAGGAACTACTTTCTGAAATCGGTGCAGCGCCGCAGATGCGGCGTCGCACTGATTAGGACGGTGCCTTTGCTGACAATTGCCGGCAAATGCCGCCAATTTGAGATGTGATTTGACATGTCAAATCGCATCTCAAATCATACCAAATCGTACCCAGTGTGAACCTGGGCTGAAGGAAACAGAAGTTTTGAGTTGGTCTCTGAGCAAGGAACCATTAGGAAGATGCCATCTCCAAGTTGAGTTGCTGTTTAGAATACTTATTGCATACACATTGTACATGCTTGTTTGCTATTAAAATAGTCAGCTTGTTCATGTGGTGGGCATAGTTTATTATACTTTGCATGCTATTAAGTGTGTTTTCTGCAGTTGTACATACAGTTTTTCTGTTTAGTATAAGTATCAATACACTATGGAGGTCTAAACTTCCTTAGCTTTATTGCAATATGACCTTACTAGACGCAAGCAAAACAATCGGGGGCTCGTCCGGGATTTGTGCTAAAGCTCAACTAAAGCAGACCTGTTTTCTGTGGTGTGTTCTGTTGCTTCTGCTGAGGAAAAATGCTGCATATACTGTGTAGGAAGTGTGAGGCTGCAGATATTTTTGGTGTCCAGGATGAGAAGTGCACTCTACCGGCCTGGGCCAGAGACAGTCAGTGGATCTCTGTTTCAAAGAAGCTTGCTAGATATGCTTCTGCTTTGAGAGGAGCTTGGGGTGATGGAGTTTCTGATCTTTCCTCAGATTTAGTCTTAAAGGGGTTGTAAAGGTACAATTTGTTTCCTAAATAGCTTCTTTTACCTTAGTGCAGTCCTCCTTCACTTACCTCATGCTTCGATTTTTCTTTTAAATGTCCTTATTTCTTCTGAGAAATCCTCACTTCCTGTTCTTCTGTCTGTAACTCCACACAGTAATGCAAGGCTTTTTCCCTGGTGTGGAGTGTCGTTCTCGCCCCCTCCTTTGGACTACAGGAGAGTCAGGACGCTCTCTACGTTGCAGATAGAGAAAGGAGCTGTGTGTTAGTGGGCGTCCTGACTCTCCGGTAGTCCAAGGGAGGGGGTGAGTTCAATCGGATGAAAAGGATTTATTGCATACATATTGTACATGCTTATTTGCTAGGAATTTAGTCAGCTTGTGGATGTTGTAGGCATATTTATCAATACTTTGCATGCTATAAAGTGTGTTTTCTGCAGTTGTATGTGCAGTTTTTCTTTTTACTATAAGTATCAATACACTACAAATTTCTAAACTTCCTTGGCTTTATTGCAATGTGACCTTAATAGACACAAGCAAAACAACAAGTCTTACATAAAACCTTCCTAGTGACTCCTAATTGCTGGCTATATGAATCCCATCAGACAATATGTTACCTATGTGCTGGAACTGACCATGTATCAAACCCTTATGAATGATAGGTTGAGAACTGTTGGCAATAGCCTCTGAACCCTTTTCCACTAAGCCAAAACTTTACTCCATTTTTTTCATTGCTGGCATATGCACCATTGCTTACTGATGGCACCCACACCAGGAGGCAGTGCAGAGGCAGGGCAGCTAAAATCTCAGGATTTTCACATCAAAAGCATGTCAGTTTCGGACATATCACTGGTTACTGAGCCTGGAAATCCTGATGGGGCCCCCTAGTGGCAAGGGGCCCTCGGGCAGTGCCCGAGTGACTCAATGGTCAGTCCGCCCCTGACCCACTCTTTTGAATTTTCTGCTGCTACCTTTGACTCTTTTCCTGATGGTGCTGAGCTGGCTGCCAGACTGTGATATAAGGTCACTATGTTTACCAGTAACAAATACCTGATTCTGTTTGCGCCAGAACTCTGAAACATCGCAAAAGTTCGGACCCAAACCGTGAACCCTATTAAAGTCTTTGAGACCATATGAAAAATTAAAAAGCTTATATGCAAGATATTACCCACAAGAAGGGTATGGGGGCCCGGGTATTGCCCTGGGGGACATGTATGAAGGCAAAAATTATTTTTTCTAAATATTTGTTTTTAGAGCAGCAGTGATTTTTAAGATGCTTAAATGCTTGCTAACCGGCTCTCCTGGGCAGAAAGCGGACACACGCCCACTGTCAGCAGTGCATGCCCGACGCATGCTGTGGGAGAATGACTGTGGGTCTGGCGGACTTGATGTTTACAGAGGCAGAATGGGATCTGCCAGTGTAAACAAGGCGGTTCCTCTTTCTGCCAGATAAAATGTCAGAGATTCTCTGTTCCCAGTGATCCCAGTGATCAGAAACAGCAATCTCTGTCATGTCCTTGGCAGCCCATCCCCCTACAGTTCGAACACACCCAGGGACCCACTTAACCCCGTGATCACCCCCTAGTGTTAACCCCTTCTCTGCCAGTGTCATTTATACATTGATCAGTGCATTTTTACAGCACTGATCATTGTAATTATATGACTGGTCCCCAAAAAGTGTCATTTGGGGGTCAGATTTGTCTGCCGTAATGTTGCAGTCCCGCTAAAAATTTCAGATTGCCGCCATTACCAATAAAAACAATAAAAAATAAGTCCCTGATTCTATCCCATAGTTTGTACATTTGTACATAACTTTTGTGCAAACCAAACAATATACCCCTATTGTGATTTTTTTTACCAACAATATGTAAAAGAATGTATATTGGCCTAAACTGATGAATACATTTGTTTTTTATATATATATATATATATATATATATATATATATATATATATATATATATATATTGGATATGTATTATAAGATAAAGTAAAAACTTTTTTTTTTTAAATTGTCACTCTTTTTTAGTTTATAGGGCAAAAAATAAAAACTGCAGAGGTGAACAAATACCACCAAAAGAAAGCTCTATTTGTGGGGAAAAAAAGGACATAAGTTTTGTTCGGAAACTGCGTGGCACGGCCGCGCAATTGACAGTTAAATCGACGCAGTGCTGCATCGCAAAAAAATGGCTAGGTCAGGAAGTGGGTAAATCCTTCAGGGGCTGAAGTGGTTAAAGTGAAACAATAAAAATGAAAAATAATCCTTTGAATATAGTGCCTGGCGGGTCCCCTTAGTCTAACTGTAAAGTGGTGCATCTGTATCATGTATAGAACCTGTTGCCGCAAAACTGACATATATAAAGAAAAAAAAACATGACATTTAAGTTGATTTTTTCCCTGCAAGTTTTCCTCAATTGCCACAATTTAGGTTAAAGATTTAGATTAAAGATTTTTTGGATAAATTATGGTGTCTCTTTGGCAGACTTTGGATGAAAATAACACATTTTTGCACCACAGTGAAGAACCTTACAGGAAGAAGCAAAATTATAGTACACTCAGGCCAAGATTACATTTTTTTTAGAAAAAAGTCTGGTGTCTCTTTTACAAACTTTGGATAGAAGTAACAGGTGCAGAAAAATTTGGCTTTGGGTGTTGGTGGTGGCTGTGACGAGACCCTTACTCGCTCGGTTCTGCTCTCCCGACACTCCTCTGCTTCTATTGGATCAGATTGCAGATTGCAACATCTGATGGTCCAGTCATCCAAGGTTCCGGGATCCAAACTACAGCTATGTGCCATTTGGATCCATTTAGAACATAACACCAGGCAGGCTGTATGTTTGTTCAAACAGGACTCCTTTTATTGAAACATTCTCCTTGTTATATACAGTTTACAAGCTTATCATCAATCAAAGAACAATGAAATCTCCACCCCCTTTTCCACACACTGGGGCTTCCATACAGATTGTTAGGTAGACACTCTGGTGCCGACCCTGACAAGACACATTTTGGCACCGATCTATTTAGCATGACTTAATCACTACTTGTAACAGAATACGTTATCTAGCCAGCTTGGCTCCGCATAGAGAGAAGGTAATTACTACAATGAAGCAATCAGAACAATAATTAACATGAGCCAATTATCTAATCATGTAGCCTGACGAGGTGACTAGGCGTCTCGTCTGAAATTCCCCACTATACAATACACAATCTCTTAAGGGTAAACACCGGTCTTATTCACCCACACAATAGATCAATTAATCTTTAGGAATAGAGAGCTGGCTGGTGGTGCATTAGCATACCTAAGGAGAGGTTTAGGAACCAGGCTGATTCAGTTCCCATCCACATCTTCAGACAGAAGATATTTACACCTGATAATATCCCAAGACATCCTGCAATATGTACTATCCACAATGTCTCATCTTCTGCAATACATGAATTATGACTTATTAGCCACCCTCTCCTGTGTAACAGATGTCAAGTAGAAACACTTTAGTATCTCCAGGTCCATGACAGTGGCTTCCCACTATAACTCTATAGTGGTACTCTTGAAAAAATATCTGTTTATTTTTTAACAAAACTTTCAAAAATAAAGTCCAACAATAATCTCAAAAGATAAGTTTCAAAATATATTTACAAAACTAATTTGGAAATTGCTTTATCTCACCTTTTGTACTCCTCATATATACAATACATTATTACACCTTATTAGAACTTCTCCAAGATGTGCAGACAATGTCCTATCAATATACCTTTCCGTATTGGCGAGCTGCATGTTCATGTAGCCATCCACAGAGACCAGGTATCCCTTGTATTCCATACCTTACTTCAGTTTCATCATTACTGGCTTATCAATGAGTGGATGTAAACCCACTCTCATCCTTTCTAAACTACTGCCATAGTGCTGATCTATAAGGGTATAGATGGCTCCTGCATGTATCCTTACCTGTCAAATGTTTCCCCTCTGTCTGTTATAAGAACTGAAAAACTGCAGATTCTGTGGGTGGATCTGTTGTCTGGAGCTCTGTGGGTGGAGTTGTGATGTCAGTAGACTCCCTGCCCTCCTCTACACTCTCCTTGCCAACATGCATTTTTTCCTAGGTATTCCTTACACTAAATTCTGCTATGATCACTAACATCCAGTCAAAATCCAGAAAAGTAACCACATGACTTTAGAAAAGGAGTGGGGGAGGGAATTAAAAAATAATGCCTGTCTCCAGGCTAGTGCATGAGATATGTAAATAACCTGTCACTCACAGCAAGGGGGCGTAACGGACTAAGGTTTTTCTCTGTAAGTCCATTTTATTTCACTGAACAATAAAATAGGATTGCTTACAGCTGGATCAACTCTGTGTGGCAAGACTGGGCACAGATAATAGGAAATCTTATACTGTACAAACATTTTTTTGTGGGGGTTTACATCCACTTTAACCACTTAAGGACCGCCTAATGCCGATATACGTCGGCAGAATGGCACGGCTGGGCACAGGCATGTACAGGTACGTTGCCCTTTAAGTGCCCAGCTGTGGGTCGCCACGCAGTGCCGAATCGCAAAAAGGGGCCAGGTCCTTAACCTCCATATTGGTCTGGTCTCAAGTGGTTAAGGAATGGTTTTGGGTTTAGTGGCTAACTCATTCTGCCACTGAAGCTGCCGATGATCTAAAGATCACTGAAAGGAAGAAAAAATTTCCCTACAGAATGCAGGGAGATTCAGGGAGAACACACGGCTAGAGAGAGTAGGAAATGCCTGGCGGTACTCTTGATGAAAGCAAGAATTGGCCTTTCTGTAAAAAAAATTATAGTATATGCACCTGTCATACAGTTATGGAAAAATTGGGCTTTAAATGTTGGTGGTGCTTTCACACTGTAACCCTATAGAGATACATTTGATGAAAGAAAGAATTGGCCTTTCTGTAAACATTTAAATGATATGCACCTGTCAAACAGGTGCAGAAAAATTGGTCCTTGGGTGTTAATTGTGACCATTAAAAATAAACCAAAGCATGGCTTAAAGATAAAATCAACACCCACAACTAGGGTTGAGCGAACACGAACTGTAAAGTTCGGGTTCGGACCGAACTTTTGTTTTTGTTGTACCCGGACCCGAACCCAAATAATTTGCTGAAAGTTCGGGTTCGTGTTCAGAGTTCGGCAATGTAATGGCGCGCTGCACGGCAGCCAATCGTCATTTGTTTTACTCGTGTGACCTAGAAGCCATCACAGCCATGCCTACTAATGGCATGGCTGTGATTGTCCAGTGCAGCATGTGACCCAGCCTCTATATAAGCTAGAGGCACACAGCGCAACTCGTCACTCTGCACTCTGCTTTAGTTAGGTTAGGGAAAGTCTGCTGCTGCTCTCAGGGAGAGATTTAGATAGGAGTCAGACTGTCCTTCTTCAGAATCACCAGCACTGCATATGTTACTCTGAGATACTCTGCAAGATAGGTTAGGGAAAGGTTCCCGATTGAATTTGTAGGGAGAGATTTAGATAGGAGTCAGACTGTCTTGTCCTGCTTCAGAATCACCAGCACTGCATATGTTACTCTGAGATATACTCTGCAAGATAGGTTAGGGGAAGCTTCCTGTTTGTGCTTGTAGGGAATATAAATATATAGGAGTCTGTCGTATTTCTAAAATCTAATTACACCAGCACTGCATTTATTACTGTGAAATACTCTGCAAGATAGGTTAGGGGAAGCTTCCTGTATGTGCTTGTAGGGAATATAAATATATAGGAGTCTGTCCTATTTCTAAAATCCAATTACACCAGCACTGCATATGTTACTGTAAGATACTCTGCAAGATACTTTTCTTTTATTGTGCTATTCACAAAACATCCATTTAGGGCAAACAAGTTAATTGTGCAGTGTTTCCCACAGTGTTTGCCGTGTTTCCTCCATATCTGTAAGTGTGAGATAAACACTTTAGCTAGTGTTCTTCTATTGTTCTATTCAAAAAACACTCATTTAGGTCAAAAAATTATATTTTGCAGTTTTTCCTCCAGTGTTTGCAGTCTTGCCTGCATATTTGTATGTGTGAGATACACACTTTACATACTGTTTTCTATTGTGCTATTCAAAAAAACAATTATTTTGGGCAAATAATTTTTTTTTTGGTGTGTTTCCTCCATATCTGTAGGTGTGAGATAAACACTTTAGCTAGTGTTCTTCTATTGTTCTATTCAAAAAACACCCATTTAGGGCAAGATCTTACATTTGACAAATATGAGGAGAACGTGCAGCCGATGACCATCAGTCTTTCACCTCACCCCCTTGCAAATCAGCCAAGCAGTCTGAGCCCCAAATCATGCAGCAGTCTCTTCTGCTTTTTGATGACTCTGTTAGCATGTTTTCCCAGGGCCATCCACCTAGCCCTGCCCCAGAAGTGGAAGAGATTGAGTGCACTGATGCCCAACCACTTGTGTTTCAAGATGAGTACATGGGGGGACCATCACAGCACGTCTCGGATGAATGAATGAATGAATGAATGAAAAACTTATATAGCGCGGCACATGCGAACCAAATCGCCTCTGGGCGCTTGTTGTATCAGTCTCTCTTGAAATCAAAAGAGCAGAGTTTTAATCTGTCTTCTGAAGGTCAGGTGGTTTTCCTCCAACCGAATGCTGGTTGGTAAAGCGTTCCAAAGTCTGGGACCTTGGCCTGCAAACCTTCTTTCTCCTTTGGACTTGAATCTGGCTTTGGGTACTTTGACCAAATTTTGGTCACTGGATCGCAGAATGCGATTGGGATTGAGGGGTTCTATTTTATCGCAAAGATATTGCGGGGCTTTTCCATGGATGCATTTATGAGTCAGACCGAGAGCTTTAAAAGCAATTCTGTCTTTTACTGGCAACCAGTGAAGGGATCTCAGCGACGGTGAGATTGATTCCCAGGGTTTTTTCCCAGTCACCAGTCTGGCGGCCGTATTTTGTACGACTTGCAGACAAGCGATTTGGTACTTTGGCAGTCCGAGGTAGAGGGCATATGCATAGTCCAGTCTGGAGTTCACAATTGTTCCCACCACGACTGGCACATCTTCTTTGGGAATGAATGGAATAAGTCTGCGGAGAAGGCGCAGCAGATGGTGAGATCCGCTGACTACTGACCCTATTTGTGCGTCCATTGTCATGTGGGTGTCAAAAATGATCCCGAGACTTTTGACTTTGGCGCTAGGGGAGCTGATCTGGCCCAGAATGGGTGGAGGTGTCCAGGTTGTTGCCAGTTGACTCTTGCAACTGGCCTGAAACAGAAGAAGTTCTGTTTGAGAATTGTTGAGTTTGAGATAACTCCTAGTCATCCACTTTTCTATTGAAGAGAGACAATTCTCTAAGCTGAGATGATGATCCTTTCTATTGCAGATGCCAAAATACAGTTGCGTGTCGTCTGCATATGAGTGATAAAGTAGTTGTTGACTACTGATGACTTCAAAGAGAGGTCGAAGATAGATGTTGAAGAGCACAGGTGACAGAGGTGAGCCTTGGGGGACTCCACATGACACAGTGCGTTTTCCAGAAGAGAACGGTCCCAACTTCACCGTTTGAGAACGGTTTCCCAAAAAGGAGGAAAACCATGGTAAATCACCCTCTGTGACTCCGGCTACCTCAGCCAGCCGAGTCAGTAGCAGTTTGTGATCTACGGTGTCAAAGGATCTACGGATGATGAAGAAACACAGTTGCCAACTGCTGCTGCTTTCGCAATTGTGCAGACCGACAAGGAGGGCAGTGGTGAAGACTGGGTGGAAGATGATGTGGTGGACGATGAGGTCCTCGACCCCACATGGAATCAACCTCATGCAGGTGACCCATCTAGTTCGGAGGAAGAGGCGGTGGTTGCACAGAGCCACCAGCACAGCAGAAGAGGGAGCAGGGTGCCAAAGCGGAGCATCCTTCCCCTAGTCCCTTGCTGCCCAACGCAGCAAGGGACCGAGCACACCAAAGCCAGGTCCAAGGAGTTCCCTAGCGTGGCAGTTCTTTACACAATGTGCTGATGACAAGACATGAGTGGTTTGCACACTGTGCAATTAGAGGCTGAAGCGAGGCATAAACGTTCTCAACCTGAGCACAACCTGCATGACCAGGCATCTAAGTGCAAGGCACGAGCTGCAGTGGAGGACACACCTCAAAAACCAAGAAAGGTCTCTGGCACCTCCTGCTTCCTCTTCTTCTGCTTCAGTCTCGGGCCTCTCGACCTCTTCATCCACCCCTGTAGTGACATTGCCACCTGCCACCCCACAATTAGAGGACCGGCAAACAACACTACCACATGGGTCACCAAACATCTCCACAATGTCCCATGGAAGCGTTCAGCTCTCTATCTCCCAAACACTGGAGCGGAAAAGGAGGTACCCCCCTAGCCACCCGCGATCCCTGGCCCTGAATGCCAGCATTTCAAAATTCCTGGCCTTTGAAATGCTGTCATTCCGTCTGGTGGAGACGCAGAGTTTTAAAAGCCTGATGGCATTGGCTGTCCCACAGTATGTCGTGCCCAGCCGCCACTACTTTTCCAGGCGAGCCATCCCTTCCCTGCACAACCAAGTGGGGGACAAAATCAAGTGTGCACTGTGCAACGCCATCTGTGCCAAGGTCCACCTAACTACGGATACGGACACGGACAGGGACATTATATCTCCCAAACAGTGCATTGGGTAAATGCAGTGGCGGCTGGGCCTGAGGTGGATAGCAGTTTGGCGCATGTCCTTCCACCACCGAGGATTACAGGGTGCTTCAGTTTGCCTCCTTTTAACAGGTGCTGATTACTGGGTGGCCACGCTGCTGGATCCATGTTACAAGGACAATGTACCGTCCTTAATTCCCTCACTGGAGCGTGATCGCAAGATGTGCGAGTACAAGCGCACGCTGGTAGACACGCTGCTGGTGGAATTCCCACCTGACAGCAGGGGCACAGTGGAAGCACAAGGCGAAGGCAGAGGAGGAGGAAGAGGTCGCCAACGCAGCCAGGGCACCTCCAGCTCCTCAGAAGGCAGGGTTAGCATGGCCGAAATGTGGAAAAGCTTTGTCAGCACGCCACAAAAAACAGCACCACCAGCTGATATGGAACATTTTAGCAGGAGGCAAAATTTCAGCAACATGGTGGAGCAGTATGTGTGCACACGCCTATGGCACATGGCCTGAGCTTGCCCTTTACGCCTTAGAGGTGCGTGCCTGCCCTGCAGCCAGTGTATTATCTGAACATGTATTTAGCACGGCAGGGGGTGTTATCACAGACAAGTGCAGCCGCATGTCCAGAGCCAATGTGGACAAGCTCACGTTCATTAAAATGAACCAGGCATGGATCCCACAGGACTTGTCCGTACCCTGTGCAGAATAGACATGTATACTGGCCTTACCCAGCCATTCTTGTATTTCTGATCTTTCTAGGGTTGCCACCTCATCCCTTTAAAAGCAAAAACATAATAATTACACAGGTTTTCTGGCTAATTAAGGTGCTAATTAAACTCACTTGGTGCCTTATCGACATTAAATTAGCCCCAGAACCTGTGGAATTACTAATGTGTTTGGGTTAAAAGGGATGAGGTGGCAACCCTAGATCTTTCTCACTCTTTTGGGGTGTACCCTAATTTAAAAAATAAATAAATTAAAAACAAAAACCTGTGTTGGCTACCTCGTCCTCCTCCACTGCCGCTTCCAACTACACCGCCACATCCACCGCCACCTCAACCTCCTACTCCATATGGACCTCATCCTCCTAGGTCAAGATTATTATTATTTTTTTTTTTTTTTTTTCTTTAAGTGTATTTTTGTGCGTGAACTCGAGAGAGAGGAGCCGGACTGCAGGAGTTGGGAGTAGGCAGACCCTCCCCCCGGAGGCATTCGCCATCCTTCTCCATGCCCCTGGTGGCAATGGCGGGTGTGAAGGGGGGCCTCCCACTCACCCCGCCCTACCTGCTCCTCTTGGGAGCCCAACTGGGGCCCAACGGGACCCCAATGGGGCAGAGGGACTCCCCCTATGAGGGAGTGAGGGGGCCTTGCCCACCCAGCCAGCCCCGTAGGTCCTTCGCCTCTCTTTATTTTAAGAGACCGCATGGCCAAAGTGCGTGTGTTTTTAAACCAATTTCGTGTGCGTGCAAGTGTGGTGGTTTTTGGGGGGGGGGGGGTGGGCGTACTAAGCACAGGCGTACCTTGCATAGCACACCCACCGGGAGGCGGGCTGAGACCACCAAACTCAATTCACATGTAGCCGAGACCGGGATCCGAACCCTTGGCTGCAGAGGTGAATGGCTTGTCAACGCAGTGCCAATCACGTTGAGCCACCACAGCTCCCACTATTTTTTATCTTTTTATGTTATTTTAAGTTATTTCCCTATCCACATTTATTTTCAAAGTACTTGCCATGCTTTTACCGACATTTTGCTGCCATTTGCAGCCATTTCCCTTAGTTTTTTAGAGACATTTTAGTAGTCAAAAGCCTGGATCCCCATTGACTTCAATGGGGTTTGGGTTCGGGGTCAAGTTCGGGTCAAGTTCGGGTCCCGAACCTAGACTTTTTTCCGAAGTTCGGCCGAACCCGCCGAACCCGAACATCCAGGTGTCCGCTCAACCCTACCCACAACGCTAAGCAGCCTAGACAGTTTTCCAGATCCCAAAAACATTTAATCAGCTACATCGGCATCAGGGGTTTGATAGTTGCTGCTAATCCAGGACTGATTCATTTTGACAAATGTCAGCCGGTCAACGAAATCTGTGGACAGACCCTGGATGCAGGGCAGCCCAGCAGCTCAATTGAAAACTGGGCAAGTTCTGGTCAGTGGTCTATTCTCATGACCCAGTAACCCAGTGGATCGTCTACTGGAAAGCTCTCCATGTTTTCACTCCTAGATAATCTTCCACAATATGATGCAGATGCTGCCGATGAGATATGGAAGCTGACAGCCCTGGGTGCCGAGGACTACATTCTCTACCGCTCCTCCTTTGGCTAACAGAAGCATCAAAATGACCTTTTCCATGAGACTGTAACCTACCAGAGTCTGGAAAGGTGTTACAAAAAACTCTTCTTCAAGTTGGGTTCACACATGCTACGGCTGTGGCTTACAGCAGGGGTCTGGTGCATCCCTGTTCACTGATTCAGGTGCGAATCAGGTTAGAATTTTTGCCTGAATTTGCACCTGAATTGGAACCAAAGATGCACAGGACCCCTTCCAAATGCGGACTGCGGTCATTCCAGAGGTGTGGGAACCAGCCCTATTGCGAGCCGGGCACACTCTCCTGTCATACAAATTGGATGCAGGGGAACATGCATTAGTGACCTCATCATTATCATCCCTTCCATCTTTATCATCACTTGCACCAACTTGGTAATATGCTGCGGCTGGGGCAACATGACTGCCAATTTTTTGTTTTCTCAGTGTTCTAACCACCCTGTAGGCTCATGTTACCCCCTTTCTCAACCTCAGAACCAACATCAGAATCAAGTAATGCCTGTGCATCATCAAGAAGTAAGTGGCTGATGCTGTGTTCAAATAATTAAGCTGATTCCTCTATGCATGATGCTGGGGCTATGGCAGGAGTAGACGTGGACAAGCTGCGGTGAACTGAGCACTAGTCTCTGCTTGAGTGACAGAGGATGAGGAGGATGAGGATGGTTTAGTAAGCCAGTGACAGTCAACCACCTCCTCTGCATGCTGTGGCTGGATAGCACGGGCAACATCACTAAACAGAGAAAACCACGCCCTGCCTGAGGACAGACCACATCTACCTTTTGTCAGGTCACCTGAGTTCAGGTGACAGATGCACCCTGTTGGGGTCAGGAGTGCACTGCAAGGTAGTGGACCCTACGGCTGACTACTGCGTATGGAGCTCTAGGTGATTCAGGAGAGCAGATATTCTGGAGCACCAACACGGATCACACTGGGAGCTAGAGTATGAGATTTCCCAGAGTGCGGAATCTAAGAGCGAGCGGGTGTTCACCAGAGGCACCTAGTGGTGGGGATGGATTTAGCTGCAGTCTGGCTCTAGGTCGCGTTCCCCAGGGCCTCCCAGTTCATGCTCACGGTAGAGTACAGGAAGGTAGAAAGGAATCAGCAGGCTGCGACAACAAAGGAAAGTCAGGATATAGCCAAAGGTCAGGGCAACAAGCAGGTAAGGATAGTTAATAGGGGTGCAACGGATCATGCCCGATCCGCGATCCGAACGGGCCGACCTGTTCGGATCGGCACAGAATGCGATGCGCGGGTCGCACCGCCGCCGCGGCCTTAGGAAAGACTGCGGCTTCGGCCTAGCTCCGGATTGGTCGGCCATCTTGGTACACCCGGCGGCGGTGCGCGCTGACGTCATCACCCCTCCCTCTGCACGTGGATCTATTCTATTCTGCAAGAGCGCGCAGTACTGTCTGCAATGAGACTGAGTACAGTGAGACTGAGTAGTACAAGTAGTACAGTGAGTTCATTCATCATATTATAGTGGGGAAAAATGGCTATTATTTCAGTGTGTTACTGTTTACCAGAGTGGGGGCAATGTTGGCTATTATTAGTGGGAAAAATGGCTATTATTACAGTGCTACTGACTGTTTACTAGTGTGGGGGCAATGTTGGCTATTATTACAGTGGGAGAAATGGCTATTATTACAGTGACTAGTGGGGGGCAATGGTGGACTTTAGATTACAGTGATGAGTGCGGGCAATGGTGGATGACTGGATGTTAGGCCGCGTACACACGAGGGGATATGTCCGCTGAAAACGGTCCGATGGACCGTTTCAGCAGACATCTCCGCTCGTGTGTATGGGCTAGCGGACAGATTTGTCCACCCGACAGATTTCAAAGCAAGCTTTGAAATCTATCCGGTGGGAATCTGTCCGCCCGACATGTCTGCTGGTTAGTACACTTACCAGCAGACATGTCGGCTCCCACCGCCGCCGCGCCGCTGCCAAATGGATTCGGTGCATGCGCGGAAGTGTTTTACTTCCTGGTGCGGTGACGTAGCGGTGACGCGGCGGCGTCAACGTCACCGCCGCGTCATCGCCACGTCACCGCGCCGTCCGGCGGCGGGGAATTTGATCCGATGGTGTGTACACGCCATCGGATCAAACTCCCGATCGGACATATCCGATGGAAATGGTCCGCGGTGGATGTTACAGTGAGGTGGGGGCAATGGTGGATGTTACAGTGAGGTGGGGGGGAGATGTCTGTGGATATTATTAGAGTGGGGGGAGATGTCTGTGGTTATTATTATTTTTTTGCCGACCCGAAAATGATCCGATCCGTGACTCCTGATCCGAGGAACGATCCGAACCGTGAGTTTTTTGTTCCGTTGCACCCCTAATAGTTAGGGAACACACCAAGGATATAAAGCAGACAAAGACAGTCAGGAACAAGCCAAGATCGGTAACTAGAATCAAACGTAGAACACACAGCAAAGAGCACACAGAAGCCAAACACACAATATTGATCAGCAGAGCTGGCGTGCAGTGCACAGGTTAAAGCGGATGGTTCACCAAAAACAAATATTAAAAGCCAGCAGCAACAAATACTGCAGCTGTTGACTTTTAATATTAGGACACTTACCTGTCCTGAAGTCCAGCGGCGTCCGCAGCAGAGGATGAGCGATCGCTCGTCACCCTGCTGCTCCCCCCTCCATCCACGGCGAGGGAATCAGGAAGTGAAGCGCTCCGGCTTCACTGCCCGGTTCCCTACGGCACATGCGCGAGTCGCGCTGCGCCCGCGATTGGCTCCCGCTGTGTGCTGGGAGCCGAGAGTTCCCAGCATACAACGGGAAAAGCCCGTCTTTTGCCCGAGACTGCGGGCCGGAAGTGGGTGCGGATACCTGTCTTTAGACAGGTATCTGCACCCCCCTCCCCCTGAAAGGTGTCAAATGTGACGCCGGAGGGGGGGAGGGTTCCGATCAGCGGATCTTCACTTTAGGGTGGAGATCCGCTTTAATATACAGTTCCCTGATAGGGCCATGCTTTGAAGAGAGATTACTTAAGCAACCAGGTGAAGGGCAGCTGGTCTCTTAAGCTGAACACATGGAGAGGTAAAATGACATACAAACATTACTGCGGATCCATGGCAGTACCCCCTCTTATGAAGCCTCCCCCGCCTGGGCCCAGGCTTAGAGGGAAACCTCAGATGAAACTTTCCCAACAGACGAGCAGTGTTGCTCATCTTACTTTAAAAAAGTAATTAGTTACAGTTACAATTTACTTCTCCGAAAAAGTAATTGCGTTAGTGACTCAGTTACTACATTGAAAAAGTAATTAGTTACTCAGCAAAGTAACTGAATTTTTTTTTAATATTCTACAATGCTTTGTTGAGAAGCAAATGATGGGCGCTTGCCAGGGAGCAGTGAGTTAATACTCCAAGACAAAAGAATGCCAGACCCTTGAGAGAATAAAACCGGAAACAAATGGTGATCTTGTGTATATCCCAGCCTAGGTGCATCCGTCCCACCATGTATGTGCAGCTAATAGGACTTAAAACCCTTATCCATCTGCTACATATTACATCCAAATTATAAGCTGGATTAAAATGTATGTTTATAATATACATTTCCTTGACCTTTACAGAGTCTGTAATTTAAAATCTTATATTAGGCTTTATTAGAATTTTCTATAGTTTATTGTTTATTATTTTATTTATCTTATATAAGCTTTATTAGATGCAAGGGATCTGGAATGGGGATGTCAGATTTTTCTTTGTTGTCGGATGAAGAGATGAAATCACTGACCAAAAAAAACCTGCTGATCATTGGTCTGTATAGGTGTCCTGCACTTACCATGTTGACCACTAGATGTCGCTGTGTTGTTTAGGGAATGTTTGTTCTGTGGAACATTATGTTCTAGCCATGTGTTCCCCGGATCATTGATCAGGTTGCGCACACAGTGTGTGTGATCGATGTGAGTTGTTCCCCGGTGATAGGTCAGTGTGAGGCGGGTGGGGCTCATTATATCCAGGGCTCCTTGCGATTGGGAATTTTCAGACCGCTGTGACAGGTCATCACAGCGGTCACATGATTCTAAAGCGGAGTTCCGCCCATATTTATGTTCACAGCGAAGGCAGAAGCAATTACTCTGCTGCCATCTAGTGGCGGTAGATGTAATTGCGGTAACTGCATTACCATGAGGTTGATTACTTGTTACCCTCAAAAGGGGCTGCGTTAGGTAACTGCGTTTATTTTAACTCCGTTACTTACAACACTGCAGACGAGGCTCAGAGACCTCAGATGCAGTGATCCAAGATCTCTCCTCAGGCCCAAACCCTTTCCAAAGAACGAGGTACTGAAAAATGCCTCTACAGAGCCTAGAATCCAGAATTTTACTAACCTTATACTTCTGATTAGGGATGAGCTTTGCGTTCAATACGAACGTATGTTCGACTCGAACATTGTCTGTTCGTACGTTCGACGAAATTCGAACAAAAGCGGTAGTTCGCGCCAAATTCGAGTGACGCAAAATGGCCCATAATTCACTGCGGCATTGCGCGCTGATGATTGGCCAAGCATGCTGTATGTCCCGCATGCTTGGTCAATCACAGTGCGCAAAAAACGAAGAGCCATAATTGGCCAAAGCCTGGGTGGCTTTGGCCAATTATGGCTCAGGGCTTTAGCACACGCCCCATACTATATAAGGCCGTCTGCTGGGTGGCCTCGTGTAGTGTGTTCCGGCTTGTTAATGAAAGCAGTGAGAGAGACAGAGAGATTGTCTTTTTAGATAGCTAGATAGAGCAGGCAGGCAGGCTAGTCAGTTTAGCTTAATTTACAGTGTGTAGAGAATATATATACATCCCTAGGAGTTGTACATATATTTATACACTGTATAGCTTAGATAGATCAGTTCTTCCTAATTTACTGGCAGGCAGATGATTGTGCTATTTAAAGACATTATCACAGGAATAGACACCCAGCAGGTACAATATTTAAAGGAATTTTTTTTATTTTTTTTTATTTAAGCATCAATAAAATCACTGTTCCTGGAGCAGTGATTTTAATGATGCTTAACTTAAAAAAAAAATGAAAAATTCATTTAAATATTGTACCTGCTGGGTGTCTACAGTTTGCCTGTGAAAACGTCTTTGAGAACCCAGGTCTTGCCCGAGGGAACATGTATCAATGGAAAAAAAAGTTTTAAAAACGGTAATCTTTTCAGGAGTCTTGCTCCTGAAAAAACAACAGTTTTTTAAACTTTTTTCCATTGATACATGTTCCCTGTGTCAAGACCCGGGTTCTCAAAGACGTTTTCCAACAATAACTTGAATATTGGTCTTTAAAACTAGCGTTTTTTAATTCGAACTTTCGAGTCCCATAGACTTCAATGGGGTTCTAAATGTTCGCACGAACGGTCGGTCTGTTCGACGGTTCTGGTGCAAACCGAACGCGGGGGTGTTCGGCTTATCCCTACTTCTGATTATCCTCAGAAACTAGGGCTGTGGTAGGGAGAGGACGAGAGAACTTATTGAGGACTAAAGGCTTCAGAAGGGCAACAGGGAGGGAGTTTGAGATTTTGAGGCTTTTAGGAATCTGAAGTTTGAAACATACTGGATTCAGTTTAGAGGTTATAGTGTACGAACTTATGAATCTTGGGACAAACTTCAGAGAAGGAACTCAGAGCTTGATTTTCCTGGTGGAGAGCCAGACATTGTCCCCTGGCTGTAGAGAAGGCGGTTTATGCCTGCAACAGTCGGCAAAGCCTTTGAATTTTTCAGCCTCTACCCAGAGGGAATCATGAACGTCACCCCAAATGGAATCAAAAGACTCCTGAGGCGTAGCCAAAGCTGGAATGTCTGGAGAGCAGCATTGGAAGAGGGAGTTGAGGGTGTTTTCCATAAACTGTGAAAAAGGGTGTCTTCTGAGAACTGGTATTTACATGATTGTTGTGAGAGAATTCTGCTCACGGGAGTAGAGAGGACCATTCGTCATGATGAGCAGAGACTAAGGTGCGGAGAAAGATCTCTAACTACTGATTAACTCTCTAGGTCTGTCCATTGGATTGAGGGTGGTAAGAAGAGGAAAAATCCAAGCAAAAAGCTCTCCAGAGACGAGATGTAAATTGAACGTCTCTGAAAGAAACAATATGAGAAGGAACCCCATGGAGGCAGAAGATTTCTCAAACAAAAATGGGAACCAAAACAGGGGCAGAAATGAGACCAGGAAGAGGAACAAAATTGATCTTCGAGAACCGATCAATTACCACCCAAATGACCGTATTATTCTTAGACAGTGGGAGATCACTGATAAAAATCCACGGCAATGTGAGACCAGGGCTATTTAAACATGGGAAAGGGCATGAGAATACCAGCAGGGGCTTTTGTGGTGGATTTAGACTGAGCACAGACATGACAAGCCGGAGATTAGGTGTCATGGACAGTCTGGCCCATCGGTGGGCACATCGGCGCGCACGGGCGCGCGCATGCGCGGGAGCGGCGCATCGGCGCGCACGGGCGTGCGCATTCGCGGCACCATAGCGCGCACGGGAGCGCGCACCAGCGGCGGCGGTGCGCGTGCACGTGGGGACGCCGTTCTGGCGCCAAATCCAGCTTTAAAAGGGATCTGATCCCTGTGCTTCTTGCTGTCCTGTCTACAGCGTCTCTGTGAGCTACCAGCGTCTGTATCCTGATTGACCCTGATCCTGACTACCCGGCTTGAACCTGTTGTACCTGTCTGCTACCTGCCCTGATCTCGGCTTGCTCGACCATCCCTCGGATTATCCTTTGTACTTCTGCTGCCCGCCTGTTGTTGACCCGGACTGGAATCTGACCCTGCCTGTACCGACCCTACCTGCTCCTGCACCCCAAGCCAGCCAGTGGACTTACCTACGGGGACCTGTTCCAGCTTGTACTACGGAACACCTCCCCCGCTTCTGCTGCAACTCCAGCTCCCAGCTGCCCTACAGTGAGCCTGAACCATCAACCTGCACAAGTACTTCTACGTGTCTCCAGGAACCACCGACTCTGCTCACGGGCCCAGCACCCGCCAGTACCAGGCGCTTGTGCGACTCTGTAGTCCCGAACCTCCTGTCTGCACTATCAGGGGTGCCGGGATCAGAGAAGCAAGGGCTGCCACTCCCTGCACGCCGGGCTCGTACCACCAGGTACGTGTAAGTACAGGACAGCCATGACCGAGCCCACGCAGGGAGTGGATCCGATGCAGGAACTTTGCCGGCACCTTGATGGACTGACCCAAGCCGTCCGAACCTTACAAGAGGGCTACACCCGACTGGAGAACAGAGTCCAGGCTTTGTCAGCTCCAGCTGCTACCTCCGCCGCGTCAGGCGCATCCGCTGCACCCTCCGTAATTATGCTGCCGCCGGAGCCTAAGGTTCCCATGCCAGAAAGATTCACTGGAGAGCGACGCAAATACCGAGCGTTCCAGAACGCCTGCGACCTCTATTTCGCACTTCAACCACGTACTTTTTCTTTGGAGGCCACCAAAGTGGGGTTTGTTATTTCGCTTCTGTCCGGAGAGCCACAAGCCTGGGCCCACCGCCTGTTGGAGCGGAAAGACGCGTCCCTTGACAACCTGACTACTTTCTTCCAAGCCATGTCCCTACTATATGAGGACCCTCACCAAACGGCCTCCGCAGAAGCCACTTTACACGCCCTCCAACAGGGACGCAGACCAGCAGAGGACTACGTATCTGAATTTCGTAGATGGAGTTCGGATACGAACTGGAACGATGCGGCCCTTTGCTACCAGTTCCGCCTAGGACTCTCTGAACCCCTGAAAGACGAACCCCTGAAAGACTGGTCCGTCTCGCCCCACTTGGGTGATGCCGCGAGTACCTACCTTCGCGGACCCAGCTCCGCCGGCTCCCATGCCTCCGCTGCCTCATGACCTCTCTGAACCCATGCAACTAGGCCTCCTCCGCCCTACTCTGACACCTGAAGAACGCCAACATCGCTGGCTTAATAATCTATGCCTGTATTGTGGGGGATCCGGACACTATGTGAGGTCTTGCCCAGTAAAGATCCGTAAGTGCCTGTCCATGTCTACTCTTCGTACCCCGATAAGTCCACTCAAACTTCTGGCTATTCCCGTTCTTTTTCAGCTCCCAGGAGGGAATATCCAGGCCAGCGCTATCCTTGATTCAGGAGCATGTAGCTGCTTCTTGGACCGGACCTTTGCCACCAGTCACCAGATCCCTCTTCGCCCTAGAGCTTTAGGACTTTCCGTGTACTTAGCGGACGGATCAATCTTGAGATCTGGACCGGTCACCCAAGAAACCCAGCCACTGGCCACGACTATTGCTGAAACCAACCACGAACGTTTATGCTTAGATGTGATTGAGTCCCCGCTATTCCCTATCATTCTGGGCATGCCATGGCTACATGCCCATAACCCTCAAATCAACTGCGTTACGGGGGAGATTAACTTCAACTCTCCTTACTGCCTGGAACATTGTCTGCAAGTGCCAACCTTCAGCCCCCTCTCTGCTCTGTATGGACGCTGATGCTGAGACCCGTCAAGCCGTCCCAGAAGCCTACCATGGCTTCTTAGATGTTTTTAGCAAGAAGGGAGCTGAGACTCTTCCGCCACACAGAGCTTATGATTGCCCCATCGAACTTCTCCCGGGAGCAGAAATCCCCTTCGGCAGGATCTTCCCTTTGACAGAACTCGAGCTGGAAGCCCTAAAGACTTATATAGATGATAGTCTCCGGAAGGGGTTTATCCGTCCGTCCACCTCACCTGCAGGAGCGGGTATCTTCTTTGTCGAGAAAAAGGACCATTCCCTTCGCCCCTGTGTGGACTATCGGGAACTTAATAAAGTGACAATCAAAAACCGGTACCCGCTTCCCTTGGTACCTGAATTGTTCCAACGACTAGGGACTGCAGTCATTTTAACTAAACTGGATCTTCGTGGGGCTTATAACCTTGTGCGTATAAGAGACGGAGACGAGTGGAAGACCGCTTTTCGTACCCGCTTCGGGGACTTTGAATACTTGGTCATGCCCTTTGGGCTCTGCAACGCCCCGGCCACCTTCCAGCACTTTGTGAACGATATCTTTAGGGACTATCTGGACCTCTTCGTTATCGTTTACTTAGATGACATCCTCATCTTCTCCCCTTCTTTGGAAAAACACCGGGAGCATGTCAAGAAGGTGCTCAGACGGCTTCGGATTCATGGACTCTATGCCAAACCCGAGAAGTGTGAATTCGAGCAACCAAGCATACAGTTTCTGGGACTCATAATTTCAGTAAATGGTATCCAGATGGATCCCCAGAAAGTCTCCGCAATCCTTGACTGGCCAGCACCCACAGACAAGAAGGGCGTTCAGCGCTTCGTTGGTTTTGCCAACTTTTATAGGAAATTCATCAGGGGCTTTTCTACCATCATTGCCCCGATAACCGACCTTACTAAACAGACTGTCCGGTTTCGCTGGTCACCAGAAGCCCAAACGGCCTTTGAAACTCTTAAGGGACTGTTTACCTCCGCGTCTGTCCTCAGACATCCTGACGCGAGTTTACCATATATTTTGGAAGTTGACGCATCCGAAACAGCGGTGGGGGCAGATCTTTCGCAAAGACAGGATCCCAAGGCCCTCTTACACCATGTCGCCTCTTTCTCCCGCAAGCTATCAGAGGCGGAAAGAAATTATGACGTAGGGGACCGAGAACTATTAGCGATTAAGGCCGCTCTGGAAGAATGGCGGTATCTCTTGGAGGGCGCAGCACACCCAATCTTGATCTTTACTGATCATAAGAATCTTGAGTACTTGAAGGCCGCCAAGAGATTGAAGCCGCGCCAGACCAGGTGGGCGCTATTCTTCACTAGGTTCTTGTTCCACATCACGTACAGGCCAGGGTCGAAGAATACCAAGCCTGATTCTCTCTCACGCATGTACGGGGGTTCGGAGATCCAGGCCTCCCCGGACACCATTCTGTCATCAGGAAACTTCCTATTACTTCAAGAAGATCTGCTGTCTCAAATCAGGCAAGCCTCGTCCAGAAATACCTCCTTGTCCAGCCCGGAATTACAACTCAAAGATTGCCTACTGTGGCACCAAGACAAAATTTTTGTGCCAGAAGATCTACGGGTCAGGGTCTTGAACTTGTGCCACGACCATGAGCTGGCTGGTCATTTTGGGGTGCATAAGACGTCCGAACTTCTACAGCGCACGTTTTGGTGGCCCCAACTTTCAAGAGATTGCAAGAAATATGTAGTCTTGCACCACCTGTATTCGGAACAAAGGGGGCAATTCAAGAGCCTGGGGGTTACTTAAGCCACTACCGGTACCGGAGAAGCCATGGAGGATGATCTCCATGGACTTCATCGTGGAGCTCCCTCCTTCAGAGTGCTTTACCACTATCTTCGTGGTAGTGGACAGACTGTCAAAGATGGCACACTTCCTGCCCATGAAGGGCACACCTTCGGCCCCGGAGATGGCCAAGGTGTTTATTAAAGAAATCGTAAGGCTCCACGGCATCCCGGCAAATATTGTGTCTGATCGAGGAGTACAGTTTACCTCCAGATTCTGGAGAGCTCTCTGTGGATCCCTCAAGATCGGCCTGTCTTTCTCTTCGGCCTATCACCCACAATCTAACGGCCAGACGGAGAGAACCAACCAGACTCTGGAACAATACCTGCGTTGTTTTTCCTCATTCTCTCAAGAAGACTGGGTATCCCTGTTGCCGTTGGCCGAATTCACGTACAACAACTCCGTCCACTCAGCCACAAAACAGTCTCCGTTCTACGCGAACTACGGCTTTCACCCGCTCTTTATGTCCAATTCTGTCCCAGAGTGCTCAGTACCTGCCTTCCAGGAAACATTGCATTTTTTCAGCACAAATAATAAGATCTTACAAGAGACAATGGCCAAAACTCAGGAATACAACAAGGAAGTATTTGACAGGAGGAGGAGGGGAGAACTTAACCTGGAACCTGGAAATCAAGTATGGCTGTCTACTGCAAACCTGAAACTCGCCTGCCCGTCTAAGAAATTGGGCCCCAGATTTGTAGGCCCCTTCCCAATTAAGAGAAAAATTAATAACGTAGCCTACGAACTGGAATTACCTGAGACATTCCGCATTCACCCGGTCTTCCATGTCGCCCTCCTCAAGCCTGACGTTTCTGACCCTTTTCCTGGCCGGAACACTGGCCCCCCTGAACCAGTACTAATTGACGGAGAAGAGGAGTTCGAAGTCGAGTCCATCCTGGACTGCAGAAAGAGGCGCAACCAGGTTCAGTACTTAGTGAAATGGAGAGGTTATGGGCCTGAAGACAACTCGTGGGAGCCAGAGTGTAATATACACGCGGAGAAGTTGATCCAGTCTTTTAAAGACGCCCATCCACTCAAGTTGGCCCAGTTGGGCATCCGGAGGCTGCCCCTTGGGGGGGGGGGCAATGTCATGGACAGTCTGGCCCATCGGTGGGCACATCGGCGCGCACGGGTGCGCGCATGCGCGGGAGCGGCGCATCGGCGCGCACAGGAGCGCACACCAGCGGCGGCGATGCGCGTGCACGTGGGGACGCCGTTCTGGCGCCAAATCCAGCTTTAAAAGGGATCTGATCCCTGTGCTTCTTGCTGTCCTGTCTACAGCGTCTCTGTGAGCTACCAGCGTCTGTATCCTGATTGACCCTGATCCTGACTACCCGGCTTGAACCTGTTGTACCTGTCTGCTACCTGCCCTGATCTCGGCTTGCTCGACCATCCCTCGGATTATCCTTTGTACTTCTGCTGCCCGCCTGTTGTTGACCCGGACTGGAATCTGACCCTGCCTGTACCGACCCTACCTGCTCCTGCACCCCAAGCCAGCCAGTGGACTTACCTACGGGGACCTGTTCCAGCTTGTACTACGGAACACCTCCCCCACTTCTGCTGCAACTCCAGCTCCCAGCTGCCCCACAGTGAGCCTGAACCATCAACCTGCACAATTACTTCTACGTGTCTCCAGGAACCACCGACTCTGCTCACGGGCCCAGCACCCGCCAGTACCAGGCGCTTGTGCGACTCTGTAGTCCCGAACCTCCTGTCTGCACTATCAGGGGTCCCGGGATCAGAGAAGCAAGGGCTGCCACTCCCTGCACGCCGGGCTCGTACCACCAGGTACGTGACATTAGGCCAACAGTAGTGGCGACTGATAAGCAGAAAGGATCAGAGGTACCCAGCATGACCTGCCACCTTGGAATCATGTCCCCAAAGGAAGATTTTAGCCCTTAGTTCAGTCTGGAAAAAAGGTCTTGCCAGGGGAATTTTTGACTCCGGGGTGGTAGAATGGGCAACAATGCATGAGGTCGGAACGATTGGCTCAGGTTAAGGGGTGGGCTCCTCTTTCAAAGTGTCAATGACCTAGAGAGTGCATCAGCCGACCATAGCAGGGACAAGGTTTGTACGTAATTGTGACATTAAAACGGGAAAAGAAAAGACTCCATCTGGCCTGTCTGAGAATCAGACGTTTAGCATTGTGTAAGTAGATTCCTATGATCAGTAAAAATTGTTATGGAGCAAGGGGGAACCCTCCAAGAGATGACGCCACTCCTCTAATGCCAATTTAATTGCAAGAAGTTCCCGATCAACAATAGCAGAACCACAGCTCCCACCCCCATTGAAGAAGTGTCCACTTAAACCAAAATTGGACCTCCATTTTCAGGTTGTGAAATGCAGAGACACTTCAGGGGGCCAGTCCTTGGCATTCGCACCCTTCTTGGTCAAGGGGATTATAGGCGCAGCAATGGAAGAGTAATTCCTAATTAACTGCATATAATGATTTGTGAACCCAAGAAAATGCTGTGTGGCCTTGAGGCTACCAAGAAGAGGCCAGTTGGTAATGGCCAAGACCCTTCCAGGATCCATACAAAGACCCAAAATCGAGACAAAGCATCCCAGGAACAGGACCTCAGAACATTCAAAAGAACATTTCTCCAGCTTGGCATATAAATTATTCTCTCAAAACCGCTGAAGTACAGTGCGGACATGGTTTCTGTGGACGAGTAGATTTTCCGAAATTAGAATGTCATCCAACAACAACAAGCAGATACAGCAGATCCTTGAAGATTTTATTGACAACGTTTTGGAACACAGCTGGGTCATTACACAAACCAAAAGTCATAATCAAGTATTCGTAATGCCTGTCTCTAGTGTTAAACGTGGTTTTACATTTGTCACCTTCCGTACCCAAATCAGATTGTATGCACCTCTGAGATCCAACTTGGTAAAAATGGAGGCACCTTTCAACCTGTTGAAATAGCTCAGATATTAAGGGTAAGGGGTATCGAATTTTGATGGTCACCGCATTTAAACCTTGATAGTCGATGCAGGGTCTCAAGACAGGATGTGAAACGTGAGGGATCCCAGGCAAGAATCTGCCCAAAAGCCCAGTCTAAATGTAGAGAGTGCAGTGGAGTGGAGTAGCCAAGGAAGGCCCAATACAATGGGGGTTGAGGCCTTGGGTAGAATAAGGAGGGCCCCCCTGAGAACAGTGTCATAAATGCCAAGACTACCAGTGGCATAGTGAGGGGCGAAAGAGTAAGATTCATGGAAGCAATTCTCCATGGAAGAAGACGAGAAGGTGATGTTTATGGGTCCAATACTCCACTTTCCAGATGTATTAGATCTGAGCGTTTCACGGACGAAGTGAGTAGGTGGTCATGAAAATGACCCTTGCCCCCACAATAGAGACACAAGCCCAGGGTTCTGTGCCTAGCACATTCTTTGGAGGTTAGCCTGGTCTGACTCAGCTGTATAGGTTCCTCAGCAGGCAGAATATGCTCCATGGGACAAAGGGAGGGTAGCTCAGACTGGCTAGGGCCCAGGGAGTGCTGGTGTCTTTTTTCTAGGGACCTCTCCTGAAAACGAATATCGATCTGAAGGAAGGAAAATTACATTATCCAGACCGGCGGGGATGGCTCTACCTGCTAATTTGTCTTTTCACTGAAGCGCATGTTGTCCCACTGAAGAAGCTTGAAGAAGTTGGACAGGGTGGAAACCACAGGATCATTATTCTCCCACAGGGGAGCAGCCCAGGGTAAAGCTTCAAAGGAGAGGAGGGAAATAACATAGGCTACCTTTGCCCTATCAGACAGGCAGTTTTGAGGCTGGAGTTCAAAATGAATAGTGCATTGGCTGAAGAACCCCCTGTAGGTCTTGGAGGCCCCAGAGAAATGGGACAGATCTGGCAATTGTAATGAATGTCTGACTGCGACCAGAATAGGTACAGCCAACAATTGTAATTGAGGTTGCTGACTCTGGGTTCCCAAGGAGGCCTGAAGCTGCTTGAAGTGGGAAGTCAGATCCTGGATGAATCGTATCACCTATGTCTTATTCAATTGCTGGGTCTCAAGTCTGCAGACTATGCCCTGCAATGGATCATCTGCGGGTAGTGGCACGTCAGCTGGGTCCATGGCTGATCAAACTGTCAGGTCACCTGAGTCCAGGTGACAGATGCAACCCATTGTGGTCAGAAGTGCACCGCAAGGTAGTGGACTCTACAGCTGACTGCTGATATTCTAGAGCACCAACACGGGTCACATTGGGAGCTAGAGCATGAGATTTCCCAGGGAGCAGAATCTAAGAGCCAGCGGGTGTTCACCAGACACCCCTAGTGGTTGGGATGTATTTAGCTGCAGTCTGGCTCCAGGATGCGACCCCCAGGGCCTCCCAGCTCATGCTCACGGTAGAGTACAGGAAGGTAGAGAGGAAGCAGAAGACTGCAACAACAAAGGATAGTCAGTAGATAGCCAAAGGTCGGGGCAACAAGCAGATAAGGATAGTCAAGGAACACGCCAAGGTCAGGATATGAAGCAGACAAGGGCAGTCAGGAACAAGCCAAGATCAGTAACTAGAATCAGATATAGAACACACAGCAGACGCACACGGAAGCCAAACACACAATATTGATCAGCAGAGCTGGCTTGCAGTGCACAGGTTGATATAGAGTTCCCTGATAGGGCCTGGGGTGGAGCCAAGGGCGCATGGGTGCCACCCCCTCTCTCCAGCCACCCCCTCTATGACCAATGGATAGATTCATGCATTCTTCTACTGTTCCTGCTGCAATTATGACATCACCTGAGCCACGGATGCCTAGCCCTGACAGATTTTCTGGAGACCGGACCAAGTTTAGAGCTTTCCGCAATGCCTGCAAGGTCTATTTCTCGCTCCAGCCACGGACATTTTCAGCAGAGGCTACAAAAGTGGGATTCATCGTATCCTTGCTTCAAGGTGTGCCCTAAACCTGGGCTCATCGGCTGTTAGAAACAAAGGACATTCAACTGAATACTATGTCCTCCTTCTTCCAGGCTATGTCCAAGTTATACGAGGACCCTCAACTAGCCACTACTGCTGAGTCCTCTTTTATGGCCTACACTCCGGTAAGGCTGCCGAGCAGTCGAGAACAATGTTATGGACTTCAGGTGCTGGAGTGCAGATACCGGTTGGAATAACGCTGCTCTGCAACATCAATTCCGCCTGGGGTTATCGGAGGACTTGAAAGACTAATTAGTTTGTGTGGGTGCACCAAGCTCCGTGGAGGACTTAATTGCATTATCGATTCAGATCGATCATCGTCTGTGAGAACGCAGGCGAGAAAGGTCAGCAGGTTCATCCCAGCCTGTATGGATGATGCCTAAGGTTGCAGTTCCTGCCCAACCGACATCCGTCAAGCTGGTTAATTCCGCACCTGAGACAGAGACATCTACGCGATTAGGCCTGATACGCCCAACACTCTCCCCCGAGGAACGTTCACGACGTCATCAAAGCAACCTCTATCTCTACTGTGGCCGGGCAGGTCACTATGTACGGAGTTGTCCTGCTAAGAGACGTAGACACCTCTCCGTTTCTCCAGTAAGTCAGGCGGTCCCGCCAGCAACCTCTGCTCACTTGGCGTTTCCCATTACATTTCAGCTCCCAGGGAGAAGCGTGTCAGCAACTGCAATTGTGGACTCAGGGGCGTGCAGCTGCTTTATTGACCTGGCATTTGCAGCCCAACAGTGTATTCCTCTTCAAGCCAAGAAGAATGGACTTACCGTATTCTTGGCCGATGGCTCTTGTGTAAAGTCCAGACTGGTGACCCAGGAAACTCCCCCACTGCTGGCTGTGGCTCTGACCGGTCATAAAGAATTTTTGCACCTAGACGCAATCTCTTCACCTCTGTTTCCTGTCATTTTGGGCCTACCCTGGCTACAGGCCTATAATCCTGTGGTCGCTTGGAGATCCGGTAGTATCAAGTACCAATCATCTTACTGTCAGGAGCATTGTCTGTCCAACCCCACTATTTCACCTGCCACTCTGTTATGTATGGACGTTGATGCTAAACTCTGCCAAAAGGTGCCTGAGGTTTATCATGAATTCCTGGACATGTTCAGCAAGCGGGGAGCAGACACCCTACCTCCACACAGGGCCTATGACTGCCCCATCGAGCTCCTTTCAGGGGCTGCCATTCCGTTTGGTCGGTTCTTTCCACTGTCGGAAAAAGGATTAGCAGCTCTGAAGGAGTACATCGATGAAAGCCTTCGGAAGGGGTTCATCCACCCTTCTACTTCACCTGCTGGGGTGGGGATGTTCTTCGTGGATAAGAAGGACCAGTCACGGCCATGTGTAGACTACCGTGAACTGAACAAAAGAACCGTTACCCCCTCCCTTTGGTCCCAGAACCTTTTGGGAGCTTACAACCTTATCCACATACAGGAGGGAGATGAGTGGAAGACTGCCTTCCCTACCCGTTTTGCCCTTCGGCCTATGTAATGCGCCAGCCACATTTCAACACTTCATCAAAGACATCTTCAAAGACTATCTGGACATTTTCGTCATTGTTTACTTAGACAACATTCTTGTGTTCTCCACTTCCCTTGCAGATCATTGGGAACATGTCAAGAAGGACCTCTGCCATCTTCGTTTACATGGACTTGAAAGCCTGAGAAATGTGAGTTAGAGCGGCAAAGTATTCATCATTTCCAGGGATTGAATTGGACCCCCAAAAGGTGTCGGAAATCCTGACCTGGCCAGCAACCACTGATTAGAAGGGAGTCCAGTGGTTTGTGGGGTTTGCTCATTTTTACCGCAGATTCATTAGGAACTTTTGGACTGGAGATACAAGAGAGGCCGACCTTGTCATTTCAGTCTCCTCTCAGGTACATGACACCATTACAAGGGGGAAAGTCTCAGAACTAATTGAGCCCACACAGAGGAAGGACAGAATAAAAGACAGTAAAACCTTGGGTCGCGAGCATAATTTGTTCCAGAATCATGCTTGTAATCCAAAGCACTCGTATATCAAAGCGGATTTCCTCATAAGAAATAATGGAAAATCAGATAATTGGTCCCCCAACTGTTTATTCATAAATTCTTCAGTTTATAGTCCATATAAAAAGATTATAGCAAAGTGATAGGTTGTGTAACAATAAAATGTCCATCCACAAATGGAAGCCTCCACAAGGGGATTAGAAGCAAAATCCAGCAAGAGCTACAAGGTATAAAAGAGAAAAGAGGTGCCTCTAAGTGTATCAATATGGTTTTATGTAATGAAGGTACAACATTTAGCAACTCACATGGTTGATGATTAAAAGAGGCACATCTAAGTATGCAGGAATCCGGGGTAAAGCTGTCCACATAGACCATCCCCCACACCGCCGGCTTTCACTGCTGTCAGTCTGCAATCGTAACCGTGAAGACTACCCTGCAGTAGAGTGGTCTGAAAGCGAGGCTTAAATCGCTTGGGGGAGTGCAGCGTGGATAAGACGACATCAATGGCGGTCAGGAGAATGGTCTATGTAGACAGTTTTACCCCGGATTCCTGCATACTTAGATGTGCCTGTTTTAACCATCAACCATGTGAGTTTCTAAATGTTGTAAATTCATTTAATGTAACCATATTGCTACACTTAGAGATAACTCTCTTCTCTTTTATACTCAGTTGTGACATGACGCTACTTGTATATCAAGACATTGATTGTATATCAAGTCAAAATGTATTTAAAAATGTAGCTTGTCTTGCAAAACGCTCTCAAACCAAGTTACTCTCAAACCAAGGTTTTACTGTAGTATCTTGAGGACACTTTAAAAAAAATCGCAATAGCCTTATAGTGACTGGTTTGCGCAAAGGTTATAGCGCCTACAAAATAGGGAACATAATTATAATTTTATTATCTAATTTTTTTTACTAGAAATGGCGGCGATCTGTGATTTTATTTGGGACTGCGACATTATAGCGGACACATCGGACACTTTTGACACATTTTTGGAACCATTCACATTTATACAGTGAACAGTGCTATAAATATGCATTGATTACTGTATAAATGTGACTGGCAGGGAAGGGGTTAAATGTATAGCCTAGTGAGTGATTCTAACTGTAGGGGGAGGGGGGTGACTAGGGAGTTGACCGATGTACAAGGGGCACAACATTGGTCTCCTCTCCCTGACAGGATGTGGGTCCCTGTGTTTACACACAGAGATCTACGGTTCTGCTCAGTTACTGGGCAATCACGGGTGCCCGGCGGCACACGCACGCCCCCTAGCAGCTTTAAAAGACGAGGACGTCATATGACGTCCTGTCAGAATAACTGAGCTACCTTGCCACCGTCATTTAAAGGCGGCTGGTAGTATAGTGGTTAACGACTAAATCTGTGTCTGTAGTGCATGTTCAAACCTTAATACCATAAATAATAAAATATTGTATTTTTCACTGTAGCGCCTGTGTACTTTTAGTACAGGTGCTATACCTAAATTTAAGGGGGATGAGAGAGTTATTTAGCTCTCATCCAGTGATTTGACTAAATTAGGCCTCTGCTTCTGCTGGACTTTGTTGTGGGCCATCCTGTTGTTATCGGGGTGCTATACCACCCCGAGGCGATGGGTGGCGCAAGTTAAGTTCAGGTTGGGGTGTCTCTTGCCAGCAGCCAATCAGGAGAGGGCTTCTTTCGCAAGGCATGCTGGGGGAGGGTACTTCAGAGGCAGACGATATTGAGGCGGGTCTTGTTCCTGGTGCGGCACCTTTAGGGGGACAGTACATCACCACGCCCTGAGCGTTATGGCCTACCTGGCTGGGGCGTGGGTGCTACGTGGAGTTCCTGGTTCCGGGACCATCTCGGCCCGGAGCAACTGAAGTTATGGCGGGACCCCAGTGATCGACTGGGGTCCTATCCTTGAGGATCCCAAGCGAGTTTGGCTGTTCGGTGGGGAGTCCAGTTGAGGAGCACCAATGAGAGGCTGGTGATCCAACAGCACTGGAGCGAACCATCGGGGATCGAGGTGACCGGACACTGAGAGGTTGGATGTCAGCAACCTGTCAGTCGGTGACCAACTGAGAGCTACCTAAGGTTTGATTCAGGCCTCATATTCACTAAGGAAGATTCACCTCATGATCTACGTTCTAGGGAAGGGTCTGTGGCAGAGGCTTGTTTTCCCACAAGGTTCTGAGTGATACCCTGGCTGCCAGGTCGGTGTGAGAGGCCTGTCTAGGTACACTATACCCACTCCGGCTGGAGTGGCGACGAAAGTAAAGTGTCGTTTGAAGCAGGACTGCTTCTGTTACTCGTAGGCCTGAATCTGCTACTCTTCTCCTCATCCATCTTTTCTTATTCACCTCAAGTTTATTGTTTTACCGCGTTGGGTAAAATAAATCACAAGAAAAGACACCTGTTGTTTGGACATTCCATCATTGCTACTCTCTTCAACTACCCTAGACATCGAAGCTATAGAGGTGACAGGCCGACCCAAATCTATCCAGCGCTACATCACTCTAGGAGTATATAATGAGTTTGGAAATTGTAGAGAAATGTTTAACCACCTCCCACCTGGCCACTGCACTTATACAGCCGGGTGGGCGCTTCCTCCTGAGTGGACTTTCAGGAACATGCTTCAGTAGGAGAGCAGATCGCTGCAGCCGGCCAGTGATCAGTGAGTATGAGCTGTTTTTTATAGCTTTTTACACACTTATCGTCGGCTCAGTGTCCCCACACAATGTCCCCAAAACACTGTCACAAAACACGTATCCCCACACATGTATGTAACAGTAAAATCATATGTCCCAATGATCATCTGCACATATATGTCCATGATCATCTGCACACATCTGTACATGATCATCTGCATACATCTGTCTGTGATCACACAAACCAATTATTATACACTTAACCAGATTTTTTTTACTAAAGACATGTAGCAGAATACATTTTGGCTTAAATTTATGACAATATTTGCTTTTATTGGATGTCTTTTATAACAGAAAGTAGAAAATATTGTTTTGTTTTTTCAAAATGTCCCTTTTTTTTCCGCTTATATGGCAAAAAATTAAAAACTTTGTTTTTTTTAAAATAAATACCGTGATTTTTTTTTGGATGTCAGCAGCAGTCCGGGTGGAGTACCCCAAAATATTGACCCGGCCAGCAATGGTGTCCAGGATGCCCTGCTTCCTCTCCCGGCTGGTCTTACGGCTTTTTTTGCCATGGAGGAAATGATTAAATGTCTCCATAGCGGAGATGATCACTGAGACCTCCTGGGCGTTAAAGTTTAGGTTCCTCCTCTCTCTGGGGGTAGCGGGAGCAGCCATCACAGCACAAAAGTATCTTCCCTGGGGTGGGGGGAAACGGAAATACTTTTGCGCCGGAATGGCATTTCCGCCTGCGCTTTTAAGCGCCCAACGGAAGGCATTGCGCTGACGTTTCCCGTGAAGTGGTGCCGACGGAAGTTGTGAGCATGCGCACAAGGGGGCGAGTGGAGCCGCACTCACTGCGCATGCTCCGTGGATGATGCGCTGAACGTAAGCCTCTGCGCTGGGCTCCGCCCATCATTTACATGTGATCACACCCACTTCCACTTGCGTCGGTTTACGCCAGCGCATTATCGTTACTCTGGCGCAAGTTTACGCGCAACTGCTATGTGAATAACAGTACTTGCGCTGAAAGGGTCGTCAGAGTAACGTAAATGAGAAGCGTTACTCCAGAGCAAAGATGCTCTGATCTACCTGAATCTGGCCCTATGTCTTGGACTCGCTTGCAAAGGGCTTAACCATGCTACAATCATGGGGCATAGTACCTGATCCTCCCCAGCAGCAGCAGGGCCATAGCAACAAACATCTGGAGGATGAGTGGCGCACGGTTGTCCGTAAGAATGCTCGCTCTTATAAATGATCTGGAAGGGGCTGTTTTATTTTTATTTTTTTCTTCACACCCGCTGGAGAGTTTGCTCCACTTGACCCGGATCTCTTTGGGGACACCCCATTTACCTTTTGAGTGACAATGAGTCACACCCGGTTGCACTATGCTTTTCTGCTTTTGACTTTTGTTTTGTTTGTTTTTGTTTTTGTTGTTGAGACCGCTTTGTCGCCCTTCATGCTGGATCCCCCGGGACCTCTTCATCTGTTGAAATCTGCCAACCGAACCTGTCTGTTGTTCTTCTTGGCTGGTCGTGATCGTCTGATTCATCGCCACGAAACCCTCCACAGCATCCTTTGTAAGTACTCTGATGTTACCTGCTACTCCATGATCTGTTCTGTAACCTTCATATGGCTCTGAACATACTTACCTTAAACGCTAAGGGGTTAAACCACCCGGCCAAGCGGAGATCACTGTGGAAGGAAGCGTTACAACAACAGTGTGATATTCTGTGCGTCCAAGAGACCCACTTCAAGCTGAACTTTTCCCCTAAGTGCACTCACCCCAGATTTCCCCATGCTTACTACGCTAACGCGGACACTAAGAAAAAGTGTCTTACAATCTCTACGATTCATGGTGGTACCTTAATGCTAGTGAAAGAGACTACACCTTTTTTTCTAATAGGCACAGATCCTACAGTAGGATTGACCTGTTTCTGGTGGATAAACATGTGTTGTTTCGTTGTAAATGTGTTAAAATCAATAGTATTACCTGGTCTGACCATGCTTCGCTTAAATTGTCTGTTGGGAATTCCTCCACTCAGGGCTCAACATTCGTATGGAGAGCCAATCTGCGACTTTTGCAAGCTGGTCCGATCAGGTCTCGTATTGAACATGAACTGGAACGGTTTTTCAAGGAAAATGTTGGTTCTGTCAGCGACCCCTTGGTTCTGTGGAATGCCCATAAGGCATTCATACGGGGAGTGTTGATACAACAAGGGGCTACATATAAGAGGGAGAGGCAGCGGCAGACGGAGGACATACTTTCTAAAATCAAGGTATTAGAGGACCGAAACAAATCTTGCCCCACTCAAGCTCTGACTGACCAACTAACCCTTTTGAGAACAGAGCTTAGACTAAAATTCCTTGACGACTTTGAGAAAGCCTCCAGGAGGCTGAAACTCGCTTACTACACTAGTGGCAACAAGGCGGGGAAACTATTGGCCAATAAACTGAAGGGACACAGACTTAAGACCCAGGTCCCATATATACTCCAGTCCTCGACTCAGATTAAATTGACTCATCCCCAAGCTATAGCCGACGAGTTTAGTAAATATTATAGCACACTTTATAACTTAAAGGACAACCTCGCTGCCCCATCTCCAACACCTTAATTCACCTATCACTGAATCGGAGGTTAAAAGAACCATACAGTCCCTCCCGGTTAACAAATCCCATGGCCCTGACAGCTTCACGGGGGAGTATTATAGAACATTTCAAGATATCTTGTGTCCCCAACTGACTGTGGTCTTCGGGACTGCCGCTGCGTCTTCCTCATTTTCCTCTGAAATGTTAAGTGCCACGATTGTAGCTTTACCGAAACCGGGGAAGTTTACAGATGTTCCACAAAACTTTAGACCTATTTCCTTGTTAAATAACGATATCAAGATATACGCCAAGCTCATAGCAAATAGGATAGCAGAGGTTCTCCCAGATATTGTGGATGCTGACCAGACTGGATTTACAAGGGTTAGGCAGACGTCCGATGCTACGAGACGATTAATCAATTTGACTCATCTAGCTAAGAGGAGCGGAACGCCTTCTCTGCTCCTATCACTGGATGCAGAGAAGGCGTTCGACAGGATCCATTGGGGGTTCCTGGGGGAGGTCCTGAAGAGATTTGATTTTTGTGGATTTATTTGTAATGCTATCCTGGCGCTGTAAACACACAACCCTCGGCTCGGGTGCTTATCGTTGGGGCTATGTCTACTCCGTTTTCAATTACCAACGGCACTCGACAGGGCTGCCCTCTCTCACCACTTATCTTCAACCTGATGATGGAGCCTCTAGCAGCACTCATCAGAGCCCATCCGCAGATTACTGGTCTAACAGTGGGAACCAGGAAACATGTTATTAGCTTACTCGCTGATGACATAATCCTGATACTTAGTGATCCAAATGTCTCCCTAGCTGCAGCAACTGAGACATTGCAAGCCTTCACCTTTATAAAATAAATGAAACCAAATCATATATCCTAAACATGGGGGTGGGGAATAAACTAAAATTGATTCTCCAAAATAAGTTCCCATATGTGTGGAAAGATAACGGTATTAATTATTTGGGAGTGACCCTGACTTCGGACCCATCGGGCCTGGCCGCAGCCAAATATTTTCCTCTATTGACATCCCTTAAGTCTAAATTACAGACCATGTCTCAGGTAGAATTGTCATGGTTGGGAAGGCTGGCAGCATTTAAAATGACTATATTACCCCAATTGTTGTATCTTTTTAGGACCCTTCCCATTCCTATGCCCGGTTCCTTTTTTTAAAAGTTGCAGTCGATCCTTAATGGCTTCCTTTGGCAAGGCAAGAGGGCGAGATGCGCCTTCGGCAAGCTGATCAGAACCAGATCGGCGGGGGGTATAGGTCATACACACCTACAGGACTATTATTTTTCCTCCGTCCTGGCTCAACTTCGGCAATGGATGGACCCACGTTCCAATGCATTGTGGAAGGAGCTAGAGGGAGCACAACTCCCAAAGGGTAATTTAAGGGACTTCTTAATGACAGCACATCATAGCAGAACCCTGGACAGGAACTTAGCACCGCCCATTCTCGCTTCGCTGAGAGCTTGGGCTTACCTGCGTACAGCGAGTTCGTGGGGGGGAATATTGATCCCTTACCACTTGCCTATTATGGCTATCTACTTCATTGTTCCAGATATCAACCTATCATTGTGGAGCAGGAGGGGCGTAGTAGCCCTTGAAGACCTTCTCCTTGACTCCCAGCTACAGCCATTCCAAGCTCTACGACAAAAGTTTCAGCTACCCGAGACCGAGATTTTTAGATACAATCAACTATCCCAACTTATGAAGAAGAATCCACAAGTTCTTACCCACCTCCCAGTTAAAATAGTTCAATTTTATCAGCAACCCTTACTTAGGTTCAGGGGCATCTCTGCTATCTATAAATGCCTGCAAAATAAAGACTCACTAACTAAAACCCTGAATATCTTGGCCTGGGAATTAGACATGGAGAGAGAGTATCCGCCCTCTCACTGGGAAAAATCCATAAATCTCCTCCTCCATACCACAAGGAGCACAAATCTGCGGGAGATGCACCAGAAGATACTTCTTCGCTGGTATCTCACACCACACAGACTGGCTAAGATCTTCCCTGCCACGTCTCCGGGGAGCTGGAGACTCTGTGGACATAGAGGGACACTGTTCCATACGCTTTGGAGCTGTCCCAAACTCCAACCACTCTGGGATCAGGTGGGAAGATTGATCACCAAGATATCGACCTTCGGGTTTCCACTCACCCAAAGCATGGCCATTCTTTCTCTTGATTTAATGGAGGTGCCTAAACAATTTCGGACGGTTGTCTCACACATATTGCCGGCCACCCGGTTAGTCATACCAAGACATTGAAAAAATGTCAACGTACCTTTGGTTTCGGAGGTTATGAACATTGTACAAACACATAGTACTTATTGCAGGCGAGATATTGCAGGCATCAGCATTAGGCACATTCGACGAAGTGGCACACTTATGGGAACCTTGGAATGTCCACACACTAGCGGGATGGTAGGTAGGAGTGCTTTCATCCTTTCCAATACTGACTACCAACATAGAGTGTTCGGGGGAACATATGGGTTTGAGAGGCGATAACTTTTGTTTTTCCTGTTTTTTCTTTTATTTTATTTTTTATTTTTTTTGTTGCTTCATGTTTCTCTGGTCTCGAGACGTTTTGTTCTATTCTACGATGTGTATATACCATCCTTGACTCACCTCGAGGAGGTTTCTAACTCCCTCGGGCTGACGGTATAGCTATACCAATAAACCTAGATATTTGGGGAGGTAACCTTATTGTATGGAGAGGTTGTCGACCTGGTGTGGCCTCACCGCGCTTCGATGCCAGCCCTGATGCACACCAGAGCAGATGTGGGCGATGGGCTGGGTGTGGGTGTGGGGTGGCCTGGCTGGGTTCACTGACCAGAGCTTACCTGATGAGGGAGACCTTATGTCACAAAGCTATTGAAGTGCGTGCTACTTATCTTCACCTACTGCGTTAGGTGCTCTCTGTACCCTAAGATGTAAACTAGGTTTGTTTCAATCATTGTTTTTCTCTCCTTTGTCCTGTGATGTGTATTTATACATGTACTCTTGGAAATGTAATAAAAAAAATTGCAATTAAAACAGGTTCTATGGGGCCCACACACGATCGGTTCGTCCGATGAAAATGGTCTATCGGTCCGTTTTCTTTATACTAACCCATCGTGTGTACAGGGCATAAGTGTACCTAGAACAATTAGGCCTGGTTCACATTGTGTACGATTTGAGATGCGATTTGAGATGTCAAATCGCATTTCAAATCGGCGGCATTTGCCGGCAATTGACGGCAATGGCACTGTCCTAATCGGTGTGATGCCGCACCTGCGGCGCTGCACCGATTTCAAAAAGTAGTTCCTGTACTACTTTTTGCGATTTTGGGCAGCGATTTACATTGACATCTGTGCCAAAATCGGGACTGACAGGCGGGAGTGAAATTGTGCGAGTTCAGCTGAACTCGCACGGCTTCACTCCCGCAGCCCAGTGTGAACCTGGGCTTAATGCTGTTTTGAAGGCAAAGGGTGGTCACACAAAATATTGATTTGATTTGGATTTCTCGTCTGCTCATTTACTTTGAAATTTGTTAATTGATAAAAAAATATATATACTAAAGCTTCTATTTCTGAAACCATTCCTAATTTACAGCATTTTTTCATACCTTTCAAAAACCTTTGCACAGTAGTGTATATTGAGTGTTTTAGGCCGCGTACACACGATCAGTCCATTCGATGAGAAGGGTCCCAAGTATCGGTATTGGCGAGTACATGAAAAAAAGTATGGGTACTTGTACTCGGTCCTAAAAAAATGGTATCGGGACAATCCTAATTTAAAGTAAAATGTCTAAGCCTAGTATTACCATGCCACTGTTAGAGGATACAAAGATAGATAGGATAGAGGGTGAAGAGCAAGTTAACCTGTCTGAGGTAGAGTCTGATGCAGCATTAGCCTTGCCCCAAACAAATGAGCCAAGATGCTCAGAATGCATTAAAAAACCGACCCCAAAAATGCAGGAAAATTTGGAGCAAGAAGCAGCATTAAATAGAAAAGGGTTCACCAGAATGTATGATAAGTGGAAATCATACATTAAAGATGTTCGTAGAAAGCTTAGCAAGATAGTATAAAAGAAAACTTGTGTGATCTGGTAGAGACGATAGAAGAATCTGAATCGGAGCTTATGGCAGTGTATGTCAACCTGCGGTCATCCACAACACCCAGGATATTGTGAGGAACATGTACTGCAGTCACTAAAGATTTAGTAAAGGTCATGAAAGAATTATCATCTGAAGCCAACTATGATGGAGTTAAAGGGGAGGTTCCCCTAAAAATAAACTTTTAACATTGCCTGTGTCTTCTTAATAATAATTAGAATCGGCTGGTACTTTTTTTTTTAAACCCCCGTACATACCATTTTCGGCATGTACTCTCACCGCCGCTTCCGGGTCTGGCAGCCGGGGACAGGCATCCGATCGACGCATACAGCGCGTCACGAGATGCCGAAAGAAGCCGAACGTTGGTGCGGCTCTATACGGCGCATGCGCACCAACGTTCGGCTTCTTTCGGCATCCCGTGACGCGCTGTATGCGTCGATCGGATGCCTGTCCCCGGCTGCCAGATGCCTGTCAATGAAGCAGGCCCTCCCATCCCCGGCCGCCAGACCCGGAAGCGGCGGTGAGAGTACATGCCGAAAATGGTATGTACGGGGGTTTAAAAAAAAAAGTACCAGCCGATTCTAATTATTATTAAGAAGACACAGGCAATGTTAAAAGTTTATTTTTAGGGGAACCTCCCCTTTAAGGTGAGAAGGAGAATGAACGAGCTCTTCACAAGAGACTATGCTAGGTCCTTAGGGGGAAACCACAATCTCAAGTGGGACTTCCTTCACTAGCAGAAGTGCCAGTCACACATCAGAGTCCTCAAATACTCTAGCCAAAAGAAAGGAACTTGTTGAACAACTTGCTGTCAAGAAAGCAGAAATCAAGATGGAATCTGCCATTGAGGCACAGCGCCATCAAATGGAGGCACAGCGCCATCAACTGGAAACTGAAATGGAGGCACAGCGCCAACAGATGAAAAGTCTGGAAGTTAAGATTATAGTCTGGAAGTTAAGATTATAGAAGCCAGACTAAGAGTACATGAAGAGGACATGAATGGTAGTCATAGGTCCAAATCTGTACTAAGTGAAGAAGCATACTCCTACTCACCTTCATACATCCAGGAGAATGAAAGGAAACCTTCAGTATGTAGTGAAGAAAAAAGTCATTGACATTCCATTCCTGCCCAGAAAGACGAAAAAAGAGACTCACTTAATTTAGAACTAAGTGATAAAATAAAACAGGATAATTCTACTCCTAGATGTCACTGCAATGATCAGGAGAATGCTGCGACTATTGAAGGCAGAGTACAGTCCCAGCAAGACTTCCCATTCCAGAACCTACTGTATTTTTAGGGGACATACTGAATTTTATTGAGTGGAAGGCAAGTTTTGAAATGATCATTGAGCATCATTGTTCCAGACCAGTTGACAAGTTATTCTACCTTCAGAGATATGTTGGTAGAGAAGCAAAGAAAGCTCTTGAAGGCAACTTCTATAGAACAGACGAAGATGCCTATAAGCAAGCCTCGGAAAAGTTAAATGCAAGATATGGTCATCCTTTCTTAGTACAAAGAGCCTTTAGGGAGAAATTGAATAACTGGCCTAAAATAGGTCCCAAGGAGCACTTTAAACTCCAAGAGTATGGTGATTTCCTGCAAGCATGCAGCAATGCCATCCCACATGTACGAGGACTAGAAGTACTGAACAACTATCTAGAAAATCACACGATGCTAGCCAAGCTACCTGAAAAAGTGGCTTCTAGATGGAATCGCTATGTGACTGAACACTTAGATCGAAATAAGGACTTCCCAAGTTTTCAAAAGTACTCTGAGTTTGTTAATATGGAAGCACGAATAGCATGTAATCCAGTAACAGCATCTTACGCCTTAAAATCCTTAGAAGAAAGGCCTGCAAGAGATACAAAACGTGCAAGAGCAACTAGCTTTGCAATCAACTCAGCAGCTAAAGGTCTAGATACCTGCGAAAGCAAGTTTAAAGTCACTACTGGGTTGAGTAAAGAGACAGAACCGACAAATCCTCAGACTACCTTTAAGTGTATGTTCTGTGGAGAGAACCACTCCATACACAAGTGCCAACAATTGAAAGAGAAGTCCTCAAATGAAAAGAAAAAATTTGTACTTGATAACCAACTGTGTTTTGGATGCTTAAGAAAAGGCCATGTTACTAAGGAGTGTAAGAAAAAGGCTACATGCAGCGTCTGCAAAGGACGCCATCCTACGCCACTACATGAAGAATGTCCAAAGAAGGATGAATCCTCAATACCTAAAGATGCTGAGGAAGAAAAGAAAGTATCAGTATTCTCTTGCATAATAAGGGAAGGAGAAAGCAACGGCACATCAATGGTTGTACCAGTGTGCATTTCAAATCCTAAAAGGAGGAACAAGGTGGTATACGCCTATGCACTACTGGATGCCCAAAGCGACGTCACCTTCATTGATTAAGAAATCTGCAAGAATTTACAAGTGGCTACAGAACCAGTGAAGCTCAAGCTCACCACAATGACGGGGAGAGACACATTAGTGAACAGTCAAAAGGTTAAAAGACTGAGAGTTAGAGGACTTCATTCAAACCTCACATTAAATCTACCTCCATCTTATACGAAAGACGACATACCTCTAGATCGAGATCGTATACCTACCTGTGAAACAGCCAATAAATGGGAGCACCTATCTATCATATCTCATGAGATGTCCCCACTGAAGGAATTTGGTGTCGGACTGTTGATAGGCTACGATTGTCCCGAAGCTTTGGTACCACGAGAGGTAATCACAGGAGGAAAGGGTGAACCCTACGCTGTTCGAACTGATCTAGGATGGGGTGTTGTTGGAGGAAAACAGCAGATTGCAAACTCAAAACAGGTGACAGGATTGTGTCATCGAATATCTGTCCAAGAGCTACCAACTGTAAGTTCAGCAAAGGTAATCAATATCCTTGAATCTGACTTTGCAGACATAAGTTCTGAAGAAAAGAGTGTATCCCAAGAAGACATAAAGTTCGTACACACTCTAGAAGAAAGTATTCAGCAGAATCAACAAGGTTATCTTGAAATGCCCTTACCCTTCAGAGAACGTCCTTGTCTGCCAAATAACAGAAATCTTGCCCTAGCAAGATTGAAAGGCTTGAAGAAAAAGATGGGAAGAGATCCCAAATTCAAGCAGGATTATTTGAAATTCGTGGAAGGCATCCTTGAAGAAGGACATGCAGAGAAGGTGAATAACCAACCTAAAGAAGGAGAAGTGTGGTACATCCCACATCAAGGTGTTTACCACCCAAAGAAACCAGATAAAATTAGAGTAGTATTTGATTGCTCAGCAAAGTATGATGGTGTTCCATTGAATGATCATCTACTGAAAGGACCAGATCTTACAAACACTCTGCCTGGAGTACTCTGTAGATTCAGAAAGTATCCCATAACGGTCATGTGTGACGTTGAAAAAATGTTCCACCAGTTCCATGTGAAGAACGAAGATAGAGACTTCCTGAGGTTCCTATGGTGGGAGGACGGAGATACAGATACAGAGCCAGCAGAATACAGAATGAAAGTACATTTGTTTGGAGCAGCATCGTCTCCAGGTTGCGCCAATTATGGTATGAAGTACTTGGCTAATAAAAATGAAAAGGATTGTGCATCAGCAGCAAGTTTTCTTATGAAAAACTTATATGTAGATTATGGTCTTATAAGTCTAGAGACCACAGTATCTGCAATCAAATTAGTAAAGGAAAGTCAATAATTATCCTTTGGGAAAAGGAAATCATACCCAGTGAAGGTTACACAGAATTTCTATGGGTGATCCAGAAATAAAGGTTGTACAAACATTAAGCATTGCTGCCAAATGTCAAGATGACATACTTGAAAGACTAGCCAGATGTTCAAAATGGAATACGGTCATAAACGTAGTAGCTCGAATTCAACGTTTGGCAAAGGGAATCAGGAAGAAGGAATCATTGAATGTAGAGGAAAGAATGAAAGCTGAAGAAACAGTCATAAGACTCATTCAACAGAGATTCTATAGTGAAGAGTTGAAGAGACTTAGTCAAGAACCTAAAAGGCTTCCTAACAACCACCCATTGTACAAGCTCAATCTTGTTTTACAGGATGATATACTGAAGGTGGGAGGGAGACTGGAAAATGCATCGTTACCCAGCAGAGTGAAGCATCCAGCAATTCTACCCAAAAATTCTACTTTCACAAGATTGATTATTGATCACTACCACAGCAAATCCTTGCATCAAGGAATAAGCTTTACCCAGAACTGTTTGAGAGAAGGTGGTTACTGGATAGTGAAAGGAAGCAAAGTTATAGAAAAGTATATAAATAAATGTGTAACCTGTAGAAAGGCACGTAGACCTACCAAAGAACAAAGAATGGCAGATTTACCAGTAGAACCCATCATCACCATTTCTTTATAGTGGAATGGATTGCTTCGGCCCATTCATCACTAAGCAAAACCGCAAGGAGTACAAGAGATATGGACTAATATTCACATGTCTGAGCTCCAGAGCAATTCACCTGGAAATGTTAGGATATGTCAACTGACGCATTCATCAACGCCTTGAGATGTTTCATAGCCATTAGAGGTACTGTCAGAGAGCTTAGATCTGACCAAGAATCTAAAAATGAGTTGAAGAAAGCTCTAAAGGAGATCGATAAAGAAAAGGTAACTGAGTACTTGTCACAGAATCAATGTGACTTTCATATGAATTATCCACATGCAAGCCACACAGGAGGAGTTTGGGAAAGACAAATCAGAACTGTAAGAAATGTGCTAAGTTCAATGTTGAAAAAGAACTCCGGAAGAATGGATGATGCTTCACTTAGGACCCTATTCTATGAAGTAATGTCTATTGTTAACAGTCGTCCACTTACAGTCGACAACATCAATGATCCAACGAGTTTGGAACCTTTAACTCCTAACCATCTACTTTACCTTAAGTCTGATTGCACACAACTACCGCCTGGCAAATTCACCTGTCCTAGGTAGCTAATATAATCTACATATAACCTACATATATACCTACATATATACAGCTAAGCCTGCTAAGAACCTAATGTAGTGCACATGTTTATATGTGAAAGACAAAAGCAGAGTTATTCACTGTGAGTTTGTGCTTGGATATCATATAACAGTTGTATGTTGTGTTCACAGAAGGAAAAGAAAAAATATACCTTTAAGAGTCATTTGTTTGTATGGCAGCAGGAGGTAAGGAATAACACAGTTGAATTCATGCCAGCAAGCTTAGAGTTAATCTCAGCTAATCTCACATTGAGCAGAGACTTGACCTATCACAGCCTCCTTTGCATCCATTTCTGTCTGGGAGGTTCCTAATACACAGCATGTGCTGCTAGATTATTCCACCACAGAGACAGAGCGCCACATGTAGACAGAGACAGAGAGCAGAACAGACACAAGGCCAAAGTTGTGTTTTATGAAAGCCAGGGGCTAAAAATAGGTATGTGACACAGTTATATATATGTTATTGTAAATAGTGTGGTTAGAATTGTATACTGATCTAGTTGTGTGTTCACTTGTAGTTCCACCATACCGAACCATACTATACCATATCATACCTTCAAACCAAACCAAACTAAGCTAACCCTGCAAAAGCAACCCTGCAAACCAAGTTGCAAACCACAGTTATACCTTTCAGAGAAATCAGAGAATGATTTGATAACTTACAGAGAGAGAGAGTAAATACTGAAGAAAGAAATATATCCACCATCTTATGTTAAATGACCAGATTGAATATTTGAACCACCATTTTCTGTTATACTTATTCATCACGTGTTTTTGTACCTGGACTGTCTGCTGCAAAGCAGCAGTATTATATATGAAGAAAAGTGTAGTTATTAAAGAAGTTATTTTAAGCATTTGGTGTGCTCTTTAAACCTACTGCTTCCATAGAACGGCAATAGAGGAATTTCAGAGTAATAGACAGTCTTGTTGGACTGAAAAGTCAGCGATATCACAATTCTTCTAATGCCACAGCGCATGAGGCACTTCATAGTGCTGCGCCTGCCACATTCCTCCTTTAATAAACGTGGGCTACCAGGCCCCTAACGTTATATGCCTGTTTGGTGTTGACTCAATGCACGAAAATGCATCTACCACAAGAGCTAAATACCCCCAATGTTTACAGCGGCCTTAGAGCAGCATGTGTTCAGGCAAGAATGGGACAGCATTCCTCTTCCAAAACTCCAGCAACTGGTTACCTCAGTTCTGATACATTTATAGCGTGTTGCTAAAATAAGAGTAGATGTTACATTGTGGTAAACATAGCCTTGTGCCAACTTTTTTGAGATGTGTTGCTGCCATCAATTTCAACATTACCTTATTTATTTTTTCTTAAAATTTTAGATTTTCTCAGTATAAACATTTGATATATTTTCTGTTTTCTATTCTGAATAAAATATGGAATCGAAGTTGTAATTCAGATGTGGTGGCTGCATTTGCTTTCTTTTTTAGGCTTTTGTTTCCTTTTCATCACCTTATGATCATGCCAATAAGTTGTTTTATTTTTCAAATTCCTTTTAACATAACAAGCTGTCCATCAAAAGTGGCAGTTAGAGGAATGAGACAAACCATTTACCACTGACAGTGGCGCTTACAGTGATTATCTTTTATTAGTTTATGTAAAACCTTTATCCTGAAAGGAAAGCAGTATACGGAGGGGGAGGGGGGGGGTAGCAGGGCAATGTACAGACAGGAGGTCTAGCAGGATAGAGCTCAGGAGGTCACCAGAAACTGCACAGGAGTCTAGTCGGGCAGAGCACAGGGGGTCAGCAGGATAGAGCATAGGGGGTCCATACGAAAAAGTACAGGGGTCAGCTGGGCAAAGTAGAGGGTGTCAGCAGGGCAGGGCACAGGGGTCAGCAGGGTAGTGTACAGGGCTTCAGCAGGGTACAGTACAGACAGAAAGAAGGACACAGTACATGACGGCAGCAGGGAGTAATTATATCCAGGAAGCCAAGCACATTACATTTGGGGCAGCAGGACATAATATATGGGCACAGCAGAACACTTTACATGGGGGCAGCAGGACACATTACATGGGGCAGCAGAGTATATTGCATGAGAGCAGGGCCGCCATTAAAGGTGTACCACCAGGCCTCTTGTATGGAGCCCTGGCCCCATCAGTTCAGCAGGGGGGTCCAGGCAGCAGGAGGCATTGAATAGTGGGCAGGAGGCTGATCAGTGTAGCATGGGGACAATTGAAGGAACCAATGTGACCTTATGCAAATGATGGTCCGAGCGTAGTGCAATGCTTTACGCCCGGCGTATCTAAAACAGCGCATGCGCAGTGACATGGACGTACGGTTTGCACCCCTATGCGCATGCTCACAACTACACTGGCACAATTTCCTGGGAAACGCCGGCCCACCCGGTTACGCAGAGTGCATAAATACGCCCAGACATGCGCCCTTCTGACGCAAAAGTACATCCTGCTTGTTTCCCCCCCTGAAGCAAGGTACTTTTGCTGGGCGATGGCGGAAGCTGGAAATGAAGGCAAGGAGAAGAGGAAGAGGAACTTTTCAACCGAGGAGAGGGCCATTATTGTTGCTGGAATGTCCAAATATGACAAGTTCCCCCATGGTGCCCAAAGTTCCCAGACCAGCAAGGCACGGAAGAAGGAGATTCTGGAGGAGATCACCCTTCAGGTCAATACAGTTGGGAATGAGACCAGGAAGCCCGACGATATTTCTAAAAAAAAAAAAATGACCTGAGATGTCGGGTCCGTGATAAGCTGGCGCTTATGAGGAGGCACGCCAGGGGTACGGGAGGAGGACCAGCCTCATCTCTGTGCTTGACGGATGAGGTCATCGCCCAATGCCTGCAGCGGGAGCAGGTGGAGGGCATCGAGGGTTTTGACTCCGGTGACCAGGCCTTGAGTACAGGTAAGTGTGTTTTATCTCCTATTCGGTGTGTAGCATGTGAGGGGGTGGAAGAGAACACGTGTCAAGTGTGTGGGTCCACCAACATGTGAATGTTTTGTGTCATCCACAGATGTGCTGGAGGGAGCTGGGCCGCCGTCGGCTGCTGGGCGACCCACGGCCTCCCCAGAGGAGTGTGCCCACACCTCTCCTCTAGCCACTTGCTTACTGGGCACTTAAACACCCTTCCTGCCCAGAGCAATTTTCAGCTTTCAGCACTCTCACAATTTGAATGATAATTACTCAGTCATGCAACACTATACCTAAATGATTTTTTTGTCCTTTTCTTCCCACAAATAGAGCTTTCTTTTGGTGGTATTTGATCATCTCTGGGTTTTTTATTTTTTGCGCTATTAATAAAAAAAGACCGAAAATTTTGAAAAAAAATGATTTTTTCTTAGTTTCTGTGATAAAATTTTGCAAATTATTAATTTTTCTTCATAAATTTTGGCCACAATTTATACTGCTACATGTCTTTGATAAAAATAACCCAACATTTTTCGAAATTATTTGGTCTGTGTGAAAATTTTAGAGTCTACAAGCTATAGTGCAAATCATAAAAAATTATCACATCTGATTACACCTGATGTACTGAAGACCTATCTAATTTCTTGAGACCCCAACAAGCCAGGAAAGTACAAATTCCCCCCAAATAACCCCATTTTGGAAAGTAAACATTCCAAGGTATTTATTAAGAGGCATGGTGAGGTATTTGAAGTTGTAATTTTTTCCCACAATACTTTGCAAAATTAAGATTTTTATTTTTTATTTAAAAATGTTCTCAAAATTGTCATTGTAATAGCTTATTTCTCTCACATGGCATGTGCATACCACAAATTACACCCCAAAATACATTCTGCTACTCCTCCTGAGTAAAACGATACCCCATGTGTGAGACTTTTTCACTGCCTGGCCACATACGGAGGCCCAACATGCAGGAAGCGCCATCAGGGGTTTTAGGAGCATAAATTGCACATCTAACTAGTTGACTACCTATTATGCCGCGTACACACGGTCGTTTTTTGCGATGAAAAAAAACGACGTTTTTTAAAACGTCATTTAAATTGATCGTGTGTGGGCAAAACGTCGTTTTTTGTCTTCAAAAAAACGACCAAAAAAAAATTCCAACATGCTTGAATTTTTTGTGTCGTTTTTCAAAACGTCGTTTTTTGTTTCACAAAAAGTCACCGTGTGTAGCAAAAACGTCTTTTAAAACGACGTTTTTCAACCCGCGCATGCCCAGAAGCTAGTTATGAAGCGAGCTTCAATGGAAGAGTGGTGAACGTAACCTTGCTTTTTGTGAAAAAACGATGGTGTGTATGCAAAATTGTCTTTGAAAAGTGACGTTTCAAAAACGTCGTTTTTTACTTCACAGAAAGCGTCGTTTTTTTCATCGCAAAAAACGACCGTGTGTACGCGGCATGACACTTTTGAAGGCCCTGGAACACCAGGATAATGAAATTACCCACAAAATGACCCCATTTTGGAAAGCTAACACCCCAACGTATAATCTATGAGGCATAATGAGTCTTTTGAACGGTTCATTGTTTTCCAGAAGTTTTTGGAACACGTGGAAAAAAAATGAAAACGCATTTTTTTTACACAAAGTTGTCCGTTTCTAAGATATTTCCAACACATAGCATTTAGATAGCAAAAATGACACCCCAAAATACATTCTGCTACTCCTCCTGAGTAAAACGATACCCCATGTGTGAGACTTTTTCACTGCCTGGCCACATACGGAGGCCCAACATGCAGGAAGCGCCATCCGGGGTTTTAGGAGCATAAATTGCACATCTAACTAGTTGACTACCTATTACACTTTTGAAGGCCCTGGAACACCAGGATAATGAAATTACCCACAAAATGACCCCATTTTGGAAAGCTAACACCCCAACGTATAATCTATGAGGCATAATGAGTCTTTTGAACGGTTCATTGTTTTCCAGAAGTTTTTGGAACACGTGGAAAAAAAATGAAAACGCATTTTTTTTACACAAAGTTGTCCGTTTCTAAGATATTTCCAACACATAGCATTTAGATAGCAAAAATGACACCCCAAAATACATTCTGCTACTCCTCCTGAGTAAAACGATACCCCATGTGTGAGACTTCTACACAGCCTGACCACATACAGAGATCAAACATGCAAGGAACACGGTCCGGTGTTCCAGAGACACATAGCATGCACATACCAAGAGTTACACCCCAAAATACATTATGCTGAGCAAAGCGTAAACAAAAGATTACCTCTGGTAATAGTAGCGCAGTTCTACACAGCAGGATAGCACTGGTCCAGGCAGCAGGCAGGGACTTGGTCAGCAACGGCATACACAATTGTCCAGGCAGGGATACTGTCCCGTCAGGGTTAGTGCAGGTGGTCAGTTCATGCAACAGGCAGAGGCATGATGGCATAGGTCCTACAGGAGTAGAACCTGTAGGACCTATGCCATCAGAAGTAGGGCCTCGTTCAGGACAGAATGGGGACAGGGGTGGAGGCTTCTCCCACCCAAATCTCTTTGAAGCCTCCGGGCAACCAGACCCTAATCTAGAATGAGAAAACAAAAACAATTGTTTTCTTCATCCAGAAAAACAAATTCTGGAGCCCCTCACATATGTGAGACCCCTGTGCTATGAATCCCACTAGTCCACTGGCAGGGTAAAAGATCAGTCCAAGAGGCAGGCAAAAAGAATGGTCAAACAGTCCAGGGTCAGTTCCAGATCAGGCAGAGGTATAAACAGAATCGGTAGGCATAATCGTGGTCAAATAACAGTCCAGGGTCAGTTCCAGATCAGGCAGAGGTATAAACAGAATCGGTAGGCATAAGCGTGGTCAAATAACAGTCCAGGGTCAGTTCCAGATCAGGCAGAGGTATAAACAGAATCGGTAGGCAGAATCGTGGTCAAATAACAAGCCGGGGTCATAAGCAGAGGTCATAAGCAGAGGTATAAGGGGTGTGAAGGTAAATGGCAGAAAGTGACTAATAATTTAGTGAGGTATGGTAACGGGCGAAACAACCAACTACGCAGAGGGCTGGTTGGGAAGGGCATTTAGGACAATAATAAATGGTGTCTCTTCTCAATCCTGCTTTGGAGCACACCTTGCATCTTTTTTGGCATTTATGGCCTGTTGGTCTGGGAGGGAGTTTATCTGGAAAGTGGCGCTCGTTGAGTCGGCTAACCACATCGGATCGAATGTATGCTGGTGGGTTGCTGGGGTATAAAAGGGCAGTGGTGATTTCCTCCAGGTAGAAAAGGTAGGGTTTGGGTCTTGGAGTGGATTTCCGATATATATTACATAGGTATTGTACGCGGCCAAATTGAACAAATAAATTGAAACTTTTTTATACCACTGGTATGATCTTCTTGTAGAAAGGTAGGGTTCCAGCATCTGGTCGTTCAAATCGACACCCCCCATGAACTTATTGTAGTCATGAATGCATTTCGGTTTCTGGATTAGCCCATTCCTCGTTCTGGTCTCAACGAATGTGTTGTTGTGGATGGTAGAAAGCACGTACACATCCCTTTTGTCCCTCCATTTCACAGCCAGAACTTCCTCTGTACGTAAACTCGCTGTCTCCCCTTTTTCTAATTTTTTGATGACAAGACTTTGAGGAAAGCCCTTCCGGTTCGATCGCACTGTGCCGCATGCTGGGGTATTTTCTTGGAAAAGGTTTCGGAACAGGGGCAAACTTGTGTAGAAATTGTCCACATATAAGTGGTATCCTTTCTCCAGGAGTGGGTTCAGGAGTTGCCAAACAATTTTCCCGCTGGTTCCTATGTAGTCTGGACAATTAGGGGGGTGTAGCTGGCTGTCCTTTCCTTCGTATATGTTGAAGGCATACGTATAACCTGTGGCTCGGTCACATAATTTATAGAGCTTCACCCCATAGCGGGCCCTTTTACTGGGAATGAATTGTTTTATGCCCAGCCTGCCAGAAAATGTTACTAAGGATTCGTCTACACATATTTGTTGGTCCGGGGTAAACAACTGGGGGAAAATTTCGGAAAAATAATTAAGTAGTGGCCGAATTTTATAAAGTTTATCAAAACTTGGGTCATTTCGGGGAGGGCACTGGGTATTGTCGTTGTAGTGTAGGAATCTCATTATCAATTGATATCTGGTCCTGGGCATTTTTGAGGAAAAGATGGGCATGTGGTAGATGGGGCGGTTTGACCAATAGGCACGTAGCTGTTTTTTGTGGTTTAGTCCCATACAGAATATGAGGCCCAAAAAATTTTTAAACTCTTCCACTGTTAGGGCTCTCCACTCGAAGGGACAGGCATAATGGGATGTGGGGTTACTGGAAATAAATTGTTTTGCATAAAGATTGCACTGGGTAACAATTGATGCAAGCATGTTGTCGGTGAAAATTAAATTAAAAAAGTTAATCGGGGTCCACCTGGACTCCTAGCTGGGCAGTAAAAGGGGGAATGTTGGCTTCTCCTGAATTAGAAGGAAGCCACAGGGGGTTCTGAAGGGAATAGGGAAGGCTGGCATGGGACCTAACCCTTTGGGACTGAGGTGACACCCCACTGGTACGTGACCTTGCTTGCTGAGGTATTGCGGTACTGGTGGATGGCACAGCGGTGCTGGTGGATGGCACTGCCTCCTTAGCAATACGCCTTCTTCTGGCGGGTGGACCCTCCTCCTCTTCTTCTTCTTCTTCTTCCTCTTCTTCTTCTTCCTCCTCCTCCTCCGAGGATGTCCCTTCTCCACTGCTGACTATCGGCTCATAGGTGACGTCAGATTCGTTGTCGGAATTTTCAGTGGAATCTGAATCGCAGAGCTCCCCGTTGATCTCGTCAGCCGCCATAATTTCATATGCCTCCTCAAGTGAAAAGGATCTTTTAGCCATTGTTGGCACTGATGACACTGACAGGTGGCACTGACGGCAAATGGCACGGACTGTTGGTAGATGGCACTGATGGCAGATGGCACTGATGGCAGGTAGCACTAATGGCAGGTAGCACTAATGGCAGGTAGCACAGATGGCACGGATGGCAGATGGCACGGGCAGATAGCACTGATGACAGATGGTACTGATGGCAGATGGCACGGGCAGGTGGCACGGGCAGATAGCACTGATGGCAGGTGGCACAGGCAGATGGCACTGGCAGGTGGCACTGATGGTAGATTGCACTGGCAGGTGGCACTGATGGTAGATTGCACTGGCAGGTGACACTGATGGCAGATTCCACTGATGGCAGATGGCACTTACGGCAGATGGCAGGGGCAGGTGGCACTGATGGCAGGGGCAGGTGACACTGATGGCAGGGGCAGATGGCACTGATGGCAGGGGCAGATGGCACTGATGGCAGGGGCAGATGGCACTGGGGGCAGGTGGCACTGATGGCAGGGACAGGTGGCACAGGCTGTTTGCACTGGCAGGTGGCACAGGCTGTTTGCACTGGCAGAGACACTGGCGCTGTTTTTAACTTTAACTTTTTTTTTTTTCAACTCACTGTCACTGCTGTCACTCTTTCTCTCCTCACACACTGTGTGTGAGGAGAGAAAGCCGGCGATGAGAGATGATCTCATTTGTTTACAATTGAGACCATCTCTCATTGGACAGCGGGATCGAGTGCTGAATGGCCTCTGCGATTGGCCATTCAGCACGATCTGTGATTGGCTGTGTCCAAGGGACACGGCCAACACAGTTTTTCGCCGATGCGCGCTCGCGGGGACGCGCAGGGAGTGGGGAAAGGCAGTCACGTCCAAAGACGTCAACCCGGCGCCTCAGGTTTGCGCTGTTCACGTCTTTGGACGTGACGCGGTATCGAAGTGGCTAGAGGAAGTGGTGAAGGAGCATGGGGACCTGGAGGAAGTTTTGTACCTTGTGGAGGATCCCATCATCCCTGCACCCTCCCAACCCTCCTCCCCCATCAGGGGAAGCCCCTCACCCTCCTCCCCCATCAGGGCTAGCTCCTCACCCTCCTCTATCATCAGGGAAAGCCCCTCAAGGGCCTCCCCGTACACACGGCCCCAAGCCTCTCCTGCCCCCAGGAAGGCTACCCGCTAGACCAGGGGTGTTCCTGAGGCCATCCAGGAAACTCTGCCAGGGATCAGGCCCGCCGGTCATGTGTTGTCCTGCAAGTGTGGTTGCTCAGCTCGTCCGTACCGGTGCTGCTGTAGCTGCTCTCCAGCTGACCTGTTCACGTCTGCTGCTGACTTACCCCTGCTTTATAAGGGATAACTTTAGGCCGGACGTACAACTTACACGCACCACTCGTAGCCTGCGCCGGGCGCACGTACGTTCGTGAATCGGCGTATCTTCCTCATTTGCATATTTGAATAGGAAATCAATGGGAGCGCCAGATGGGTTCAGAGTAAATATGCGCCCATGATACGCCGGCGTAGGAAAGTTACGTCAGTCAGAAGAAGTCTATTTTCAGGCGTATCTATTTCTGTGGGTACGGCGCACAGATACGACGGCGCACATTTTGACTTACGCGGCGCATCTCGAGATACGTCGGCATAAGTTCTACCTGAATCTGACCCATACTGTGGCCGCAGCAGGCATTATACCCCATGCTGCACTTGGTGGGTGGTATCGCCCACAACGTGTAAACCTTTCAAATGAATGGGGCCGTGCACAGTATTTACTGTATATTGTATTCACACTGCAACAGAGAGCTGCCGCAGCAATTCCCCCCTGCTACAGCTGTCTGTTGTCGGCTGCGGTAGGGGCAGTGTGGTGCGCAATTTAGTGCATCACACGGCTTCTATTTTTTTTTTACTAACTTTATTAAACGTACCCTTCATTCACGGCCGTGGGCTTCGGCATGGTGTGCTGCAATAAAATGCAGACTTTTATCGCAGCACTCAGCATTGCTGTGTGAGTGGGACACATACAGTAGGAAACAATAGCTTCCTGTGTGTTCATGTGATGACAGACGGTGTAAACCGTCTGTCACCACATGCAGTGTGAATTCACCCTTAGGGCTAGTTTACACTTGTTTCAAAACAAGGCTTCGGACACGCTTTATTAAAGCTCTCTGAACGCTAGTCAAAGCTCCTGTCACTAAATAAAATGGTTAGCTTACAGTCCTGTTTACACCTTGCTTTTGCTTGGTGCTTCGATGAGGCTTTGATGGAGCTTTGATATAGACTTCTATGGAGGTTTTAAAACCGCTCTGAAGCACCACTATAGCTACATGGGGTATAATTTTTGAAGTGAAGCCAAAGCAAAGCAAAAGCAAGGTATAAACAGGACGGTAAGCTAACCATTTTATTTTTTGTGACAGGAGCTTTGACTGGGGTTCAGAGCTTAAAAAAAGCATGTCCGAAGCCTTTTTGAAGCCAAAGCAAGTGTAAATGAGCCCTTAGAGCTAGTTTACACTTGCTTCAAAACATGGCTTCGGACAGGCTTTGTTAAAGCTCTATGAATGCCAGTCAAAGCTCCTGTCACTAAATAAAATGGTTAGCTTAGACCCCTTTCACACTGAGGAGTAAAAATAGCACCTAAATACTGAAAAACTGCCCTGCAGTCCGAGTGCTTTCACACTGAGGCGATGCGCTGGCGGGGCCCCTCCAAATGTCCTGCCAGCTTTGGAGCGGTGTTTTTACCGATCATTCCCATTGAAAACAATGGGACACTGTGGTAATTCCGCCGCCAATGCGCCTCTACAGAGGCGCATTGCCGGTGGTATTAACCCTTTTTGGCTGCTAACGCTCAAATACCATGACAATTCCGATATTTTTCCGCTATACCGCCACTGCATCTCCTGCCCCGGTGTGAAAGGGCCCTTACAGTCCGGTTTACACCTTGCTTTTGCTTGGTGCTTCGATGAGGCCTTGGTGGGGCTTCGATGAGGCTTTGGTGAGGCAAAAGTCTGATGTGAGCTTTTGAGCGTAAACTCCGACCGTGTGTATGCTCCATCGGACTTTTGCTGTCGTAATTTCCGCCAACAAAAGATTGAGAGCTGGTTCTCAAATTTTTCCAACGAAAAAAAATCCTATGGGAAAATCCGATCGTCTGTAGCAATTCCGACATGCAAAATTACGACGCATGCTCGGAAACATGTTGACGCATGCTCGAAAGCATTAAACTTAATTTTCTCGGCTCGTCATAGTGTCACCGCGTTCTTGACGGGCGAAGGTTCCAAGAATTTTGTGTGACCGTGTGTATGCAAGTCAAACTTGAGCGGAAAATACGATTGTGTGTATGCGGCATTAGTGTTCAAACAGGTGGTGGAGAGACGGTATAATGCCTCCTCACCACACGTCAAATGCTCTCCTCAGACAGCAAAGCAGGTGTAAACAAGCCCTTAGAGAGCAGTGAAGCTAAGCCGGCAAAAAAAAGCCAGACGTTTAGCATTTTCAGAAGTAAAGGAATGGCAGTGTCCATGTATTTTTGTGACAGTGTATTGCACCAGGACACTGCAGCTGATAGGAAGGCCAATTGAGGTTTGATGTTTTTTTGGCCACTAATGTAGCAGAAAATGCCTGTTTGTGGTATTTTTTTCCCCCCACTTTTCATTGAATTCCATCTTTGTGAGGCCAGTACGTATAAAATGTTATATCAGTGGTTTGTTTTTTATTGCCATATTTCATTATTTGTGCTCAGCAGTGGCAGGCACCTCTCCCCCCTCCATGTGTCTCTGTGACAGGAATGATGGATCAGATCTGTGACGACTGGGCTCCTCATAAAGCCCGCACAGCCCGCGCTGCTCCATGTTTGGTTGGCTCCTGGTCTGAGCAGACGTTCTCCCGCCTGTCACTCCCCTCATGTATCATACATGTTCTTCGTGCCACGAACCCTACACACTTGTAAAACATGCCTATGTAACCAGCCATCTTGTGAACGCTCAGCTCCATGCAAACCAGGCGCGGGAGCAGACGGGCTCGGAAAACATTCGCGAAACGGCTTAAAGTTCCCGAAAAATCGCAACATCGCCATACGCCTGTTATTTTATTGCCTCGTACAGACGCCTTGGAGGGGGAGCAACCAAAAGCCGTTGCGAAACGGCGACGTATCTGCTTGCCCATAACCAAGATGGCCGCCGCGCTGTCATCTCGGCTCCCGTAGCGCAGACTTGTGAAATGTGGGCACGGAATCCCCAGGGCTGCCCGACGGCGCATGCGCAACAGGAAACTCCATGATCTGGCTCTGGAGCCCAGGGAAGGAAAACAGCCACTGAGAAGAGAGAGGGCAGGGGGAGCTGGGAAATCTACTAGCAAGCACAGGCCTGAGCCAGCTAAGTGCACAAGCTGACCCCTTATCTTCTCAGGTAAAAGGGACCCCCGGGGGCCCCCTCACACAGGTTCCCTGGGCACTCGCTGGTCAAGCGTTGTCCTTATGCATCCAGACACAGAGCAGAAGACAAGAGCAACCCCCCACTGCCTGCCCAGAGGAGCCTAAGGAGGGGCAGCTGCTGCTGCAAGAACAACAACAACAACAACATCCAAAAAACAAAACAATAACAAGAATGAAAGGGAAGCAATAAAACAGGGGCAGGCTTTATTGCTCTTTGTCTTTTCATTTATTTACCTTCCTGCCACAAAAGGCCTGCGAGGAAGGGGGCAGCTGCTGCTTGTGCTGGAGGGACATCCCTGCCCTGGGAAGCCTGGCCTGTCATCACTTCACTTCCCACCAACAAACTTCATCTGCTGGAGGTAAGTCTGCACCCTGCCCTGCACACAGCCACCTCTATCCACATGGCATGGCCTGTGTGTGTGTGTGTGTGTGATAGCAGCTGGTGTCTGTCTGTAACACACATGACAAGATCATGTCACATCTCCAGGTGTTGGGGGGAGGGTGACATATATGAAGTACCCTGCTTGGGTCCTCTGCGTCTGTGTCTGCCTACTAACATTTACTAAGGGGGGATCAGCAGCTCCAAACACATCCCAATGTGTGTCTGTTGTGTACAATTGTTGTATTGTATGTATTACAGTTGTATATTCACATCAAGAGCTTACAATCCAAAGCTGGCTGTATGCTATTCAACCCACTTGTACCATGTTCTTTGGATCTACCCAGTATGTCATTGAAGGGTCTGCCTTTAGATGATGGCGATTGTGTGATCTGATTGTATAGTGTATGGACAGCTAATAAACCCAAAAGCAAATATTTTTTAGATTGCAGCTTTTCAATTCTTAGATATAGTGGCTGCATTAGTTTTCTATTTTTTGTTTTTTTTTGTTTATTTTCGTCTGGTGATCCGGCTAGTAAGTCTGTTTTTCAACAGAACAAGCTCTCCTGCAAAGGTAACAGCTAGGACGCATTCACATTGGAGCTGTCGTGCGATTTGACCTGTCACTGCAAAGACGTTGTCGCACCGATTTGAGCATCATGCGATTTGTCCTGTCAAGTCGCACCCTGTTGTCGGCAATGGCCATGTTCAAATCGATGCAACTCTGACTTTGGGGTGCCGCATCTATTTGAAAAAGTAGTTGCTGCACTACTTTTGGTGATTTTTTTTTTTTGGGTGCGACTTGTCATGAGATATGAAAAAATTGTGATAAGCGCATGAAAACACTTTGTATGTTAAGCAGCAATTTAATTTACTTATTCACTCACTTTCACTCTCTCATTGGACCCACTATTCATTGTCATGAGATATGATCTGTCAAGTCGCACCCTGTTGTCGGCAATGGCCATCTTCAAATCGCTGCAATGCTGACTTTGCAGTGCTGCACCAATTTGAAAAAGTAGTTGCTGAGCTACTTTTGGTGATTTTTGGGTGCGACTTGTCATGTAATATGCTATGTCAAGTCGCACCCTGTTGTCGGCAATGGCCATGTTAAAGCACTGCGCAAACTGTTGGCGCTATATAAACCCTGTATACTAATAATAATGTTCAAATCGCTGTGATGCTGACTTTGCAGTGCTGAAGCGATTTAAAAAAGTAGTTTCTGCACTACTTTTGGCGATTTTGGGTGCGACTTGCATAGCCATCTGTGCATGAAGCCGCACAGATGTCTTCCAAGTTGCACTGACATGCAGCTTTGAAATCGTGCAATTTCAGATGAAGTCACGCAATTTCAAAGCGGCATTGAGCCTAGGATCATATTGATGCGATTTGGCATGGGATATTGCCGGCAATGGCTCTATCTAAATCAGTGCGATGCTGACTTTGCGTCGCGTCGCACCGATTCCCAAAAGTAGTTTCTGTAATACTTTTGGTGACTTCGGGGCACGATTTCTATAGACATTTGTGCAGCAACCCGCACAGATGTCTCTAAAATCGCACCCGAAGTTGGACTGAAATGCGGGTATGAAATTGTGCGAGTTCAGATTTCTATCCCACTGTCAGTGTTAACGAGGACTTGGGGCCCTTTCACACTGATCAGGTTTTCCTCACAAAATCGGAAGATAAATGCATGACCGTTCAATCCCATGTAACGCTGCACACCAGTCTGTTGCGTTTTTAAAAGTCCTGCATGCGGCATTTTCAGTGCATGTTTTGTGTTGTAAAAAAACAAAACAAGAACGCACCTCCCCATTTAAATGAATAGAAAACTATTTTGAGTGTGTTTTTTGAACAACATTTTTTTTTTTTTTCCGCAAGATGCAGGCTGGTGTTTTTAGTACGGAGCAGTGTGGAAGCAGCCTTAGAAGAATGACACAAACCATTTGCCACTGGTAGGGGTGCTTACAATGGTCAGCTTTTCTTTATTTAAAGTGGTTGTAAGCTTTCAAATATACCCAGTGAAGTGATTGGCCTCAGGTGATACACAGATGAAGCAAAACTTCCTATATAAGTTGTACATGTTTATCTGCAGTATTCTCTTTGCTACATTTGTTCAAAATCCACAATTTATCAAGGTGGTTTGCGAGTTCAGAAAAAAGGGTGTGGAGAGCTAAAGTTTCACTCTGCAGAGCTGAATGGAGAGAGCTCTGAAAGCTGATTGGTGGGGAGGGACACGCCCCCATCCACACAGGAACAGAACTGAGGCTGTCGATCACGGGCTGTGTGCTGGAGATCCCTGCCTGTAGCACCATTGTCTTGGTTTTCAGGAAAACTTGTCAGAAATGATTCATGCTGATAGCAGAGGAACAAAGTAGCAGACAGAAATGGTACTTAGTGCTGTGGATTGAGACAAGCACACCCTATAGAGGGGTATGCTTTCTTCATGATTCATGCCTGAGGTTTTACAACCACTTTAACTGATTATAAAGTGTGAGCTGGAGTTTGGCTTCAACTTGTAGTGTATCTAAATCTGCCAGTACTTCTAGCACTCTCCTCCCCCTCATTCTGCAGTGCTGCTATTCAGATATTTCTGTTGCTCCTTCATCCAGAGCGGTGTTTGTCTAATACAGTAGAGGTATTGCTGGCCAGATCATCAGGTGAAAACAAATGCAGCCACCATGTCTAGTGATGGGTAAGCTGCAATATATTATATTTTTAGTTTTGGATTTAATACCGCTTTAGGCTGCATTCACACTATAACATGGCATATTTTGCCGCGACAAATTGCGGCGTATTGTACCGCGATTTGCCGCGACAAACGGCTCTTTTTTTTTTTTTTTTTACAAAACATTGTTGTCTATGCCGAACGCCGAAAGCCGCCTGGAAAAAAAGGGTCCGGGACTTGTTTTGAGCTTCAGGCATATGGCGTTTCGGCGTGGAGATGTGAACCATCTCCATAGACAACAGTGTAAAATCACCCCTCCAGCGGCATGAGCGTCGGGCGTAAATACGCCAAGGTGTGAATGGATCCTCAAACTGAAAGGTATACTCGGCACCTCATTCCAGCAAGGTTAAATTCCTAGCCGGCCGCTGTCATCTTCTCCCTGGGTTTTTGGTCTCTTGATTGGCGGCATGTGGTGGAATTACACAATCCTGCGCATTCACATAGGAGTCCATCATCCTTGCACAGCCGGACAGTGCCTGAGAATGCGCACTGAGCTGCGCATGCACAGGTCAGTGTCCATTCAATAGAAGACTGTGAGCAGGCAGGTAAGTGTTCTTGCAGAAGATAATTTGAATGTCTTTATGCAATAAATAGCCCTCTGCTGGCTGTTTTTTTATTAGTTACCTTTAGAGATCTATCTTGCATGCATACAAACACAGACAAGGGCCGGTTATCCTATCATCAATATTTGGTACCAAAGACATGCTCATATTAAAACTGTATGTTAACCCAAAGTTCTATTTTATGGATAGGATGATTGCCCATTTTAAAGTTCAGTTGCATAATCTTTTATAACTTCATTTGCTGTTGAATTTTACCTCTTCATCCTATGATCAGCACAGGTAGTGTAGATAAGGTGACAACTCTCACATGCTGCCATTCAATAGAGCAATGGTGTTGTCACCTTTTATATGTGCACTCCTGCTGCATGCTTCTGTTCTTACATTGGTGGAACAGTAGTGACATCATTCACAAAGATGTGGAATAGAAGTGCAGAGAAGCGACATCATTAATTCAAATGGGAAATAGTAGTAAGGAAAAGTGACATCGTTCACACAGATGTGGAATAGCAGCGTAGAGAAGTGACATCATTATTATGTGGAATAGCAGCGTAGAGAAAAGTGACATTATTATGTGGAATAGCAGTGCAGATTAGTGACACCATTAATATGGGGAATAGCAGTGCAGAGTAGTGACATCCATTAAAGGGTATGTAAAAGAAATGTTTTATTTTATTTTTAAATAACAAACATGTTGTACTTGCCTCCACTGTGCAGCTAGTTTTGCACAGTGTGTCCCCGAACCTCATCTTCTGGGGTCCCTCGATGGCTGTCTTAGCTCCCCCTCGCAAGAACTCCTCGCCTTCATGCGAGAGAGCATGGTGATGAGTTCTTGCGGGCGCGCTCCTGCGATACAGCCGACGGCCATAGCCGCTCACTGTATCACTCAGCCCCACCCCCCGCCGCATCATTGGATGTGATTGACAGCAGCGCCATCCAATGGCTGCGCTGCTTCTAATCAACCAATGAATGAGAAGCCAACTGAGAAGCCTGCGCGTTCACGGTGTGGGACTTTCGAAAGGTCAGGTAAGTAAACAGGGGCCCGGGGGGGGGGGGGGGGGGCTGTCGCTAATGCTAAGATGTTTTTCCACCTAATGCATGGTATGCACTAAGGTGAAAAAACGTATACTTTTACAGCCCCTTTAATATGTGGCATAGCAGTGCAGAGTAGTGACATCGTTAATATGTGGAATAGCAGTTCAGAGTAGTGACATCGTTAATATGGGGAATAGCAGTGCAGAGTAGCCACATCATTAATATGGGGAATAGCAGTGTAGAGTAGTGACATCATTAATATGGGGAATAGATGTGCAAAGTAGTGACATCATTAATATAAATGGGAAATAGTAGTGCAGAGAAGTGACATCAGTAAAGTATAACTAATGTTTTTTTTTTTTCTTTTTAGTTTTGGATAGAGGGGAGATTTTCTTGCTGTCTGCATCCCTGTTCAGGAAATTCACCCTCACTATTTGTCCTGTGTACCATTATCATTGAAAGTAAAATACATTTTGGTTTTTCAAAAGGAGACACTAGTTCTGGTGACCTGGGGGGTCCCTAAGGCCCCTTTCACACTGACACGTTTTTCAGGCGGTTTAGCGCTAAAAATATAGCTGCTATAACGCCTGAAAAAATCGTGCCCTGCAGTCGGGCTTTCACACTGAAGCGGTGGGCTAGCAGGACCGCTCCAAAAGTCCTATTTAGCCGCATCTTTGGAGCAGTATAGGAGCGGGGTGTTTACTGCTCCTACACCGCTCCTTCCTATTGAAATGAATGGGAAACTGCGGTAATACGGCACATTGCTGGCAGTATTAACCCTTTTTTCGGCTGCCAACAGGGGTTAAAACTGCACCACTAGCGGCCGAATATCGCGGTAAATACGACGGTATATCGGCACTGAAAATCGCGCCGCTATACCTCCACTGCCCCGTGTAAAAGGGGCCTAAAAGATTCTGTTAACTTGCAGAGATTTCCTCTCACTTTCTGTTTGGCTATGGGACAGGAAGTGAAGAGAAATTCCAAAAGGATAAAGATGTCAAAAATAAACCTTACTGGGGTTATAACTCTCCCTTGCTCTATCTGAAATGGAAAAAAAAAATGTGCCTGTAGTTCTACTTTTAATATAGCAGTGATGAGACGTGACATAATTTAATAGAAATGGGAAATATTAGTGCAGAGAAGTGACATCATTAAGACAGATGGGAAATGATATAATTTTCACACATACAGAATAAGAGTACAGAGTAGTGACATCATTGACACAGATGTGGAATAAGAGTACAGAGTAGTGACATCATTGACACAGATGTGGAATAAGAGTACAGAGTAGTGACATCATTGACACAGATGTGGAATAGGAGTACAGAGTAGGGACGTATATCGCAAAGAGTTGCTGCCTGCCAGTGTACAGGATTCTGAGATTAGGAGCAGTCATGTGACCATTGGAGTGAGGATAAAAGGATATCTAACTGCAGTCCTTCAATGTGGTGGCTGAATTGGTTTACATTTTTGGGTGGAACTCCGCTTTAAAAAAGGAACTTTCATTTTATCCGGAGGTACGTTTTTAGGAGGTACGTTTAGGAGCATTTGAATTGGTCGGCGCCATCCAATCAGAACCTGTGTAGCCAGCCCGTTCTGTCACCGCAGTTGAAGTGAAGAAAAAGCCACAGGGATTTCAAACCCCCGGACCAGTACAGCGGTGATACAATCTGTCAGTGCGGGGAATGCCAGACTCCAGGTTGGCGGCACCGGGTGCAATGAGTAGGGTGGGGGTGCAGTGTAAGTTCACCTTACAGATAAGGTGAACTTACACTTTAAGAGCGTTTTCTGCAAGTACAGAAAAATGACAATTGTTACTGCCTAAATTCCAGTGTCTTTGTAAATTTCTGTGTATTGAACTAAAGTCTCAGGCTGGGTTCACACTGCTGTGCGTCCCTATTCAGCGCTTCAGGTCTGAATTTTTGGCTGAATTTGGACCTGAAATGGACCAGAAGACTCACAGGACTCCTGTGCAATTCGCTCAGCAGCCATCCCAGAGCTGTGTGAACCGAACCATTGAGAGCTGGTCACAGTCTCCTGACATGCGAACCACCTGAATCCACACCAGATCCTTTGGTCTGGTATGGATTTTGAGTCAACATAAAAAAAAAATGGTGTGGGGTTCCCCTCAAAATCCATAGGAAGGGGGGGAGGGGGGGAGTCGGCGCCTTGCTATTCACTGGTTGTTAAGGACGCTGGCGGCCCCGGCTTCTTAACCACTTAAGGACCGCCTACTGCACATTTACGTCGGCAGAATGGCACGGCTGGGCACATCAACGTATATATACGTTGATTTTAGTACCCAGCCGTGGGTCGCGGGCATGCGCCCGCGGTCCGAAGCTCCGGGACCGCGGGATTCGCGGACCCGATCGCCGCTGCCATGCGGCGATCCGTCCCTGGAGCGGAAGAACGGGGAGAGCCGTGTGTGTACACGGCTTCCCCGTGCTTCTCTGTGGCCGTAGCATCGATCGCGTCATCCCTGTAATAGGGGGACGCGATCGATGATGTCACACCTACAGCCACACCCCCCTACAGTTGTAAACACACACATTAGGTCACACATCCCCTACAGCGCCACCTGTGGTTAACTCCCAAACTGCAACTGTCATTTCCACAGTAAACAATGCAATTTAAATGCCTTTTTTGCTGTGAAAATGACAATTGTCCCAAAAATGTGTCAAAATTGTCCGAAGTGTCCGCCATATTGTCGCAGTCACGAAAAAAATCGCTGATCGTCGCTATTAGTAGTAAAAAAAGAATGATTTATAAAAATGCAATAAAACTATCCCTTATTTTGTAAATGCTATAAATTTTGCGAAAACCAACCGATAAACGCTTATTGCGATTTTTTTTTTTTTACCAAAAATACGTAGAAGAATACGTATCGGCCTAAACTGAGGAAAAAAAATGTTTTTTTATATATATTTTTGGGGGATATTTATTATAGCAAAAAGTAAAAAATATTGCATTTTTTTTAAAATTGTCGCTCTATTTTTGTTTATAGCGCAAAAAATAAAAACCGCAGAGGTGATCAAATACCACCAAAAGAAAGCTCTATTTGTGGGGAAAAAAGGACGCCAATTTTGTTTGGGAGCCACGTCGCACGACCGCGCAATTGTCAGCTAAAACTACGCAGTGCCGAATCGCAAAAAGGGGCAAGGTCCTTTACCTGCATTTTGGTCTGGGTCTTAAGTGGTTAATGGTGCAGCTACTAAATGTAGCTTACACACTAGGCTAAATGGCATTAAAAAAACTGCTAAAACATTAGCGTTTTTTGTCCAGCGTTTCTAAAGCAGTTTTTAGCTTTATAGTGTGCGTGAGATATGTGGTTGCTGTTGAGGCCCTCCTGAAATGATTAGTTGACTGGCTGATTTGCTGACCCTCTGGCTTCAATACTTTGAGTCACTGGGCACATATATACAGACCTGAAATATAAATTCCTATACTATGCACACTAGCTTCATGTTGGTGATTCAGAATATTGAAGCCAGAAGAGTTGCACTGTGTCCAGGCAGTGAGTATTTTTAGATGACAGGGTTAACATTTGCAGCTTTTATATTTCTCTCATGATAGGATTCAATCACTGTGTAAAACAACATTCAGTTTAAAGTAAAAATGAAAAGCAAAACATGTGTATAGATAAAAAAATAAAAAGTTATTTATAATGTTTTATTTTTTAAGTGATCACATTCCCTCTGTTCTCAGCTGCAAAGGTGCTGGTCAGAGGAGAAGGAGCAGTAATCTGAGCTTCCCAGTGATTGGCCATGCAGAGGGGGGTGTCGGGACAAGTCTGATCATTGAAGGAGAGCACACTGAGTTCCTGGCATAGCTAGAGAACTGACCACAGTGTGCTTAGTTTTTGATAGGAAAGGAGAGGGACTCGCAGGACCACCGGGGATTTCACACAAAGATAGCACTACTTATGCCCCGTACACACCATCAGAAATTCTGACAGCAAAAGTCCGATGTGAGCTTTTGAATGGAAATTCCGACCCTCCATCTGACTTTTTGCTGTTGGAATTTCCACCAAAAAAAGATTGAGAGCTGGTTTTTAAATTTTCAGCCGGACAAAATTCCTATCGGAAAATCCGATCGTCTGTAGCAATTCCAACGTGTAAAATTCTGACGCATGCTCGGAAGCATTGAACTTAATTTTCTCGGCTCTTCATAGTGTAAGTCACTGCATTCTTGACGGACGTGTGTATGGAAGCCAAGCTTGAGCGGAATTCCATCGGAAAATCTGATTGTGTGTACGTGGCAAAAGAGAACAGGATACTTCCTCATACAATTACATGGTACAGCAGAAGCATATCGGGAATCTAAAATGTTTGGGTAATAAACACTTTAAGCCAGTTTGCAGAGAAAATGTAGTCACTTCTGGGCATTGGTTTTGATATAGTGTCTGAATCCTATTTCCATCCATCACAAAACATAAAAACTGTGAGCGTGATTTCAAGTAAAGGCCATCACGATCTGAATTCCAGGCAGCTTACTCACCAATTTCAGGGCAGTGAGGTTGAACCTTTTGTACAATTGTCCTTTTATCAGCCCCCTTATACCTAGCATCTGCTGCCTACCTACCTTCTTGCTTGATTCAGCTAGCTGTGCCCAACACCACACAGCCTTTCCTGTAAAAGTGGTTTAACAGTACTCATGGCAGATAGGAGTGGGTGGGGCTTGGAAGACCTGAGGGGCAAGGCTTTTGTAGAAAAGGCTGTGCAGTTATAGACGGGGTCAGCAAAGTTAGCAGGACATAAGAGAAAGGTAAGTCGTTGTGCAGTGGAAAGTATTCATGGGAGTGGGGAAAGCCTCCTGTCATTCCCAGATACAGTCTGAAAACCTTGATTGAGCCCAGGTTCACACAGATTGCAGGAATGAAATCGTGCAAGTTCAGCTGAACTCCCTTGATTTCATTCCAGTCAGTTCCAATTTCAGGGCGATTTTGGAGACATCTGTGCGGGTTTCTGCACAGATGTCAATGGAAATCTCACCCCGAAATCGCCAAAAGTAGTATAGAAACTACTTTTGGGAATCGGTGCGGCGCCACACTGATTTGGATGCTGGCATTGGCGCCTATTTGACACAAAATCGCATCAATGTAAACCAGGGCTAAAGTGCAGTGATGCCAATAGATCAAAGTTTGTCAACTTTCTAATAATTAGCCTTGCAGTTTTATGAATGAAATTTGTTTCTGTAGTTTTGCAGCAGTTAATTCCATTCCTAAAATAGTAGACAGGAAGTATCAAAGCTGATGGACTAGAAGCATTGGTTTAAACATACTGCTGTGCTTCAGGCACACATTTTGCAGAGCATGTCATTTTCAAATGAACACATCACACTGACCTTCTACTTTCCAGGTATATCGCTTGGATCCCCATTTCACACTGAGGCCCGGTTAACATATATGTGAATTAGATGCGTTTTGAACCGCATCCAACTTGCATGACATGTGAACTGGCAGCCTTCTCTATTGAGCTGGTTCACATATCTGTGGGCCAGCCGTGGTCCGTTTTTAAAGAGTCCTGTGCATTTTTCAGTTTGGCCCAGGTGCGATTTTTATGTAAAAATTTGCACCTGAATTGCACTTGAACCAGTGAATAAAACTGCACCGGACTCCTTTTAAAAGGTGCAGGAAAGCCGCGGCTGGACATATGTGAACCGAGCCTTAATGGGGTTGTAAAGGTAAAAAAAAAAAAATCCCTAAATGGCTTACTTTACCTTAGTGCAGTCCTCCTTCACTTACCTCATCCTTCCATTTTGCTTTTAAATGTCCTTATTTCTTCTGAGAAATCCTCACTTCCTGTTTTTCTGTCTGTAACTACACACCGTAATGCGAGGCTTTCTCCCTGGTGTGGAGAAAGCCTCTTGAGGGGGGGCGAGCAGGAGTGTCAGGACACTCTACTTTGCAGATAAAGGAGCTGTGCGTTAGTGGGCATCCTGACACTCCTGCTCGCCCCCTCCACACCAGGGAGAAAGCCTCACATTACTGTGTGGAGTTACAGACAGAAGAACAGGAAGTGAGGATTTCTCAGAAGAAATAAGGACATTTAAAAGCAAAATCGAAGGATGAGGTAAGTGAAGGAGGACTGCACTAAGGTATAGAAAGCTATTTAGATTTTTTTAACCTTTACAACCACTTAACGACCGCTGCACGCCTATTTATGTCCACAAAAGGGCACGTACAGGCAGATGGGCGTATATATACGTCCCTGCCTTCTAGTGGGTTGGGGGTCCGATTGGGACCCCCTGCGATGCGTGCGGTGGTCGGCTTACCCGCGGGAGCGATCCGTCTTGAGGGGGCGGCGGTTTGATTATGTCCGCCCCCTCGTGATGGCTCCCAGCCAATCCCGTGCGCCGCCGCCGTGTCACTTTCTCTGCCTGTAAAATGTAAACATAGGCAGAGGAAGTTATGCAGCTCTCATCTCGGTGGTATTTTCAAACCGCCGAGATGAGAGAAGAGCCACAGTAAGTCTGCACCAACACTACACTGACACCACACACATTTAACCCCTTGCGATCACCCACCCCCATGTCACACTGTCACTGAAGGCAGTGATCATATATGTACTGATCACTGCATTTAGTGTGACAGGCAGTTAGTGTTAGGTTCAGGGTAGCCCCGTACCCCCCCTAATAAAGTTTTAACCCCTTGATCACCGCCCTAGTTAACCCTTTTACTCCCTATTGCCAGTGTCACTAAGCGATCATTTTTCTGATCGCTGTATTAGTGTCGCTGTTCCCGCTAGGTAGCTAATTTTTTTTTTTCTATTGCGATTCTTTTTTTTTTTTTTTTTTTTTTTTTTTTTTTTTTTTACTAAAGACATGTGGCTGAATACATTTTGGCCAAAATGTTTCACTAAAATTTAGTTTATTCAATTTTTCTTATAACAAAAAGTAAAAAATATTGTTTTGTTTTTTTTTAAATGTCGCTCTATCTTTGTTTATAGCGCAAAAAATTAAAATCGCAGAGGTGATCAAATACCACCAAAAGAAAGCTCTATTTGTGGGAAGAAAAAGACGCAAATTGTGTTTGGGAGCCACGTCGCACAACCGCGCAATTGTCTGTTAAAGCGACGCAATGCCGAATTGTAAAAACGCCTCTCTGCATTTAGCAGCATATTGGTCCGGGGCTTAAGTGGTTAACCGCTTGCCGGTCGACCAGCATCCGCAGTTATCCCAAAAATGTGTCAAAAGTGTCCGCCATAAGGTTGCAGTACCGATAAAAAACGCTGATCGCCGCCGTTTACTAGTAAAAAAAAAAATATTAATAAAAATGCCATAAATCTACCTCCTATTTTGTAGACGCTATAACTTTTGCGCAAACCAATCAATTAACGCTTATTGCGATATTTTTTGTAAAAAAAAAAAAATTTTAGAAGAATACGTATCGGCCTAAACTGAGGGAAAAAAATCGTTTTTTTTTATATATTTTTGGGGATATTTAATATAGCAAAAAGGAAAAAATATTGCGTTATTTTTTTTTTTGAAAATTGTCGCTCTATTTTTGTTTATAGCACAAAAAATTAAAACCACAGAGGTGATCAAATACCACCAAAAGAAAGCTCCATTTGTGGGAAAAAAAGGACGCCAATTTTGTTTGGGAGCCACGTCGCGCAATTGTCAGTTAAAGCGACGCAGTGCTGAATCGAAAAAAGTGGCCCGGTCATTGACCAGCAATATGGTCCGGTGCTGAAGTGGTTAAAGAAGTATTAAACCTCAAACCAAAAATGTTATATATTGCAGCTTACAGTGATGGGGGGGGGGGGGGGGAGTATTTGATCCCATGCTGGTTTTGTACGTTTGCCCACTGACAAAGTATTTCACAAAAGTTATAAATTGATTTGCATTTTAATGAGTGAACTAAGTATTTAACCTCTTCGCAAAACATGACTTGGAGCCCTTTCACATCGAGCTGCCCCGAGTGTCAGCGGTAAAATGGCGCTATTTTTAGCTGCACTTTACCATCGGATTTGCATCGCTTTTCGGTTTTACCCCCGCTAATGGGCAGAAGCGCATTAGGAGCAGTGAGTTCACCACTCCTAATGTGCTCCAAAGAAGCTGCTGGCAGGACTTTTTCTGACGCCCTGCCAGTGCCCTGCTCCAGTGTGAAAGCCCTCTGGCTTTCATACTTGAGTGAATGGAGAAGCTGTTTTAGGGCGTTTTCCAAACGCTATTTTTTTTTAACGCTAAAGCGCCTGCAAAACGCCCCCAGTGTGAAAGGGGACTTAGTACTTTGTGGCAAAACCCTTGTTACAATCAGAGTTCAGACGTTTCTTGTAGTTGGCCACCAGGTTTGCACACATCTCAGCAGGGATTTTGTCCCACTCCTCTTAGCAGATCCTCTCCAAGTCATTTATGGTTTTGAAGCCGATGTTTGGTAACTCGAACCTTCAGCACCCTCCGCATATTTTCAATGGGATTAAGGTCTGGAGACTGGCGAGGCCACTCCAGGACCTTAATGTGCTTCTTCTTAAGCCACTACTTTGTTACCTTGGCCATGTGTTTTGGGTAATTTTTAATGCAGGAATACCCATTGGCTGCCCTTTTTCAATGCCCTGGCTGAGGGAAGGAGGTTTTTGCCCAAGATTTGACAGTAAATGGCCCTGTCCATCGTTTGATGTGGTAAAGTTGTCTTGTCCCCTTAGCTGAAAAGCACCCCAAAGCATAATGTTTCCACCTCCATGTTTGACGGTGGGGAGGGTTTTTTTGAGGTCGCATTTCTCCTCTTCCAAACACAGTGAGTTGAGTTGATGCCAAAGAGCTCGATTTTGGTCTCATCTGACCACAACACTTTCAGCCAGTTCTCCTCGGAATCATTCAGATGTTCATTAGCAAACTTGAGAAGGGTAACTTTGCCAGGCTGGTTATTTTGTCACAACAGCAGCACAACTCCGAGGCAGGATGTCCTCTAGGGGCCGGCGTTAGGGAGTTTTATACCTAAATAAATAAAAGCACATAGTTGGAGTGAACCTGGAAGAAAGACCCGGGAAATATGTCAGCCTGCTCAGCGGTGTACGCACGTGGCTGGAAGGCTTTGTTCCAAGGCAAGTATTTCATATGCTTCATGTGCTAGTATGCATCAACACATTATGCGGTTGCCTTGCAGGTATGTATGTGTGTGTGTGTGTGTGTGTGTGTGTGTGTGTGTGTGTTTTTTTAACTCTTTATAACTGATTTCTGTAACTGATACATTTTGCTGGAGAGCTTGTTCTTTTGAAAAGCAACAGACTTACTGGCTGGATTACTAGATGAAAATAAAGGAAAGAAAACCTAAAGAAAACGAATGTAACCATCACATGTAAGAAATGGTAATCTGCAATAAAATAAATGTTTGCTTTTGGATTAAAGGATAAATGAACCTTTGCAAAAAAATCTTTTTGCAGGTAACCAAATGTGCATTTATTCTTTACTGGGAAAAAATCTTGCAAGACAAGTCTGTGTAAGCTGTCTGAGGGGGCCGGTGCAACATGTTGCGTGTAACGTAGAGCTGCACGATTTTGGCTAAAATGAGAATTAACATTTTTTTGCTTGGAATAAAGATCACGATTCCGACGGCTTAAAGGGGAGGTTCCCCTAAAAATAAACTTTTAACATTGCCTGTCTCTTCTTAGTAACATTTAGAATCGGCTGGTAGTTTAAAAAAAAAACACCCGTACATACCATTTTCGGCATGTAGTCTCACCGCCGCTTCCGGGTCTGGCGGCCGGGGATGGGAGGGCCTACTTCATTGACAGGCATCCGATCGACGCATACAGCGCGTCACGAGATGCCGAAAGAAGCCGAACGTTGGTGCACATGCGCCGTATAGAGCCGCACCAACGTTCGGCTTCTTTCGGCATCTCGTGACGCGCTGTATGCGTCGATCGGATGCCTGTCCCCGGCTGCCAGACCCGGAAGCGGCGGTGAGACTACATGCCGAAAATGGTATGTACGGGTGTTTTTTTTTTTTAAACTACCAGCCGATTCTAAATGTTATTAAGAAGAGACAGGCAATGTTAAAAGTTTCTTTTTAGGGGAACCACCCCTTTAACATCATCTTTCACAAAATACAAAAAACTTGGCTAACATACATTTCCCCCCCCCCAAAAAAAATTGCGTTTGAAAGACCACTGCGTAAATACAGTGTGACATATAATATTGTAACAATAGCCATTTTATTCCCTGTCAGAAAAAGGTTTATTTTTTTTAAATGGTTAAACTGCCTTTATCTACACACGGAAGTTCATTCCTTTGATCCAAGAACAAAATGTTACAATGTTTTATAGTTATCTACTAGAGCAGACCATGTTGTGAAAATCTTGGCAAACTATAGTTCCCATTAGGCTTAGCCTCCATGCCTGTTAGGGATAAGAGAGCATCTTCACACGGAGCTGTAGTCATAGGTAGGGGGTGAGCACATTCTGCTTTCCACCATGCAAAACGGTTCAGATGCTGGTAGAAAGCAAGAAGAGGAGAGACAGGAAATGGCATTTTCAAACCTGGATTACTGTATTTTGAGGTCAAAGGGAAGAACGAGTTAAGTGATATTTAATTGCTATAGCCTACAGCAATCAATTGATCTAATAAAAAATTAACCTTTAGTGTTCCTTTAAGTTCACCGTTATGTTACCCCTATATTTAGAGTTCAGCATCTTTTTACTTCTCCCCCAATTCCCCCCCCCCTCATGACAGCAGGCTGGGGATCTTCTCCCTGAAACCACTGTCACAAGTCAAAACTTGTGTAGCCGTGCAGGGCTCTGTTCTCTGCAGCTGACGGCTTGTAGATGTCAATGAACTACCAGGGCACTGTTGAGTGCTCTAGGTAGTTCATGAAATTCCTGTAATTCAGTCACTGCCTGCCTCTATCGGAAATATGGGCAGACCGCTACACAGACTGACTGTAGGAGCCTGAACAAAATAATAAAAAAAATAATGCATTTATTCAGGTGAACTAACTTACCTTTTAAAGAATCTGCTGCTGACAGTTTTGTGCCAGATACCACAGCATACCTTCAGAGGTCTAGTGGCGTCCATGCTGCAACAAGTCAGAGCTGTTTTGGTAGCAAATTGGGATCTTACTCAATATTCGATGGGTCATCATAATGTTATGGCTAATCGGTGTATAATAGCATTGTAGTAAACGTGTGTGCCTTGATTGGTTAACCATTCAGTATGTATGTTTCACAAAATAACCACATGTAACTAACATATGAAACTTCAGGGCCATACAGGGATTAAAACATTTGCCAGAACTCAAGCAGTGGGTGGCCCTGTGGAGTTAAACCTAAAATGTAAACACATTTCTGGCAGGTAGGGTTACTATGACAGAAGAGACCCTATTGGTCATAAATCCTGGTCTCTGCCTGTCAGCTTTTGCATATATTATCCATTCAGTGATAACCAGGTGAAAATGGAAGCACTTGCACCATAACACTGGAAAGAACCGCTTGCCATGTAAGTCTGCCATAATGTGTGATGCCAACTATCTCCCCTGCTGTGCTTTTGTGTTCTGACTCTTGCTCGGAAGCATTGAACTTCATTTTCTCGGCTCGTCTTAGTGTTGTACGTCAACGCGTTCTTGACGGTCGAAAGTTCAGAGAACTTTTGTGTGACCGTGTGTATGCAAGCCAATCCGATCGTGTGTACGCGGCATTCAGTCATTGGCTGAGGATGCCGAACGGAAGCCAAATGTCAGTCAGTTTCTATTGAACCGGCCGCCTGACATCCGGCCCATGTGTACTAGGCTTTAGGCTTTGCAGTGGATGCCCTGGTGACTCCATGGAGTCATGAATGCAGTCATAAATGGTTGTCAATACATGGCCAAATGCCTGTGCAAATTTTAGAATTAAGGGCCATTTTCCACCTTTTCCCTGTCAAACTGCACCCCAACCAGATCTTGTTGGGAACTCTCCAGAGATCTGAGTGATATCAGAGCTGAATCTGGATCACAGGAGGGCAGAAGGAAGTATACTCCTGTGATCTGCGGGAGAAGTCGGGCCCACAGAGCTTTTGCCCTACTTCTCCCCTAAATTTTACCAGGTGGGCGTTTTGCCTCAGCTGAAGCAGGTTCGGCAACCTCAAATCGAAGGATGGACCTTGTCTTCCTTGTAACGCTCAAACGGTGTAGCCTAAAAGACAAGATGCTCTACATAGTGTAAAACCTTGAGGTCTAAAAATATATTATAAAAATCGGGAACACTCGCATGTCCATGAATAAAGAGGGCTTGGATGGATATTCAAATAACAATGTAACGCACTGGCACCAACAGGGCTTGTGAAGCACGCTTTAGTCGTAAGATGCTGCAGATGGCTCTGTGGCACCCCTGAGCCCCCTTAATCATCCTATTGGTTTTTGTTGGACTGGTAGCTTTCATTTGTAATGTTGCCCAACACTTCAGTGTGAATTAAGGCATCTAATGAACGATTAGAAAAATAGATTTTTGACTTGTAAAATCTTTTTATTTTTTTTTACACACTTATGACCCTCTCACACTATTGCTTTGCTAAAAAATTGAGACAAAATATAAGTATGAGGGGTTACACTGTATTGTCCTTATAGCATTTGTTTGCTGTTGCCCCTGAGGGTATAGACATAAACCAATTTACCTGAATTATTTCTCCTGTATTCCGTAAAGTGGAGCTTTAAGCAGGAAAAAAAAAAAAATTTGGCAAGAAAGCTGAATTTTAATGCAGAAGAGAAATACCATGTGTCTCCTTGCGCAATTTTTCTTCTTTTATTTTTTTTTATTATCTGCCTGTAAGCCTTGTACACTGAGCTGCAGACACGCTGCTCACTGTATACATTTTGGCAATTCTTGGATGAATGAATGAACTCTTGTCTGGCCAATGAGAGTGGCTGAGGATTGGTCCCCGAAAGCTGATCCAAGGATGGCAGCGGCAGGGAGATCCAGGACACCACCACACTGGATAGAAGGTAAATATAGTTCCGCTTTAATGTACTCCAAGAAAAGTTAGTCAAAAAAATCCTAGTTTTTGTGATAATTCTATGTTTTCTTGTCTTCCTAAGTTGTACGATATAAATGTACATTTTGTACTTGAAAACCCTCCTTTACCTGCTCTGAATATGCCAAATCCTTGGCCTTTGCATGTTCCCCCTCCCAGACAGTGCAGCCTACAGTGGGAGGGTTTCAACAACAGAGGCAGTTCTGCCAATCCAAGAAACAATGGGCAGTACTGGGTGTGGCTAGGTGCTGATTAACACAGGTTTGTAAACTTGGCAGGATCATCTGGTATTTGTGAAAAATTACAGGGAAACTAAGAGAAAACTTTAAAGTGGGGTTCCGTTTTTTGTTTTTTGGGCCATTTTAAATGTTATGCTTATAACGATCACATTACACTGCATTAAACATCCCACTGTGATGGGCAAATAAAGCCCAGCACATTTTTTTTTTTTTTTACTATTCCCGGCCAGATGTGCATGCTGGGTAAGCCTTCAATCTCCCGCGTGCGCATTAGAGCGCCGCTCGTATTAGCGATTGTTTGTGCCGTTGTCATAACAACCGGCAGCGGCGGAGGAACGTCCCACCCGTTGTTTTGACAACGTAAATAACATTGTCCCCACACTAAGAAAAAAAATTCACGCCGATCTAGTGAAAAGTAAGGGCTTTGTGCCCTTTTTAAAAATGGTACTGTAAACCGCCCCATTCGCGTAATTTCCTCTACTAAAATGCCGCGATTTTTCAGGGCATAGGAGTGCACAGACTCCTGAGAAACTATGACGCAACATTCCCAGGAGTCTGTGCGGTGTAGGCTACATAGTAAAAGGACCACGGTGCAGGAAGAAGGCAGATTAGGAAGTCTGCCTAGCAACAACTGTTTTAAGGTATGTAAAAATTATTTTTATTTTTTTACTCGGCTAATGACATTTTTTTTTTTAAAGTGCTAATGCAGAGTTTGATTTGAGGGTGGAGCTCTGCTTTAAGTGCAGATGCATGTATAAATTGAGATTTTCCTAGCTTGTGACGGAAAATATTAGTTATATGAAGACAGGAGGCGAGTATCTTATGCATTATCTTCCTTTAATAATGCCCACAGCAGAAATACAAACTTTCAGTGAATTTCAATAATAAAGAACTTTTCTAAAAAAACAAACTACAAGTCCCAGCAGCCTTCAGTGTATGACTGCCAATCACGTGACAGGACAGAGCGTATATAAGGTACTGTCTCTTTAACTTCCTCCTCTTTCTTGGAGCGAACTGTATGGACTGGTAACTGGATCTTCAGATGTAACTCTTCTTCTGACCGTCAATGAATCGGACCAGGTAAGTCGAGCAGAGAACATCCCAACGGGGAACATCCCAACGGGGAACAAAGGAGACCACCTCCGGCAAAGATTTCAGCCCTTGGCTCGTGCGTTGTGGTCATCAATAACCTGGAACAAGATAAGATAAAACCGTGACAGGGTTGGGTTGCCTCCTGTCTTCATATAACTAATATTTTCCGTCACAAGCTAGGAAAATCTCAATTTATATATCAGACAGGAGGCTCATATCTTATGCAAGTTCAAAGTCATACATGTATATACACACAAAATAACAATGACAAGTCTATTTAGTAACCAAATCACAGAACTGACATAGATACGTGTTCCTCCGGCCTAAAATAAAATTGGCGGAAGGTGGTCTCGGAAGACCAGTCTGCCGCCATCAAGAGATCCAAGAGTGAGCCTCCAGAGGTGATCACCTTGGTGGCCATGGCACCCCTAGAAGAATGGGCCTCGAACAGGGAAACGTCAATGCCTGCTATGTCCATGGTGGATCTCACCCAACGGGCTAATGTAGCTGAAGAAACCGGACGATGCGGATGAACATAGGAAATAAGGAGTTGGGAAGAGCCCGACGGCCGCAACAACGCTGTTTGCGACTCATAAGTCTGTAAACAGCGCACCACACATAAACGTGGATGTGTGGGAAAGAATGGGTAGAAGACCGATTGAATTCTCGTCTTCGTTCTACGCACAACCGAGAACTGAACACCGTGAGGGGAAAATTGACGTCTAGATATGTCTAAGGCTCTGACGTCGGAAACGCGTTTGATGGATATCAGGCATAGTAGAACCGTCAGTTTAAAGGACAGTAGTCTAAGTGGGAGAGAGTCATTGTCCTCCCAGCTACTAAACATTTTCAATACCGTAGTAACGTCCCAAGTGTTTTGATATCTGGGACGTGGCGGGCGTTGGAATTTAATACCTCTCAAAAGGCGGCACACTAAGGGGTGTCTACCGACGGGAAGAGAATCTACGGGAGAATGATAGGCTGAAATCGCAGAGCGGTACACGTTAATGGAGCTATACGATCTACCGGATGCAAAAGATGCCGCCAGGTAGTTAGCTATCGCTGCTATAGGTGCGTGAATGGGATCAATTTGCCGTTGATCACACCAACGCACCCAGGTTCGCCAGGCTGATCGGTATGCCGATCTAGTCCCGGGGGCCCAGGCCAGGGTGATGAGGTCTCTAGCTGTTTGTGAAAGGTCATCGTCCGCGTCCGGCACCCCGATACCAGCCATGCTAGGAGTTGAAGGTTGTGGTCTACCATCAAGGGATGGAGTTCTCCGGTTGGATTGGATAGGAGATGAGGAAAACGAGGGAGCAGTCTGGGGAGATCGACAGTCATTCCCAAGAGAAGGGGAAACCACGGTTGTGTTGGCCACCACGGAGTGACCAGTACAACTGAAGCTCCCAGGTTCGCAATGTGCAAAAGAACCCTGAGGATCATCGCGAAGGGAGGGAACGCATAGTGCGTCCCCTGTGGCCAGGTTTGGCGAAGAGCGCCTATCGCCTGGGCCTCGGGGTCCGGCCTCCAGCTGTAAAAGCGTGGAAGTTGCCGATTGAGGCGGGAGGCGAACAGGTCCATAGAAAATGGGCCCCAGAGTCGCACTAGGGAGAGGAATACCGAGCGGTCCAGACGCCAATCGCTGGAGTCGGTGAGGTATCGGGAGTTCCAATCCGCGATCAGGTTCGAGGTGCCTGGAATGTATTCCGCCAAGGGAACGATGTTGCGTTCCAGGCAGAAATGCCAAAAGTCTTTCGCAAGGTCCGCCAAGACCTTGGATCTGGAGCCTCCTAGGCGATTGACATATTGGACTGCGGTCACGTTGTCCATACGTAACAACACACAGCAGTTGGATATGGTTGGGAGGAGACTCTTGACGGCGAAAAAGGCCGCCAAGAGTTCCAACGTATTTATGTGGAGCAGAGATTCCTCTGCGGACCAGGTCCCTCCTGTGGAGGAGGGTCCGCACCGAGCACCCCAGCCGTGACGGCTCGCATCCGATTCCACGATGTAATCCGGATTGGAGCAGAAAATGGTTTTGCCGTTCCATTCGACGGCATGACGTAACCACCAGCGCAACTCCGTTACGGTTTCTGTATCCAGAGGGACTTCGTCTGCATAGCGCAGTCCCTGGCGTAGATGGAGTGCCTTGAGCCTTTGAAGGGCCCGATAATGAAGGGGGGCCGGAAAAATGGCCTGTATGGAGGCCGATAAAAGACCCACTAATCGTGCCAGACCGCGCAAGGATACCAGACGTTTGTTTAACACGGATCGAATCTCCTTGCGGATGGTTGTCAGTTTGGCTTTGGGTAGGCGAAGTACAGATCGTTTGGTGTCCACCAAGAAACCCAAAAATTCCATCTCTTGGGATGGAGTCAGGATGGATTTGTCGTGGTTTATGACGAACCCCAGCTCCTGGAGTAAATTGACGGTCCAGAAGGCATGTAAGTTCGCCTGGAGGTTGGATCGGGCCATAATGAGCAGATCGTCCAGGTAGATAATCAATCGTACGCCTCTGCTTCGTAACGCTGCCACTACTGGCTTCAGCAGCTTGGTGAAGCACCATGGGGCAGACGAGAGCCCGAAGGGGAGGCAAGTAAATTGCCACATCCTGTCCCTCCAAAGGAAACGTAGAAGGTGTTGGGAGGACGGATGAATGGGAACTGTGAGGTAGGCGTCTTTCAGATCTACCTTTACCAACCAGTCCCCGGGACGTAAGAGATCTCTCAGATAATGGATCCCCTCCATCTTGAAGTGTCGGTAAACGACATGTTGGTTGAGGGTTCTTAGGTTTATGACAGGGCGGAAACCGACATCCTTCTTTCTGACCAGGAAGAGGTTGCTGAGGAACCCTCTTGATAGAGGGTCCACCTCTACTACGGCCTGTTTGGTGATAAGCGCTTGAAGCTCCTGGTCTATAAGTGACGAGTTTTGGTTTGAAAACCGGATGGGTGGAGGTATTACATTCATCTATGGTAAGGAATACAGTTCTATCTGGTAACCCGTCACTGTGTTGAGTATCCAGGCGTCTGCCGTAATCGCAGACCAGGCGTGGATAAAATGTCTCAGTCTTCCCCCCCAAGAAAGTGTGAAAAGAATTTGGGTGTATAGTACTCACCGGTAGTAGGTCGTGAGCGGGGGTAGCCTCTCCCTCCCCGTCCCCTCCAAGGACGTCCGCGGGGTGGGAAAAAGGGTTCTGGTTGTGCCACCGGTACTGGATATGACTGAGGAGCCTGGCTGTACTGAGCGGGAGCTCTATAGTATGGCCTGTTTGCGGAGTAGCGACCGGCAGAACGGCCCCTGTTTCTGCCGGCCCTAGGAAACATTTTGGAGGTTCCTGACTTCTTCAGTGACGTCTGGGCCTTGTCAAGACTCGTGTACAGTCCGACCATTTTATTAATATCTTTAATAAGGGAATCGCCAAAGAGCATCCCCTCGGCCGCCGGGCCAGGTTCTGATTCTGCAAGGTGAGATAATTGAGGGTCCAGTCTCATTAAAATGGAGCGGCGACGCTCAGTGGAGCAAATGGTATTTGCGCACCCCAAGAGACAAACCGTTCTCTGGGCCCAGCCTCTGAGCTGGTCCAGGTCCACTGGGTTGTCAGTGGAGGAAGCCTGCTCGGCGATATTCAAAATCTTGGTGACGGGGCCAAACAGGTCGAGGATTCGATCCTGGATGGAGCGAAAGGATCGTTCGATACCTAACTAGACGGGGTAAATATTCAAAAAAGGGTATCTGAGAAGTACCGGGTCCACCTCGGGGGTGACTACGGCCTTCTTGGGGATACAAGGCCGGGGGCATTCAGCTCTCAATTTATTTCTGTTATTTTTGTCCACGGACCTACGGGCCCAGTATTGGACATATTGGGCGACCTCTGGGAGAGGAGCCCATTCCCCAGATCGGGGGTGAGAAATCCCTTCTGGGTCGAAGAAGGGTTCTCCCCGTGCGTCTAGAAGTGGTTCGCCCTGGGTTGCAGGGTTGGCGTCTACTGGGGGCGCCATATGCCCACTACCCTCGTATTCTACATCAGTGTTTCCCAACTCCAGTCCTCAAGGCACACCAACAGGTCATGTTTTCAGGATTTCCCTCAATTGAAACAGCTGTGGTAATTACTAAGGCAGTGAAACTGATCGAATCACCTGTGCAAAATAATGGAAATCCTAAAAACATGACCTGTTGGTGTGCCTTGAGGACTGGAGTTGGGAAACACTGTTCTACATCATCATTATCATCATCATTATCATCATCAGACTCATAGGCGTCTGCCGCCTCGAATTCCGCGGATGAACCAGAGGTATCCACAAAGGAATCTGGTTTGGACCGTCTAGCGGACCGATGCCCCTGCGAGTGCTGCTCCCCGAGGCTCAGGGGTCGGTGTGAGTCTGGAAGGGTAGTGGGTCGGCAGACTGGGTAAAGTGCTGCCTGGGGCACATTATTTACTTCCCCTGCGTTTCTTAGACGCTTTTCCCTTTTTTGTGGGTGGTCCACCACATCCTGAGGGATCGGGCCTGACAGGTGCAGGTGGCTGTGTTATGGGGGTAGAAGCCATGGCTGCTTGCACGGAATGGTTGATTAATTCCTGGATCTGTGCAGCAGTCAGGAAAATGGGGCCATTAAGGTGAGGTTCTCCCCCCATCTAATATGTGAGGTGACCCTGAGTGTCTGTCATCAGCCATAATGATAGTAGGAAATGCTTACAGATTCCTAACCCAGTAGGGGTGGGTATACAATCCCTCTCTGAGCAATCCGTCTAGATATGGGAAACTTCCTACACTTTGGACGCAATATGGTTAAATCCTTGCTATAAATAAGATTTTTGTGCCCTCCGCGCCAGCAAACACCCTACCCGATCAGCCGCTCGCTCAGCACTGGAGCAGCGGTGAAGATTTGGGATGTCCTAGCCCTGGAGAGCGTAATCTCGCGAGATTACGTCTCCAGACCCGTGATTGGAGGATGCGGGAGGCAGACGGACCCGCCCCCCGCAACGCGCGGTTTGCTGAGCGCTGTGATCGTGCCGACACGCCCCCTCAGATACGAGTCGTTCTGAGGGAAGCGCGCGGCGGTGGAGAAGAGAGAGCAGGGTGGGCGCGAAAGCCTAAAATGGCGCTGACCTGCCGTGGGGGCGAATAGACTGCGCAGGCGAGAGCGTGTCAGCGGTGGGTCAGGGGTCACCTGACAGGGAGAAAACGAAATACAGGACACAGGGCCAGATAAGGCAGAAAATTAATAATAAAATAAAGTAAAATAAGATAAATCAAATAAATAAAAGAACTAAATATATATATATATGCAGATATCCTATGATAGTAAATATCATAAGATAAGAAAGAATTATATCAGGATTGTGGAGATAGCCTATGGGGGTTTTGTTCCCCGCTGCTATCTCCACAGACAACAAGTAATAAAACAATGGGAAATACTACTTATCTGATTTCTTTGCTGTGAGCAGAAAGAAAGAGGAGGAAGTTAAAGAGACAGTACCTTATATACGCTCTGTCCTGTCACGTGATTGGCAGTCATACACTGAAGGCTGCTGGGACTTGTAGTTTGTTTTTTTAGAAAAGTTCTTTATTATGGAAATTCACTGAAAGTTTGTATTTCTGCTGTGGGCATTATTAAAGGAAGATAATGCATAAGATATGAGCCTCCTGTCTGATATATAATTCATTTTAATTGTAATCATTTTATTGGGAGGCTGTGGTTCTGCTTGAACTGAATTTTTATTTAATTTTTTTTTTGATCCTTGCACTTTTAACTTGCTTTCTATGTCTGTAAGTTTTCATTTTCACAAGTCTTATCTACTTAGTTGAAATTTCAGATATAAATATGTTTTAATCAAAATGTCCCTTTCTATGATATCACTAGGAAAAGGAATGATTGGGGAGTCTTGCAAAACTGGTTTAGCACAAACAGTAGAGTGAGACAAAATACTACCTATCCCTGACCAAATAAAGGCAATCCGATCAAATACACCTAGCTGTCATCTCAAATTTCAAGACCATTTTCACCATAAGACACTATACCAATATACAGGTGAAACTCGAAAAATTAGACTCCCTAATGCAACTTAAGCCCTGGTTCACACTGATGCTACTTTGAATCCGTGCTACTTTACTTGAAGAAGCGCGATTTCAAAGTAGCAAGGTCAGCGCGATTTCAGGTGCTACTTGATAGACATTTGTGTGGCTTCATACACAGATGTCTATAGAAATCGCACCTGAAATCTGCAAAAGTAGTGCAGGAACTACTTTTGCAAATCAGTGCGGCGCCGCAAAATCGGTGTCGCACCGATTGGAACAGTGCCATTGCCGCCAATAGGCTGCGACTTGTCATGCGATTTGATCTCTCAAATCGCATGACAAATCGATCCAGTGTGAACCTAGGCTAAAAGGTGAAACTAATATATGAGATAGACTTATTATGTGCAAAGCAAGATGGTTCAAGCAGTGATTTGTCATAATTGTGGTGATTATGGCTTACAGCTCATGAAAACCCCAAATCCACAATCTCAGAAAATTAGAATATTGTGAAAAGATGCAAAATTCTAGGATCAGTGACCCACTCTAATCAGCTAATTGAGCCATAACACCTGCAAAGATTTCCTGAGCCTTTAAATGGTCTCTGTCTGGTTCAGTAGGAATCGCAATCATGGAAAAAACTGCTGACCTGACAGTTGTGCAGAAAACCATAATTGACACCCTCCATAAGGAGGGAAAGCCTCAAAAGATAATTGAAAAATAAGTTGGATGTTCCCAAAGTGCTGCATCAAAGCACATATTAATAGAAAGTTATAAGGAAGGGAAAAGTGTGGAAGAAAAAGGTGCATAAGCAGCAGGGATGACTGCAACCTGGAGAGGATTGTCTTGGGGGAGCCGTTCAAAAGTGTTGGGGACTTTCACAAGGAATGGACAGAGGCTGGAGTCAGTACATCAAGAGCCACCACACACAGACCGATCCTGGACATGGGCTTCAGATGTCGTATTCCTCTTGTCAAGCCACTCCTGAACAGACAACGTCGGAAGCCTCTTACCTGGGCTAAAGAAAAACAGAACTGGTCCATTGCTCAGTGGTCCAAAGTCCTCTTTTCTGATGAAAGCACATTTTGCATCTCATTTGGAAACCAAGGACCCAGAGTATGGAGGAAAAATGGAGAAGCACACACTGCAAGATGCTTGAAGTCCAGTGTGAAGTTTCCACAGTCTGTGTTGATTTTGGGAGCCATGTTGTCTGCTGGTGTTGGTCCACTGTGCTTCATTAAGTCCAGGGTCACGGCAGCCGTCTACCAGGAGATTTTGGATAACTTTGTGCTTCCTTCTGTAGCCAAGCTCTATGGGGATGCGGACTTCATTTTCCAGCAGCTGGCACCTGCCCACACTGCCAAAAGCACCAAAACCTGGTTCGATTACTGTGCTTGATTGGCCAGCAAACTCGCCTGACCTGAACCCCATAGTGATACTATGGGGCATTGCCAAGAGAAAGATGAGACATGAGACCGAACAATGCAGAAGACCTGAATGCGCTATTAAAGCATCCTGGTCTTCCATAACACCTCAGCAGTGCCACAGGATAGTTTCAATGCCATTCAGCATTGTGGCAGTAATTGCTGCAAAAGGGGCCCAAACCAAAACCAATTGTCATTGGGACAGAAAGCAAGGTGAAATCTTCTAAACAGGGCCGCAGACAGCAAAACAAATAACCCTTCCATATGCTATTCAAAAAGCTTAAAAATAGATTTTTTGTCTGGAGCTACACTTAAAAATGTACCTGTTCCAATTTACAAACGGATTCAACTTAAAGTGGAAGTAAACCCATCGATTTAACAGTTTCAAAAAGCAGTTAAATTTCCGGCATGCCAGGATTGCCAACTGTCACATTGGTTGTGCTCTCAACCAAACTGTCAAACCATCCAATGGCTGGTGTCATAACTGATCACATGTGCAGCACCACGGCAGTTGAAGATTAAACAGAGGCCAAGATGGCAGCTTCCTTGGCTGAAAATGATAGGTGGGTTTACTTACACTTTAAGAACAAACCTACAGTCCCTATCTTGTTTGTATCCCGGAGACCTCCCTGTACTGAGTACATATGCATGTTTATACTTTTCAGAGGTACAATATTGTTCTATGTAGAGGTCGACCGATATGGGTTTTTCTCTGGCCGATGCCGATATTTGGAAATCGGGGCGGCCGATGGCCGATATGTGTTGCCGATTTTTGCGGCCGATATTTTAGGCCGATTTTTTTTTTTTTTTTCTCCTCAACTCAAAAAACCTAGGGTGGAGAGGTGGGGAGGAGATAATTGTTTAGGGTGGAGAGGTGGGGTGCAGCCTGTCAGTGCCCACCAGTGCCACCTCATCAATGCCCACCAGTGTAGCCCATCAGTGTCCACCACCAGTGCCACCTCATCAATGCCCATCAGTGCCACCTCATCAATGCCCACCAGTGTCCACCACCAGTGCCACCTCATCAATGCCCACCAGTGCAGCCCATCAGTGTCCACCACCAGGTCCACCTCATCAATGTCCACCAGTGCAGCCCATCAGTGTCCACCACCAGTGCCACCTCATCAATGCCCACCAGTGCAGCCCATCAGTGTCCACCACCAGTGCCACCTCATCAATGCCCACCACCAGTGCCACCTCATCAAAGCCCACCAGTGCAGCCCATCAGTGTCCACCACCAGTGCCACCTCATCAATGCCCACCAGTGCAGCCCATCAGTGTCCACCACCAGTGCCACCTCATCAATGCCCACCAGTGCAATCACCTCAGCGCATCGCCATCCACCCCTGTGCCATCCACCCCTGTGCCATCCACCCCTGTCTGCAACAGCCAATCGGCAGCCGCCGCTGCCGACATTCTACACTGTAAAAAAAAAAAAAGTCCCCTGATGTGCTGCGCGCCCGGCCTCTGCCTACAAACCCCAGAATGCAGAGCGGGCCAGTAACATTCTGGGGTTTGTAGGCAGAAGCCGGGCACGCTGCACGTCAGGGGATGTTTTTTTTACAGTGTAGAATGTCGGCAGCCGCGGCCGCCGATTAGCTGTTGCAGGCGTCAGTAGATGGCAGCGAGCGGGCCCCTCCTCTCTGTATACACCCACAGACGAGGAGGGGCCCGCTCGCTGTTATCTATTGACGCCTGTAACAGCCAATCGGCGGCCGCCGCCGACAACGCTGGGTGTACTAAGATGTCCGCGGCTCCGGAGCTAGGCCGAAGTCGCGGCTTTTCCTGATGCTTTGACCGCGGCGGCAATCCGCGGATTGCCGCTGCGGTCACAGCATCAGGAAAGGCCGCGGCCTCGGCCTAGCTCCAGAGCCGTGGCAGCGCTAGCGGCATGTAGAAATATCGGCCTAATTTGGAGAAAAATCGGCCGATGCCGATTTCTCCAAAACGGCCAAATATCGGCCGATATATCGGTCGCCCTCTAGTTCTATGTACAATCCTTGTTTTATTGCATGTAATGTAATTTTCTGAGATTGTGGATTTGGGGTTTTCATGAGCTGTAAGCCATAATCCTCACAATTATGACAAATCACGGATTAAACTATCTCCTATATTAGTTACTTTTATTTTACATTCGTGAAATAAATGAATTTTTGCACGATATTCAGAGTTTCACCTGTAAAACTGGTCAGGCACATATGGAGAAGTCATTATATCAAGAGTCAAATTTGTTGTCTCCCAATACCTCTTCAATATAAAGCCCTAATGGCTCATCTTTAGACCCCTTTCACACCAAGGTGCTTAAAAAAAAAAACTGCCCATAAAACGTCAGGCGCCTTTGAGGCGCTAGCAGTGCACTTTTTTTTAAGTTCACGTGACCTTAAAGTGATTGTAAACGCTCTTCTTTTTTCATATCAAAAAGATTTTGATCGATCAAAAAAATTAAAGATTAATCGATTAACCACTTACCTACTGTGCACCTACACCCCCTTCCTGCCCAGACAAAATATAAGCTTCCGGCACTGCGTCGCTTTAACTGACAATTGCGCGGTCGTGCGACGTGGCTCCCAAACAAAATTGGCGTCCTTTTTTTCCCACAAATAGAGCTTTCTTTTGGTGGTATTTGATCACCTCTGCGGTTTTTATTTTTTGCGCTATAAACAAAAATAGAGCGTCAATTTTTAAAAAAATTCAATATTTTTTCCTTTTTGCTATAATAAATAACCCAAAAAATATATAAAAAAATATTTTTTTCCCTCAGTTTAGGCCGATACGTATTCTTCTACATATTTTTGGTAAAAAAAAAAATGCAATAAGCGTTTATCGATTGGTTTGCGCAAAATTTATAGCGTTTACAAAATAGGGGATAGTTTAAGGCATTTTTTTTTTTTTTTTACTATTAATGTCGGCGATCTGCGATTTTTTTTTTTTTTATTGGGACTGCGACATTATGGCGGACATTTCGGACACTTTTCTGACATTTTTGGGACCATTTACATTTATACAGTGAACAATGCTATAAATATGCATTGATTACTGTATGAATGTGACTGGCAGTGAAGGGGTTAACCACTAGGGGGCGGGGAAGGGGTTAAATGTGTGTCCTATGAGTGTTCTAACTGTGGGGGGAGGGGGGGGTGACTGGGGGAGGTGACTGATTGTGTCCCTATGTACAAGGGACACAATCGCTCTCCTCTCTCCCTGACAGGGACGTGCAGCTCAGTTACTGAGCAATCGCGTGTGCCCGCGGCTTTAAAGGGACATCACGTCATATGACGTGATGTCAGGATAATGGAGTCGTCTGCCCGCCGTCATTTGACGGTGGGCAGATGACAAGTGGTTAATTAAAAGTTAATTTGCACAGCCCTAATATATATATAAAAATTTTGTGTGTGTCCCAAGTGTGTTGAGATCCTACGGGGTAAATGACTGCACCAGCCAGGAAGACACTGGCTGCAAAAAGTGCCTAGAGGCGATTCAGTTCGCATGTGTAGCGCTATACAAGTCATTCATTCATTCATTCATTCATTCAAATAAGGAAAAAATAATATATAGCGTGTGCAATTGCGATACAAGTCATATTATGATTGAATGGTATTTTTCTATAAATACAATGCAATATGGCTACTTGGTGGTGTTCTGTACACAGAGTGTGAACTGACCACTCCCCAGAAACATCGTTTCCTGGTTGTGTGATTGGCTCATCAATTTTCCCAGAAGTCTGCCTAAGATACAGGTCAGATTTTAGGCATCCCCTGCAACAAAAATTAAATTTTTGGTGAGATATTTCCAAATGGAACCTGTCTAAAGGGATTCAGGCCCAGCAGCTTTCCTCAGTAGTGCCATGCAGCAGCACAGCTAATGGATAATTACGAAATCGCTCCCATTAGACTCGCTGAACTCCGATGCACAGGCAAACACACATGGATTTCTTATGAATAACTAAAGGTAGGAATCTGCAAAAAGGTTGTTATAATCCTTGCAATGTACATCGATCATTGAAATCTGTTAGTTTTGTTTTGTGGTTGGCCTCCTCTTCAGTCCTTTTGCCGGTATCTCTTACGGGGATAATTCTTCTAGCTAAGAATTTCAAGCACCAGCTCCGAGACACTGCTGGTCCTTTGGAAGGGGTACTCACTTTGGGCACCTTTTGCTACCCCTTGCTATGGGGCATATACCAGTCCGTGTCGGGTGTCTCAGCGGGGAGGGGAGGCAAGAATTGATCTTTTTCAAAATTCTTTATTATTGAAAGAAAAAAACAAAACTATTTAATCCTCTAACTGCAGAACCTTTCAGTGTAAAATCCTGGGTTCAAATCGACATGAGTACATTAGGTCCCCTATAAGATATTATTGTAAAGATGCGATTACATACTAACTGAGCCTGACCTATATGCAAAATTACTTTGCTAATGTCATATTTAATGTTTCCTGCATTCCAAATAGGAGAAGTACTTTACTACCCTTTACACTGAAAAAAGAAGTTGATAAATGTTGTTTGACCTGGCAAATGTTTTTTTTAATAGGGCAAATGTCTCATTAGCAACAGGCCCTAACAGTTTCATCTTTCTTTTGCCATCTTTTTTTATATATCATATTCAAAAGCTTTTTCTGCATTTTCTGTCATTACATCTTTATCTTATGCCGTATTACCTTTTATTTCTTGCCGATTTTTTACACTTTGTATATATTCTTATTTCTACAGTGTACTTGAACCTGTTTTTAACTCACTAAAGTGGAGTTCCACCTGTTTTTTTATATATATATATATTGAATTTATTTTTATACTCACCTGAAAGAGCGGTTGCTATGCAGAAGTAGCTCTTCTGCCTCTACTTCCACAGTAGTGGATCTTCTGGCTCGTCCTACGTCGCCATGTCTTTAAGTGTCCTTTATAAAAGTCGGCAGCTACACTGTTGGTAGAAATAGTGTCTTTGTCATTTACAAACAATGTCATCTTTCTTGGGTACACTGCAAATCCACATGTTTGAAGTCCTGCTTTGGTAACATAGATACAGTGGAGAAGTAAGCATAGCCAGGAACAGGAAGTGTGTTGTTCACTGGATTACTATGTGACAATAAAGGGGAAAAGCCATAAAAACGAAAATAATGCAGCCACCAGGACTGGTAAGCTGCAGTATGTTGCCTTTTTGTTTTGGGTTTGCATAGGCTTTACCATTTAGCCCCATTTTAACACTTGGGCACCTTTTCACACAGACGGACCGTTCAGGTCCACCTGTCAGTTTTGACGGCGGACCTGAATGGCCACTCCATGCAGTCCATGCAGACATGTCTGCTGACTTCTGATCCGCCAAAATCAGACGTATGGCGAAACGCCCATATAGGATCACTTTGTAGGAATCAGTGGCGCTGCGTACCAGACCCGAAGGGACTGGTATGAACAATTATTTAGACACATTATTTTCTCAATTTTTATTGCTTGCAATTGTTTTGTTTGCAAATGGGTTCCCAGATGACAGCTGGTGAGTCATCCATTGTTAAAGCGGTTGTATACCCGCAAAAAACAACCTATAAGGCAAAGGCATAATGAGCTAGTATGCACTGCATACTAGCTCATTATAAAATGCTTGCCTTAAAATGAAGTGCCGGCATCGCCTCCCAGTCACCTGAGGAAGCTGACATTTTCCCTCTGTGTTTCTTCCGTGTTCGCCGGCTTCGGCGCTGTGAGTGGCGCTGCGACATTACTCCAGGCTCTCGGCTCTCCACATTTAATATCTCCTGTGTACGGGGCAGAGATTCCCCTGCTGAAGTCAACCGGCGAGGAGGAAAAGAGCTGAGAGCTAGGAGTCACGTGACTGGAAGACGCTGTCAAAACAGGATATATATATATATATATACACTTTTTTTTTTTTAAAGCACAGGCACTAGGATGCAGCTTTTTTTCTGACAGAGGGGGATGATCTACAGATCCGTTTATTTTGAAGCAGTAGGGAGAGGAGCAGATAAGTGATGGTGAGAGCTGACAGGGAGGGAGGAGGAGGAGACACAGGGAAAGCTGCAGATGGCAGCGTATGACAGTAGCACGTACACTGACTCTGGCGTCAGAGCTTGGCAGCCCTGATAAATCGGAGTCAGCGCAGAGAGGGGAGGGTAGAAACTGGGAGAATCAGCCACATATTTTAGGTGATACAGGGGGCCAAAAAACACAGCACAAGCACTGTGTTGTATAAAATGCTTTAAAGGAACAAGATCTTTGTTCACCCCCCCAACAAAAAAAAACACTTGTTGGTTTCTTAGAACTCCCCAAAGATATTATATATACAGTGCAGAAATTAAGTATTTGAACACCCTGCTATTTTGCAAGTTCTCCCACTTGGAAATCATGGAGGGGTCTGAAATTGTCATCGTAGGTGCATGTCCACTGTGAGAGACATAATCCAAAAAAAAAATTCCAGAAATCACAATTTATGATTTTTTAACGATTTATTTGTATGATACAGCTGCAAAGAAGTATTTGAACACCTGTCTATCAGCTAGAATTCTGACCCTCAAAGACCTGTTGGTCTGCCTTTAAAATGTCCACCTCCACTCCATTTATTATCCTAAATTAGATGCACCTGTTTGAGGTCATTAGCTGCATAAAGACACCTGTCCACCCCATACAATCAGTAAGAATCCAACTACTAACATGGCCAAGACCAAAGAGCTGTCCAAAGACACTAGAGACAAAATTGTACACCTCCACAAGGCTGGAAAGGGCTACGGGGAAATTGCCAAGCAGCTTGGTGAAAAAAGGTCCACTGTTGGAGCAATCATTAGAAAATGGAAGAAGCTAAACATGACTGTCAATCTCCCTCGGACTGGGGCTCCATGCAAAATCTCACCTCGTGGGGTCTCAATGATCCTAAGAAAGGTGAGAAATCAGCCCAGGACTACACGGGAGGAGCTGGTCAATGACCTGAAAAGAGCTGGGACCACCGTTTCCAAGGTTACTGTTGGTAATACACTAAGACGTCATGGTTTGAAATCATGCATGGCACGGAAGGTTCCCCTGCTTAAACCAGCACATGTCAAGGCCCGTCTTAAGTTTGCCAATGACCATTTGGATGATCCAGAGGAGTCATGGGAGAAAGTCATGTGGTCAAAATAGAACTTTTTGGTCATAATTCCACTAACCGTGTTTGGAGGAAGAAGAATGATGAGTACCATCCCAAGAACACCATCCCTACTGTGAAGCATGGGGGTGGTAGCATCATGCTTTGGGGGTGTTTTTCTGCACATGGGACAGGGCGACTGCACTGTATTAAGGAGAGGATGACCGGGGCCATGTATTGCGAGATTTTGGGCAACAACCTCCTTCCCTCAGTTAGAGCTTTGAAGATGGGTCGAGGCTGGGTCTTCCAACATGACAATGACCCGAAGCACACAGCCAGGATAACCAAGGAGTGGCTCTGTAAGAAGCATATCAAGGTTCTGGCGTGGCCTAGCCAGTCTCCAGACCTAAACCCAATAGAGAATCTTTGGAGGGAGCTCAAACTCCGTGTTTCTCAGCGACAGCCCAGAAACCTGACTGATCTAGAGAAGATCTGTGTGGAGGAGTGGGCCAAAATCCCTCCTCCAGTGTGTGCAAACCTGGTGAAAAACTACAAGAAACGTTTGACCTCTGTAATTGCAAACAAAGGCTACTGTACCAAATATTAACATTGATTTTCTGAGGTGTTCAAATACTTATTTGCAGCTGTATCATACAAATAAATAGTTAAAAAAATCATACATTGTAATTTCTGGAATTTTTTTTTGATTATGTCTCTCACAGTGGACATGCACCTACGATGACAATTTCAGACCCCTCCATGATTTCCAAGTGGGAGAACTTGCAAAATAGCAGGGTGTTCAAATACTTATTTTCTGCACTGTATGTATGTGTGTGTTTGTATGTGTGTGTGTATTTTTTTGCAGAGACCCTAGAGAATAAAATAGTGGTTGTTGCAATATTTTATGTCACAATGTATTTGCGCAACAAAGTATAATGTTTGGGGGTTATAAGTAATTTTCTTACCAAAAATACTGATTTCCACTTGTAAATAAAAAGTGCAAGAAAAAGCCTGGTTGGCAAGTTTTTAAAGGGGTTGTAAACCCTTTACAACCACTTTTTGCTACAGGTAAGCCTATAATAAGGCTATCCTGTAGCCACCCAGGATATCTCCTAAACCTGTTTAGGAGATATCCCCCTGTCCCCTGCATGTGCATGTGATCGGCACTGAAGCAATAGAACGTACGTGCTGTTGCAGCAGCGAGTGTGCCGTTACAGATGGCTCCCGCGCACATTTGCGGGAGTGACGTCATCACGGCTCTAGCCAATCACAGTGCCGGAGCCTGTGATACCCGGAAGTAACACTGGGAGAGATGTCCCTGGCCAGAGGGGGGTACAATGACCACTGCTGGAGCTTCGATCTAAAGTAAGCAATTCATAATAAGCTAGCTCATTATGCCTTTGTCTTGCAGGTTTTTTTTTTTAAGCAGAGTTCTACCCAAAAGTTCTGCTTTTCGGAACCCTCCGGTGTCACATTTGGCACCTTTTTCAGGGGGAGGGGGGAGCAGATACCTGTTTAAATCAGGGATTTGCTCCCACGTCCAGGCATAGATAGCTGCATTATCTACACCACTCCCCCCCCCCCCCCGCTGTCTTTTGGGAGACACACAGGTCACAGAAGACAGCAGGGACCATTCGGATCACGCAGCACGACTCGCGCCAGCGGAGTAGGGAACCAGGAAGTTAAGCCGCAAAGCTTCACTTCCTGATTCCCTTACTGAAGATGGCAGAGATTGGCTTCGGGTGCTGACATCGTGGGCGCCCTGGACAGGTAAGTGTCATTATTTTAAAAGTCAGCAGCTGCAGTATTTGTAGAAATTTTGTAAAAAATTATTTAGTGGACCTCCACTTTTAAGGTTTACAACCACTTAAATTAATTTTTTTATTTTATTTAACCACTTCCCGCCCGGTCAATCGACAATTAACGTCCATGAAGTGGTTCTGTTATCCCGTGGGGGGGTGCAGCGAGGCGATCGGTGATGCGGTGTGTCAGTCTGACACCCTGCATCTCCGATCTCGGTAAAGAGCCTCCAGCGGGGAGACTCTTTACCACGTGACCAGCCGTGTCCAATCACAGCTGATCACAATGTAAACAGGAAGAGTCATTGATCGACTCTTCCTCACTCGCGTCTGACAGACGCGAGTAAAGGAGAGACGATCGGCTGCTCTCCTGACAGGGTGGGGGGTTCGCGCTGATTGTTCATCAGCGCAGCCCCCCCTGGGATGGCCACCCCAGACCACCAGGGAAGCCGCCAGGACCACCAGGGAAGCCTTCAATATGTGGATGATCAGGTACATCCCCAATGGCCATCCACATGTTTCAAAACATGCCCAACATGTGCCAATCAGTGCCCACTGACTGGCACCATAATGGTACATAAAAAGTGATGCCCAGCAATACCGCCACCATAGTAATCGGTGTCCCTCAGTGCCACCCAGCCTATGAGTGCCCATCTGTGCCGCCCATGAGTGCCCACCTATCAGTACCACATACCAGTGCCGCCCGTCAGTGCTGCCATATTAGTGCCCGTCATTAAAAAAAAAATTAACAGAAACAAACGTATTTTTTATTTTTTTTGTCTTTTTTGTATAAAAAATAAAAATCGCAGTGGTGATCAATAACCACCAAAAGAAAGCTTTATTTGTGGGGGAAAAAAATGACAAAAAATTTGTTTGGGTACAGATTGATTCAAATTGCGATAGCGCTGAAAATTGGCTTGGGCAGGAAGGTGAGTAAGTGCCCGGTATTGAAGTGGTTAATATATCACCAATGTTTTTTTGACCAGGGTGATGTAATCTTTCTTTTTCGTCTCTCTAGTTTATCGTTTTCATCAAAGCATTTGGTCTGCTGTTTTTTATAAAGCGGAGAGGGATTACAACACCTGTTAGTTTTCATTGCTGTCTGTTATGGGTGCAACAGTTAAAAAAACTCACGGTTCGGATCGTTCCTCAGATCAGAGTCACGGATTGGATAATTTTTTTGATCAGCAAAAAAAATAAAACCCCCCCACTGTAATATCCACATCTCCACCATTGCAGTGGCGTCACTAGGGTTGGTGTCACCCGGTGCAAAAAAAAATGCTGCCCCCCCCCCCCCACGAACTATAGTTCCCCCCTCCATCGGTTGCAGACACCCCCCTCCATCGGTTGCAGACACCCCCCCCTCAGTACCGAGCCGCCCCCAGTAGTACAGACAGTAAGTGTGCCGATCCGAAGGGGGTGACCCGTTCGGATCACGGATCAACGGTTATCCGTTGCACCACTACTGTCTGTGCCGCTCTTAAACCCCTTTCACACTAAAACAGAATATGTCATTTTGCTGTGTTTTAGCAGTGCTTTTCAGCCGCTAGCTGGGCTTTTTAAACAAAAACTAAACAAAAAAGGGTCGGTTTTGGAAGCGCTGCTAATTAATTTCAATGGGCAGGGGCATTTTGGGAGTGCAATTTATAGCACTCCCAAGCCGCCCCAAAAATGCCCTGTGGCATCACAGCCTGGTTCCCTACTGCACATGCGCAAATCAAGCAGCCCGTTCTGAGTGGTCCCTGTTGTCTTCTGGGACCAGTGTGTCTCCCAGAAGATAGCGGGGGGGGGGCAGAAGAGGGGCCGGACAATGCGTAGATGGCCGCAAATACTGCAGCAATCTTTTGCCAGAAGTGGGAGAAAATACCTGGATTAGACCGGTATCTGCTCCCCCCCTGAAAGGCGCTAAATGTGACACCGGAGGGGGGGATAAACCAGATTAGCAGAAGTTCCATTTCTGGGTGGTGCTCTGCTTTAAAGAACACAAAGGAGATTCATGTACAAAGTGAACATTTGATGTCCCTCGTCAGTTTTTTTCTTTCCCCCATCTGTGCCTCATTGTGTAGAATCCCCTTATTTTCCCATAGCTAAACAGGAAGTGAGAGTAAATTCCTCCAAGGGAATGTTTCTAGTGTCCCCATTGGAAGATTTGAGGATTTTCCTTTACTTTCGCTTTTGATGACAGGTGTTCTGATCCCTCTCCACTCTTTCCAAAAATAAAAAAGTTTTTTTTCTACATGCGGAAAAAACTTTTTTCATGCCGAAAAATGATCGTGTGTACGCGGCATGAGGTCTAAAGCTGAACAGATAGATTCCTGCTGTGCAAGGATCACAAAAAGGATAACAAAGACAGGTTGATGTAATATTTGAAATATTTAAACTATTTTTATGAATAACTATAAAAAAAATGCAGTTCTTTGTTCTGATTAACCACTTAAGGACCCCTTCACGCCGATATATGTCGGCAGAATGGCACGGCTGGGGACATCAACGTACCTGTACGTTGCCCTTTAAGCCCGGGCGCGTGCACGCCACCCAGTCCGAAGCTCCGTGACCGCGGGACCCGATCTGCGCTGGAGTCCCGCGATCTGTCCCCCGTTCTTCAGTGTGGCGCCGTGATCGATCGTGTGATCCCTTTTATAGGGATACACAATCAATGATGTCACACCTACAGCCACACCCCCCTACAGTTGTAAACTCATATTAGGTCACACATAACCCCTTCAGCAACCCCTTGTGGTTAACTCCCAAACTGCACTGTAATTTTCACAGTAAACAATGCATTTTAAATGCATTTTTTGCTGTGAAAATGACAATGGTCCCAAAAATGTGTCAAAATTGTCCGAAGTGTCGCAGTCACGAAATAAAAATAAAAAAAACCGCTGATCGCCGCCATTAGTAGTAAAAAAAAAAAAAATATCCCCTATTTTGTAAACGCTATAAATTTTGCGGAAACCAACCGATAAAACGCTTATTGCGATTTTTTTAAACAAAAATAGGTAGAAGAATACGTATCGGCCTAAACTGAGGAAAAAAAATGTTTTATATATTTTTGGGGGATATTTATTATAGCAAAAAGTAAAAAATATTGAATTTTTTTCTAAATTGTCGCTCTATTTTTGTATATAGCACAAAAAATAAAAACTGCAGAGGTGATCAAATACCACCAAAAGAAAGCTCTATTTGTGGGGGGAAAAAAAGGACGGCAATTTTGTTTGGGAGCCACGTCGCACGACCACCCAATTGTCAGTTAAAGCGACAAAGTGCTGAATCGCAAAACCTGGCAGGGTCCTTTAGCTGCCTAAAGGTCTGGGTCTTAAGTAGTTAAACTAAAGGAAACAGATTTTTTCCAACTTCGTCATTAAAAACGATGTTGCCCACACACCATCGTTTTTAAAAAATGATGAGCAAAGCGCGGTGACATACAACACGTACGACGGCACTCTAAAGGGGAAGTTCCATTCAAGCTCCCGTCTCATAACTTGCTTCTGAGCATGCGTGGGTTTAAAACTTAGTTTTTAACGTCGTTTTAGCCCACACACAATAATTTTTTACAACCCAAGAATCAACATTTTTTTAAACGACGTTAAAAAATACAACATGCTCGAATTTTTTTTTGGTCGTTTTTCAGAAGATGAAAAACGTTGTGAAGCTCACACACGATCATTTTAAATGATGTTTTTAAAAACTTTTTTTTTTTTTCATGCCGAAAAATGATCGCGTGTACGCGGCATTATACTCACTATACAACATTTGTTGTACAGTTTCCTTTAGATTTGCCAAAACCATGTAGTTCAATGGCCTGTCTGATTGCATACAAATTGAAACTCTTAACCACTTGCCCACGGTGTCATAGTAAAAAGACGTCATGACTTTAAAGATGGATATCTCGGTAACGGCAGCAGCTGCTGCCACAACCGAGATATCCATCTTTTCCGCGGGCAGTGCTGTACACGATAATGGCGGTCCCAGCGGCGGATTCGCCGCAAGATCGCCGTTATCGGTGGCGGGAGAGGCCCCCCCCCTCCCGCCGCTCTCCCGCGCTCTCCGCCGCTTACCGGAGCCGTCGGTAACGGCGGAGGCGATCGGGTCCTCTTGCTGGCTGTGTTGGGATACGAGTGAGGGAAAAATCGCCCCCACCCGTCCCCCACAGCTCTGCTGGGCGGAAGTGACGTCAAAACGTCAGTCCCGCCCAGCGTCTTAAAGAAACATTTTTTTTTTCTGAAATTTGAAAAATGACTTTTTTTTTTTTTTCTTTTTTTGCATTTAAGCCTAAATATGAGATCTGAGGTCTTTTTGACCCCAGATCTCATATTTAAGAGGACCTGTCATGCTTTTTTCTATTACAAGGGATGTTTACATTCCTTGTAATAGGAATAAAAGTGATAATTTTTTTTTTTTATTTATTTCGATGTATAAAATTATAAACTAATTAAAAATAAATAAGAAAACAAAAAAAAAAAATGTAAAACGCCCCGTCCCGACGAGCTCGCGCACAGAAGCGAACGCATACGCGAGTAGCGCCCGCATATGAAACCGGTGTTCAAACCACACAAGTGAGGTATCGCCGCGATCGTTAGAGCGAGAGCAATAATTCTAGCCCTAGACCTCCTCTGTATCTCAAAAAATGCAACCTGTAGAATTTTTTAAACGTTGCCTATCGAGATTTTTAAGGATAAAAGTTTGACGCCATGCCACGAGCGGGCGCAATTTTCAAGTGTGACATGTTGGGTATCATTTTACTCGGTGTAACATTATCTATCACAATATATAAAAGAATTGGGCCAAATTTATTGTTGTCTTATTTTTTTATTCAAAAAAGTGTTTTTTTTTCAAAAAAAGTGCGCTTGTAAGACCGCTGCGCAAATACGGTGTGACAAAAAGTATTGCAATGACTGCCATTTTATTCTCTAGGGTGTTAGAAAAAAAAATATATAATGTTTGGGGGGTTTAAGTAATTTTCTAGCAAAAAAAAATGTTTTAGTCTCGTAAACACAGAATCTGAAAAACAAGCCCGGTGGGCAAGTGGTTAAAGGGGTTGTAAAGGTATTTTTTATTTTTTTTTGCATTAAGGTGAAAATACATCCGACAGCACCGTCGTTTTACTTACCTCACCCCTCGATAGTCCCGCGCTCTTCCCCGTTATTTTCTTCGGTTCCCAGCCTGGTCGTTGATTGGCTAGGTTGGACGGATTGATAGCAGCGCAGCCATTGGCTGGCACTACTGTCAATCACATCCAATAATGCTGAGTGCGGGGCCGAGTGATAGTCGGTGGCTATTCCCGCTGCTGTATCACAGGAGTGTGCTCGCAAAAGCTTTCCACAATGCGAGCTTGCTCGCATGAAGGTGGAAAGCACTTGCGGTAGGGGAGCCATGACAGCCCCCGAGGGACCCCAGAAGACGTGGATCGGGGCCACTGTGTGCAAAACGAGCCACACAGTGGAGGCAAGTATAACATGTTTGTTTTTTAAGATTTTTTTTTTTTTTTTTTACTTTAGTGTCGTTTGACCTCATATTATATGGTTTCGGTAAATCTAAAGGAAAAATTTTACAGAAAAGTGTTTAGTGTGTATCCAGCCTAGCTTCAAAGTCTGGAAAGGGGGAAAGCATGAACACTTCTTTAGCCAGTAAAGCCATTCATACAAGTGTAACAAGTTAAGGGATGGAAAACCCTGCTTCTACCTGCTCCCAGCATGCACTGGCCTTGAGTGCGGAAATTCCTATCCTGTGTCCCAAAGTATTTGAGTTTCCTTAGAAGGCTCATGAAAAATATAGATGTTATGAACATTCACCCTTTAGCCCTCGTTCACATTGAATGCGGCTTTGAAATTGTGCGACTTCATCGGAAATCGTATGATTTCAAAGCTGCATGTCGTTGTGACTTTGAAGACATCTGGGCGGCTTCATGCACAGATGTCTATATGCAAGTGGCACCCGAAATTTCCAAAAGTAGGAACTACTTTTTCAAATTAATGCGGCATCGCAAAGTTGGTGTTGCAGCGGTTTGAACATGGGCGTTGCTGACAATAGGATGCGACTTGTCATGCGATTTGACCTGTGAAATTGCAGTCTAAGTTGCTCCAATGTGAACGAGGGCTTTATGGTACATAGGTATGATCTATCCTAAAAGAAATTCAGTTAATACATGATTTTAGAGCTAGGACGTTGCTGAAGGGGGTGATGGAAATAAATTGCCAGTGCCTGTGTTTTGTTGGGCCTCCTGATATCCATGATTCATGCCTTGATCTATCTGTACATAAAGGAGGGTAATAAATTCAGTTGGGTGTTAAGGGGTTAATTCAGGCTGACCCCCCCCCCCCACATTATTGCTTCCAAACTCCTCCTCCTGTATATGCCCTTTTATGTCTTGTGGGAATGACTGCTATTCTTCCTGAGGGTAATAAATATCAATTTACTGGCTGGCAGGCTCTTTGTCCCAGTTATTTCATCTGGTTGGAGGCGAGAGAATGTAGAGGATGATTTTTTCCTCCCCCCCCATCCACTCCCTGCCCTGTCTGTCTATACAGGCACAGAGCACACTGACACAGACACCTTACAGTCTTATCAGAAACAGCACCAATATGGCAGCTGCCGCTGGCCTGAGCTCCCTCGCTGAGTCCAGCCTGTCCTACGGGGCAACTTAATGGAGACCTGTCAGTAATCGGCCTGGTGGGTGTAGAAGAGGGTTGGCTATCAATTCTACCTCGGTCTGGCAGGCAATAATTGTGACTGATGCCGAGAGTGTCACATGGCCTGTAATAATGCCCAATAACGCATACATTTTTTCATAGACGTACGTAACTAGAAAAACATAAATTCTCTTGATAAATATTTTTTGAGTTATATGTGGCTGAAGCAAAGCTTTAATGGACAGATCAAAAGGAATTTATGAAATAACAGGTTGTGGACGGTCGGATATATAATATATATATGTATATATATGTATGTGTACTGGATTTTTAGATGCAGCAGTATCTGAACTAAGGGGTCCAAATCAGTTCCTGAAAATTTACAGCACATTTTTGCAAACGGGATGGTTCACTGGGGGGGTTAAATTATGTTGTGTGAACACAGAGAAGCAGGACATCAATCTCATTTTTAGAAATCTGTTGTTATGTTTGTACTTTACTGTTAAGTTGCCCAGTGAACCAGTTATGATGAGAACTCCATCCATTACACTTGCCTTTGAACATCTGGTGCCCCCCCCTCCCCCCAGGCTTGCACATCACAGATATTTGTCGGCATTCCGGAAAGTACATCAGCCAATCCGGGATGTATTACATAAAACGTATGTAATTTTCCTGTTTGGGTAAAGGACAGTGGACCTATCATAATAACGTTTGGTTTGCCTCCTGTGTATATACGGTCCTGGCCTTCTCTTACACTGTACTTTCCACTTGTAACTTGGTTAAAGTCTCATTTAAATGTATTTTGTAATTGAATTGGACTAAAACACATAATTTAATCAGGTAATAATGATGCACTATTTTCTTTTTTTTAGACAAGATGGATCCCTAGCAACCTCTGTAGATAGATCACTCGGAGCTCCAAAGGAATACTCAAGGAGACTGATTACCAATCAACTCTGCCTATTCCCACCACGGGAACCTGACACGCTGTGACTACACCATGTTGGGCCGTGAGGATCGCACACAGACCTAACGCCTATACTGTGCCGCGATGAGCAGGTACATTGAACCCCTGGAACTTTCATGGTTGCAATGACACATACATACAGTCATCAGATACTGAGATGTTGAAAACGGTGCTGACTGAAAGCAAGCCATTCTCCATAACTGGACTGCAGACCAAATAATTCCAGCTTAAGATAGCTAAAGGACAGCTAAAACTGATGGCAAACAGAAAGTTGCATCTGTCAGTAAATATTGTTCCAGTAACCACCTATAATTTGCAATAAGTTACTTCCTTAACTCATAGAAATGGTAAAAGTAATTTTATTTGCTCTAATTCTGTAAAACCTAGTTTACCTGGCTGATGCTCTGACTTCAACCCTTTTAGTCAGAGACACAGAACAAGTATGCAGATAAGAAGTCTTGACTTTGTGACTTTTTTGATGTGCATACTTGTCATGGGCCTATGATAAAGTATTTTAGCCAGGGTGTATCTGTATTATAGTCAGGTAACCAGCATTTTTTGAAGGAGATCATAAGTATACTTTCTTGGCTTTTTCTCATGAAAGTGTAATTATTTTGCCCATTTTCTATAGGCATACACGTACCTGTAAATTGTAGATGGCCGTACCATCTAGATACCGTTGTGCTCATAAGTTTACCCACCCTGGCCGAATTTAGTATTTCTTGGCCATTTTTCAGAGAATATGAATGATAAACCAAAAATTTTTCTTTCATTCATGGTTAGTGTTTGGCTAAAGCCATTTATTATCATTCCACTGTGTTTACTCTTTTTAAATCTTAATGACAACAGAAACTTCCCAAATGACCCTGATCAAAAGTTTACATACCCCAGTTCTTAATACCGCGTATTGCCCCCTTTAACATCAATAACAACTTGAAGTCTTTTATGGATGAGGCTCTTTATCTTCTCAGATGGTAAAGCTGCCCATTCCTCTTGGCAAAAAGCCTCCAGTTCCTGGAAATTCTTGGGCTGTCTTGCATGAACTGCATGTTTGCGATTTTCCCAGAGTGGCTCAATGATATTGAGGTCAGGAAACTGAAATGGCCACTCCAGAACCTTCACTGTATTCTGCTGTAGCCAATGACAGGTCGACTTGTCTTTGTTTTTTGGATCATTGTCATGTTGGAACGTCCAAGTACGTCCCATGCGCAGCTTCCTGGCTGATGAATGTAAATATTCCTCCAGTATTTTTTGATAACATACTGCATTTATCTTGTCATCAACTTTGACCAAAAAACTTCCTTGGATGCATGTTCTCAGTCCAAAATCACCAGGGTATGTAAACTTTTGATCAGGATCATTTAGGTAGGCTTCAGCCAAACACTAACCCTGAGTGAAAGAAATGTTTTTGTGTTATCATTCATATTCTCTGAAAAATGGCCAATAAATCATAAATTCTGCCAGGGTATATACACTTATGGGCACAGCTGCATCTGGTTTTGATGTTTTCAGGGTCCCCACCCTCCTTCCCCAGGAGAAATTAAAGGAATTAAAGTCCAACACAAAGAAGGAAAGATTGTCATCATGGCTTCAGCAAATGTGAACATCTGAAAACTCACCCAAATCTGGCGCACATCCTTAAACTAGAGTCCCTGAAAAGTCTAAAAAAAACATTGGGTGGTTTCGTTTTCCAGCACTTTTTGAAAACGAAAATACCAGATTTGGGTGAATGTATCTTTTTGAAGTAATTTTATATGATACACAATACACACTATGGTGTTCTATATTGGAATAGTACAGCTTACTATGAAACTGTCTAAAGTCATGTTTTGTGCCATCCTGTCCCTACAGGTACAAGAAAGAAGAGAGAACAAAATGAATGGCGGCAGTGAAAGTGGAGGAGGAGATAACTATGGAGGGGTTCCAGTGGTCCAGGTGCCTATTGGCTGGCAAAGGAGGGTGGAGCCAGGCACCGTGGTTTACATAAGGTAAAACATAGATATATTTTATTATTATTTTTTCAGTGTTGAAGCAATATCAACCTCATTAGTGTGTGTGTGTGTGTGTGTGTACAGTCAATATATTCAGAAATATTCATTTAAGAAATGTAAAATACCCGAAATTTAAATTGTTTTTGCATTGCAATCAATATGTAAATGCATATGGGAAAATAGTAATTTCTTAGTGGTACAGGACAAAGGAGCTTTAGTCTTTGCCATGGGTTATATGCAGCTACCTTAAGGTGATTGGACAAAAAAGACCTGCAGGGACATGCCCTTTATAACCCCTGGCACATGGTGTATCATGTTGATGTAACAGCAGAGTACGTGACAGGTCTGTGGTCTGGGGCTCTGTTCTTTAAGACCCTTTATGGGATACGTCCATCGTGAAGGGCAAAGCCAGGATGGATCTAATCCTTTACATCTCTATAAGGCCGCGTACACACGACCGAGAAACTCGATGGGCGAAACGCATCGTTTTCCCCGCCGAGTTCCTTGTTCGGCTGACAAACTCGTCGAGCCAAATTTTCCAATTGCCCGTCGAGGAAATACACGCTCTCTTTTTGGCTTGACGAGTTCGACCGTTTTCTCGGCGAAAAGTGTACACGACCGGTTTCCTCGGCAGAATCCGTCTCCCATCGAGTTTCTTGATGAATTCTGCCGAGGAAACCGGTCGTGTGTCTTTCTCCACAGTGCCCTAGTACCGTCTGTTCAGACATTGACCCCAGTCCCTGCCTTCCTTTGGGGATATTGCTCTCCTCTTGGCCGCACACCCTTCCTTCAACTTATCTAGGGTAGAATTTTCTGCCACAATATCTGATTTCATGGGCAGAATGTGGGTCCTTATAGAGGCTGCAGATAACAAGGGTCACAAGCAAGCTCCTCCCAGGGCTGTGGAGTCTGAGTCGAGGAGTCGGAGTAAATTTTCAGTACCTGGAGTCGGCAAACAATGCACCGACTCCGACTCCTACTAAATTTAGATTGTCGGAAGATTTATCTACCGACTCCACAGCCCTGTTTCCTCCTGGGTTGGTCTCTGACTGCTTTTTGCTGCAGATATGCTGCCTAGGGAGGAAATAGAATATCCCCCTCCTACTGAGGACTTAGACCACGAATGGGTCACCTTCAGATTAAATTTCATTCAGGCTTAAAGGCATTATAAACCTGCCTACCTGCAACGTGTGTTTTTCACTTGCGTAAGATGTGCATTGATCATATAGTTTCATGGTGTCATTTGTTGCCCTGTATGCACAGCCTATAGTAGAGTAAATCTTCACATTCCCGTCGGCAGTTTTTATTTGTGTTCAACCATGCAGCATGCTCCATGGCACTGCATAGGTTAATGCATGACCTCTGTAGTGTGAGGACTAACATTTCATGTAAACAAACTGCATGTTCCAAAATCTGTGTCCCTCATTCTAGTGCTCTACAGGTGACATTACTGGATTGCATTAGAACTTGCACATTTGTGATGCAACGAAGAGGAAATGGCAAGGCATGTATTGGCGCTGTGTGACTTGAAACAAGAAATTGCCTGTCCCTGGGAACAAGCTAGATTAGTTTGTCAGACCCTTACTCTCTGGACTAAACGCATGGCCTCAGATCCTAGCTCCATCTTAACAAACCCTTCCATTTTAAAACCAAGGGATTTTACCTTTTGAACCACTATGGCATGAACAACTTGGCAGATACACTTCTCCAGAAGGAGTCATTCATTCCTCCATATGCAGAGGCTTCTTTAGCACAAACGTTGACAAGAAACTCCTTGAGTGTCTACCCTTTGAGAGAGAACGCCGTCCTGGATAAAAGCACATCAAGTAAATCACAGGGGCTGGAGGTACTCTCATACCCCAGAAAAAGAAGGCTTGCTCTTAGTTGCCATCTATTCCTGAAGCTAGGAAAAGTTCCTTTAGGCCACGTACACCCGATCAGTCCATCCGATGAGAACAGTCCGAAGGACCGTTTTAATCGGTTAACCGATGAAGCTGACTGATGGTCTGATGTGCCTACACACCATCGGTTAAAAAAACGATCGTATCAAAACGTGGTGACGTAAAACACAACGACGTGCTGAAAAAAATGAAGTTCAATGCTTCCAAGCATGCGTCGACTTGATTCTGAGCATGCGTGGCTCCATACACCCCTTCTCAGTAATGGGGGGTGCCCCAATTTGTCAATGTGGGGATATCTGTTGGCTTTTGCAACCTTCTGGTCCCAGGAAATGTTATGTCTAGGTCCAGAGTACAATTTCCAGGGGCTGCAAACTGGCATTGTCTCCTCCCCATTTCATGCTCTCAAATTTGCCTGTCTCCCTGCAAAGATGGGCACATCTTCTTGCTGCTGTTGAGCAGCTCCTCTTGCAAGGGGATATCACCCCAGTTCCAAATTAGGAACGCTTACAGGTTGTCTGTTTTGAACTTGTTCACAGCTCTTAGCCAAATGGAGGAGTTCAGCCTAGTCTGGAACTGAAGACTCTCAACTTGTTCCTGTGGGTTCATAAAAGTTCTGCAGCGCATTCTCCATGTTGGTCATTGCATCCCTCCGATAACCATGATGCTGCCTTGCAAATTCTCTTATTTCCTCTTCCTGCAATTTGCAATGGGTTATCCGCACTACTTATTTATCACCCTTCTTTTCAGCCTTTCCATGGCCCCTGGGTTTTCACCATTGCACTTGCCCCAGTCCTAGCTCTACTCTGTTCTCAGACGATGTGCATGGGATACCTGGACAATATCTCGCAAAAGGATCAGTCCTCTCTATCTTTGTGCCAGTGTACAGCAGACAGCGAAGACTCCACAGATTCCCAGTTATATTCTCAACTGTCAGAAGTCATTGATAGAACTGGCTGGAGTACCTGGGCCTGATATTGGGTATGGCCCTGCTCGGGCTCTTGCTGCCCTTGGACAAACCCCTGTCCCTTTTGCTCTCCTTTTTTGGTCCCAGGGTTGAAACTTGTCCCTACCGGAGGGTCTTGTGCCTGATGGTATCCTCTTTTGAGGCACTGCTGTATGCAGTTTCACTCCAGACCATTGCAACTCAACATTCTGGCTGTGTGGAACAAATGGGATGTCCCTGCAGCTTGCTTTTTTTTCTAGCTAGCATCTGAAGGGCGCTGCAGATAACCCACAGTTATTATTACACAGTTTATATCGCTCCAACAGTTTGCGCAATGTTTTACAATATAAATAAAGAATAAAGGGCTCATGTCCTATACTTTACTTCAAGAAACCGTTTTTAGTGGTGAGTCTAAAATCTTAGTTAATACTACTATAAATATACTTTGTTCTGTATTAAAAATATGTAGTAATTGAAAACAGACTTAACTTGCTATTTTGTGCCAATTATAGTAATGTTAATTTTTCTCTATTAGAAATAAAAAACAAAAGTATAGCACCAAGTGAGCAAGTGAATAGCGTGTGTACATGGAAGGGTAAAATAGGCAATTCAAGATTGAATGTAACCGAAACATAGAAGTCCAAAGTGAATAGTAAACATCTATGGAAGGTCCATTAGAGTTCAGAATAAAGTGAAAGTGAACGTCCTTTCTTGGATAATCCGGGATAAATCTTGAAAATACATTCAAAATGGTAAAGTGTTCACGCTTACTAGAGTATAGCATGTGGGTCAAACAGGCACTCTTGAGGGAATGTCCTCAAACAGGAGCTCCCACCACTGGAAAAACGGTAAGGGTTCCACCCAAAGTTGAATGAGGATTGTCAGATATCCATGATGGACTCCAAAACATGCGATGAATCATATCAAATGGTGTGCATGAAAAACAAATGATTTGCATGTAGTATGATACTGTTTGACATGTCATGTTAAAAAAGGGGTATACACTTACAGAAAATCCAATAAAACAAGCTAGTAATTAAAATGGAGTATAGGCAACGATTCCAAGCGCATCACCCGACATGTTTCGTCCCCCTTTTTAACCATGAAATGTCAAACAGTATCACTATGTGTGGATCATTTGTTTTTTATGCACACCATTTGATGTGATTCATCGTATGTTTTGGAGTCCTTCATGGATATCTGACAGTCCTCATTCAACTTTGGGTGAAACCCTTCTTACCGTTTTTCCAGTGGTGGGAGCTCCCGCTTGAGGTCATTCTCTCAAGAGTGCCTGTTTGACCCACGTGCTATACGGTATGTGTGTCCATCAAATCTAGTAAGCGTGAACACTTTACCATTTTGACTGTATTATGCAAGAAACACTGTTCACTTTCACTTTATTCTGAACTCTAATGGACCTTCCATAGTTTATTATTCACTTTGGACTTTTATGTTCTGGTTTTGTCAATTTTGAATTGCCTATTTTACCCTTCCAGGTCCACACGCTATTCACTTGCTCACTTGGCGCCATACTTTTGTTTTTGATTCATTTTTTGCACTGTATGTCTCTAGTGACGTTTTTCTGCTTATTTTGTTCTCTATGCACAGTTTTTTTTCAGTTTTCTCCATTACCTTCTTGATGATACCTGATATTTTGATATATAGTTGCATCTTGGAAATGTATTCAATCTGGTAGAAAAATGCAGTCCTTAAAGATATGTATTTTGGGCACTTTATAAGCATTTTGTTTACATTTTTAGTTGACCTATAGATGTAATATTAAATTTGGCTTTCATTTGTTGATTTTAAAAATTATCTGTCCTATAGTCCAAGTGGTACAGTTCTTACCTCTATGGATCAGTTGAAGACCTACCTCATAACTGATGGGACCTGTAAGTGTGGGTTGGAGTGTCCCCTTAACATCTACAAGGTGAGTGTTGTCAAATGTTCTCCAAATGTACTCATTCTAGGTTTTACTGGAAACAGAATTGTAGTTATACTTCTGCTACTGTTGGACTGGACTCTGGCAAAAGAAGAAAAATCCATGTGCCAGCCCTGGATAACCCTCCTCTACCTATTGTGTATTTTTTTGTTTTTTTGTTTATAGTGTCCTGATATGATGGATGCCTTTTCTTCAGCTTTGCTCTAGCTTTTTTCTTTGATTCTTTAATTTTTCTTCAATCAAGATTTCTTGCTTCATCGCTGCTTGAGCTGGTTTCTGCATGCTAGCTATCAATACCGGCCTTTCCTTGCCATAAGCTTAAAGCGGAGGTTCACCCTAAAAAACATCTATATACCATTAAATCCAGCATACTTTGGATATGTACAGTATGCTGGTATTTTTTTTTTTTTCTGTACATACCGTCTTAACCACTTCAGCCCCAGAAGAATTTACCCCCTTCCTGACCAGAGCACTTTTTGTGATTCGGCACTGCGTCGCTTTAACTGACAATTGCGCGGTTGTGCGATGTGGCTCCCAAACAAAATTGGCGTCCTTTTTTTCCCACAAATAGAGCTTTCTTTTGGTGGTATTTGATCATCTCTGCGTTTTTTATTTTTTGCGCTATAAACAAAAATAGAGCCACTATTTTGAAAAAAATGCAATATTTTTTACATTTTGCTTTAATAAATATCCCCAAAATATATTTAAAAAAACATTTTTTTCCTCAGTTTAGGCCGATACGTATTCTTCTACATATTTTTCGTAAAAAAAATCGCAATTTAGCGTTTGGTTTGCGCAAAATTTATAGCGTTTACAAAAAAGGGGGTCGTTTTATGGCATTTTTATTAATATTTTTTTTTTACTAGTAATGGCGGCAATCACCTTTTTTTTTTCGGTACTGCGATATTATGGCGGACACATCGGACAATTTTGACACATTTTTGGGACCATTGGCATTTTTATAGCGATCAATGCTATAAAAATGCATTGGATTACTAAAAAAATGCCATTGGCAGTGAAGGGGTTAACACTAGGGGGCAGGGAAGGGGTTAAGTGTGTTCCTGGTGTGTTCTGACTGTATGGGGGGGGTGGCCTCACTAGGGGGAATCACTAGGGGGCGGCGATCGCGCCTGCGACTCGGGGGGCGCGCACGTGCCGCCGCCGGCGCGCGCCCCCTAGCGGCCGCAAAAGATAGGACGTAGAGCTACGTGCTCTCGCCTAGCAGTGCCGACCTGCCGCCGTATAACTGCGGTGCGCGGTCGGCAAGCAGTTAAAGTTCTTTTTCACCCGGCTTCCGGCTTCACACTCCTGCGGGGAGTAGGCGTTCCTATGAAGAGGCCAGATGATTGACGTGCGGAAAAGGTGCCTCTCGTGTTCCGAAAATAGCCGAACTGGGACTCGGCTCTTTACGGCGTCTACGCACAGACTAGAAGCCGTGTAGAGCTGACTGCGTATGCGCCGTATAGAGCCGAGTCCCAGTTTGGCTATTTTCGGAACGCACCTTAATCGCACGTCGGTCATCTACGCCTCTTCATAGGAACGCCTACTCCCCGCGAGAGAGAGAAGCCGGGTGAAAAAGAACTTTAAGACGGTATGTACAGCGAAAAAAAAAAAAAAAAGCATACTGTACATATCTGAAGTATGCTGGATGTAATGGTATATAATTGTTTTGGGCTGAACCTCCGCTTTAATAATAGCATGCAATGCCAAGCTGCAGTTTCCAAAGTGAGCAAAATACTTTTTTTGTATTGAGAGGTATGGACTGCAGTGAGAGAAACATCCTTTTACCCCTGTACAAATCATTAGTAAGACCTTATCTGGAATATGCAGTTCATCTTTGGGTACCAGTTCATAAAAAGGATATCAGGGAACCGGAGAAAGTGCAGAGAAGGGCAACCAAACTGATAAGAGGCATGAAGGAGCTCAGCTATGAGGAAAGATTGGCTAAATGTATTCTCTCTTGAGAAGATGAGATTAAAGTGGAATATGATCAACGTGTACAAATACATTAATGGTCCATATAGTGAACTTTGGTGTTGTTATTCACTTTAAGGTCATAACTGAGAACAAGGGGCTTTACGTCTGGAGGAAAATAGATTTCATCTCCAAATACAGAAATGTTTCTTCACAGTAAGATCTGTGAACATATGGAATAGACTCCCTCAAGAGGTGCCTCTGGCCAGCTCAGTAGATTGTTTTAAGAAAGGCCTGGATTCTTTCCTAGATGCACATAATATAACTAGATACTAATATTGATACAGTCATAGTCAAAAATATTGACACCCCTGCAACTGTCAGATAATGCACCACCTTGCCGTAGAAAAATTGTTGCAATTACAAATATTTAGGCATGTTCATGTTTATTTTTGTCTGTATTGGTATGACACAAAGAAGTGAAGAAACAAAAAGCCGCATCTGACACATTCCACACAGTTTCAAAAATGTAATGGACAAAATTATTGGCACCCTCAATTTAATATTTGATAGGCCACCCCATGGAAAAAATAACTGAAATTAATCGCTTCCTGTAACCACCAAGGAGTTTCGTAAACCTCTTTACTGGAAAACAAATTTGCCAACTGCTTCAGGTCAATGGCGTTGCTAGGCCGGTGCGGGGGGTGCGCTCCGCTCCCGGGTGACACCTGCTAGAGGGGTGACACCATCCTGATCCTAACTCTCCCTAGGATGAGGAATGCCCTGACATTTTTTTTTTTTGCCGCTGACTCCGCTGGAATAACACGTCCAGCGCCGCAGCCGTGCCTGGCATGTGTGCGTCCTGCTTCCTCCTCCCCCTACTTCTCTGCTGAGCCAGTGACATCTCACAGACATGATGTTGTCACGATCTCCACCCGGGCGGCGCGGCTGCACGCTATCCCCATCTGAGTCTCCTCTCCAGCTGCAAGTGAGTGCTCCAACAGGTAGGAAGGGAGGAGGGAGGAAAGGGTGACACTGACATCTTACGATGGGATGTCCACTGGCCTGAGCCTGAGGTGAGAGGTGTACACAGACCAGAGGAGGGTGTATGCTGTGTATGTGTATGCTGAGCTAAGGTTTGTTTGTACTGTACTTTCGTAGATGGAGGAGGGGCACAGAGTGTGGAGTGAGGGTGGGGTGTCTATACTAAGTGTAAGGGGGGTTTGTACTTAGTGGAGGGGTCTGTACTTAGTGGAGGGTATGTACTGAGGGAGGGTGGTTTATACTGGTGGAGGGGGGGTTTGGACTGAGGGAGGGGGTATTTACTTAGTTGAGGGGGTCTGTATTTAGTGGAGGGGGGTCTGGACTGAGGGAGGTCTGTACTTAGAGGGGTGTCTAGACTGAGGGGGACTTGGCTTAGTGAAGGGGGTCTGTACCAGGGGAGGGGGGTCGGTACTTAGTGGAGGGGGTCTGTACTGAGGGAGGTTGGTCTGTAATGAGGGGGACTGTACTTAGTGAAGGGGATCTGTACCAAGGGAGGGGGGTCGGTACTTAGTGGAGGGGGTCTGTACTAAGGGAGAGGGGTCGGTACTTAGTGGAGTGTCTCCATTAGGTGGAGGAGGGTCTGTACTTAGTGGAGCGGTGATCTAGACTGACGGAGGGGGGTGGGCTATACTTAGGAAAAAGATGGGTGTATACTGAGGGAGGGGGCCTTGCACTTAGTGTAAGAGGGGCCTTGTAGTGTAAGGGGGGTCAGGACTGGGGAGGGGGGTCTATAGTAAAGGGGGTGTGGTCTGTACTGAGGGGGACTATAGTAGGGAAGGAAGGGAATCTGTACTCAGGAAGGGAATCTGTACTCAGGAAGGGGGTCTGTACTCAGGAAGGGGGTCTGTACTCAGGAAGGGAATCTGTACTCAGGAAGGGGGTCTGTACTCAGGAAGGGGGTCTGTACTCAGGAAGGGGGTCTGTACTCAGGAAGGGGGTCTGTACTCAGGAAGGGGGTCTGTACTCAGGAAGGGGGTCTGTACTCAGGGAGGGGGTCTGTACTATGGGAGGGGGTCTGTACTTAGTGAATGGGGGTCTATACTGGTAGAGGGGATCTGTACTGAGGAAGAGGGGTATATACTGGTGGAGTGGGGTCTGGACTGAGGAAGGGGGATCTTTACTTAGTGGAGGGGTTTTGTACTAAGGGAGGGGTCTGTACTTGTGCAGGGGGGTCTGGACTGAGGGAGGTCTGTACTTGTGCAGGGGGGTCTGGACTGAGGGAGGTCTGTACTTGTGCAGGGGGGTCTGGACTGAGGGAGGTCTGTACTTAGGGGAGGGGGTCTGTATTTAGGGGAGGGGGTCTGTACTTAGGGGAGGGGACTCTATACTGAGGGAGGGGGTGGTCTATGTTGAGAGAGGGTGTCTGAGGGGGACTATACTTAGTGGAGGGGGTCTGTACTTAGTGGGGGGTCTGTACTGAGGGAGGGGGTTTATACAGGTGGAGGGGGGTTTGGACTGAGGGAGGGGTATTTACTTAGTGGAGGGGGTCTGGTCTGAGGGAGGTCTGTACTAAGGGAGGGCATCTGTACTTAGAGGGGGGTCTAGACTGAGGGGGACTTGGCTTAGTGAAGGGGGCCTGTACTTAGTGGAGGGGGTCTGGACAGAGGGGGGGTCTGTACTCAGTGGAGGGGAGTCTGTACTGAGGGAGGGTGGTCTGTACTGAGGGGGGGGACTATACTTGGTGGAGAGGGGGGTTTGTACTGAGGGAGGTGGTGGTCTATACATAGTGGAGTGGGGGGGCCTATACTAAGGGGTAACTATAGTTAGTGTAGAAGGGGGGCTGTACTAAGGAGGGGGGTCTATTCTTAGTGGAGAGGGGGGGTCTGTCCTGAAGCTGGACTATATTTGGTGGAGGGGTGACACCATGATTTACCGCACCGGGTGACACCAACCCTAGTGACGCCACCTCTTCAGGTCTCTCAGACTAGAATGTTTTCTTTTCCCAACTGCTGTTTTAAGATCTCTCCACAGGTGTTCTATGGAATTTAGGTCTGGACTCATTGCTGGCCAGTTCAGTACTCTCAAGCACTTTGTCTTAAATCATTTCTTAAACCATCATGTGTGTGATTTATATGTCAGTATTAGTAGCTAAAGTTGATCCAGAGAAATCCGATTGCCTCTTGGGTGATCAGGAAGGATTTTGTTTCCCCTGGTAAAGCAAATTGGATCATGCTTTTATTGTATTTTTTCTTTTTTTTTTTTGCCTTTCTCTGGGATCAACTGTGGCTAGAGGATTATATACAGTGTCTTGCAAAAGTATTCACCCCCCTTGGCATTTTTCTTGTTTTGTTGCCTCACAACCTGGAATTAACGTGGATTGTTTGAGGATTTGCATCATTTTAATTTACAGAACATGCCCACAACTTTTGAAGATTTTTATTTATTTTTTTATTGTGGAACAAGCAACACATAGGACAAAATAACAGAAAAAGTCAATGTGCATAACTATAAAGTCAATACTTTGTAGAGCCACCTTTTGCGGCTATTACAGCTCCAAGTCGCTTTGGATAATTTTCTATGGGCTTGCCACATCTTACCACTGGGATTTTTGCCCATTCCTCCTAGCAAAACTGCTCCAGCTCCTTCAAATTGGATGGTTGGTGCGTCTTGCCACAGATTTTCTATTGCATCGACGACTGGGCTTTAAATAGGCTATTCCAACACATTTACACGTTTCCGCTTAAACCACTCAAGTGTTGCTTTAGCAGTGTGTTTGGGGCTATTGTCCTGCTGAAAGGTGAACCTCCATCCTAGCCTCAAATCGCACACATAGCGGTACAGGTTTTGCTCAATAATATCCCTGTATGTAGCACCATCCATCTTTCCCACAACTCTGACCAGTTTTCCAGTCCCAACTGCTGAAAAACATCCCCACAGCATGATGCTGCCACCACCATGTTACGCTGTGGGGATGGTGTTCTTTATGTGATGTGTTGGGTTTGCACCAGACATAAAATTTTCTTTGATGGCCAAAAAGTAACATTTTAGGCTCATCAGACTAGAGCACCTTCCTCCATACGGTTTGGGAATCTCCCACATGCCTGTTCGCAAACTCAAAACGTGCCACTTTGTTTTTAACTGAAAGTAATTACTTTCTTCTGGCCCTCTGCCATAAAGGATTATGCAGATTCTTCAGCCAGTGGTTTCTCTTCCCTGCAGTAGATATGGACAGTGTGAGCACTGGGAAAGGGGAGTATAAAATCTTTGCAGGGAACACGTTAATATTTCCTCATTGATTTTAGCAACAGTCCAACTATAATGCCACGTACACATGATCATTTTTCGGCATGAAAAAAACGTTGTCTTTCAAAAATGTAATTTTAAATGATCGTGTGTGGGCTACAAATAATTTTTCAGATTCTGAAAAACTACCAAAAAAGAATTCGGACATGCTGAATTTTTTAACGTTTAATGTAGTTTTTCGGGTTGTAAAAAATGATCATGTGTGGGCTAAAACAACGTAAAAAACCTGCGCATGCTCAGAAGAAAGTTATGAGATGGGAGCGCTCTTTCTGGTAAAACTACTGTTCATAATAGAGTAAACACATTCATCACGCTGTAACAGACAAAAAAGCACGAATCGTCTTTTACTATCAAGGAATCAGCTAAAGCAGCCCAAAGGCAAAAGGAACTTCCCCTTTATAGTGCCGTCGTACGTGTTGTACGTCACCGCGCTTTGCTAGATCATTTTTTTAAAACGATGGTGTGTCGGCAACATCGTTTTAATGATGAAGTTGATGAAGTTGGGAAAACGTTGTTTTTTCGACATGCTGAAAAACAACGGTTTTTTTTTCATGCTGAAAAATTGCGTGTACGCGGCACGAGTCACAAAATATGCAGATATAGGTAAGCAGAAAAATATATATTAACTTGTTCTCTTATTCGTTTGTCTTTTACACATTGAAAATGTTTTTATGAAATATAGACGGCAGTGATGCAAATGAGTGTCACAAACAGAAAACTTCCCAGTACACACACACAGTACAGTGTTGTTTTTTTTTTTTCCTTACTGCCTACCATTTACTTAAAGTGATGCTAAACACACACAGTTTAACTTATATTGTCCCTTCTCTTTCTGCATGTGAATGATGGCACTGTAATTACTTTAATAAAATCTAAGTACCTGTTTCCTAATCAATATACAGCTGTCACACGACCCAGCTCTTTCCCAGCCTGTCTGTAGGGAAACATAAGCAGGAGGACTGCTCTCTGTGAGATTTATTCTCTGTATTTGTCATTTTTATCATTGAAAGCAAAACCAAAAGAAAATCACAAATTTTGAGTTGTCCCCAGAAAAGTGTTAGAGGGGAAATCCTTCCAATGGGGTCGCTAGTTCTGATGACCTGGGGGTCTTCAAGGAATTCCCTTAATTTACAGAGATTTCCCTTATCGTCTTTCAGGACAGCACCTTGAGAGCGTGGCTCCACCCACTTGACAGGAAACACACCTCCACCAAACTTCTTAAAAGGGAGGTTCCCTCCACTTATCAGTTTTTGTGTTTCCTCCGGCGGGAACACATGTGGGGGTTAGGAGCTCTCCAGGTTTCCTGGAGAGGTTTTTTTCTTTCTATCTCCCTACTCCACCTTTTTTTCTACCTACCTCAGAGAGTCTGTTCCTCCCATTCACGGGTTAGAGAGTGCCTTGTGCATGGGCTCCTTCTCCCTCATCAAGTGCTCAGTGAGCCAGGACTGCTCCAGGACGCTGCCCCCCTGGCTAGGTACTCGCGCGGACGTTCCTTTACTTTTTTCCGTCCAAACCGACGCCGGCGCCATCTTGGGAAGGTCAGCTGGTGACTTCCTTACTCCAGCTGCTTCCCCCGGAAATGAGGTAACCGGAAGGGGCGGGGTTCTTGCGAGCGGGCGCGTCATTTCCACCCGGAAGCGCTGAGGGAGGAGGGAGGAACGGGTCTGGTGCCTTATTAGTTGGTTCTGGTCCGGTGCCGCGGCACTAGTGGAGTCCGGAACCGGCGTTCTGCCACCAGCATCACGCTACTGCCCTCAAGCATGGAAGGGGGATCCGCAGCGAGTGGGACAGGCACTGGCACCAGCAAGACCCAGGTAAGGGGTAGACTTGTGTTCTACCCTTAGTTACTAGGAGGTCTCTCTCCAGCTCTCTCTCTCTCTCTCTCTCTTGGGGGGAGTGAGTGGCTTTTTTTCCCCCCTGGTGGCGGGAGCCTGTTTGGGCACGTGAGTGTATAAAGATCTCTCACTGTGCACCTTTGGTGAGCACCTTGATGGGTTGTTCAGGTTATCTCACATGGTTGGTTTTTTGTTTTTCCCCTTTTGTTTCTTTTCCTTATCAGGCCAAAGGCTCTGAACCCGGAAACAAAAAGAAATGTCCTTCATGCAAGGCTAAACTTTCTGAAGGATGGAGAAAAGCTTTATGTCAATCATGTGTTGACTCCTTGGTGAAAGAAGAAGCTTCTGCTGCCTGCAGCGACATAATTGCTTCTGTAAAGAAGGAGTTGGATGCTACGATTCAATCCTTTAAATCTTCACTCATGAAACCATCTGTGAGCCAAGCCTCTACCTCACAATCCTCACAAGACTCACCTTTAGTTCCTGTAGTGGAGGCAGAAGAGAGTCCTCTGAACCAGGACGGTCCCCCTCCCTCACATTCCCAGGAATCGGAAGAGGAGGAAGACGAATTAGAAAATATATCTTCTAAATATAAGTTGTCTTTGGACCAAGTGGATGACCTCCTTAAAGCTGTGCATGCAACTTTGGGCTTGGAGGAGGAGCGCAAAGAGCTATCCTTACATGACAGGATGTATGCGGGTCTCTGTGAGCCCAAAATACGTACTTTTCCTGTTCATTCTGTGATTTCTGACTCAATCATGAGGGAATGGGCTGATCCAGAAAAGAAACCTTTCTTTGCTAAAGCTCATAAAAGAATGTTTCCGTTTGATGAGGATCCAGCAGCTCTTTGGAATAAGACTCCAAAAATTGATGCAGCCTTTTCTCGGGTCTCAAGGTCTTCGGACCTGGCGTTTGAGGACATGGGGATTCTTAAGGAACCCATGGATAAGAAGATGGACCAGCAGTTAAAGAGGGCCTGGCAATCCATCTTAGGCAACCTTAAGCCAGCAATGGCAACCACCTGCGTCTCCAGAAACATGGAGTACTGGCTGAGCCAGCTTAAAGCTCATATTATAGCTGATTCCCCTAAGCAGGAAATCTTAGATTCCTTCTCTACCCTGTCTGCTGCGGTAGCCTATGTCTCAGATGCGTCTGCAGAGTCTATCAGGATGACAGCAAGATCTGCGGCCCTTACTAACTCAGTAAGAAGGGCCTTATGGTTAAAGACCTGGCCCGGGGACACAGCGTCCAAAAACAAACTGTGTGGAATCCCTTTTCAGGGGGGTTTTTTGTTTGGTCCTGAGTTAGATACAGTACTCGATAGGACCGCAGACAAGAAAAAATCTTTCCCGGCCAAAAAGAAGGGTCAGTCGGGTAAAAAGTTTTTTCGTCCCCCAAGGGCTCAACAACAGAGTAAGCCTCAAGAGAGGAAAAAGGTCTGGTCAGGGCAGAGGGGAAAGGGCAAAAGCAATGTCCTTTTCAATCCTCCTGCGACAACCAGCAAAACCCAGTGACAGCCAGTTGCAGGTAGGGGGGAGACTTCAACGTTTCCTCCCTTTTTGGGCCAGCATAACAGAAAATCAGTACATTCTCGCTATGCTGTCTCTAGGCTACAAGATAGAATTCTCGGACCCTCCCCCAGAGAGGTACCTTCTGACAGACTTACCAGGAGATATTGTCAAGTCCCTAGCCATGAAGAACCTTTTAAAGGATCTGAGGAAGCAGGGGGTTGTAATCCCAGTACCAGAGGGGGAGCTTTACCAGGGGTTTTATTCCCATGTATTTATGGTAAGAAAACCGTCCGGAAGCTTCAGACTCATTCTCAATCTAAAGCCTTTAAACAGATCAGTCCTATACGAAAGGTTTTGCATGGACTCAATCTTTACGGTAAAAAACCTGTTAACAAAGGGTTGCTTTATGGCGTCTATCGATTTGAGAGACGCCTATCTGCATATCCCCATAGCTCCCCAATCCCAAAGATTTTTGAGATTGGCAGTAAACATGGGAAGGGAGGTCGTGCACCTTCAGTTCAGGGCCCTCCCCTTCGGCCTCTCCTCGGCCCCAAGAATTTTTACAAAAGTCATGGCAGAGGCTCTTGCTCCGCTCCGCCTTCAGGGTATAGTGGTAGTTCCATACCTAGACGACCTACTCTTCTTTGCTCCCTCCAGGGAGAAATTACTGGAGGATCTCGGAAGAGCTCGCAGCCATCTAGAGGCTTTGGGTTGGATCATAAATTTGGAAAAATCAAATTTCAGCCCAACCCAAGAGGCACAATTTCTGGGGTATCGGATAAGCTCAGTAGAGCAAAGAATTTTTCTCCCAGAGGACAAAAAACTAAAGATAGAAGGGGTCGTTGCCTCCTTACAGACAAATCTAGAGCTGTCCATCAGACAGGTAATGTCAGCCCTAGGAACCCTTACCTCATCTATGCCAGCAGTGCAGTGGGCAAGACTGCACTTCAGGCCCCTCCAGAGCTTCCTTCTGAAGGTGTGGGATCGCAGGACAGAATCTCTGGAAACAAAAGTAAAGATCCCCTCCAGAGTGAAACGGTCACTATGGTGGTGGAGAAGTCAGACCAATCTGTCAGCAGGCCTGTCTTGGTCATTCCCAGTAGAAAGAGTGGTAACAACAGATGCCAGTCTATGGGGATGGGGGGCACACTTGGGTCAGAACTATGTTCAGGGAGTTTGGTCCCAGTCAGAAGCAGGAAAATCCTCCAATTGGAGAGAGCTAAGGGCTGTAGCCTTAGCTTTAGATGTCTTCTCCGCAGACCTTCAAGGTGCCCATGTTCAAGTGTTCTCGGACAATGCCACTACCATAGCTTACTTAAACAGGCAAGGAGGCACAAGAAGCAGATTACTTCAGCTTCTCGTCTTGGGCATCCTAAACTGGGCAGAAAATCATTTGCTGTCCTTATCAGCGGTCCACCTCAAGGGCACTTCAAACATAGTAGCAGATTTTCTAAGCAGAAAACGGATTCAGGAAGCAGAATGGACCCTAAATCCGGAGATCTTCAGGTTAATCACCCAAGCCTGGGGCCTACCACAAATAGATCTATTTGCGTCAAAAGAAAATACGCAACTGCCAGCCTATTTCTCCATTTACAGAAACGACAGTTCCCAGGGAACAGATGCGTTAATACAGCCTTGGAAGTTCCAACTGGCGTACGCCTTCCCTCCTTTTCAGCTAATACCGTTAGTGATAAGGAGGATTCAGAAGGAGAAAACGGAAGTAATCTTAATCACCCCATTCTGGCCAAAAAGGGCTTGGTTTACCTCCCTTCTTCGAATGGCGGTCAAACCACCTTGGCGACTACCGCTTCGACAGGACCTACTTCTGCAGGGGCCAGTGTGCCATCAGGGGGTGTCCTCTCTAAACCTCACAGCGTGGTATCTGAGAGGCAGTTATTGATACGGAAAGGTCTGTCCCGACCACTGGTGACTACCTTACTTACTAGTAGAAAGCTGGTTACCAGAAAAATCTATGAAAAATACTGGAAGGTTTACAACTCCTGGTGTCACTCGTCTAATAGAGTGGTAAAGAACCTAGTATCAGTGTTGGAATTTCTTCAGGTTGGGGCAGAAAAGGGCTTATCAAGCAGTACACTCAAAGTACAAACAGCCGCATTAGGAGTCTTTCTGGAAAGGCCGATATCCTCAGAACCTTTGGTTGTCAGATTTTTCAGGGCACTCTCTAGGTCCAGACCAGCTCCTGTACGACACTTCCCGAGTTGGGATTTATCAGTAGTTCTGCGGTCTTTGACGAAAGAGCCCTTTGAACCTTTACAAGATGTCTCTCTGAAGTACCTTACTCTCAAAACCGTATTCTTGGTGGCAATTACAACAGCCAGAAGGATTGGCGAACTGCACGCCCTGTCAATAAAGAAACCCTTCCTATCCGTCTTCACGGACCGGATTGTACTAAAGACTGATCCAGCCTTTCTACCAAAGGTGGCGTCAAGCCTTAATAGGGCGCAGGAAATCGTCATTCCAACCTTCTGCTCCAATCCATCAGGGGAAAGGGAGCGACAATTTCATATGTTGGATGTGAAAAGAACGTTACTACATTACCTCGAAGTGACCAAGGATTTTCGATCCTCAGACTCCTTGTTCATACTTTTCTCAGGAAAAAGGAAGGGCCACCAAGCATCTAAGGGGTCAATTGCTAGATGGCTAAGAACCGCTATTCTGGAAGCCTATTCCCAAGCAGGACTATCTCCCCCGCTGGGCATTAAAGCACACTCTACTAGAGCTCAGGCCACTACATGGGCAGAAATAGCTGGTGCCACCCCAGATCAGATCTGCAAGGCGGCTACGTGGTCAAGTTACCTTACGTTTGTCCGTCATTATAGACTGGATCTTCTGTCAGCAAGCGATCAGGCTTTTGGCAGAAAGGTCTTGCAAGCTGTGGTCCCTCCCTAGAAGTGGGTAAGTCTCTATTATCCTCTCAAGGTGCTGTCCTGAAAGACGATAAGGGAAAAGTCAAGTTAGTCTTACCGGTAACTTGTTTTCCATGAGTCTTTCAGGACAGCGGCAACCCGCCCTTAATGTTTTTAGGAATATTATACTGTGACTAACCATACTCTGTTTATGTGTTCCAGTTTGGGCCGGAGGTTTCTCTACTACTACTGATGATAAGTGGAGGGAACCTCCCTTTTAAGAAGTTTGGTGGAGGTGTGTTTCCTGTCAAGTGGGTGGAGCCACGCTCTCAAGGTGCTGTCCTGAAAGACTCATGGAAAACAAGTTACCGGTAAGACTAACTTGACTTTTCCTCTTGCTTTCTATCTGGTTTTGGGACAGGAAGTCAAGGGAAATCTCTGCAATGGAACACAGATGGCTAGAAAATTCTTCAGGGGTTATAATCCTCCATTGCTCTATTCAAAGTGGAAAAAAGTTTATTAGTACTTTAACATCAATACACTGTTTTAAGTTGTGATATACATATATATATTTGAAATCAAATCTTTAATATTTTTTGTCAATAACATTGTGTGGGCGGATTTCCGCCCCTCCACCCTGTGTCTTTAGAATAAGAGGGAGGTGAAGCCTCCATCAATCTACACGTATTATGCCACCCCCTTGTGTTTAGCTGGTTAGTGGGCATGGAGGAGGAGGGAGGGAGTGGGCTGTAATTTTCCACTGTGTATACGCTCTCATGTGTGACTACAGTCACATGGGCTGCTCAGATGTGATAGAGAGGAAATGCTCAGCATAGAAACTTGCTGAAATCTGAGCATGTGAAGAGTTACCACCACAGCTGCAAAATCCCTAGCTGAATGGGGAAGGCATAAGGAGAAGATGGATAACAGCTGGATCAACCAATTTTTTTTTTTTGCAGAATACAGAAAATGAATGAGTTATAAACGGCATGTAATACACCATTCATTGATAGTTTTTTTTTTTATAAGGTGGGTTTAGTGACACTTAAAGGAAGCCATTAGTGGAGACTATGATTACGGTACTTATCTGAAAATTGTTGCTTGGCTGTTTAAATACTTTAGGTCTGGGGTCTCAAAACCCTGGCCCACTTGCATGTTTTGTCTGGCCCGCAGCTAACCCAGACTCGGCAAAACATAGCATTGCCGATCTGCTGCCTTTTAAAAGCAGCTGGTTTTATCGGCAGTATTTCCCCCCACACCCTCCCATGCTGACACTGTGCTGAGGATTGCCTGCTGGGACCGCCCATGTCCAACAAACAAATGTGCTGAAGACTCTGCTGAAGACAGGCACAGGAGACTCTGCTGAAGACAGGCACAGGAGACTCTGCTGAAGACAGGCACAGGAGACTCTGCTGAAGACAGGCACAGGAGACTCTGCTGAAGACAGGCACAGGAGACTCTGCTGAAGACAGGCACAGGAGACTCTGCTGAAGACAGGCACAGGAGACTCTGCTGAAGACAGGCACAGGAGACTCTGCTGAAGACAGGCACAGGAGACTCTGCTGAAGACAGGCACAGGAGACTCTGCTGAAGACAGGCACAGGAGACTCTGCTGAAGACAGGCACAGGAGACTCTGCTGAAGACAGGCACAGGAGACTCTGCTGGGAACCCTCTCTGCGGATGATGGGGAGAATCTGATGGGGGACGCAGAGGTGCAAGGAGACTCTGCTGGGAACCCTCTCTGCGGATGATGGGGAGAATCTGATGGGGGACGCAGAGGTGCAAGGAGACTCTGATGGGGGACACAATGTGCAAGGAGACTGATGGAGGACATAATGTGCAAGGAGACTCTGATGGGGGACATAATGTGCAAGGAGACTCTGATGGGGGACATAATGTGCAAGGAGACTCTGATGGGGGACATAATGTGCAAGGAGACTCTGATGGGGGACATAATGTGCAAGGAGACTCTGATGGGGGACATAATGTGCAAGGAGACTGATGGGGGACACAATGTGCAAGGAGACTCTGATGGGGGACACAATGTGCAAGGAGACTCTGATGGGGGACACAGATGTGCAAAACGATCCATGTAAAATATATTAATAATATATTTTAAATTTTATTGATAACTGGATTTTTTTTCGGCCCCCGAATACTTGTAAAATCTACAATGTGGCCCTCATGTTGAGAAGTTTGCAGACCCCCTGCTTTAGGTCACAGAACCAAAGCAAACATACAGCAAGTAGCAACTATTTGCACACTTGGGGCATACGACTCTGATAAAAGGGACCATGGATCAGTGTGATAGCCAGGCAGTCAGCATTTTCAGAAGTAGAGGTCAGCAGTGGCAGCTTCTATACTTTCCTCAACTAAAAAATGTAATATCTAATTTTAGCTTAGTCTCTTCATTGCTACCCTTATTGTTTTTGTTTTCACTTATATAAAAGTAATATTTATAATTTATTCATTGCATTAGTTGGGTTGCAGAAACTCAGTGACATTTTTTATTACCCACAGGTTTTTAACTTTGATCCTAGAGCAGTGGTGAAGAGGCGTAGCGCAGAAGACGTAAAAGCTGAAGAGGACATGACCAAACTCTGCAATCATCGTAGGAAAATTGTAGCCCTTGCTACTTTGTACAAGAGCATTGAAAGTACTCCCCTTGCACTACAAAATCAAGCTGCTGGTGTGTATTTCTTATGTTTCTATCAACTTGTCTTCTGGCTTTTATTGAAAACATGAAATTACGTGAAAACTGTTCACACATTTAGATTTGTCCTAGCCATCATCTGCATCATGGAGGAAATCTCCTCTTCCAAACCGCAGTGTAGCTCTGACTGCAGCTACTATTTATAGAAGCTGATTTCAGAAACAAAGTCAATCCATAGTGGCTGTTCATCCGCCACCAGTAAAATAGTAGAAATGATGTACAGAGATTTATGGGAGGCCTGGATCAAGCCATGTCTGAGCAGAAACAAATTCCATTTTAAAAGAAAAATTAAGTTTCCTTTGACAGAAATAATTGCACTTTAAAAGAAGAATGAAAGGTTTGCGAAAAGTTCATAAAGCTTCCCCCTTTTCACAATTCCTCCAAATATTGGCCATTCTAAATTAAGCTAATGCTCATCGTCTAAATGCCTTCTTAATGCAATAATGTTATTCAGGGCATAATGGCTGAAGGATACTTCCTGCTAAAGGGTGACAACGCTCTGTCTGTCAATTGTGCTCATTTGTTGTCGCATTGTAACCCGGCCTAAAAAAAAATAAAAAATGTTGCTTTCTTCTTTTTTTTTTTTTTTTAGGAGCCTGTAAAGCATTGCATCTATGATCAGCAGATCGTGGGTGCAGTGTCGGGCTCCTGCAGACTGTCTGTACCTCCGATATGGGCAGGCAATTGCTGAATGACAGGGAGATTAATGAACTACCTAGAGCGCATATCAGCACCCTGGTAGTTCATTGAGAAATACAAGCCATAAACCGCTAAGGCTAATGTTACTTGTAGTTCACTAATCGCTTGCCAATCGTATAACCTACATTTATGGAGGTAAGGCGGCTCGGCTGCGCCAGATCATGTACTTATATGTGATCTGGGGAGAGGTTTGTGGGGTACACTTGCGCTGCTGCCAGTGACCCAGTTATGCCGTGATTAAACACCATAGATGGGTGCTGGCCAATGGATTACCGCCAACACATGGCAATCGTCATGAATTTACACAAGACAGAGGCTTGTCCTGCCAGCGGGGAAGAAATTGATTTTCTTTCCCCACAAAGCAGGGAATAAAATCTGTAACTTCCCCTAGTAAAAGCACCTAACTCGCTACACCAAAACACTAGCTAGACACACATTTAACCCTTTGATTGCCCTAGATGTTTACCCCTTTCTCAGCCAGTGCCCTTGGTACAGTGACGGTGCATATTTTTAGCACTGATCACTGTATTGGTGTCACTGGTTACCGCGATTTGCATTTATTATGTTGGGCTAATTTGTTGGGCAGACTAAAAAACACAAATCGTGGCAAAAACGCACTACATGCTTTTTTGGAGCTTCTCCACTGCAGTCTGTGGAACCAAAAAAGTGCGTTTCTGCAGAAAGCGCCAAAAAAGCATGGGAGTGAACCATGCCTTAGTGTCCAAATCTCAGCCACAATTTCGCAGTCCTGCTATAAGTCGCTGATCGCTATGATTGCTAGTAAAAAAAATAATAATGTATAAATAAATACAAATTCCAGTATATACAGCAAGGCTCAAAATTTCAAGTCCTGAGCTACTAGCCAGGTCTCAAGGTGTACTTGCCACCAGTTGCCTCGCCCAACCTCCTACCATGTCCCACCCCTAATGCCGCCCCTAGACACCCACTTATAAATTATCTCATGAAATGACACTTAAATGTTTTATGCAGAATTAAGTTATAAAAATAACGAACAACTTTATCCATGCCCAAAAATGCAGCCTGCCCATGTCCAATGCAGGACGTGTCCCCAGTGCAGCCACGTGTCCCCCATAGCAGCCTACCTGTGCTGGCTGAGAGGAGAGGAGCCGGCGCCGCCTGGTTGTTCAAAGCGTGGGGAACATAACAGCTTTCAATTCAATAGCTGTGTTTCCCGCCACGCGCAGTTATATACAGCCCCCCCCCCCCCTGTCCAGGAAACTTTGATAGACAGCTCACCCGTCCAATCCTGGGATGGGTGATCTGTCTATCAAAGTGCCCGGACAAGGGGGAGGGGCTGTATATGACTGTGCGTGGCGGGAAACACAGCTATTGAATTGAAAACTGTTATGTTCCCCACGCTTTGAACAGCCAAACGGCGGCGGTGGCTCCTCTCCTTGCTCGCCCCCCTGCTCCCAGGCAGCCCACACTCGCCATCCCTCAAAATTTACTCGCAAAATGCGAGCAGGCGAGTGTAAATTTTGAGGGCTGTATACAGTACCTTGAAAAAGTATTCATACCCCTTGAAATTTTCCTCATTGTGTTATGTTACAGCCAAAAACGTTAAAGAGGAAGTAAACCGTCTGAAACATATCCTCAAAAAAAAAAACTGCAAGAGAAAGGCATAATGAGCTAGTATGCATAGCATACTAGCTCATTATGAATTACTTACCTGAGATCGAAGCCTCCAAAACGACTCTTGTTTCTCCGCTCCGCCATTGATACCTGAGTTACTTCCGGGTATCGCGGCTCCGGCGCTGTGATTGGCCGAAGCCGCGATGACAACACTCTCGCACATGCACGCAAAATTTGTCTGTGACAACACAATCACCCTCACGAATGGCACGCTTGGTGCACCTGCGCCGATGCGCGCCGCAGACATCGGTGCAGTCTTTTCTGCAAATATCTCCTAAACATGTAGGTTTAGGAGATTTTATTTTGCACCTACAGGTAAGCCTTAATCTAGGCTTACCTGTAGTTTAAAGTGGTCTGTATGGGTTTACAACCACTTTAATGGATTTTATTGGGATTTTATGATAGACCAACACAAAGTAGCACATAATTGTGAAGTGGAAGGAAAATGATAAATGGTTTTCAAAATCTTTTACAGATATCTAAAAAGTGTGTTTTCAGCCCCCTTAACTCTGATACCCCTAACTAAAATGCAGTGAAACTAATTGCCTTCAGAAGTCACCTTGTTGGTAAATTGAGTTCACCTGTGTGTAAATTATTCTCAGTATAAATACAGTTGTTCTATGAAGTCCTCAGATTTTTGATAGAGAAGCTTAGTGAACAAACCACATCATGAAGGCCAAGGAATACACCAGACAGGTCAGGTATAAAGTTGTGGAGAAGTTTTAATGCAGGGTTAGGTTACAAAAAAAAAATCCCAAACTTTGAACATCCCACAGAGCACTGTTAAATCCATCATCCGAAAATGGAAAGCTTATGACACAACTGCAAACCTACCAAGACGTGAGTAATAGTGATGGTGTTGCGCTGTAATTATAGGAAATTGTGTAAACTTACCGTATACTATAAATAACATGATATGTACAAAATACTTCATAAAAAAAGATAAATATATATGCATTGCTTCTATAATATCCATAAACTCAAGTGCCAATAAAGTGGCTATTAAAAGTATTGAAATAAATAAAGTCCCAGTGTTGTCACTATGAATCCAAAAGCGCAGCTACAATAAAGTGCTCTAATTCTTCCACTTTCCTAAAAGTGATTGGTGTCTCTTCTTATAGTGTGTATGACTAAAAAGAAAGGACTATCAAACAGTGAATCTCCAAGAGAGGAGGAGATCCCGATCGATAAAAGGAGCTACTATTGGTAATAATGGGTCATACACGCTAATATGTAAAAATATATATAAATTTATTCAACATGAATTAGAACCTCCCAAGCCTAATAAGGTGGCTAAATTGGCCAATAACATATAGGTCTCAAGAATGACAAACAATAGTACATTAGTAAGCAACCAGCTCACTGTGTACGTGTTGGTTACCAACACACAAGGACAAATACAGACATACAACAAAAGTAAAAAACAGATGTCCAGACATGTGTGTGCGCACTGATTGGAATTCCCAGCGGTAATAATACCGCAATATAATAATGAATCAAATATATGTATATATGGGAATAAATAGTGTGTATGACACCTCTGTGCTCACAAGCCTCTCACCTTACTTTATTGCAGCTGCACTTTTGGATTCATAGTGACAACACTGGGACTTTATTTTAATACTTTTATTAGTCATTTTATTGGCACTTGAGTTCATGGATATTATAGAAGCAATGCATGTATATTTGTCTTTTTTTATGAAGTATTTTGTACATATGTTATTTATTGTATAAGTTGTGACAGGAAGTCAGGTAAATGTGTGTGTGTTGTCACAGACGGGAGATATGATTCTGCCTTGTTTAGACAATACACCAATTACTATTGGGGGTCCGCTGTAGAAATGGCCAGAGAGGTTTGGGGAGTTAGAAGCCTTCAGCTGTTCAAAATGAAGCAATTAAAGCCCCTATAAAAATAGCCTAAGGATAACGACTGATTGCTGCATCCTGGGGGCTTTGTGAGTGAAGGAGCAGACACAAGCACTTCTGAAGAGGTGAGGTGCTGATGGATATTTCTGTGTGAGAAATATCGGAGACTTTTTTTGTTGTTTTCTGCTGTAGGACCAGCAGTGTCTGCCCAGCAGTAGGCTGTGCCAGACTCAATAGGTAGGTTCCTGTGTTGGGAAAGTAGACGCCCCAAGTGGCAAGGGTTTATTTTATGTTTTGTTTTGTTTATGCTGTTTTGATGCTTGGACGTGTATCCCGCAAGATGGAAAAATAAACCATATCATTTGTTTTCACTCATCCTCAAGTGCCTTTTTGTACAGTTCAACGTGTAGTGAACCCATCCAGGGGGTCACACACACCCGCTACTGAGTTAATCCCTCACAAAGTTTACACTATTTCCTATATTGACAGCGCAACACCATCACTATTACTCATGTCTTGGTAGGTTTACAGTTGTGCCATGCGCTTTCTATAAATTACTGCTGTAAGGTAACAGCATTGGGTGAAGATTACTCTCCTAAAAGGAATCCTTGTGTCTCCACTTAATTCTGGGGATCTCTGTGCAATGGACACAGCCCTTAGAACTGGACAAATGGAAATACCTCCTTAAAAGTGATCCTGGGGTTCAACCTGATGGTGGTATATAAAGAAAGGGGTCTCTGATAGTGTATACAAAAAAAAGGTTGTATGCCCCAGGAAAGTCCAAGAATGAAATGTCCCTGGGGATATAAGGGGCTACTAATGGCAGTAACGGACAATGTTGAGGGTCTCCCTATAATTTAAAAGGAACCAGATAATCTCATTTGGAGTAACGGAAACCATAACAAAGCACAACAAGAAATGATTTCCTTTTGTCCTGAATATCTCTATTTATAAGCTTCTGTGTGCCACTACCCTTTGAGGTATTTCAAATATAGGACCATCACAGACTTCCAGCCCTTTTTTTCAAACGCTTTAGAGTACCATTTCCAGCAATCAGGCAGAGTTAATTAGCCTTCATTACATATCTTATATTGCTGTATCACACCCCGCGGGAACGCACATGGTGGGTATTCCTAATTATTTCATACAAGATTTAATTATAACGGGTGTATTACTGTGTAGGAATCCCAGCAAGTGCGGTCTATTTGGCGTCCGGACTGTTTTTTTGTTTATTTGTTGTCCATGTTAGTTTATGTTTCTGTGTATCAGTGCTAGGTATGTCGGCTATTTGTAGGTGGTTTTTATTATTAGTCATTGATAACTATATTTTGTGATTTATCTAATTTTGATATCTTGCAATATTAAATACAATTTCTATTTTTTGACCCTCAACATTGTCCGTTACTGCCATTAGTAGCCCCTTATATCCCAGGGGATATTTCATTCTTGGACTTTCCTTGGGGATACACATTTTTTTGTATGCATGTTTTTGGCTACGGCGGTTACCTCCAGACAGGAGGAGTGACTGCTTAACAGGGCTTATAAGATATAACATAAGATATATTGGTAGGGGTAGGCTCATCCTTTGTGGTAAATATCTCTGATAGTGTAATATAGCTTTTCAAGCAATATTTATGATAAAAACAGCATGATTCTACTTGCATGTTCGGTTTGCAAGACGCCATGTGGGGGACACAGCAAACATGTAGAAGAAGGTGCTCTGGTCCGACAAGCCCAAAATTGAACATTTTGGCCTAACAGCAAAACGCTATGTGTGGTGGAAAACTAATACTGCATGTCACCCTGAACACACCATCCCCACCATGAAACATGGTGGTGGCAGCCATCATGTTATGGGGATGCTTTTCTTCAGCAGGGACAGGGAAGCCGAGAGAGTTGATGGGGAGATGGATGGCGCCAAATACAGTGCAATCTTAGAAGAAAACTTGCTAGAGTCTGCAAAAGACTTGAGACTGGGACGGACGTTCACCTTTCAGCAGAACAACAACAACCCTAAACATACAGCCAGAGCTACAATGGAATGGTTTAGATCAAAGCATATTCATGTGTTAGAATGGCTCACTCAAAGTCCAGACCTAAAGCCAATTGAGAATCTGTGGCAAGACCTGCAAATTGCTGTTCAGACTCTCTCCATCCAATCTGACAGAGCTTGAGCTATTTTGCAAAGAAGAATGGGCAAAAATTTCCCTCTCTAGATGTGCAAAGCTGGTAGCGACATACCCACATAGATTTGCAGCTGTAATTGCAGCTAAAGGTGGTTCTACAAAGTATTGACTCAGGGGGCTGAATACAAATGCACGCCACACTTTTCACATATTTGTAAAAAAATAAATTAAAACCATTTATTATTTTCCTTCCACTTCACAATCATGTGCCACAATAAATTTACTTTTTTTGTTGTAACATGACATAATGTGGAAAATTTCAAGGGTAAACGCTATTACTTTTGCTTAAACCAATTCAATATATGGCTGATGGGATTTTTTTTTTTTTTTTTGTATACGTACCCTTTTTAAAAAAAAATATATTTTTTTTTTCAATTAAATTACTGTCACTTCCACCCTGGTCGCCTCAGTGAGGTAGGTCATCTCTGGTCTCCAGTTGGCTCCTGGGATATGCACCTCATAGAGTTACCATGCATTGTGAGATTGGGATGTGCATGCTGGGTAGCCAGCTGCACCAAATACGGGAAGTTAACGGCTAGCGACTTCAGATGCCAGCAGATGACATAGCTGTTGCGAGCCATTCTAGAATGACAGTTCAGGTATGGATTTAAGTTTTGCATTTCAGCCACTTGCGGGGCGCATTTAACCCCCGCTAGCGTCCGAGAAAGGGTTAAAACCACCCGCAATGTGCTGCTGAAGCAGCGCATTGTGGGTGGTATAGTCGCGCTGTCCCATTAATTTCAATGGGCAGCAGAGGTGAAGGAGCGGTCTACACACCGCTCCTTCACCGATCCACAGATGAGGCTAGCAGTACTTTTTTTTACCGTCCTGCTAGCGCAAATCTGGCTTTCATACTGGACACAATGGAACAGCTTTTTAAGGGCAGATTGCAGGTGCTATTTTTAACGATATAGCGCCTGCAATACGCCCTCACTGTGAAAGGGGTCTAAAAAGTACCCTTTTCATAATATGAATAAGGGCCCATTAATACCTCAGACCAGTTTTGCATCCCCATACAAGTCTACAGGAATGCAAAATCCATTTGAAGCGAATCAAATGCTAGTCAGGAGGTCAAATGCACCCGTCGGTGAATTCTGAATAATCTCAGAACTTTCTCAATCTGATGTCATACTGAGGCCAGGCATTGACATAACCCAAAGCCTGTTGATGCGGGTTCTAAAACTCGGCTCCTGAGCTCCCTCATGTAAGTAAAATATTGGATTACATAGTCTAGTGTTGCAGATGTTCAATGCCATTGCAAATGGCAAATTGTTTAATGTTTGCAATCGTGCTCCGCCTGGTAGACTTGAGCTAAGAGTATCAGCAAAGCACAATCAAAAAGCTCATTTTTTAATACACTATATTACCAAAAGTCTTGGGACACCTGCCTTAACACGCTCTTTAATGGCATCCCAGTCTTAGTCCGTAGGGTTCAATATTGAGTTCGCTCACCCTTTGCATCTATAACGGCTTCAACTCTTCTGGAAAGGCTGTCCACAAGTTTTGGGAGTGTGTTTATGGCAGTTTTTGACCATTCTTCCAGAAGCGCATTTGTGAGGTCAGGCACTGATATGGATGAGAAGGGTGGCTCGCAGTCTCCACTCTAATTCATCCCTAAGGTGTTCTATCAGGTTGAGGTAGGGTCTCTGTGCAGGCCAGTCAAGTTCCTCCACCCCAAACACGCTCATCCATGTCTTTATGGACCTTGATTTGTACATTGGTGCACAGTCATGTTGGAACAGGAAGAGGCCATCCCCAAACTGTTCCCACAAAGTTGGGAGCATGAAATTGTCCAAAATGTCTTGGTATGCGGACGCCTTAAGAGTTCCCTTCACTAGAACTAAGGGGCCAAGCCCAACCCCTGAAGACGACCCCCACACCATAATCCCTCCTCCACCAAATGGTTTGGACCAGTGCACAAAGCAAGGTCCATAAAGACATTGTTAAGCGAGTTTGGGGTGGAGAAACTTAACTGGCATCAAGCCAATCAAACACCTTTGGGATGAATTAGAGCGGAGGCTGCGAGCCAGGCCTTCTTTTCCAACATCAGTGCTTAGTCTCACAAATGCACTTCTGGAAGAATGGTCAAACATTCCCATAGACACACTTCTAAATCTTGTAGACATTCTTTCCAGAAGAGTTGAAGCTGTTCTAGCCGCAAAGGGTGGTCCAACTCAACATTGAACCCTAGGGACTAAGACTGGGATGCCATTAAAGTTCATGTGCGTGTAAAGGCAGGTGTCCCAATACTTTTTAATATAATGTATGTAATTCCATCCCAATCACTGTGTGCTGTTTTGTGTGTTCTCTCCATATTTCATATGCGCTTCCTTTTGTTTGCACTGGTTGCCTCCCTCTCACTCCTCAGTCCGAAAACATGCTGATTGTTAACGGACATCCATCCAAACTGCCTCTAGTGTGTGTGTGTGTGTGTGTGTGTTAGGGGATATTTGTGCACTTCTTTGGGGAGAAGGCAGTTGATGTAAATAGACTGAGCAATATCAACCCTATACATACATGCACAAAGTTAGGTTGTATCAACAGATGACTGCGTCATGTACATATATAATTACATATATAACTGCAGACTCCTGTATATACAAATTCAGGGCACGTATACTTTTATTACTCTTTAGGTTTTGTACCTGCAATACAGACTGTATACTTAAAAGTGTTTTTGAGACGTGGACAGACATTCATTTGTTTATTTGTCCCGATACCACTTTTTTGAGACCGAGTACACGTACCGATACTTTTTTTCAAGTACTCACCGATGCGAATACCGATACTTTTTTATTTTTTTATGTCATGTGACAGTGGCGTTTTTTTTTTTTTTAACAGTGATATATATTTTTTTTTAGAGCAGTGGATCTTAACCCTCTAGTGCCGGGACCCCTTGATAAAATTTCCCAAGTTGTGGGGACCCCTAATAGTAAAATTATTTTTTGTAGTGTGGGTTGTGTCAGCACCCAAGGCAAGACAAGAAACCCATTTAGCCCCTAACCCATTTAGCGCTCCCTGAGTCCCTTCCACTCGTACAGTATTAAAACCCCTTATGGTACATTTTAGGATGTACAACTCTTTCTTTGTCCTCTTTTCTTTCCCTTTTATCTCTCTCTATGCAAATGTCTTGTTTTTTCCCCCATCCCTCTCTAGCTGTTTTTCTTTTTCTTGCTCTTATTCTTTCGCTCCCTTTTTCTTCCAGCCCAGCTGGGTGGCCATGGGCTCCAGGAACAGCCCAGCTGGGTGGCCATGGGCTCCAGGAACAGCCCAGCTGGGTGGCCATGGGCTCCAGGAACAGCCCAGCTGGGTGGCCATGGGCTCCAGGAACAGCCCAGCTGGGCCGCTGCGAGGGGGCTGTTAGAGCAGTGTGTGCTTCAGGAACAGCCCAGGGTTTATTGACCCCTGGCAAATCCTCATTTGACCCCTGAGGGGGTCCCGACCCCCAGGTTGAGAACCACTGTTTTAGAGGCTGGGGAGTGGGATTGTCAGTGTGTTATTTTTCATTACTATTTTACATTTAATTTTTTTAATTTATTTATTGCAATTTTTTTTTTTTTTTTAATCAACCCTGTTGGGGGGGCTTTGGTGAGATATCAGTGGTCTTAACAGACCTCTGACATCTCCCCTTTGAGACAGGGAAAGGGACTAGGGACACAGATTCCCCTGTTCCTTTCTCAGCAGCCATTCGGAACAGTAAGGAGCCGGGTTTACTGGCTCCTACCGCCACTCTCCATTCTGACAGTTCCAGGGGGACACGGAGGGAGAAGGAAACAGCGCGGGGGACACGGAGGGAGAAGGAAACAGCACGGGGGACACGGAGGGAGAAGGAAACAGCGCGGGGGACACGGAGGGAGAAGGAAACAGCGCGGGGGACACGGAGGGAGAAGGAAACAGCGCGGGGGACACGGAGGGAGAAGGAAACAGCGCGGGGGACACGGAGGGAGAAGGAAACGGCGCGGGGGACACGGAGGGAGAAGGAAACAGCGCGGGGGACACGGAGGGAGAAGGAAACGGCGCGGGGGACACGGAGGGAGAAGGAAACAGCGCGGGGGACACGGAGGGAGAAGGAAACGGCGCGGGGGACACGGAGGGAGAAGGAAACAGCGCGGGGGACACGGAGGGAGAAGGAAACAGCGCAGGGGACACGGAGGGAGAAGGAAACAGCGCGGGGGACACGGAGGGAGAAGGAAACAGCGCGGGGGACACGGAGGGAGAAGGAAACAGCGCGGGGGACACGGAGGGAGAAGGAAACAGCGCGGGGGACACGGAGGGAGAAGGAAACAGCGCGGGGGGGTCACGGAGGGAGAAGGAAACGGCGCTAGGGAAAACGGAGGGAGAAGGAAACAGCGCGGGGGACACTGAGGGAGAGAGACTGCAGCAAAACGGAGGAGGGCTGGAGGAGGACACGGGACAGTCAGCGGTGATCGTGTGTGGGGAAGTTACAAGCATCGGTCACCGCTGATTTTAAAGCAGCTGAAAGCCACGGGGAGGGGGGGGGGGGTAATTTTAAATTACTTTTAAATCTATACAGCGGTGATCGGTGCTTGTAACTTCCCCACGCACTGATCACCGCTGACTGTAAAAAGTATCGGGTGAAGCATCGGGAGCATTTGCCAGAGTACAAGTAACAACCCTAGTTTATATACCTGAAACCGAACTGTGAAAGCATTAAAGAGTATATAATCTAATTTAGTCATTAAAAGGTTAGCGACACAGACACCGCTCTGCCTTTCCCTTGTAGGCATAGAGACCACTCCAGTATCATGTTCAGAGCTCATCCTGAGACTAGTCAACTATGAGGCAGATTATTCTTAAAGAGAATTATGGTTTAAAGTTCAACCTTCAGGTAGTAGAGCTAATTCACTCTCAAATCCCTATCTAGCTTAGTATTATATCCAGCAACAAAAGCTTTGCCATGTGATTATTTTGTTTCCTGATATAGACATTGCAGTATCTGGAATATTATATGGAACAAGTGAAAGATGATGCTTTATACATTAATAAAAATCAATGACCACATTTTTTATTTTTTTATTTAATTGATTGAAAATGTTGGCTGTAGCACCATCCCCTCAAAATACTTTGTATTGTCTTATTTTATATGCTCAGTCCTCTTTGTGACAGTGAACACATTTTTTATTATTTTATGTTTATCTTTAACAGGATGTGGCCCAAGTCAAAACTTTCATGCAACATCCACCAGCCCAAAGATGGGACAACACCTCTGTTCTCTCGATCCTGACATGTTCACCAAACTAATGATGGAGAAGGCCCATAGCATGCCTGCTCACCATTCTGAGAATCCCTTGGATCACAAATCGGATACTTTAACTCCCAATCCTGGAGAAAGGTACTCTGGCTTACGATCCACCCAGCGCCCTGTTGTGCCTAGGCAGCATGGGGCGTCTCTTGGTGAGTCCTATGCCTTAAGAAACTGTCCACCGGTGCCATCAAATGGTAACTATGAGTTGTTTTCAAGGACTCCCCAAGCCATATCTAATGAGCTGTGTTCCAGTTTTACGCAAGTAAAGTCTTCCCAACACCGGCCTTCCTATCCCTCGTGTAGTCAAGAACTTTCAGGCCTCTCTCCAAAACCAATAGCTCTTAATGCTTGTAGCTTTGTGCCAGGTGGCACATTTTCAAGGACGCTGGATGAGTCTCCTCAGGTCTCTCGACGGCCTTTTGTTTTTCCTGAGAAAGATCCGCTCGGCATCTTGGATTCCAACAGCTGTAGGCCACCTAGTCCAAAGCACCATGTATTAAACTCGCCTCCATTAATTCAGTCTCAGGTTCCCTTATTGAATACACACCCTACTCCTGAGCACAACACAAGCAACACAACCTCCCTTGCACTGCCTCCTCCATTTTCACCCTTCACTCGTAGTGGAGTGTTGACATCTCCTTCTACAACTAGGTCTTCAATATCCTCTATTTCTTCCCCAGCTGGCAGCGTGGAGCCATCCCCTCAACGTTCCCGTCACTCCTCTGCCTCCTCCGAGCACTTTCCTGCCCCCACAAGGTCAAGTTCTAGATCTCCCAGGCCCATTAGCCCTCCCAAGCGCTCTGTGCCCCACAGTCCAAAAGCAATACTTGAAGGCCTCCCTCTTTTTGGGCAGGCCCAACTGGGATCTTCTTCAAATGCCAGCCATGCCTTAACCCACCAAAGCAATAAATCAGCACCACCGGTGTCTTTGGGAGCAGCGCAAGGCTTACTGGGCTTTCCCCTCGGGTGCATATTGGGCCAGCAAAGCCATGCTTCCTTCCCAGCCAGCAGCCTCCTTACAGCAGCTGCTAAGGCCCAAATGGCAAATCAAACCAAACCTGAATCCGCAGCCCCTAGCACTTTACCCAGCCGATTGCTGAATCCCAATACGTTGCTTTCTACATCTGTCTCACAGGAAGGTCGGCCTCTTCCCAGCAGGACTCATTCCCAGAGAAGGGATGTAATGGTGAAGCGGAAAAGACAAAAGAATTCTCCAGGCCCTGATGCCAGTCCACAGGATACTAAGGTTCTCCAAACCCCTAGTAGTCCTAGTGGACACAATCGATTAAATTCGTATGTATCAAAGTTAGCAGGAATTGGGGGACAGCTTGATGAAGACATGGGAAAATCCAAAGTTCTTAATACACAGTCAATTTATGGTCAGACTCCCTCTTCCCTTCAATTTTTTCGTACATCTGTAGAGGAGCCCCTAAGCCAAAGCAAAAATCCAAGCATGTCTCCAGCTTCTCAAGATATCGGCAACCATCTTCTTGGCCTTGTAGGGCAACTAGTCCAGACTGCTACAGAACAGAACTCAGGGACTCCTTTACCACTGAAGTTACCCTCAACACCCACTGGGGCAAATCCCCGTAAGTATTTTACATTTTTATTTTAATCAAATACAAACAGAATATTTTAAGTATCTGAAACCTGTGTAGCTTATTGTTTGCACATGCATATTCTTTTCTAATTTGCTTCTCGTTTTAGCTTCATCTTCTGGCCGACCCAACCAGTCTCCAGTACCAAAATCTTCTCCTGCCCCGAGCCTGGCACAAAGTGGTATCACAGAAGGCAACAGTGAGCTGCCCTGTTCTCTGCCTTCTGCTGGGGACAGCTTCTCCTTCTTGGGCCAGGAACAAATGTTGCCATTCTCTGTCACACCTGCGCTTTTAAACCTAGCCATGCTGGGCTCATTGCCACTATCCTTCAGCTTGAACCAGCAACAACAGCTGCTCAACCAAGGTTTAGTCAATTTACTTTCCTCCTATTTATTGGGAAGTGCAGATCTTGGCCTATTGGGACTCCAGAATCCTCCATTGACGTTACCCTCTATGGGTGATCCAGAAACCAGTGCATTGCAAGCTTTGCTGATGGCATCTCTTCTACATAATCCTCTTTTACCACTGGGAGGACTTGGACTACCACAGCTCGATATTCCACCTCACAATCAACAACACAATAGCCTTCTGTCCTCTCTTGCACCTTTGCTGGATGCTTTGCCCTCTTCACAGACTGACACAACTGAGAAACCTGAGACACACCTGACCTTGCCTGAGACTTTCTCTGAAAACTCACTCCAACCACTGCTCTTCCCTCCTGTCTCTGCCTCTCCAGCCCTCATGGCCCTGAATTCCGCACTACTGGCTGCCAGTTTAGGAACTGTTGACTCCTCTGCTTGCCCAGGACAGGTAATTGATCTTCTCCCTGTTTTTTTTTTTTCTACATACATGATGGTAAATATTCCAAAAAGTCTGATCTTATTGCATTTTTACAGAATAAAAACTGTAAAGTCAATATGTTTTAATACACATTTTTATCATTATGGATAGAGAAGGAAGTGTTAGAACCACTTGTCATGTCATTTTATTGCCTCCTGTGTCCTCGCTAGGGAGCTTCGACCCCCTCTGTGTTTTGTCTTGGTAAATGGTGTCATTGGGTTAGAAAGTGATGGGAAAATTGAGAATGTCCCCTTGTTTCCTGGCCCCAAATGTCCTTATGTTCTCTTTCTTTTTTTGACTGCAGGATTCACAATGTGTGTGTATACCGTATTTTTTTTTGTTTTTACTGTCAGACCCAAAAGACCATCTTAAAATTGCCACTTTGATTCCTTTGTCCCTAGGGTTGCAGGATTGAGATCAATCCCCAGTCTTTCCCTGTACATCTTCCTTTAAAAGGATGTGTTATACGCGAAATTGACTCGCCCCAGAAAGATTTGTTCCGCCCAAATTATTCACCTATACCCCCATGGAAAGTGAGTTCACTAAGAAATAAGAGTATGCCTGTGATAGATCTGGTGTTTTTTTTTGTATCTCAATAAGACCTTCATTGTTCCATTGGATGAGGTCCCCTATGTTCATGGTTTACACTTATGTGTGCAGAAGGCAAAAGGGATGCTGATATTTTTTGAGGCGGCCACTGAAGATTTTTCACCACCAGAATTTAGTTGTCAGTTCTTCACCTCATTTGCCTATGTTGGATTCTTTGAGGCAGTACATATTAGTCTCTGGCTAGATAAACCTAGTTCTGCACAGCCTTCACATAATGGGCACAAAAAAAAACACAGCAAAATCTACAAAGCCTTTACCTATTCTTGATCAAGCCGATTGGGCTGTATATAATGATTGACCTCTGAGAAGTTATTTACCCCTTCTGACGTTTTTGCTGCCTTGTACCCTATGGAAGAGATGTTTCAATAGAAATTGTTCCCTTTATGGGATTCAGCCATTATTGCACTAAATAATCAATTTTTTTTATTGAAGGCATTTCCTTTAATCAGTCGGTAGACATTTGGAGACTTTTTTTTAGTCATTCTTTGCACTGGTAGGTCCAGCTTTGCTGATGGCTATTTGCCCAAACTATGGCAGACTGGGCTGGAGAACGCCATAGTTAACGGTCTCATGATATAGACAATCTTCTTCCTTCTGCAAGATTGTAGTCACCGATCTTGGTATTCTGTGTAGACGCCAAAGAGAATGTTACTTGTCAAATCTCTAGAATATCCTTACTTTCTGGCTTACTGTAGACCATGCTCGGGAAAAGGTGCCTTTTGCGCATCCCCTTTGAAGGTAAGCTTCTCGTTGGGAATTCGCCAGAGATACATTGAGGCATTTAAGAAGTCAAGGTGTTCCAACCCCACTATCCACAATTACACTTCCTATGGTATTGGGCCTTAGTCGAAATTCCTCCTTTTTATCTTTGGATAGAGCAGGAAATTTTATGAAACCATGTCTGGTTTTTACCGTTATCCTGACTCTGAGGTTTTTCCAATACTTACTATCCTGCTGACAACTGATTGACCAGACAAAGTAAGAGAAATGTTTCTTGGGACACAGGTCAGAAATATAACCGAATAGGAGTTTTACCTTTCCCTTCTCGATCTTAAACCACAAAAATGGTTTTAAATTCACTTCAACAAACTTGGTTTACTGGCTTTGTTCTTCTCTGCAGCTGTAGGTTAAGTCCTTAGGATTATGGTAAGCAGTGCAAGTCATGTACTTCTAGCTCATATTTCCTGTTTTCTTAGGGGGGTCCAGCTAGATGCAAGGCCACTTTGCTTGCTGTAAAATGAAGCAATGCAAGTAACGGCAAAGGTCTCTGGCATAAGACCTTCCAGCTAGACCTTCAACAGTTGAATCTATTAGTATTAAGGCACTGGTGCTGAGGGTGGTGGTCCTGTGAAACTGTCAGAAGACCAGTTTTAGTTTTTAAATAGGAGAAGACTGAACTATGGATCAATATTTTTACTGGGAGAATATTATGGTGCCCATACACCAGTCTAAAAATCATTAGAAAATCTGCCATTTGGACAGTCTTTTCTTTTCCTTCAGATAATGGGCACAAATCGAAAATTGGATGTGATGTTTTTGAACCAAAAAATCTAAGGAAAAGTTTGAAAAATTTGTGTCGAACGGATGATAAATTGAAAGGTTACTGTCTCTCGCCTGTTAAAAATGTAACTGTTGGTACTGCGCATAAGAAACAAATGGATTCATTTATGTCCATCGAACAATTTATTGTTTGAAATTTTTGTCATTACATGATGGCAATATCATGTAGGGTACATATGTGTGTTCGTTTTTTAAAAACGGTTTTAAACAATTTTTTGACTGGTTGTATGGCTAGCATTAGTGATTGTGTGCTGGTAACCTTTATATTTCTTTACAGAGTTGCATCAATACCTCCTGTTCCGGGTCAGCCTCTGTTACTACAACCACTAATTCATCTGCCTTATCAGAGGGGAAGATCCCTCCGTCCGAGCCACATAGCCCTTTCCAGCTCCAGTCAACACAGGCATCGGTGCCTGGAAGACTTAACACGCTAATGCCCCCTCTGCTCAACCCTCTGCTCACTGCTGGTTTGTTGGGTAAGACACTTGACCACATGCCCTGAAAGTGAAGTTATCTGCTTGGTATTTTATGTTATGTATATAATGGGTTTATTTCAGTCGTATTTACAAAAAGAATAGGTTCATACGTAAGCAGCTTTGTGAGACGCATTTCCACAGGCATGGCAGCCTATTCATTTGAATGGGTTGCTTTTGACCTGTGTTTCATGCAGGAAAAAAGTTCCTGCACCTTTTTTAAAACTTAGTCAGAGGAAAATTGCATGGTGCTTTTGCAACGTGAGATTTCCCACAACCGAAAACATGCTAGTAAGAATAAATGGCAGCCCATCAAAGCAGCTGCGTGGTTTGGCTGTGGGTGAGGGAACAGGTGCAATTTTAATGCTGTCCGGCACCCTCAACCACCAGCACAAGTGTTAACCTAGTCTAAGTAAATGTTGCCCTAAGTATATATATATTTTTTTTCTATGTGTGTGTTCACATGTGTTTTATAAATCGGTCACTCTTAACCACTTCAATACCCAGCCATATACAATTGACGGCCTGAGATGGGATCGACCATCCTAAGTGGCCGTCAATTGACGGCCTGGGATTTGCGGGTGGATATCTGAATGATGCCTGCAGCCAGAGGCATCATCCAGATATCCTCTTCTTCAGCCGGCGATTCTGCACAATCTAAGAACGATCATAGCGGCGGTTCCGCCGCTTGATCGTTCTTACATGCCGCGGGAGGGGACACCCCCCCCTCCCGCCGCCATCCGGTGCTTCTCCGGGCTCTCCCGTGCCTTCGGGGGCCCGGAGAACGAATCGTCGGCGTCGTCAGGAAGATGGTCACCAGTCATCTCTGACCGTCGGAGGACGCGGGCGCGATGTGACGATGTCACGCCCGGGTCCCCGTAAGTAAACAAAGCCGCGATTGCGGCTGTAAGCCACCATTCATGAGATCTGTGAATTTTTTTTCACTGATCTCATGGTTTCCAGCCTGGAGGAGAGATGTGAGGTCTTGATTAAATTGGAGCCTCTTGGAGTAAACACAAAAGCAAACAAGCATAAAAGTACCATCATCCTAAATGTCAATTGAATAAATCAAATATAGCTGGGACCCCAAAGGTAACCCAGAAATAATTTGGAAAAGGGGGATTGGGCGGGTGGACTGTAGCGGTACTAGGTACAAAAAGGTACAAGGGAACATGAACTAAGGTAAAAAATTACATTTGTTTATTATAATAATGAGCAAGTAGGACACACGTTATTAGATTATAAAAAACAAACAAACAGAAACAGTATTAAAACGTGACACAACCAGGTCACCGAGGTGTTAAATCAACCCTAGGCGAGGGGAAGCGGTGAGAAGGGTGTGGTCATGCCCGTTGAATCTCAATCTCGACTAGTTTCGCAACATTAGTTGCTTCATCAGGAGAGTTAGTCTGCACTGTTAGAGGAGACCACCGAGGACTATAAACCGCAATTGGAGGGAGGTAGCCTCTCAAGAACGGGTAGGAAGTAAATGGAGCCACAATATGAGCTATCCTAAAAAAAGCTGTGTATATAATTGAAAGAGTAAGGACCTGTGAACCATATTAATGGGTCAAGGATAGAGCATAGCTGGCGTGGGTGTTTAATAGTGATCCCACACTAGGTGCATAAAGTTGAAGACCAGTGGTCGGTAGAGCACACTGTATGGTCCACAGGATCCGATGTGTGTCACTTACTCTTTCAATTATATACACAGCTTTTTTTAGGATAGCTCATATTGTGGCTCCATTTACTTCCTACCCGTTCTTGAGAGGCTACCTCCCTCCAATTGCGGTTTATAGTCCTCGGTGGTCTCCTCTAACAGTGCAGACTGCCTCTCCTGATGAAGCAACTAATGTTGCGAAACTAGTCGATTGAGATTCAACGGGCATGACCACACCCTTCTCACCGCTTCCCCTCGCCTAGGGTTGATTTAACACCTCGGTGACCTGGTTTGGCATGCACTGTGTCACGTTTTAATACTGTTTCTGTTTGTTTGTTTTTTATAATCTAATAACGTGTGTCCTACTTGCTCATTATTATAATAAACAAATGTAATTTTTTACCTTAGTTCATGTTCCCTTGTACCTTTTTGTACCTAGTACCGCTACAGTCCACCCGCCCATTCCCCCTTTTCCAAATTATTTCTGGGTTACCTTTGGGGTCCCAGCTATATTTGATTTATTCAGATGTGAGGTCTTATTGACCCCGCATCTCTCCTTAAAGAGGACCTGCCACACATTTCCTATTACAAGGGATGTTTACATTCCTTGTAATAGGAATAAAAGTGTAAAAAAAAAAAAAAAGATAAAAAAAAAAATTAAAACGCCCCTAGCTCGCGTGCAGAAGCGAACGCACACGTAAGTCCCACCGACATATGTAAACGCCGTTTAAACCACATAAGTGAGGTATCGCCGCGTGCGTTAGAGTGCCAGCAACGAATCTAGCACTAGATCTCCTCTGTAAATCTAAACTGGTAACCTGTAAAAAAAATATAAAGCGTTGCCTTTGGAGATTTTTAAGTACCGAAGTTTGGCGCCATTCCATGAGTGTGCGCATAATTAAAGCGTGACATGTTGGGTATCTATTTAGTTTACTCGGTGTAACACAATCTTTCACATAATACAAACATTTTTACTGTTTTGTTATTTTTTTTAATTCATGAAACATTTTTTTTTACAAAAAAAAGGCGTTTGAAAAATGATTGCGTAAATACCGTGCGAGATAAAACGTTGCAATGACCGCCATTTTATTCCCTAGGGTGTCTGCTAAAAAAACATATATAATGTTTGGGGGTACTGTGTAATTTTCTAGCAAAAGATTATTACATGTAGGAGAGAAGTGTCAGAATAGGCCCGGTATGGAGGTGGTATAAAAGCCCGGTATTGAAGTGGTTAAAGGGTCACTAAAGGATTTTTTTTTTTTTTTAGCTAAATGGCTTCCCTTACCTTGCTGCAGTCCTGTTTTCATGTCCTCATTGTTCGTTTTTGCTATGATGTTGCTGTAATCCTTCTCTGTTCTGTTCTGCACACTTCCTGATGAAAAAAGTCATGGGAGCTTTCTCTATGTGGTCACTAATCAAGGAGGTGTGATTACTGTGTGTCTAAAACCCCTTAGAACCAATCACTTTCGTTTTACAAACCATCACTCCCCTCTATTGGCTCTGTGTCTCTGTACATCACAGAAGCATAAAAAAGCATGCAAAAACGAAACTGAAACTTGCAGGTACATTATATGATTGATTTTTATCTATTTTTAATCATTTTTTAAAAGGAATCAGTTAACTATTATGTCTCTATACCCTGTAAACAGTCATTTCAGCAAAAAAAAAAAAAAATTTCCTTTACAACTCCTTTAATTTCGTGTACTTCTTTCATCTGATATACAGTGCCTTGAAAAAGTATTCATACCCCTTTAAAATTTTCCATATTTTGCCATGTTGCAAATGAAAACTTAATGTATTTTATGCGATAGACCAACACAGTGTCACATAATTGTGAGGTTAAAGAAAAATGAGTTTCAATTTTTTTTTTTTTTTTTTTTACAAATAAATATCTTAAAAGTGTGGTGTGCATTTGCTTTCAGCCCCCTTTACTATGCTACAACTAACTAAAATCTAGTGGGAACCAATTGACTTCACAAGTCGCCTAATTAGAGTCCACCTGTGTGTAATTTAATCTCAGTATAAATACAGCTGTTCTGCAAAGCCCTCAGGTTTGTTAGAGAACCTTAGTGGACAAACAGCATCATGAAGGCCAAGGAACACACCAGACAGGTCTGGGATAAAATTGTGGAGAAGTTTAAAGTAGGGTTGGGTTATAAAAAAAAAAAATATCCCAAGCTTTGAACATCTCACGGAGCACAGTTCAATCCATCGTCTGAAAATGGAAAGAGTATGGCACAACTGCAAACCTACCAAGACATGACCATACACCTAAACTGACAGGCCGGGCAAATCTATCCACAGGACAACTATTAGTCGTGCACTCCACAAATCTGGCCTTTTGTGGAAGAGTGGCAAAAAGAAAGTCATTTTTGAAATAAAGCCATAAGAAGCCATGTGAGGGACACCGCAAACATGTGGAAGAAGGTGCTCTGGTAGGATGAGACCAAAAATGAATTTTTTAGCCTAATCGCAAAATGCTATGTGTGGAAAACTAACACTTCACATCAGCCTGAACATGCCATCCCCACTGTGAAACATGGTGGTGACAGCATCATGTTGTGGGGATTCTTTTCTTCAGCAGGGACAGGGAAGCTGGTCAGAGAGGATAGGAAGATGGTTGGAGCCAAATACAGGGCATTCTAAGAAGAAAATCTTTGAGTCGGCAAGAGACTTGAGACTGGGGCAGAGGTTCACATTCCAGCAGGACAATGACCCTAAACATACAGCCAGAGCTACAATGGAATGGTTTGGATCAAAGCATGTTCATGTGTTAGAATGTTCAATCCAAAAGGGGGAAAACTCCTCGCGCTAGCAACAATAAATTGAATTAAATATTAATTGAAAATAATAATAACTTAAATGAATTAAATTAAGTGATATCCAGCAGCAACACAAAAATATGTGATATACATACAAACAGAAATTAAAGACAACAAGGTTGCGCTTGGAGGCACAATATGATATTGTGAAGGGAATTAGTTGTGTCTATATAAATAGATGCAAAACAAACATTTCAATACAATCATAATTATGAACAAAAAATAAATTATATCAAAAAATAGATAACAAGTGAATATGTAAATAAAGTCTTATAAAGGTATATAAATATAAATACATATATATAAAAAAATATATATATAAAGAAATTCTCCAATAGTCCTTCTAATAGGGAGATGAGAAAAAAATATAGCAGCTTTCTGAGTTGAATGATAAAGCTGATGGCTGTAGATTGTAAAAGTCCTGTATAGGTTCACCATCAGTTACACAATATAACTTCCAATATGGTAAGGTGAATAAGGTGTACTCTTACCAGATATAAGAGGGATTCAGGCATGTCACTCCCAATACGTCTGGAGTAGGACGCTTCCGGATCTTCCACACTAGGTTGATGCGATCTCCACTGGACCAGCAGGTGTTCAGCAACTGCAACAGGCTCAACATCCCATTCGGATCAAAGAAAAGAAGAAAAGAAACCGGGGACTCGCCATAGTGAAAAGTACTTCCAGAAGTTTATTCGAATTGTGCAGCATATACACAAATTTAAAATTGCCGGCTAAAAGCATACAGGGTAAAAAAGAACGTGCACCCGTGCTTCCGGGGTCACGTAGCAAACGCGATGACGTAGTGCGTGGCTCCGCCCTACGTCATCGCGTTTGCTACGTGCTTTTAGCCGGCAATTTTAAATTTGTGTATATGCTGCACAATTCGAATAAACTTCTGGAAGTACTTTTCACTATGGCGAGTCCCCGGTTTCTTTTCTTCTTTTCTTTGATCCGAATGGGATGTTGAGCCTGTTGCAGTTGCTGAACACCTGCTGGTCCAGTGGAGATCGCATCAACCTAGTGTGGAAGATCCGGAAGCGTCCTACTCCAGACGTATTGGGAGTGACATGCCTGAATCCCTCTTATATCTGGTAAGAGTACACCTTATTCACCTTACCATATTGGAAGTTATATTGTGTAACTGATGGTGAACCTATACAGGACTTTTACAATCTACAGCCATCAGCTTTATCATTCAACTCAGAAAGCTGCTATATTTTTTTCTCATCTCCCTATTAGAAGGACTATTGGAGAATTTCTTTATATATATATTTTTTTATATATATGTATTTATATTTATATACCTTTATAAGACTTTATTTACATATTCACTTGTTATCTATTTTTTGATATAATTTATTTTTTGTTCATAATTATGATTGTATTGAAATGTTTGTTTTGCATCTATTTATATAGACACAACTAATTCCCTTCACAATATCATATTGTGCCTCCATGTGTTAGAATGGCCAAGTCAAAGTTCAGACCTAAATCCATCTGAGAATCTTTGTCAAGATATGAAATATGCAAAGAAGAATCGACAAAAATGTCACTCTCTAGATGTGCAAATCTGGTAGAGACATATACCCTAAAAGACTTGCAGCTGTAATTGCAAAGAAAGGCGGTTTTATTCTACAAAGTACAAATGCACGCTACACTTTTCAGATATTTATTTGTAAAAAAACAATTGAAAACCATTTATCATTTTCCTATTTTCCAATAATTTGCAACTTTGGGTTGGTCTAACGCATAAAATCCCAATAAAATACATTTACGTTTCTGGTTTTAATATGACAAAATGGAAAATATCAAGTGGTGTGAATACTTTTTCAAGGCACTGTACCTGATTGATCCTGCCAGTAACATTTTTCCTGTTCTAAACTGACCACACAAAGCACAGAAGCTGATCTGTGTTAGTGTGGTCCGTCTTCATCCTTTGGCTGGCCATTCAGAGGTACAGGACACTCTGCAGACACAAATGTATTTGGTAGTTTGCTTAGCCACTCTGCCCCCTGACCAGTCGAATCCTGCTTCTGGCACACACACATCCTTCCAATCACAACCTGCCACTTGAACACAACCCTGCTCAAGCACAGTCTGCATCTTGCCTCAGGCTGAACAGACTAGAGCAGGGATCTCCAAACTACGGCCCTCCAGCTGCTGTGGAACTACACTTCCCATGAGGCATTGTAAAACTCTCACATTCGTAAACATGACTAGGCATGATGGGAATTGTAGTTCCTGAACACCTGGAGGGCCATAGTTTGGAGACTCCTGGACTAGAGAATACAGATACAATGTGTGTCTACACCACTCTATCCGGATCAAGAGGATGAATGGTCACATGACATAATATTTTAAACTTAAAGATCATTTTTGAACTAAGCAAAATCAGTTGTGGTGCCTGCATAGTTATAACCATATTAAAAAGTGTCTATACATTGCATGTTTATAATTATTATTATTATTATACGGGATTTATATAGCGCCAACACTTTGCGCAGCGCTTTACAACATCAGGGAAGACAGTACAGTTACAATACAGAAGGGATCAGAGGGCCCTGCTCGTTAGAGCTTACAGTCTAGAAGGGAGGGTCAAGTGGAACAAAGGGTAGTAGATGTGGGGGGTGATCAGATGGACAAAATTAAGATACAGTTGTTAGATGTGGGTAGGATAGGCTTCTCTGAAAGCCCATCAATGCAGCCTAATCGGTGACCATCTGCAGCCTCACCATTGCCATGAATGCAGCCTCACCATTGCCATGAATGCAGCCTCACCAGTGCCATGAATGCAGCCTCACCAGTGCCATGAATGCAGCCTCACCAGTGCCATGAATGCAGCCTCACCAGTGCCATGAATGCAGCCTCACCAGTGCCATGAATGCAGCCTCACCAGTGCCATGAATGCAGCCTCACCAGTGCCATGAATGCAGCCTCACCAGTGCCATGAATGCAGCCTCACCAGTGCCATGAATGCAGCCTCACCAGTGCCATGAATGCAGCCTCACCAGTGCCATCAGTGCAGCCTGATCCATGCCCATCTCCAGCCTAAGAGGGGACATGGAGGGGGACGGGATGGGTGCCAACAGATTACATACAGGAGAATCTCCTGTTCACTTGGTGGCCTCTTTAATACAAAGTCATGCCTCCTATGATAAGACAGAACAGTCTCCAATGCCAGCCCAGGAGACGAGACTTCCTATTACAGATGCTGCAGAGTAAACAGGAGATTCTCCTGTATGTAATCTGACGGCACTCGTCCCGCCTTCTCCCTGTCCCCTCCAAGGCTGCAAGAAAGATAAATACGGTGTGCGGTGCACAGGGATTCGTTGGTAGCCACAAAAGAATATACATTTATATTTATATATATATATATATATATATATAATATATATATATAAATTCAAATTACAAGTGGGGCCACATTAAACGGGAACACAGGCCACAATTGTTCCCCGACGGGACTTTGGGCATGCCTGGTCTATAAGGACCACATTCCTGCAACACAGTTATTAAAGGGGAGTGCCCGTCCCCCAAACATTTTTTTTTTTAAACACTGCTCTGTAACTGTCATTACCTGAAAATTAATATTTATAACATGTCATACTTTTAGCGCTTATAGTTTCTTTAAAAATAGTTAGTTACTTACTGATCTCAGGATCCAGGCAGTTTCCATTCTAGTTGTAGGCATCCTGAAACCCTCTCGTTTACATTTCCTGGATTTCTTTGCAGCTCTACCCATCATGCATCAGCAAATCTCGCACATGCTCAGTAATGCCTCAGGAGGCTGTCCTTCTTCCTGGCACGTTGCATTGGCAATCTTGGGTCAGTGAAAGTGCCCGCCCCCATGCTATAGCAACCTGTCAATCGCAACACAGGCAACGAGAGGAAAGAGAAGTCACATTAGGGAGGTAATGCACTGCACATATGGTGCCCCTGACGTTCCTGGCCGTTTTTTTATGATCATTGATTACACCCTTAGTCTGCCTCTGTTTTGTGTGACTCTTTATTATAATATAACTTTTTGCAGGGAGAGAGAGGAGCTTTCCGAATATTCATCAGCGATGTAGGGGTGGGCGGGACAAAGCAGCTCTTGAACACTAGCCAATTATTTATGTATGCGGCTCCGCCCTGACCCCATCCTATTGGCTGGCGTTCGATGGCTGCTCTGTCCTGCCCACCCCTACATCGCTGATGAATATTCTAAAAGCTCCTATCTCTCTCCCCCTCCAGCACGGCTCGTCATTGCACATTGTTCTAAATAGTGAGAGGTGTGTGATCTAGGGAGAGAGAGAAAGAAGAGCTTTTAGAATTCATTGGCGATGTCAGGGTGGGCGGGACGGAGGAGCCATCGATCGCCAGCCAATAGGATGGGGTCAGGACGGGCCACTAAGTGCATGCGGCTCTGCCCCCTTTCTTTAGAAGCCATAGAATTGGCTGGCGATCGTCATTTCCTGAATAAGAAAAAACGTGAGATTTTGGTAGGAGGCATTCGCAAGGAGACATGTGATACATTACGCCGATATCCCAGGAACCATTGCAAATAGCCTTCTTCCTTAATCGCCTAGGCGATTAAGACAGGAAGCTGTGGATAACAACGGAGAAAAAAGGTATTTACTTTCCAAAAAAAGAAAAAAATGTGTCCATTATGAAAACTATGCACTAAGGGCATGCAGCACAGCCAAACATAAAAAAATGGGTGGAACTCCGCTTTAATGTTGGTGGGCAGATGCCCTTTAACCAAATGAGGCCTCGCCGGTCTGTTCTGTCTGGAATCTCTCGGTTCTCTGCCTCTCTGCAGCTTGCAGTCCCTGGTCCTCCGCGCAACCGTTCCCAAGGTGCTGGTGGATAGGTGACTCCGGGTGCTGTGGAGTGTCGATAAAGAAGACTGCAACAAGGATCCCTCTCCGACTAGGCGATCCGCTCTGGTGACTTTAGGCCCAGGCTTCTCAGGCCTAGGCCCACTGGTAGCAGGCCTCAGCACTGGCTTCCTGCTGGCTTGAAGATGGCGTCCCAAGAGGCCGGAACCAAGTCTTCCCTCGCCTTAAATAGATCCTCCCAGCAGGCTGTGTGTGGTGCAATGCACTTTGGTAGCACAGTAGTACTGTGGGAATTATAGTCTATTTCCAATCCACAGTAATGGAGTCTCTGTACTACAATGTCCATCATGCATTGTTCCATAATAGATAAACCAAACAAGTTGCAGCAATATAGTAAAGGAGCATTGGAGGGAGCTGAGTTCCTTTTAGTCACAAACTGTAGTCTATAAGCTACGCTTCAAAGTGACACCTTGCTACATATAAAAAAAATAAAAATCTTCTCACCTCTCCGGAGTATTACTATGGTAACAATGTATTGCTCTGGTCAATTGTATTCTGCTGGACCTGATACACTATCTCTTAGGTTTCCCCTTTCTTATTATAGGAAAGCTTCTAAATAAACTGGTCTCATATATTTTTTTACCGGCCAAGAGCATTATCCCAGTACATTGGATGTTCTCCACATCCCCAACTAAATCCTAACACCTACACAGTATCTCAGAGTTTCGGAATGGAGTACATGACTGTTCTGGTTGGCAATGCCATTACCCGGTTTTACAAGATATTGGACCCCTGGGATTAATCTGAGTAAGGATCCCTCCCTGTGTCTTGATTACACCTGGTCTTCCAGCAACATTGCCTGGGAGAAATTCCTAATTTTTCCATGCCTCCATCTCACTGATCCACATCCCCTGGTGTATGTCTTTAGCTTAGTTTATTTTTTTTCCCTTTCATATAAGAACTGTTTTCTAGTTACGTACACAAAAATGTTTATATGCTATATGTGACCTTTTCAATGTTCATGTCATTCACTCATTGGATCAATGATGAATATTGTACATTATTTTATTTTCCTTTTGTATTGTTTTTCGTGAAAACCTTTTATTAAAGAAAAAAAAAAAACATATTTAGAAGGATTGAGAAGACAGCAAAAACAATTTAAAAACGGAAGCTTATATGAGATTTTATTGGTTGGTTTTAGAGCTACATAGTAAAAAAAAAAGAGGCCGCATAATAAAGCAGTTCCATAATAGGTAGCACAGTTAGAAAACGCATAAGTTAGGCTTTATGCAAAGAGACGATTTGAGGCAGAAAAAATCCAAGCATTTTTTCATGCACGAAAGAGCCGCTGGTGGCTTGTACAGCAGCCCATAGAAGCGAATGGCTGAATAGGGTTGTACTCCTATACATTAATTACACAAAAGCTATATTTGGGAAAGCACCTACATCTCCCTGGGCGAGGAAAAATGCAGAGATTTTATGCTAGTGCATTTTTTATTTTTGTGCATGCTTTAAAGTGATTGCAAAACCTTACATATACCCAATAAAAGTGACTAGCCTCAGGTAATACACAGCGATTAAACAAACCCTCCTACACAAGTTATATTTGTTTATCTGCAGCAGTTTCTTTTGTACAGCTTTCTACCACACAGATTTTACATGACATCTCTCGGTTGCAAAAAACACCCCCTCATAATACACAGGTAACAATGCAAAGCAGAGTCTGTCAATCACAGGCTGTGTGCTGGAGCTCTCTTCCCCTGTCACCCTCTAACTCTTGGAGGTGGAGAAACCTTTCAGAAATGACTCATGCAGATAACAGAGGAATGAGACGGCGGAGATAAATCACTCTCTCATTGTGCTTTAAATAGAAGCAAGTACAAAGTATAGAAGCTGGTGCTTTTTTCATATTTTATGACTAAGGTTTTCAACTACTTTAAAGGGGCTGTAAAGGTAAAAAAAAAAAATCCTAAATAGCTTCCTTTACGTTAGTGCAGTCCTCCTTCACTTACCCTATCCTTCTTCGATTTTGCTTTTAAATGTCTTTATTTCTTTTGAGAAATCCTCACTTCCTGATCTTCTGTCTGTAACTCCACACCGTAATGCAAGGCTTTCTCTTTGGTGTGGAGTGTTATGCTCGCCCCCTCCCTTGGACTACAGGAGAGTCAGGACGCCCACTAACACACAGCTCCTGTCTCTACATGCAACGTAGAGAGTGTCCTGACTCTTCTGTAGCCCAAGGGAGGGGGGCGAGCATGACACTCCTCACCAGGGAGAAAGTGTCTCATTACTGTGTTTAGTTACAGAACAGAAGAACAGGAAGTGATGATTTCTCAGAAGAAATGAGGACATTTAAAAGCAAAATGGAAGGATGTGGTAAGTGAAGGAGGACTACACTAAGGTAAAGGAAGCTATTTAGGGGAAAAAAATTTACCTTTACAACCCCTTTAACCACTTGTCCTCCGCCCACCGTCAAATGACGGCGGCCGGAGGACTCCATTGTCCTGACATCACGTCATATGACGTGCGCACCCGCCGCTCTGCTGGGATCCCGGCGGGAGTGCCCGGCGGCAACAATCGCCGCTGGGCACACGCGATTGCCCAGTAACTGAGCGGGGACGTGGAGCTCTGTATGTAAACACAGAGCTCCACGTTCTGTCAGGGAGAGAGGAGATCGTTGCTGTGTTGCTTGTGTTGCTTGTACATAGGGACACAATCGGTCACCTCCCCCAGTCACCTCCCCCTACAGTTAGAACACTCATAGGACACACATTTAACCCCTTCCCCGCCCCCTAGTGGTTAACCCCTTCACTGCCAGTCACATTTATACAGTAATCAATGCATATTTATAGCATTGTTCACTGTATAAATGTAAATGGTCCCAAAAATGTCAGAAAAGTGTCCGAAGTGTCCGCCATAACGTCGCAGTCCCAATAAAATAATCGCAGATCGCCGCCATTAATAGTAAAAAAAAAAAAAATGCCATAAACTATCCCCCATTTTGTAAACACTATAAATTTTGCGCGAACCAATCGATAAACGCTTATTGCATTTCTTTTTTACCAAAAATATGTAGAAGAATACGTATCGGCCTAAACTGAGGAAAAAAATATTTTTTTTATATATTTTTGGGGTTATTTATTATAGTAAAAAGTAAAAAATATTGAATTTTTTTCAAAATTTACGCTCTATTTTTGTTTATAGCGCAAAAAATAAAAACCGCAGAGGTGATCAAATACCACCAAAAGAAAGCTCTATTTGTGGGAAAAAAAGAACGCCAATTTTGTTTGGGAGCCACGTCGCACGACCGCGCAATTGTCAGTTAAAGCGACGCAGTGCCGGAAGCTTAAATTTTGTCTGGGCAAGAAGGGGGTGTAGGTGCACAGTAGGCAAGTGGTTAAGGACTCTGCAACATGGGCAGTTTTGATATCTTGCTGCTGAGTGATTTAACCAGTGTTGCCTTCCGAGAAATGTTATGTCTAATTGTGGCAGGCGCAGCACTATGAAGTGCCTCATGCGCTGTGGCATTAGAAGAATTGTGATATCTCTGACTTTTCAGTCCAACAAGACTGTCTATTTACTCTGAAATTCCTCTTTTGCCGTTCTATTGAAGCAGTAGGTTTAAAGAGCACACCAAATGCTTAAAATAACTTCTTTAATAACTTCACTTTTCTTCATATAAGATACTGCTGCTTTGCAACAGACAGTCCATGTACAAAAACACGTGATGAATAAGTATACCAGAAAATGGTGGTTCAAATATTCAATCTTGTCATTTAACATAAGATGGTGGATATATTTCTTTCTTCAGTATTTATACTCTCTCTCTCTGTAAGTTATCAAAGCATTCTCCGATTTCTCTGAAAGGTATAACTGTGGTTTGCAACTTGGTTTGCAGGGCTAGCTTAGTTTGGTTTGAAGGTATGTGACTTAGTTGTTCGGTTAGGAGGTATGAAGGTATGGTATGATGAGTGGTTCAGGTTTGGTGGAACTACAAGTGAACAGACAACTAGATCAGTATTCAGTTCTAATCACACTATTTACAACAAGAACATATATATAACTGTATAAATACCTATTTTGCCCTTTGCTTCCATAAAACTGATCTCTGTATGTCTGTTCTGCTTTGCTCTGTCTCCATGTGGCTTTCTGTCTCTGTGTGGAATAATCTAGCACATGTGCTGAGGAACCTCCCAGACAGCATGGATGTAAAGGTGGCTGTGATTGGTCAAAACTCTGCTCAATGTGAGATTGGCTGTGATTGGGCCAAGGCTTCTAATGAGTCACAAAAGCTTAACTCTATGCTTTCTGGCATGAATTCAAATGGCAGTGCTAACCTACTGCTGCCATACAAACAAATGATTCTTAAAGGCATATTTTATTTTGCTTCTGTGAACACAACATACAGTGCAGAAAATAAGTATTTGAACACCCTGCTATTTTGCAAGTTCTCCCACTTGGAAATCATGGAGGGGTCTGAAATTGTCATCGTAGGTGCATGTCCACTGTGAGAGACATAATCCAAAAAAAAAGTTCCAGAAATCACAATTTATGATTTTTTAACTATTTATTTGTATGATACAGCTGCAAAGAAGTATTTGAACACCTGTCTATCAGCTAGAATTCTGACCCTCAAAGACCTGTTAGTCTGCCTTTAAAATGTCCACCTCCACTCCATTTATTATCCTAAATTAGATGCACCTGTTTGAGGTCATTAGCTGCATAAAGACACCTGTCCACCCCATACAATCAGTAAGAATCCAACTACTAACATGGCCAAGACCAAAGAGCTGTCCAAAGACACTAGAGACAAAATTGTACACCTCCACAAGGCTGGAAAGGGCTACGGGGAAATTGCCAAGCAGCTTGGTGAAAAAAGGTCCACTGTTTGAGCAATCATTAGAAAATGGAAGAAGCTAAACATGACTGTCAATCTCCCTCGGACTGGGGCTCCATGCAAAATCTCACCTCGTGGGGTCTCAATGATCCTAAGAAAGGTGAGAAATCAGCCCAGGACTACACGGGAGGAGCTGGTCAATGACCTGAAAACAGCTGGGACCACCGTTTCCAAGGTTACTGTTGGTAATACACTAAGACGTCATGGTTTGAAATCATGCATGGCACGGAAGGTTCCCCTGCTTAAACCAGCACATGTCAAGGCCCGTCTTAAGTTTGCCAGTGACCATTTGGATGATCCAGAGGAGTCATGGGAGAAAGTCATGTGGTCAGATGAGACCAAAATAGAACTTTTTGGTCATAATTCCACTAACCGTGTTTGGAGGAAGAAGAATGATGAGTACCATCCCAAGAACACCATCCCTACTATGAAGCATGGAGGTGGTAGCATCATGCTTTGGGGGTGTTTTTCTGCACATGGGACAGGGCGACTGCACTGTATTAAGGAGAGGATGACCGGGGTCATGTATTGCGAGATTTTGGGCAACAACCTCCTTCCCTCAGTTAGAGCTTTGAAGATGGGTCGAGGCTGGGTCTTCCAACATGACAATGACCCGAAGCACACAGCCAGGATAACCAAGGAGTGGCTCTGTAAGAAGCATATCAAGGTTCTGGCGTGGCCTAGCCAGTCTCCAGACCTAAACCCAATAGAGAATCTTTGGAGGGAGCTCAAACTCTGTGTTTCTCAGCGACAGCCCAGAAACCTGACTGATCTAGAGAATATCTGTGTGGAGGAGTGGGCCAAAATCCCTCCTCCAGTGTGTGCAAACCTGGTGAAAAACTACAAGAAACGTTTGACCTCTGTAATTGCAAACAAAGGCTACTGTACCAAATATTAACATTGATTTTCTCAGGTGTTCAAATACTTATTTGCAGCTGTATCATACAAATAAATAGTTAAAAAAAATCATACATTGTGATTTCTGGATTTTTTTTTTGATTATGTCTCTCACAGTGGACATGCACCTACGATAACAATTTCAGACCCCTCCATGATTTCCAAGTGGGAGAACTTGCAAAATAGCAGGGTGTTCAAATACTTATTTTCTGCACTGTACATGTTGTATAACATCCAAACACAAAATCGCAGTGAATAACTCTGCCTTTGTCTCCCACGTATAAACATGTGCTCTACATATAAACATTCTTAGCAGGTTTAGCTGTATATATGTAGGTTATATTAGCCACCTAGGACAGGTTCTAGCTAGCCAGCTACACTAATCGCTATTAGCAACTGGGTGTGTGTGTGTGTGTATATATATATATATATATATATATATATATATATGTGTATATATATATATATATATATATATATATATATATATATATATATATATATATATATATATATATATATATATATATATAATCTACGATAATGGTAGAGTGTAGTGTGTAGGAAATGGTTTCTTGAAGGGTTAACTAGGCTGACAGTCTAGAGTTTTGAAAATATCTATTTAACCACTTAAATACCGGGCTTTTATACCACCTCCATACCGGGCCTATTCTGACACTTCTCTCCTACATGTAATAATCATCATTCTTTTGCTAGAAAATTACACAGTACCCCCAAACATTATATATGTTTTTTTTAGCAGACACCCTAAGGAGCAAAATGGCGGTCATTGCAACATTTTATCTCGCACGGTATTTACGCAATCATTTTTCATGTTTCATGAATTAAAAAAATAACAAAACAGTAAAGTTAGCCCAATTTTTTGTATTATGTGAAAGATTGTTACACCAAGTAAATAGATACCCAACATGTCACGCTTTAATTATGCGCACACTCATGGAATGGCGCCGAACTGCGGTACTTAAAAATCTCCATAGGCAACGCTTTATATTTTTTTTTTACAGGTTACCAGTTTAGATTTACAGAGGAGATCGAGTGCTAGATTCGTTGCTGGCACTCTTAACACACGCGGCGATACCTCGCTTATGTGGTTTAAACGGCGTTTACATATGTCGGCGGGACTTGCGTGTGCGTTCGCTTCTGCACGCGAGCTAGCGGAGAAAGGGGCGTTTAATTTTTATTTTTTTTGCTTTTATTTATTTTTTTGACTTATTTTTTATTTATTTTTACACTTTAAAAAAAAAAAAAATGTCACACTTTTATTCCTATTACAAGGAATGTAAACATCCCTTGTAATAGGAAATGTGTGTGACAGGTCCTCTTTAAGGAGAGATGCAGGGTCAATAAGACCTCACATCTCTCCTTCAGGCTGGAAGCCATGAGATCGGTGAAAAAAAATTCACCGATCTCATGAATGGTGGCTTACAGCCGCAATCGCGGCTTTGTTTACTTACGGGGACCCGGGCGTGACGTCATCACATCGCGCCCGGGTCCTCCGATGGTCATAGAGATGACTGGGGGCCATCTGGTCACCAGTCATCTCTATGCTTCCTGCCGACGATTCGTTCTTCGGACCCCCGAAGGCACGGGAGAGCCCGGAGAAGCACCGGATGGCGGCAGGAGGGGGGGGATGTCCCCTCCCGCAGCCTGTAAGAACGATCAAGCGGCGGAACCGCCGCTATGATCGTTCTTAGATTGTGCAGAATCGCCGGCTGAAGAAGAGGATATCTGGATGATGCCTCTGGCTGCAGGCATCATTCAGATATCCACCCGCAAAGCCCAGGCCGTCAATTGACGGCCACTTAGGATGGTAGATCCTATCTCAGGCCGTCAATTGTATATGGCTGGGTATTGAAGTGGTTAAACTCTCCGTTTGATATGCATGATGGCTGGGTGACAAGGTATCACGGAGACGGTCGGTCTCCTACACCTTTTGGTAAACAAACAAGCCAGGAAGAAACTCGTCCAGAAGAAGCTACGCGACCACGCCCAGCGAAACACGTTGACGTCATCACGGGCTCCGGACGGCGGTGATCCCCCGGACTAACAACACCTGAAGTGAGCGAGCGTATAGACGCCGATCGCTGCACGCCCAAACAAACAAATCCTACTACTTCTTTCACTGTGGATGTGCGGCGCGGCTCAGAAAGATAACTGACATTTCCGATGGTTACAGCTGTGGATTCTCCCCTGCTCTGGTCATTCATTCACGATATACAGTGATCGCCATAGAAGCAACCCAGGCAAGCAACGGAAACATGATTTAATCTATGTTGCTGAGGACACGGTAAGGTGACATTCACCTATTAGCTGCAGGGGTGTTCAACTTGAACCCCCACCAACATTGGATATACGCTCACTTAAGGGGAATAGCAGGTGCATTTCATTTTCTACTTAAACGCATGCAAGTTGTTTAATATTATGAACCACAAAGATTTCTATGGTACAATATAATTGACTCATTATTGATGGTTCTAGTTTACATCTCAAATATATGGGACTTGGCCATCCAGGACCAGATTCAACCGGATATTAATCCTATCCTCCTGTGTGATATCATTGAAAAACTACCTGCAACATTTTGATTATGGCAGTATATATAGTAATTTTTCATTAGCCTTGATTCCCTTATATTATCCACCGCTATTTCTATCCCCCGCGGGGACGCACTTATTGAGGTTTCCCTCTATATATACCATTCAATTTATTATTTTTTTTACATATTTTGTATGCGGTGTATTACCGCTGGGAACCTTAATCAGTGCGGTCACCACAGTACGGACACCCGTTTTAATTGTTGTTATATGTTTGTATTTGTCTCTGTGTGTTGGTATCCAACACTTATATAGTGGACTAGTTGTTCATTGATATGCCACTCTCTGTTTATCTAGAGACCTGTTTGGCTTTGATTGTTATAGCCTCTTTATATTTGGGGTAGGGGGGTGCTTTTAGATAATATATATTTTTTCTAAATAAACTTGTTTATATATACTTATTTGAGCATAGCCCATTATTGCCTATGTAGCCCCTTTTGTCAACGGTGATTTCCCCAATTCTTGGAGACCTCCTGTTTGACAGTTCTCTTGTTCATGCTTATATGTTTTGGCTGCGGCAATAACCTCATATTGGAGGAGTGGCTACTCACTTCATTACTATATATAATTAGCCCCCCTACTGTTGCTTTAAATATTATAAGCAACCTCATGCTCTTGGTCACATTCATTTTTTGTTTATACAGGAAGAAACTCACAGCTGTAATTGGTAGACTATACAGAGCCGCCTTGATTGGCTGTACTCTTTCATGAATAGCCATTGAAGGGCAGTTAACAAACCTAAGGTGAATTCATTTATCTTTAAAGCTAATTATCACTAAAAGTCATGTAGGAGGAAGTTGCCCATATTTGGGAGAGACCCGCCCAAGGGAGGGGGAGAGCTAACCATAGCCAATCATAGGTAACATGTGTAAGTCAATAGGAAAGAGGCTTATAAAAGTAGAGCCTTAAATCAATAGAGAGAGAGATGAGGATCCTGTGCCCAGGACGTCCGTATTTGAGGTAAATGATAAGAAACCATCTTCCAGCACTTACCATATACTTTGTCATAAGTTTTTATGTTTGATATTTGTAATGTGATGTACATACTTTGTATTTGAATCTAATATTTACTCCCTTGCTTAAAGACTGTAAATGTATATTAGATTAGGCTAATATCTTTCTCTAATAAATGCTTATTATGTTAAAGCTTTCACTCTGGTCAAAGGAAATCTTATTTAACCACTTGCTTACTGGGCACATACACCCCCCTCCTGCCCAGGTGAAATTTCAGCTTCCGGCACTGCGTCGCTTTAACTGACAATTGCGCGGTCGTGCGACGTGGCTCCCAAACAAAATTGACGTCCTTTTTTCCCCACAAGTAGAGCTCCCTTTTGGTGGTATTTGGTCGCCTGTGCGGTTTTTATTTTTTGCGCTATAAACAAAAAAGAGCAACAATTTTGAAGAAAAATACAATATTTTTTACTTGTTGCTATAATAAATATCCCAATTAAAAAAAAACATTTTTTTCCTCAGTTTAGGGCGATACGTATTCTTCTACATATTTTTGGTAAAAAAAAAAAATCGCAATAAGCGACTGGTTTGCGCAAAAGTTATAGCGCTTACAAAATAGGGGAGAGAATTATTATTTTTTATTTACTAGAAATGGCCGCGATCTGCGTTTTTTTTTTTATTGGTACTGCGACGTTATGGCGGACACATCGGATACTTTTGACACATTTTTGGCGCCTTTCACATTTATACTGCGATCAGTGCTATAAATATGCACTAATTACAGTATAAATGTGACTGGCATTGAAGGGGTTAACACTAGGGGGTGAGGAAGGGGTTAAATGTGTATCCTAGGTGTGTTCTAACTGTGGGGGGAGGGGGGGTGACTGGGGGGGTGACCGATCTGTGTCCCTATGTAGGAAGGAACACAGATCGGGCTCCTCCTCTCCAGAGACAGGACGCTGTCTCTGTGTAAAACGGCAATGAGAGATGATCTATGAGATCTCTCATTCGCCCACAGATCGCATCGCAAACGGCCACTCTGATTGGCCGTTCGCCGCGATCTGTGATTGGCCGTGTCCAAGGGACACGGACAACACAGGGCTTCCCCGCAGCGCACTCTACAGCGCGCGCTGGGAACGCCCAAAGGAGATGCCGTCATTTGACGGCATGTTGGATATTCAGACCCGCGCTGTTGCCGTCATTCGACGGTAGTGCGGGTCTGAAGTGGTTAAACCATATATCATATATGTGAGATATTAAATCTTAAGATATACAATTTTATTAGCAACACCATATAATTGGCAACATATTTAAAAAAAAAAAAAGTAAGCAAAGTATGGTAAGCACTAGCATCATTATTCACATAGATTTGTGCTTGTTTTTTTTTTGTTCATTACTGGACCTGCGTGTATGAAGAATTTAGTAATATACACTGCTTTTAACTTTACAGGTGAAATGGCAGCGCTGAACTCAAATCCTGGTGCCCAGTTGGGAAGTCTTCAGTCTCTTTTGGGAGCTCAGGCTCTGCTGCAAAACCAGCAGACATTTTTACCATCTCTCCCCGGAGCTCTGGGAATGCAGCTCTTCCAGGGACAGTCACTTTTGCAAGGGCAACGGAGCAATGCTCAGGTAATAAACTCATTCCAACTTTTTTTAATGTGAAGTGCTGTTTTCAGTTAAGTTACTTTAATTGTCTACGACGTGGTCTGTCTGGTTCAAGACGCCAGTGACTAATTAACTACACTGGCATTTGCCAAAACTAAGGTGTAATTGTTGGGGAGGAATTTTTCATACAGCTAATTAAACCATTGGAAATGCAAGGCTTCTTTCTTCTGAGATGCTTCTTCGATGATTACATTTAGGCCAGTTCCACACAGACGCAACCATTTACTGATGCTTATACTTAGGATCTTGTTGACAAAAAGATCTGGAGTAAACGGTTTCATAAAAACATTGCGTAAACGTGTGTAAGCAGAGCCAAGCGTCAAATTCTTCATTGGCAATATTGCAGTATACATATCCAGTGGCGGCCCATCCATTAGGGGTGCCACCCCCTCTATTTACAGCACCCCCAATATGTATAATGGATAGATTCATGCATAGCATGAATCTACCTGTGGCCACCCCCTGTTCATGCATCCGGCCCCTTTTAGCATGCCGGCACCTGAATTACAGCTGTGGGTTTTTTTTTTTTTTTTGAAGCACCGAATTGGATCCATAGGGTGGGCTTGTGGCACAGAGCATTGCGTCATGAGCCTGTCCAAGTGTTAGAACAGCGAATGAATGTTCACTATTGAAACACTGGTTCTCAATCTGCCCAATCAGAAGCGTGTGTGAGACCGATTTTCTGATTGGCCGAAAATAGAAGACTCCCGATTGTGGAAGCCACTGATGCTGTAATAACCCGTGGAGAGCAGGGCAATGGGAGGCCGCTGTGGAGAGCAAGGGAATGGGAGGCTGTAGCCGAGCAGGGGAAGCCACCGGTGAAGCGATGGCCTACCAACTGACCGAGGGGAAATCTGTCTGTTTTTTTTTATTTTTATTTTTTAACCTTTTCAACTTCAGGGGTAATCAAGACCTTAATGAGCAGAGCAAATTTTTAATTTATGGTATTCAGTGTTTTATTTAACAATAATGCACTGCTTCTTTAAAATCATTGGACATTGGCTTAGCTTTGCTTTACACACCCCTATAACCCTACCCCACGAGGTTCTGTGGACGTGCGTGTCAATTGGCCAGTGGGGCAGCCAATCAGCGCGTCCAGCAGACTCTGTCTGCTGGCCGCCCGCAGTCATTCCCTGCAGAGACAGAACAGGCATCTGTGTAAACAAGGCAGATCTCCATTCTGACAGGGAATGACACAGGATGTGGTCTTCCTGCTATGCAGGAAGACGGATCTGTGTGTTGTCCCACACAGTTAGAATCACACTGAGGGAACACATTTAACTGTTTGAGCGTCCTTGATGTTAACCCCTTTCCTGCCAGTGTCATTAGTACAATATCAGTGCATATTTTTAGCGCTGTTTACTGTAATAATGTCACTGGTTCCCAAAAAGTGTCAAAAATGTCAGCTAGGTGTCCGCTGCAATGTCACAGTCAGGCTAAAAATTACTGATTACCACCACTACTAGTACAAAAATTAAAAACTGCCATAAATTTTCCCCTATTTGTCGGTTAAAATTGCCTGGTCAGGAAGGGGGTAAATCCTTCTGGAGTTAAGTGGTTAAAGGCTGTCTTTGCTCTCAAAGGCCCAGCTCTGCAACTAGCTATTGCCACAATCTTGTCTGACTGAATGTCCTGGACTTTGAAGGGGGATATCTGAATGATGCCTGCAGCGAGAGGCATCATCCAGATATCTATCTCTTGTGCCTGCGATTCTGCACAACGTAAGAAAGATCATAGCGGCGGTTCCACCGCTAGATCGTTCTTACAGGCGGCGGGAGGGGACACCCCCCTCCCGCCGCCATCCGGTGCTTCTCCGGGCTTTCCCGTGCCATCGGGGGCCCGGAGAAAGAATCGTCCTGCGCTGGCAGGAAGTATAGAGGAGGTCGTGATGTGATGACGTCGCGCCCGTGTCCCGTAAGTAAACAAAGCCGCGATTGCGGCTGTAAGCCACAGTATTCATGAGATCAGTGAATTTTTTTCACCGATCTCATGGTTTCCAGCCTGGAGGAGAGATGTGAGGTCTTATTGACCCCGCATCTCTCCATAAAGAGGACCTGTCACACACATTCCTATTACAAGGGATGTTTACATTCCTTGTAATAGGAATAAAAGTAATACAAAATAAATAAAAAAAAAAGTAAAAAAATAAATATGTTAAATAATAATAATGAAAAAAAATTAAAATGCCCCGATAGCTCGTGCGCAGAAGCGAACGCACACGCAAGTCCCACCGACATATGTAAACGCTGTTTAAACCACACATGTGAGGTATGGCCGCGTGCGTTAGAGTGGCAGCAACAATTCTAGCCCTAGATGTCCTCTGTAAATTTAAACTGGTAACCTGTAAAAAAAATCAAAGCCTTGCCTATGGAGATTTTTAAGTACCGAAGGAGATTTTTATGTACCGAAGTTTGGCGCCATTCCATGAGTGTGCGCAATTTTAAAGCGTGACATGTTGGGTATCTATTTACTCGGTGTAACCTAATCTTTCATATTTGACAAAAAAATTGGGCTAACTTTACTGTTTTGTTATTTTTTTAATTTATGAAACCATTTTTTTCCCCAAAAAATGTATTGCATAAATACCGTACAAGATAAAACGTTGCAATGACCGTCGTTTTATTCCCTAGGGTGTCTGCAAAAAACATATATAATGTTTGGGTGTACCGCGTAATTTTCTAGTAAAAGAATTATGATTTGTACATGTAGGAGAGAAGTGCCAGAATAGGCCCGGTATGGAGGTCTGTATAAAAGCCCTGTATTGAAGTGGTTAAAGGAGAATGTTTATTACATACATAGTTAGTCTGGTTTAAAAAAAAGGCACAAAGTCCAACTAGTTCAACCAAAAAAATACTTTTTTTTTTTTTTTTTTATACAATTCTATAATTCCCCATACCCACAGTTGATCCAGAGAGAGAGAATCAATTCAGTTCCTCTAATCTTCCCCTATAGCTGAGCTCCTTCATGCCTCATATCAGTTTGGTTGCCCTTCTCTGCACCTTCTCCAGTTCCCCAATATTCTTTTTATGAGTTGATGCCCTAAACCAAACTGCATATTCCAGATGAGGTCTTACTAAATGATTTGTACTGGGGAAAAATGATATCTCTCTCTGCATTCTAAATCCCTCTTCTTCAGTCTGTTTAGTAATGCACTTGACAGGTTCATAAAGCAGGTCACAGGAGGAAAAGCCCTTGTGCCACAGTAGAAGGCCCTTGCCTCCCTACACCTCTAAACGAAGAAAGCCCATCATCACTCTCCCCAGTCTTCATCTTCAAAGCACAAATTAAGCCCCTACATTTGTTGAAAGATTTGGAGTTTTCACAAAGGTGCATGCACCTATACACTCTCCCCTAAGAACTCAGGTCATAGAATACCTAGATGACCTTTTTCTGAAGGTTTGCCTTCCGACAAACTTATTTGTCTTAAAATTTCATGCTTGAACCTTCAGATCAAAAAAGCTCTGTAAGATTCTACATTAGGATCCTGGGCCTTGTGGTAGTCTCGTTCAAGGCTGTTCCTTTCACTTAGTTCCACTCAAGGCCTCTTCAACATTCTGACTTGAAACAAACATTGCCCCTTGCTCTGTCTTCCTATGCTTCTGTCAGTCAAGCTAAAAACTCCCTAACTTAGTGGATTTCCAACACCACCATGGATATTGGAAAGTCATTTCTTAACTTTTTCATGGTAGGTGATAACAAATGCCAGCCTTACAGCCTAGGGTGATGTGTTCCAGTCTCTCGCGATTTTCAGAAGCCTGGTCCCCAAGAGAAGCAGAGCTCTGCACCAACATCCTTGGTTGGACTTGTGTCTTTTTTTCAACCTCACCTACTATGTAACATCCTGGGGCTTGGCACAATAAAATAAACTCTGCATCACTGGACTTCCCTTGTTCAGGAACATCTCATCAGGGTACAATCAGAAAAAGCTATAGCAGTGGCATAAGTAAATCAGGGGGGTACCACGGGAGTAAGACGGCTTTAAAATAAATAAGTCTGTCTGATTCTTTTCTGGGTGGAGAACCACAATCATTGCTACTGTTGACGTTCTGGGAGTGGGCAGTTGCCAGGCACATTTCCTCCGTTTCCACTGCCTGGACCAAAGGGAATGGTCCCTTCATCCTGACATTTTCAACGTTCTATGTCAGAAATAGAAACAACTCAGCCGCATCAAACAGCCGTTGAAACGCTGGATGCCATAAATTCGGCCATGCTACAGTCAGCCGACTTGGTAGCGCCGAAACGAAAGATCCGCATCCGGAAAAATAACCGCAGCTGGTTTAACAACCAGCTGTCGTTACTGAAGCAAGAACGCAGAAGGGCAGAATCTGCCTGGAAAAGATGTGCTTCAGAGCTAAACCTATCCATCTACAAGGCGACAACAAGAAAATATCATAAAGAAATTTTCCAAGCCAAGAAAAATTATTTTTCGGAGGCTATCAACAGCGCCATAAACCGCCCCCGCGAACTCTTCAAGATGGTCACTCAGACCATGAAACCAGGATGTATTGAAGCCCCCAATACAGACACACAAGAATTTTGCAATGAACTATCGGATTGCTTCATTAATAAAATTGAGGCAATCCGTGAAAGCATTCAGCAGAACAATCCCCCCCTCAGCCCCCCCTGCAGCCGCTCACACAACACCCATAGTAACTCCCCTATATCAGGTAAGTTCACCCTGGAACCCATCTCCATCGAGGCCACTAAGAATATCATTGGGGCTTTGCGCAATGGCACAGCACCTAATGACATTATCCCCACAAAACTGCTGAAGGAATGCGCCTACATCCTGGCTCCTCCCATCACGCAGCTTATCAACCAGTCTTTCTTGGAGGGCATAGTGCCCTCACAGTTGAAAGAGGGTATAATCCAACCCATCCTTAAGAAACCCTCCCTGGACCCCAAGGACCCACTCCACCGCCGTCCCATAACAAGCCTCAATGTACTCTCAAAAATAATGGAAAAAGTAGTGGTACAACAGCTGCAACAGCATCTAGATACCTACAAGCTACTTGATCCATTGCAATCGGGGTTCCGTCCCGGACACGGGACTGAAACCGCACTGCTCAAAGTATGGGACGATGTTCTCGAGGCCGCAGACGAAGGAGAATCTTGTCTCCTAGTTCTGTTGGACCTAAGTGCAGCTTTCGATACTGTAGACCACAAACTGTTACTGACTCGGCTAGCTGAAGTAGCCAGAGTCGCAGAAGGCGATTTATCTTGGTTCTCCTCTTTTCTGGAAAACCGATCGCAAACAGTAAAGTTAGGACCCTTCACATCGGAGAAACGCACAGTGACATTCGGAGTCCCTCAAGGATCGCCTCTGTCACCAGTGCTGTTTAACATCTATCTTCGTCCTCTTTTTGAGATTATCAGCAGCCAAAAACTGCTTTACCACTCATATGCAGACGACACGCAACTGTATTTTCGCATTTGCAATAAAAAGGATCACCACCTCAATCTAGAGATATGCCTCTCTTTGATAGAGGACTGGATGACAAAGAGTTATCTTAAACTCAACGGAGCGAAAACAGAACTTCTCCTGTTTCACGCCAAACAAAGAAATCAACCTGCAACAACCTGGACACCCCCGCCCATTCTGGGCAAAATCATCACCCCTAGCACCAGTCAAAAGCCTCGGGGTCATCTTTGACTCCTACATGACAATGGACGCACAAATAGGGTCAGTAGTCAGCGGATCCCATCATCTGTTGCGCCTACTACGCAGACTTACCCCTTTCATCCCCAAAGAAGATTTAGCGGTCGTGGTGGGAGCAATTGTCAACTCCAGACTGGATTATGCAAATGCCCTTTACCTCGGACTCCCCAAGTACCAAATCGCTCGTCTGCAAGTCGTCCAAAACACGGCCGCCAGACTTGTGACTGGAAAAAAACCTTGGGAATCCATCTCACCATCACTGAGGGCACTTCACTGGTTACCAGTTAAAGACAGAATCACTTTTAAAGCACTCTGTCTAACGCATAGATGTGTCCATAGGAATGCCCCCCAATATCTATGCGATAAAATAAAAGCTCACAATTCCAATCGCATCTTGCGATCCACCAATCAGAACCTACTGCAGATCCCAAAAGCCAACTACAAGTCCAAAGGAGAAAGAAGATTCGCGGTCCAAGGTCCTAGACTATGGAACGCTTTGCCAACCAGCATTCGGTTGGAGGCGAATCACTTAGCCTTCAGGAGAAAAATCAAGACTCATCTCTTTTGATATCAAAGGAGACAGGAACAACAAGCGCCCAGAGGCGATTCAGTTCGCATGTGCCGCGCTCTATAAGTTTTTCATTCATTCATTCATTCAGAAATGGAGTGACTAGATGTGGACATTCTGGCCTGCTTTAACGGCATTGCTGTTGAAACCCAGGTTTTGAAGGACAGCCAGAATTTTAACCTTGGGTTCTTTTATGTGACAGGTTTTGATCTTCCATCCTATTTCAGAAGTCTTCCTTCACTTTCCGTTGTTGGGTGTCTCACTGATCAAAACCCCCATTACGAAACCCTGTGCTTCCTTAGGATCTCTTCTTTTTTTTTTCTGCCTTGCAGAAAACAACCTTTAGTCATTAGGGAACTCTCCTTGGGTGGTTTCCTTCTTGGTGGCCATTTCATCTGACAAGAGAATCAAAAAAGTCTTTCCAGTCAGGTCTCGGCACGGCTGGCAGGCTGCATGTTTACTGCTGAGAGCAAGAGTAGGAAGCAAAATGAAACTGAAAATACTTTGTTAGCCTTGAGGATGATGCAATTGGACACTACTGATCATGGTAGGGCTGAGGTATTTACAATCATACCCTTGAGGATGAATTACTTACTGTGCTTATATGTACAGAGGTCAGTGACTGCTGCTTTTTAAATCTTATATATATACGACTTGTTAAGAATGTTTGAGGACTAGCCATAGTTCCATTTAACATTTTTAATCGGTCAGAATCTGTTCATAATATTTTACACTATTAATTTCCTTTTGGGATAAACACAAAAGAGGCCGGAGATCTTTTCAGGATAGTAAGTAAAGGGAAGTCGGTCAATATCCATTTGCTGATCCTCCCACTACTTGTGAACCTAGAAGTTTGCGTTGAAAACTTCTGTGTTTGAAGCGGCCAGATTCTGGCTGCTTGTGGCCAGAAATGTAAACAGAGTACTGTCTGTACTCTGTTTATTTAGAAGTGGTGCAGAGGAGACGTATGTGTCTGTACACAGGACCTGTGGCAAAAGATATACTTTTCATTTTCAGCCCCCACATGATGATAATAAAGTAAAACAATAAAAAGTGAAAAACAAGGACCCCCTATTTCCCCCCATGCACTCGTACACAACCCAGTTTGTTCACCTATAAATGGCAATTGGGCAACACATATCTCAAAATTGTTGTTCGCAGTGGAGTGAAAGGAATACCGTATTTTTTGCACTATAAGACGCACCTGACCATAAGACGCACCTAGGTTTTAGAGGAGAAAAGCAAGAAAAAAAAATATTCTGAACCAAATGATGTATTAAAATATTTTATATTATACTACTATTATAGGTGGGTGGTGGACACACAGCAATACCACCCCCACCTATCAAATCAGCTTAGCTACACTATATCTGGTGGCGGACACAGCAACCTCCCCCCTTCCCAAATCTGCTCAGGGTGGCAGGGCAGACACAAACATCCACATTAGCTCAGGTGATGAGCAATGGATACCATGCCAGCTCACACCTCCCACCCCCTTATCAACAGCTCACCTCAGGCAGTGGAGGACATTGCCATTATAATGCTCTCTGGCTGGCTGGCTGGCTGGCTGGCTGGCTCTCAGATGTACCCAGGAAGCAGCTAGAAATTAGTTGTGGGGACATTTTACAGCAGCAGCTGCAGGGGAAGGAGCAGGAAGTCAGACAGGACTAGACCACGGCGTCGAAAGGGTGGGGGGGTTTTGGCTGAAAAAAAAACCCCAGCAAAGGCTCTCACTGCCTTCGGGATGGTGTCACCTCTGGCGGGTGACACCCAATCTGGGTGCGGAGCGCACCCCCATAGCACTGCTACTGACATCCCCCCTGTTTTGAGAAAAACGTCCCCCCCCCACTCCCTCTTGGTATGCCCCTGCTAGGAATGCGTCTTACGTCCTGTCCTTTCTGTGAAGGAGAGAGGGATTCTTCTGACACGGCGGCGACGGGGGAGGGAGCAGTGGCTGGTCAGTATTCACACTATAAGACGCAGGGACATTTCACCCCGTTTTTTCTGGGAGGAAAACTGCGTCTTATAGTGCGAAAAATACGGTAATTCTATGGTCTTTATTTATAGTTGGCTCCAAACTCGTATGCTTTAAAGCAGGGGCTTCAAACTGACGGCCCTCCAGCTGTTGCAAAACTACAAGTCCCATGAGGCATTGCAAGGTTGACCGTTACAAGCATGACTCCCTCAGACAGAGGCATGATGGGACTTGTAGTTTTGCAACAGCTGGAGGGCCACCAGTTTGAGAACCCTGCTTTAACCACTAGCCGACTGGCCGCCGTCATTTTACTGCGGGACGGTGGCTCTCCTGGGCGAGAGCCCGTAGCTATACGTCCGCATTTTTGCGGCCGCTAGGGGACACGCGTGTACCGCCGGCGGCCTGCGCGCTCGTCCCCCGAGTCTTGCGCGCGTACCCGGCGGGCGCGTTTGTTCGTTACAAAGCTCTCTGGTCCTGTCAGCGGGGAAACGCTGATCTTCTGTTCATACAATTCCTCTAGTGAGTCCACCCCCCCATACAGTTAGAACACACTCAGGAACACACTTAACCCCTTCCCTGCCCCCTAGTGTTAACCCCTTCACTGCCAATGGCATTTTTATAGTAATCCAATGCATTTTTATAGCATTGATCGCTATAAAAATGACAATGGTCCCAAAGATTTGTCAAAATTGTCCGATGTGTCCGCCATAATGTCTCAGTACTGAAAAAAAAAAAAAACGCTGATCGCCGCCATTACTAGTAAAAAGAAAATATTAATAAAAATGGCATAAAACTACCCCCTTTTTTGTAAACGCTATAAATTTAGCGCAAACCAATCAGATAAACGCTTATTGCGATTTTTTTTTTTTTTAACGAAAAATATGTAGAAGAATACGTATCGGCCTAAACTGAGGGAAAAAAATTTTTTTTTAATATATTTTTTGGGGATATTTATTATAGCAAAATGTAAAAAATATTGCATTTTTTTCCAAAATAGTCGCTCTATTTTTGTTTATAGCGCAAAAAATAAAAACCGCAGAGATGATCAAATGCCACCAAGAGAAAGCTCTATTTTTGTTTAGGAGCCACATTGCACAACCACGCAATTGTCAGTTAAAGCGACGCAGTGCCGAATCACAAAAAGTGCTCTGGTCATTGGGCAGCAATATGGTCCGGGGGTTAAGTGGTTAAAGGTTTATAAAACATCACCTATGGGCAATTTTCATTTATAATTTTTTATACCTATAGGGCACAATATACAGTATAGGAAACTTGATGGGGATTTCATCTTATTGCTGCTTTCCAGACTCGATTCTGAATTCTTCACCTATTCTATTTATTTTTTTTGCAGACTCACTCAACGTCGGAGAAAGAAGTCAACACTTTGTTTCAGCCAGAGTCCTGCATTACACCCACATCTCAACCCTCATCTATCTCTCAACAGCCATCTGACTCCAATTTCCCTTCCCAGAGATCTGATATGACTAACAGGTCTCAGACTTTGTCGCTGTCCTCAATGCGACCTGGTTCCTTTGTCTCCAACACCTCAAGTGCCTTTGAAACTGGACTCATTCCCAAAGGCTCCCCATTCCAGGGACCAGTCCGGACTGACCTTCCTCCAGACACACCTTCTGATCCCCCAAGAACAGATACATTAACCCAGTCATTGGATCCTTCCTCCTCTGAGACAGAACCAGAAGCATCTCCACTTAAAAGGTGTAGGATGCTTACTGATTCTGTCCTTCCCTCTGAAGTCCCAAATGGAGCTTCCCCAAACCTCCCATGGATAAGTTCTCCTCATCCACCCAATATGTTAAACCTTGCTGAAAGAGAACTCTCCAAGGGTAATGAGCGAGGCTATAGGTTTAATGGTCGCTCCCGAGGAGAGAGGTCATATGGTCGTCGGCCACGTGGTGAAAGGCTCTCCAGTTCACGGCACTCATACTGGAGGTACAATGGAGAGGAAAACGCACAGAATGATGGAGAAGAAGCCGGTCACAGCCAGGATCCGACCCAGCCTGTGCTGGGAATCTCTCCATTTTCTCACCATTGGCAGGAAGAGGGAGGACAGCCCGGGGAGCAGGAGGTGGATGTATGTATTCTGTGAATGCTTGTGTATTGCAGATGTATATGGTTTGTCTAATTAATTGTTCACAATTTGTTGTATTCACAACTGCCAGTATTAATTGAAGTCAAAAAATTATCTACTTACAGAGAACATATGCATCTCCAGAAATGTGCTTTATGGGGTACTGGAAGCAGAAGCTTTCAAGTGGTGCATTGTGGGGAAAAGTCATAAATTACTACATACCCATGTCACCCTTCTGTTTGCCTAATAGTTTGTTGTGCTTCAAAGTATAAGGAAATATAGTCAATCTGATTTTTAATATATACAAACATATATAGGGACTTTACCTTAGTGCAGTCCTCCTCCACTTACCTCATCCTTCCATTTTGCTTATAAATGTCCTTATTTCTCACTTCCTCACTTCCTGTTCTTCTGTCTGTAACTACACACCGTAATGCAAGGCTTTCATCCTGGTGTGGAGAAAGCCTCTTGAGGGGGGGGGGGGGCGAGCAGGAGTGTCAGGACGCCCACTAACACACAGCTCCTTTCTCTATCTGCAAAGTAGAGAGTGTCCTGACTTGCCTGCTCACCCCTCCCCCCTCATGAGGCTTTCTCCACACCAGGGAGAAAGCCTTGCATTACAGTGTGTAGTTACAGACAGAAGAAGTTGAATCTGTTTGTAAGTTGGAACAGGTAATTTTTTTAAGTGTAGCTCCAGCCAAAAAAAAAATTTTTTAAGCTTTTTGGATAGCATAAGGGTTAACACCACTGTCCGTGCCCCTGTTCAGAAGATTTCACCTCACTTTCTGTCCTAATGACAATTTGATTTAGAACATTTTGGGTTGTTGTGGAAACAAATCTTGGTTATAAAGCATCAGTGGAGGTACCTTTTTCCCATAATAACTCTTACAGAAGTGAATTCCTCTTCCTAGGGGTAAACTTCATCTCACTTCCTGTTGTGTCCCTCTGTTTGTAAGTAGGAGTCGCTTGTAAGTCAGCTGTTTGTAACTAGGGGACGGTGTGTGTGTATTATATAATTATACATTTTTCTTCTTCTTTTTTTTTTCTGCGGTTTACATGGCATGCACAGTATAGCCATATTTTATTGGTTAATGTACTCGCAAACGTATTAATTGGTAAGGCACACATCATAACCAATTTAGCAGCCACTTGTCCTGATATTTACTTCATGCTGTTGCTTTGTATCGGTAAAAAACGGCTAGATCTGCTGCACTATATTATGGCACTCTCTTTGATTTATTGCTTGATGTGGATACCTCATGCTGGAGAAAGAGAAGCACTTTCATACCACTATCTGTGAAACTGTTAAACTGTTAATCAGCGGGAACGCCCCGAGCGCCATTTTTAAAATTGCAGTTCCGATACGACGGCGAAATACAATTACGCCGCTCGTATAGGAACTCAAACCCGGCGTTTCTTGTTTTCTGCTTACAGAAAACAGAAACGCCAGCTCAAAGTGAGAGTTATGCTGGCGTATCACTGATACTCCAGCCTAACTCTACCTGAATCTGGCCCACAGTATATAATTTTATATATAGAATATATATACATACACACACACAAAATCTTGTTAGTGAGGAATAAAATAGACCGTAGGAAAATAACTGCTAACAATATACTCGGGCCCGACGCAGTGACTTTCCGACGTTTCCGTAAGCGATACGCGGCGTAAAGAAAAACATGCCCCCTAGGTGGAGTATCCTATGTTAAGTTTGGCCGTCGTCATCGCGTCGAATTTAAAAAATTTTGCGTCGTTTGCGTAAAACGTCCGTGAATGGGGATTGACGTCATTGACGTTCACTGACAGAATTTGGAGCATGCGCACTGACAGTCGACGCATGCGCAGTACCTTCGCCGTGAGATCGTGCCTAGTTTAAATACATGCCCCCTACCCGCCCAATTTGAATTCCGCCGGCTCATTTTTGCCACGCCGCCGCAACTTTAGGAGCAAGTGCTATGTGAATAACAGTACTTGCTCCTAAAGTTTCGGCGGAGTAACGTAAATGAGAAACGTTACTCCAAAATAAAGATTCGCTCTCCTCCCTGAATCTGGCCCTGTGTGTGTAAAGATAAGACTAACTCTAACTTTTCTTAAAAACATACCCATAACCTACCAATTCTGCATACAGTGTATAAAAAAAAAAAAAAAAAAAAAAAAAAAAACCTGTGTGCTTAGCTGCTTTTATTCCAGTGGTCTGGTCTTGTGATCCAGCAGCTCTGCCTCCTCTGTGTGGATGAGCGGCTGCTGCAGAGGTAATGAGGAAGTGGCGACAACGGATGGGTTATGGAGGCCTATGGGTCACATAACCGCTCCAGCAATTCACAGTCGTTGTCGAGCGCTCCCTTACAGAGGTGGGGCTGCTGAAGCATATGACTGGTGTAGATTTAAAAAAAAAAGGTAAATATGCAGCTTTTTTTTTTTTACACAGGGTATGCTGGATAGACAGGAGGATGGGGGGAGAGAATGTTTTTAAGAATAGTTTGTGTTAGCCTTTACTAACACTTTAAATATATAAAAAAACAAGATGTGAAGTTTAGGAATTCTATGCTAAACAATTTATAACTGGCAATTCCTCCTTTTATTTTAAGCAATGTGTGAACTTAAAGGGGTTGTAAAGGTTTGTTTTTTATTTTCTAAATAGGTTACTTTAAGCTAGTGCATTGTTGGTTCACTTACTGTACCTTTTCCTTCCATTTCTCTTCTAAATGTTTTGTTTTCTTTGTCTGGATTTCTCACTTCCTGTTCCTCCTCCGTAAGGTGTTCAGTAAGCTGTTCTAAATGACTTTCCACCCCTCGGATAATGGTGGAAAGCTCACTGAGGAGAAACAGGAAGTGAGAAATTCAAACAAACAAAGAAAAAAAACATTTAGAAGGTAAATGGAAGGAAAAGGTAAGTGAACCAACAATGCACTAGCTTAAAGGAACCTATTTAGAAAATAAAAGACGAACCTTTACAACCCCTTTAAAGCTATTCTAGGATTAATGTTAAATAAGGTTTTATGTATCCTCTACATTTTTTATATTCCGCAAAAATAAGAAAGTTGTAATGTAGGATGTTAATCATTAAAGTAGAACTATAGGCAATTTCTTTTATTTTTTTTGGAATTTAGCAAGGGAGGTATCTAACCCCTGCCGGTTAATTTTTTGCCATCTGTGTCCTATTGGGGAGATTTCCCTTCACTTTCTGTTTTAAAGCCAAAACAGAAAGTGATAAGAAATCCTTGCAAATTCAGGGAATCCCTTGGGGACTCCCAGGTCACCAGAACTAGTGTCCCCATTGGAAAATTTCCCCTTCATTACTTTTCTGGGGACAACCCAAAATGTGTGATTTTCTAATACTTTCAATTGCAATGCTAATGGTAAACAGGACACATAAAAAGGCTGAATCTTCCTAAAGGGGGAACAGACAGCAAAAAAAAAAAGACAGGGTGCTCTAATCTCTCTCCACTCTGTCCAAAGGGAAATATTTTTTTTTGCCTTTGGTTATACTTGGACTATATAACCTATAGAGCTGCACGATTCTGGCCAAAATTTGATTTACAATTTTTTTGCTTAGAATTAAGATCATGGTTCTCACGGCATAAAATCTTTTACATTTATACAAAAAAAAAATTGGGCTAACTTTACGAATTTTTTATTTTTTTTATTCATTAAAGTAATTTTTTCCCAAAAAATTTGAAAGACCGCTGCGCAAATACAGTACGACATAAAATTGCAATAACCACCATTTTATTCTCTACTAAATATATACACAGTACTGACCAAAATTTTGGACTTTATTTTCATGACTATGAAAATTGTAGATTCACACTGAAGGTATCAAAACTATGAATTAACACATGTGGAATTATATACATAACAAAAAAGTGTGAAACATTTGAAAATATGTCATATTCTAGGTTCCTCAAAGTAGCCACCTTTTGCTTTGATTACTGCTTTGCACACTCTTGGCCTTCTCTTGATGAGCTTCAAGAGGTAGTCACCAGAAATGGTCTTCCAACAGTCTTGAAGGAGTTCCCAGAGATGCTTAGCACTTGTTGGCCCTTTTACCTTCACTCTGCGGTCCAGCTCACCCCAAAGCTTCTCGATTGGGTTCAGGTCCGGTGACTGTGGAGGCCAGGTCATCTGGCGCAGCACCCCATTACTCTCCTTCTTAGTCAAATAGCCCTTGCACAGCCTGGAGGTGTGTTTGGGGTCATTGTCCTGTTGAAAAATAAATGATGGTCCAACTAAACGCAAACCGGATGGAATAGCATGCCTCTGCAAGATGCTGTGGTAGCCATGCTGGTTCAGTATGCCTTCAATTTTGAATAAATCCCCAACAGTGTCACCAGCAAAGCACCCCCACACCATCACACCACCTCCTCCATGCTTCACGGTGGGAACCAGGCATGTAGAGTCCGTCCGTTCACCTTTTCTGCGTCGCACAAAGACACGGTGGTTGGGACCAAAGATCTCAAATTTGGACTCATCAGACCAAAGCACAGATTTCCACTGGTCTAATGTCCATTCCTTGTGTTCTTTAGCCCAAACAAGTCTCTTCTGCTTGTTGCCTTTTTTTAGCAGTGGTTTCCTAGCAGATATTCTACCATGAAGGCCTGATTCACACAGTCTCTTCTTAACAGTTGTGTCTGCTGCAAAAGGTGGCTACTTTGAAGAACCTAGAATATGACATATATTTTCAGTTTCACACTTTTTTGTTATGTATATAATTCCACATGTGTTCATTCATAGTTTTGATACCTCCAGTGTGACCCTACAATTTTCATAGTCATGAAAATAAAGAAAACTCTTTGAATGAGAAGGTGTGTCCAAACTTTTGGTCTGTACTGTGTGTGTGTGTGTGTGTGTGTGTGTGTGTGTGTGTGTGTGTGTGTGTGTGTGTGTGTGTGTGTGTGTGTGTGTGTATATATTTTAGTAATGTTTCGGGGTTCTAAGAAATTTTCAAGCAAAAAAAAAGATTTTAACTTGAAAAGAGCTGTCAGAAAAAGGTTTGGTGTTTAAGTGGTTAAATGTTCCTAATTTACATACAGAAGTCTATTCCTTTGATGTAAAAGTAAAATTGATACAATGTTTTTAGATGTAACATTCCACTGATAGAATGTTTTCAAAACTTGGCAGATTGCCCAGACTTTGACTTTTGGCTGAGAGCAGAGAGGAAACCCTGAGTCAAGATCAAAGATCGCGATAACGATTCTTGACGATTAATTGTGCAGCTCTAATAACCTGCAACAATAAACTTCTCCTATTTTGCGCCTTTTTGGATCTGTTAAATATAACATTTAAATTGTTTTATCTGATCCATAAGTGCTCAAAAATAACCGTTGAACTGGCCTAGATTCTGATAACGTCCTGTTCTCTCTACTTTTGCTGACTGTTTTCAGTTCGCATTGTTACTCTACTTTCTCTGTGGATTGCAAACGCCTCCCTTTTCCTATGTTATGGTAAGGAGAAGGGGTGTTCTGTAGTTCCAAAACACTTCTGTCCTGGGATAAAAATTCTACTTTTCAACAGATGCACTAAAGCAAGTGAGCATTGTCACCCTGGAGGAGGAAATGCTACTGGCCGGATCATCAGCTGACAGAGTAGAAAAAGCTTGCTTTGATTTCATGGTAATCCACAGTAGCCCCCACACAGTTAAAACATTTTTGACAACCTGTTTTAGGGGATCTCCAAGCAAAACACCAACTACATCTATGTTTACTGTTTTACCTGTCTAGGGATTTGTAAAACTGATCATTTTTGTGATCCATTCACATTTGCAAGTTTAGCATTACTGCTTCGTAGGTGTGTTCAGTGGACAGGAGTAATGAGACTTCACCGTCCATTGAGAGGCCTGGAGGTGAGGAGGTGACATTGTTAAAAAACCTAAGTTTTTGTGTACTAGACTATACTAGAATAGAAGCTAGAACTTTACATATTTGTTGTATTTACTGTATTTTAATGTATACTACTTTGGATTAGTATGATAGCCAGGAAATTGGTATATTCAAGAGAAGACTGGAATGACATCCTTTACACTTATTACGGGTTTCATTTCATATATGTGACATCATAGACTTAAAGGCTCAGTTGATGTTTTTTATTATTATGCAAATTCAACTGTTTTGTGATCACCAGGTGCCACCCCAGCTGCTGAAACGCTCCCGCCGAGGCAGAAGAAGAGGCCAAAAGTAAGTTACCAAAAAAGGGAAAAGAAAGGCGCACCAGCCTGGTGTATTACCATTTGACGATTTATTAAATAGAAATAATAGAAAACTACTCACAAGAGAATTGGTATAAAAGGCTTGTCAAAAATGATAAGGTAGATACCCCTCGAACCACACTCCAGAATAGGGGGGATAGAGGTGTGTCAAAAGTAAGTTAAATATTGGTAAAAAGTAAGATAAATGCCTCCTAAAGGGAAGTGATGGTGTATGTTCAGCAAATATCCCCTTTTTTTTACCTGAAATCTTGAAAAAACAAAACAAAAAACGTGTGTATTTGAGACCTTGTCCACACCATGTGCAGAGACATGAGTTTTTACTCATCTGTTTCTACCAGGGCACAAAGAAAACAATTGTTATCTGTGTCCTGTTCACACCACAACACTGGTACGTAAAGTATTTTTCTCTGCAGAAATCTGCAACTTGTATGCAGTTTTCTGTGCAGAAAAAACTAATGTAACAACAAATATTGTTGTGTGAACAATTGCTTGTTTAGGATTTATGTTACATATTTCTGCACAGGGAAAAAAAAACTTGCATAACAGCAGTGTTATGGTGTGAACATTCTTCGTGTCATTGCAGAGACCTACATAAAAAAGTGCATCTCTGCACATGGTGTGAACAAGCTTTGGAGCGTGACATTTTAAACATTACCACTTGTATACATATTTTACATGCTTAGAATTATATCTGGCAGTGTGGTTGGCATCCCTGCTGGGTCATCTTTTGAGAAAGACAGATCGACCGCCTAGAGAAATGGAAGAAGTGAAGCTCAAATTCTGCTCACAAATACTAGTCAAGGCTGTATATATTAAGAGCAAATATGACTGATCCCTGATCCTTCTCATGCTGCATACACACGATACTTTTTCGGGTTGTAAAAAACTACGTTTTTTAAAACTGTCATTTAAAACTATCGTGTGTGGGCTTCACATATTTTTTCGGGTTCTGAAAAACGACAAAATAAAAATTCGAACATGCTCTATTATTTTACTACGTTTTAAACGGTGTTATTTTTCGGGTTGTAAAAAATTATCGTGTGTGGGCGTTAATAACTTTAAAAACCCGCTGTAATGGCTTACCTTGGCTGGAGTCCATATTGCAGAGTTGTATGCTCACCCTTACAAATACACACAGCCCACGGTAACAAGTAAGAAGCTACCTGGGCTGTGAGTCTGTGCACGGGGGCTTGACAGGAATTTGCCAAAGGATGGTCAAAGTTAAGCCGTGGTCAGGGATTCCAGAATTCAGAATACACGATAAACATAGCCAGGGTCAGAAGCCGGAGTCCGTCTTGTAGCTGAAACAAAGCACAGGAATACAGGTACACAGGCACCTTTGGCAATGACAGGACAATCACAATGACCTGACAAATCCCTCAGGCCGGAATCACACTTGTGCTGTGCAAATTTCAGCTCTGTAATCTCTGCAGATAGATAAGGGAAGTGTTCAGCAGATTAGCAACGTTTTAGCTGCAAATTTGGAGACCTGGGAGAAGTTACGGGTGAGAGGAGAGTGGGGGAGAAGTGTATTGAGCTGAATGACAGAAATTCCTGAAGAGAACTGAACACATCTGCGAATCAGCTGCTTACCCATAGAAGATAATGGGACTGAATTCACACCTGAGCCGCACCGCAAGGCATAAAATCCACACACGTTTTTTCTGCAATGCGCAGTGCGAATGCATCGCACATATGTGAACCAGCCTCATTGTAAACAATGGATTTGTAGGGACCGTGACACCCGCGCATGCTCAGAAGCAAGTTATGAGACGGGAGCACTCGTTCTGGTAAAACTACCGTTCGTAATGGAGTAAACACATTCATCTCGCTGTAACAAACAGAAAAGCGCAAATCGTCTTTTACTAACACAAAATCAGCTAAAGCAGCCCAAAGGGTGGCGTCGTCCAAATGGAACTTCCCCTTTATAGTGCCGTCGTACGTGTTGTACATCACCGCGCTTTGCTAGAGCATTTTTTTCACTATCGTGTGTAGGCAACGTCGTTTTAATGATGAAGTTGAAACAAACTTAGTTTTTTCTAGAGGCTGAAAAACTTTTGTTTTTTACAACCCAAAAAATGATCGTGTGTACGCGCCATTAGTCTCTCAATTTTTTTATATATATATATATATATCCTAAAATGCAGCTACCTTCAGTTGATTGGGCACTGGCAAAAAAAAGGCTGCAGGGACACCTCCCTATATAACCCTTCCCACTTCCAACTACTCTTAGTGCCCACTTTTTTTTTTTCGCTTTTGGAATGCGCTGAGTTGGCTGTCCATCCTTATGGTAGCACAGTCAGACATGGCTAGGGCTAATTACTTTGGTGCCTGTTTTCCCTATACTACTAAGGGGCATCTGATGGTGCCATATCGCCTTTTGCCCTTTCTTCTGTGGTGCTGATAAGTGCCTGCACAGCCTTAAGTCCATTCTACACGTATTTTTCACTTTGCTTAGAGGAAGATTGCTGCATATGCACACCCTGCCCCTTTCTTTGGATCTAGGACACCGACCAAGCAACATCTCCTGGCTGTAATCATTGCGGGCATACAAAGTGCAGTTTTCTCTTGCATTGGCTTACAGCTGCTTGCACCAAGACAATTACACCTCTCCCCTGCACCATTGCTGTAGACTTCCTGAGAGGGTACATTTTTTCACACTGATGGTGGTCCATGAGCAAAATAATGAGACAGACAGGCTCAAAAGCCCAGGCCCAGATTTTAGCTCTATTTGGGGTTTTAGTATATTGGTTCAAGACCCTGGTACCCTACCATGCATTCAGTTCTTTTGCCAAGTCTGCCTCATCTTTCCTGTCTAGAGAGTAATTTTCTGCTACAATTTAAGAGTTCATGGGCATCATTTCTGGCCTTTTTAAGGCCTTCGTCTACAGGGGTCATGGCTGTGCCCCTCCTACCCCTTTTTCTGACTTAAGTCTTTGACTTTGCCCTTGAACACCCAATACTGGAGGCGACCTCTGTCGAGAAAGAATATTAGCCCTCTAAGGCATCTCTCTATTCTGTTTTCCCTAAGGTATCTGGTATGGGGTCCCTAAATTTCCCTACACGGTAAGAGCTTTCTGATTCATGTGTTGATTGAGCCATCCTATATATGGAATGTCCATATCCGAAGCATCACCTGCTGCTGTCACAATGAGGGATGGGGGGACTTCTGGGCTGGTGCATTTTTATAACGCTTTTGTCATGTGTTGCACCATAAATATGGGTGTAACATGTTACCAAGGTGAACTTTTTCTTAGAAAAAAAACAACCTACAGCCGCTGTGTATAAAGAAGGTATGCAAGAGATTATAGGGCCTCCTTAAGGCCATGGCATAAGCAAGCAATACAGATTTTAACTTGTAAGCAACAAGTGTAATAAAAAGGCTTTGTCTTTAAGTGATTAAACAGATCTCATTTACAGACCGAAGTTCATCCCTTTGATCTAAAAACCAAACAGATGATACATTGTTTATAGTCCTCTCTCAACGCTGAGCAATGTTGATCAATATTTGCCGTATTTTTTTTTTTTGACCGCTCTGAGCAGAGAACGGCTATGCACTGTTTACATAGAATTGTGGAAGTTCCGGATTAAGATCATGGGGGGGGGGGGGTGAATCGAGATTCCTAGAGTACAGTGCAGGACAGGAAAACCCCCTCTGTTCTGATCTCCCTATTGATTGTTACAGAACTGAGGCTAGCTGGAAGTGGGAGGGGTTATATAGGGGGATGTCCCTGCAGCCTTTTTTCCCCCCAGTGTCCAGTCATCTGATAGTAACTACATATAATGCAGTCATAATGATTTAAAGAAGCCTGTGTCCAGTACTGTTCTCCTTGAAACAGATTTTACTAGTAAGTCAAATTTCCTTTTTGGCTTGCATATGTTCCCTCACATAGGCATATTGCATAAAAATAAAATGTTCTTCTTGATGTGCACACACTGTTATGCTAGGTTCACACTATTGCTGTCTCTCTGCGGCCACCTTTACATGAAAAATTCAGGGGAATGGTCACTGCACCTTTTAAGTATTTAAAGCTGCAGGGAAACCACATTTTGTTTTGTTAAAGGTGCTTCAACAAAGTATTGAGCAAAGGCTGTGAATACTTATGTACATGTGATTATTTTATTTTTTATTAAATTTGCAAAGATTTCTATCAAACTTCTTTCACGTTGTCATTATGGGGTGGTGTTTTGTAGAATCTTGAGGAAAATGAATTTAATTAATTTTGGAATAAGGCTGTAACTTGTAAAATGTGGAAATAGTGAAACGCTGTGAATACTTTCTGGATGCCCTGTATATGCATTTATAAATTTTAGCCTTATTCCTGAAAATGTTTATCATTTGGTTTCCAACTGCATATTTTCACTCCAGTGAACTTAAAGCGTAGGTTCACCCTAAAAAACAACTTTCTACCATGCCATCCAGCATACTGGCGTCAGCTACAGTATGCCTTATTTTATTTTTTTCCGCTGTACTTACAGTTTAATCCATTACTTTTGTTTCAGACTACCGCGGGGAATAGGCGTTCCTATGAAGAGGGGAACATGATTGACGGCCGGCTATGGCGCGTCACGCTTTCCGAAAATAGCCGGAGTAGGACTCGGCTCTTCACGGCGCTATACGGCGCCTGCGCACAGACTAGGAGCTGACTGCGCAGGCGCCGTATAGATCCTAGTCCTATTTCAGCTTTTTTCAGAACGCGTGACCCGCCATAGCCGGCCGTCAATCATGTTCCCCTCTTCATAGGAACGCCTATTTCCCCGCCGGAGTCTGAAACTAAACTAATGGATTAAACTGTGAGTACAGCGAAAAAAATAAAGGCATACTGTAGCTGACGCTAGTATGCTGGGTGGCATGGTAGACAAAATTTTATTTTTTAGGGTGAACCCCCGCTTTAACAAAGTTTCATAACATCTAGTTATGTGTCCTTACCTGCAGTATCTGCATTGACTGTTGCACATGCTTCACAGAATTAACTTCCATGAGACAGGGTGGGTTCACCATCAAATGAAACTGTATTATAATTTACAGTTTGTTGTCCAAAATGTACAATTGCAAGACGCTGTCTGAGATGGGCATAATTTTTTTATAAGGACAAATTGATGGAATATTTGTTTCCTGGCAACACATGAAGCTGCATTTTTTTCTTAAGTATGATGCCCCGGAGCTCTCCTTTTAAGGACATTAACTACTTGCCGACCGCCCGCCGTCATATTACTGCGGAGCGGTGGCTCTGTCTCGCGGGAGCAAGTAGCTCTACGTTCTCCCTTTAGAGACTTGTAGGGCGCGCGCCCCCCCCCCGAGTCCCGCGCGCATGCCCGGCGAGTACGAATGCCGCCGGGCACCCGCGATTGCTCGTTACAGAGCGGGGAACGGGAGCTGTGTGTGTAAACACAGCTCTCGTTCCTGTCAGCGGGGGAAACGCTGATTTTCTGTTCATACAATGTATGAACAGAAGATCAGTCATTTACCCTAGTGAAGCCACCCCCCCATACAGTTAGAACACACCCAGCAACACACTTAACCCCTTCCCTGCCCTCTAGTGTTAACCCCTTCACTGCCAATGGCATTTTTATAGTAATCCAATGCATTTTTATAGCATTGATCGCTCTAAAAATGACAATGGTCCCAAAAATGTGTCAAAAGTGTCCGATGCGTCCGCCATAATATCGCAGTACCGAAAAAAACGCTGATCGCCGCCATTACTAGTAAAAAAATTATAATAATAAAAATGCCATAAATTGACCCCCTTTTTTGTAAACGCTATAAATTTTGCGCAAACCAATCAATAAACGCTAATTGCGATTTTTTTTTTTTAATGCAAAATATGTAGAAGAATACGTATCGGCCTAAACTGAGGAAAAAAAATGTTTTTTTATATCTTTTTTGGGGATATTTATTATAGCAAAATGTAAAAAATATTGCATTTTTTTCAAAATAGTCGCTCTATTTTTGTTTATAGCGCAAAAAATAAAAACCACAGAGATGATCAAATACCACCAAAAGAAAGCTCTATTTGTGGGAAAAAAAAGGACGCCAATTTTGTTTGGGAGCCACGTCGCACGACCGCGCAATTGTCAGTTAAAGCGACGCAGTGCCGAATCACAAAAAGTGCTCTGGTCTTTGGACAGCAATATGGTCCGGGGCTAAAGTGGTTAAAAATCTATAAGTTGCAACAGTTCACGTATTAATACCTAACTGTTATGATTTCAGTTCACAGAGGATGAATTCTCGCCTAGAAGATGTTCCTGCAAAGTGGTCAAGTGTGGATCCCGCTAATGGACTAAATGTAAGAGTTGCTCATATTTTTCCATCAAAGAAGTTTGTAGTTGTAGCATTTTGTTGACACTGGCTTCAGACTTTGCCGTGCATATGTGTCACCTTCATCCTAGGAAACCTGTCTACCACATGACATGAAGTCTGGCATCATTATGTAATTTGTGCAACAGAATACTTGATCAACAAAAGAGAGCTTGTAATTTTTCTTCCAAGAAAGCCTTTTCTGTACATCCCAATGATCTGTATTTCAATTTGTTATTAAGGGTCAGCTTATCTTTGATGCTAAGCCTTGCTTTTAGTAGCTTATTTCTACCCACATACAAACCTCCTGCTCTATAAGAACACCATTAAGAGCCACAAATATACCTTAACCGTATGGCCCTATGAGTAGGGCCATACCCTAAATATAGGCTAGTAATGAGATAAATGTTGAGGCTGCTATTGTTGACTTCTAAAAATACAAATTGCCTGGTTATTAATTGCACCTAAAAAAAATGTATTACTTTCTAAGACCGTGACCCAGAACAAGAATGCAAATCAGGAACGTCAGAAAACCTTATCTGCATCTCACAAACAAAAGATTTCCCAGCAAAACAATTAAATGGACCCTGTCTAATGGCGGGTATACTCTATGAAGTTTGTCGTGCAATACAGCGGGTTGCACGAAAAAAAAACTTGCAGCTCTGGTCGGAGCCTCTGTACTAATAATGCCAGGTTAGTCCAGTGATCTGTTTTAGAGCTATTGTGTTCTGACAGGGTAATCTCCTCCACCAGAATACGCCAATCAGCGTTGTCTGACTGAGAGCGCTGATCGGGAGTCGGTCGACTGCTGGTTTTCCTGCATGCACGAACAGCCGGCTTCTGTCAGACAGACCGACATACACAGGGCAAGAATGTCGGATGTTTTTATTTGAACGGGCAAATGTCTCCCGCAGGGCTTAACAGTTTTTATATTTGCAAATATATGCGTAAGCTGCAGTGCCCACGTCAAGGGACCTTTGTATATACTGAGGTCCTAACTCTAAATTTACAGAGCCTCCATAGTAGGAGCACAATAGATAAATAGCTAGGTATGCCTAGAGGGAGCCCACCCCTCCTTAAAAACACAGGGATGCATGTAACGTGAAGCCCAGCAAAAGCACAAACGCTACTGTACAAAAAAAGTGGCAACCACCCCAACCTATAACTGGCCGTTGCAGCAAGGTGCACATTGCAAACAAAGTTTCCCAGCACACTTATTAGCCAATGACGTAATCTAGAGCGTCAGCTTGACTGGCAAGCACTTAGCATTTTTTAGGACAAGATGTCGAAAGTCACAAACCCTTTGTCTCTCTCACAGGTTTACTTGAATTTGGCAAGGTCAGATTATAAGCAGTAAAGACATTATTATGGGGGTTCCGAAGCCATCCAGTCTTTAACCTTTGGGTTATACTGCCATCTACAAGAGTATTTGACACTTGCAAGCAAAACTTGTGCTCCAGCTCAGGATAACCGACCCCCCCCTCCCCCCCAACTACCAGCATGCATTAGTTATTTGCTAGAGCCCTAGAATGATTCTTCTCCTTAGCTCTGCTGTGTTAACCAACATGTTCTTGCCAGCATTTTCTGCCATTTTTTTCTTCCATTAAGAATTTTCTTCATGGATGCTGGAGCTTTTTCTTTGATTGCAGCTATTCAGACACTGGGTTCCCTTTGGGGTGCTTTCCAGTCTCTGTTCTGGTTAAAGGTAACTGCAAAGCATGTTTCTAGCTCCAGAGTTTCTAGTATTGCCTTGGCACTTGCCCTCTCTCTGAAGACTCACTTGGTGAGTGGACTAGTCAGGCTTAGCATTGAGAACTACTTCATTCGCACAGGTTGTTTGCACCGTATTCCCCACACACAACATTTTTTGCCACGGAAGGGATTAAAGCTGTGGGACTACATTGGATTGAGTCTCATGCATGCGGCTCCACTTTCTTTTCTGCCATGCGGCATTGAGAAAGAATCTCCCTGCTTCTGTTTTTAAACTGATCTTTGGCTGTTCCTAATGTCCATCTACAGAGGCTGTGGCCATCTGGCCCTTTATCTGCTACGCCGTCTGGGTTTTGTAAGTAACTGAGGTCATGTCTCCTACCTTTCAGCCTATAAGTTGCCTTACCTCCTCTTAGCCCCAACATGTCTTAATCAATACACCGAGGAAGTAGTCCCTGTGTGCTTGGTGCCTCCATCTCACTTTTTTTTAATGGGTTCAGGACTGTTTACAGCATGTCTTCTGATGCCAACATCTGCAGCTTGTTTCCCTCTGCTTTTGAAGTCTCTTTCATCCCCAGAGTTCTCAAGCTTTGTCAGGTGAGGTTGTGTCCCTTTCCCCTTCAGCTGAGGTCTCTGCAAAACTTAGCCAAAATCACCCAGTTCTTTGCTAAATCTGATCTTGGAGTTCACAAGCACACTCCAATGTCCTGCCCTTAAGAGTCTATATCTGATTTGCCCCTGGCTCAGCAGCTTTTGCGCTATCGATTACAGAGACTCTGCCTTATTTCACTTATGAGCTCATCCCTAAGGAGTTGCAGTCTGCTCTTATTACTTTATAATTAAAGGAGATTGTTTCATCACATATTGATAGAGACCTCCTGGCTTCTGCAGTGAGATCCCTGGACTACCATTTCTTGGCCATAGACTTCAGCCTCTTCTATGCATTAACCAAGGTGTTGGCTCCAGTTTTGGCCCTGCTACACTCTTGTGGCATCTCCGTTGTTCCAGCATATCTTGAGTGTTCAGACATTACAGCGATTTTAGATTCTGAACCTTCATAGATTGTTTTTGGAACCAAATTTTGTTTCAGGTATCTGGGTCTAGTATTGTACACAGCTCAAGCAAAAGTGCTCCTTCCACGGTAGAAACTTCATGCTTTCTGGTCTCCAATTCAAACTCTTCAGTCCAGGAGTCGTCTGGCTTTCTGCTTTTGTATGAGAGTCCTATATCTTATCCTCCTTCGAGGCCGTTCCATTGGCCCAGTTTAACTTCATGCCTCTGCAAGATTTTGTCATTGTGGGATATTTTTGATATTGTGTTTGAACAGACAAATTAATTTTTTTCTGATGTCCCTTAGTAGCTAGGAAACCTGGCTTTGGAGTCAGAAAAGTCTTTCCTTCCCATAATTTGAAGCATCCTCACAACAGATGCCAGCCTGATGGGCTGAGAATGAGTCTTGGTCCTTGTTGGCCAGAGAAGTTTCATCTCCACAATAAAATACTAGAGCCTCAGGCAATTTAGCTGTCGGTGTAGCATTGGACAGTCCTTCTGGCGAGTGATTCATTCCGAATTCAGTTGGATAATGCCACAGCAGTGGTATACCTTAATCATCAGGGATGAACCTGAAGTCTCTTTGTTGCAAGAGAGGAAAATCAAATCCTGTTTTGGGCAGAATTTTACTGTCCAGTCTTGTCAGCCAATACATCCAAGATGTAGCTATTTGTCAGGGAGGATTGCAGAAGGGGTAAATGCTAAGGAACTAAGCACGGACTTCATCTGCAAGGTGGAGTGTCTTGTGTATTCTGTTCTCTTTCCTGCCATTTTCCTGCTGGAAAACATCTCCCCACCTGCTGCTCATGCATTACAAATTTGATCTTAAATCTCTGCTCCATTCCCATTGCCCATCTACAGTGACCTATTTTAGATGTGGCTTTAATGTAATATGTACAATTATGGCAGAATGAGCTAATTAAAGTGGTTATAAAGCTTTGTTTTTACAAATAACAAACATGCCTATACTTGATCTGTACAAAGGTTTTGCACAGAACAATCAAAATCCTCTTCTTCTGGCTCCCCTGCTCCTCCTCTTCATCGGGTGGTGCCAATTTCTCCCACTACTATCAAGCTGTCCAATGAAGAGAGAGACAGGGTGGGAGCCGCTGCGGTCAAGCACATTGCTGGATCAGATGGGCTTGGGTAAGGAAAAGGGGGAGGGGGTGGTCTGAGGGGCAGCTGCAGCATAGGTTTTTCACCTTTATGCTTACAGAATGTCTTATGGCTTTAGAACCACTTAAAATATCGGAGAACAGAAAGATGCACACCAGTTGCCAGTACATTCACTATGTGTAGAAAAACTGCTTAGCTTGTGCACTCCCAGGTCCTCCCCAACTGACACGTTTCACCCTCCAACGGGCTTAGTCATAGAGGTCTCTATAACAGCCCGCGGGAGGATGAAATGCATCAGTGAGGTGTGAATTTTGGGGAGATTCCCTATTCTCTTTAAAACTTGGTATTGACAGGTTGGACAAGCCCTGTTGGATGCCAACACCCAGCAGAATTGAAGCCACTGGGTTGTTGCATGTTTGTACCTGGAACACCACCCTTCTTGGAAGTAATCTCTCTACTGCATCAGTGGATTCCTTCCTAATTTGAGCGGTTGTCTATATTAATACGCTCATGTTGGGATGGTCTGCTGGAAGCATCTCAACTTATGGATTGCTTGGTTTATCTGGAGCATTCAGGTTAAAGTGCTGGGATGCAGACTGAATCCAAGGTGCACGTAAAGCACTTTGTTTTTGAGGGACAATGTCCCTTTGCTTTTAACTTTTGATGGTTTTATCGGGAATATCGCTGGAGGACAGAGCCTCCACCTGCCACAGCACAAGAAATCTAGAGGAAGGTCAGATAAGTCCCTTTCCCTTTCTTCACCTACTCCTGATGCAGGCTTTCCAAACCTGATTCTCCATCCACGTACAAGGGAGTAGGTCTACAAAACCCACAGTCTCCACTTCCCCTGGTGTTATTACCTATAAATATTTGTATACAGTTTTATTTTATTTTTTAAATAATCTAGGCCATGTTTTTAAACAATCTACTGAGCTGGTCAGAACTTGTTCTTGAGGAAGTCTATTTCACATTTTCACAGCTCTTGCTTTAAAGAAATCTTTCCATACTCAAAGGTTAATTCTCTTTTCCTCCAGACATAGTGCCCCCTTATTTGTGATGACCTTAAAGTGAAAAATTCCACACAAACTTCACTATATGGACCACTTATGTATTTATACATGGTGATCCTATTCATCAAATTCTCCACCTCCTTAGGGACCCGCTGACCTGTACAGTTGGCTATGATGAGTAAGTTGCTAATTACTGTCCTACCAGGGTTCTGCCTCTTCAGTCTCACCTTTTGTATGCAAAGTGTTTGCCAGGGTGTTCGTTCTAGGTTATTCTCTAGTGTATTCTTGTAGCATTCCAATTATAGGACACTCAGATGACTTCCTGTGGAGAAGACAGTTGTGGGCTTTGATTCGGCTAGATCTTGTTTCATCAGGAATTAGTGCTGCTTACTGGACTCCAAGAAAAGGATTTTACTGGTAGTACAAAAACCCTATTTTTAAAGCGGTAATAAACTGCTTTGTGATTTTTTTTATTATTATTATTTCTACAGGTAAGCCTATAATAAGGTTTACCTGTACGTAAATAAAAAGATCTCTTAAACGTGCGATATTCACCCTGGTTGCAGCCGGTGACGTTACTGATGCATGTGCTCTAAAGGTCCGGCATTTGCTGGGGGTAACATCATCGCAGCTCAGACCAGTCATACAGCCGGAGTCTATAAACTTGGAAGAACGACCAGGTGCAGATGAAAGCCCTGTCAGCAGTGACACCATGCTGCTGGAGGGCTTTGTTCTAAGTTACGTATTTCATAATGTGCTAGTATGTAACGCATGTTATTGCATTATGCAATTGCCTTACAGGTGTGTTTGTTTTTGTTGTTGTTTTTTTTTAACTGTGGTGTAGTGGTTTACTACTGCTTTAACTCCTAAAAAAAAAAAAAAATATCTTATTCTTTGAGTCCATTGAGGGGACGCCACATGACAATGCTCTTGGTACTGCTTTGTTACAAGCATGCTGGTGGTAAGTGTTACTCTGGACTAGTCTGTTTTATTTATTTTCTGAGGGGGGTGGTTACCTTTTTCAATCATCTAGTGGGTGGCAGTACCCAAATCTTGTTATTTTTTTCTTTGGAAAATGTAAGCTGCTGAATATAATCAGTTTATTGCATGTGTCTTCAGAATTTATAGTTACACGGTTTGCAGCTTGAACAGCAAATTCTGAATTATGACCCACTTGTATCTACTGTGTGACTTGTTAGAAAGTCTAAGCGTTTTTTTCTGTTGTCCTGCAGGCTGAGCGTCCCATTGTCCGGCAAAACAGGCCTGGCCGTCCTGCCAAGAACAGAAGACGGAGGATGATTTAGCATGTTTTAGCCATTTTTATTACAATACCATATTCGGCAGACCTGTATCTGCTGCTGTCACCTCAAAGGCACTTCCCATATCCTCAGACAACCTTACATTTTAGACTGCATACAGCTAGCTAGAGATAAAATGTAGATTTGTTCTTTCCTGTAAAAAACAAACCATAATGGTCATTTTTTCTTACACACTGCACTGGTTATGAACCTTCGCACCTGTTGTCTGTTCTCCATGGTGGCTTTAACTCTGTACCCCTTAGGGTGTGGTAAGGGAGCTTTGGATCTCTGAGAACCTCCTATGGTATATATCAAGAATTATTAAGACAAGTCTAAAATATGTTTATCGACCGACATATGTACTTTCTGTACATATATACTTTCTCTTATATGACATATCACTGCTGATTAATAGGTTGTCATGCTCATCTCATGCTGACTCGTATATAAAGAGTTGCCTCATGGACTTCAAAGTGCAAAATAGCCTCTGGAGAATCAGAACAACCAGTATCTTGGCAATTTACAGACTGCATCTCCCAGCATGCTTTGTTATCTCTGTAGATTAAAGAAGCATGCTGGGCTCTGCAGCAAGCTGACTGGCTACATTCACCTATTCCTTCTCACTAGATTGAGCCATAGTGTTCCAATGGGCTCTCAAAAGCACAAATTACATGTATTTCCTTGCTCTTTGCCATCCATGACACTATTTTAATTTAATTTATTTTCTGCTTTATGTATGTTCTCCCTGCTCTTCTGCAACTTGTTACAAATGGATGTCAATTGTACTGCTATCATTGTTTATCTCTGGCTTGTTCAACTGCTATGCAGTGGCCACATCACAACATTTAAGCAACCCTTTTAAATAGATGCTCATATGTGTAGAGTTTTAGTGATAGTACACAACTGTTTTATTTAATTATCCTTCATCAAATTGTGAACTTTTTAGTAAGAGCTGTTTTATTATCCTAATATTTTATGGCCAAAATAATTCTGCAGGGTATCGGCATTTTGTTAATTGTAATATTTAATTGATATTTTAATGAATCGCCAGAGTGTATTCAGGCAAATTGACTTTTAATCTTACGCCCCCACACACACTTTACCTAATTCTTTTAATATTGTCATATAACTGTACCTAAATATTTAAAGATAATATGGCCAGTGTGCCCCCTCCTTTGACTACTTTGGGTCATTTGCCCAGAGTGACTTAAGAATAATAAGCTTTGATCATTTTAAGTGTTTCTCCTTGCAGCTTTGGATTGCTCTTGCTTCAAATTAAGTCATTCCTTGAAAGACGTGTAAGCTGTGTTCTGACAGATGTTTCTGTTTCTGCTGGATGTACAGGGAGGAAATCGCCAAAAATGGAACACAAGTCCATAGTTCATTTTATTCAGGTTCTTGGTATAGTAACAACAAGCCAACATATTTTGGAGGTTCAGATGGTCTCCTTCATCAGGACTTGGTATTGTTGAACAAAGTGTGTACTGGACTGATAAAATTGGAGGGAACCTTGAGTGTTTTGTATGATTGGCCCAGATAAGTGCAGCATGTTGGATTTTTATGACATAAGAGTCTTGGTAAAAATGAAATCTGGATTTTATACACTGCTTTTGGTGCTTTCTTCCTTGAATACCCAGTCCCTCCCCAAACAAAAACAATCTTCTGCCACCACTGCTGGAAAATCTGCCTTGGTATATCGTTTATACTGCTTAAGACTTTATTAAAAACAACTTTACTTTTAAGGTATTTAGCTCCCCACACCTTACTTCCTGAGATGTTTCCACAGACATTTGTAGAATAATTCTCCTCTAGTTTCTGCTGTGTTAAAGTGGATTTTCACTGCATCTGAGCATCACAAAAAAAAACAAGCAAACTTCCCATCCATCCATGTCTGCATGCTTTATTTTGCTGAGAAATCACTTTAAAAAAACAACCCCCTAGCAATTCTGACCATGGCCATCTTGAGTAAGGGCAAATGATTCATGTATCATTTACTTCCTGGAATCCATCTGCCCTTAGCTCAGGGGTAGACAACCTCGGCCCTCCAGCTGTGGTGAAACTACAAGTCCCCTGAGATATTGCAAGACCCTGAATATCCCAGCCTCCGAGAGGCAGAGGCATAATGGGATTTGTAGTTTCCCTACAGCTGGAGTGCCGAGGTTGCCTACCCCTGCTTAGGAAATGCAGGAGAGAGTGCTTAGCTAAGAAAAACCCTCCTCCCCTTCTGAAGACTCTTGGAATGTATGACATAATTTGCCTAGGCAAAAAAACAAGAAGTAACTGAACAAATGTAAAAAAAAAAGTTGGAAATGTATATACTTTCCCATCTATTTACTAATGCTACCATCATGAGGATAAAAAAAAAGAAGATAAAAATCAATGTTGATTGGGAGAGAGAAGTTCCACATTAATATCAGTATATAAATAGGGGGGGGGGGAGCTAGTAGTGGTTAGTGTTATTTAATTGGACTTGTTCTGTAATGTTGAAGATGTTTTACCACATATATTTAAGTAGCTTTCTCAGTTCTAATGAGTTTTGGGAACACACCCCAGAATTTATACTTGCATGGATACCTTGGGGATCTACTTGTATAAGTGTTAAAACATTCAGAACAGTTTGGATTTGATTAACTGCTACTTGCTATACCATGACCTGAATAACTGAGAACCTTCACACACTAGGGAAGAAAGTAAATTATGTCATCTCATTAATAGTAATGTTGTCAGGGGATGGCTTGCATTTGTTCCAAGGAGCAACCTGATAAAAAGCAAGAACAATCTGTAGCTGAATGGAAAAACTCATTAAATTTGAATCACAATAATTTCATACTACGGTTGTAAAAAGCACTTTGTAATCTGCATATGTCCATAAAAGACTTGGTGCGGAGATTGAATTGTCAGTGGCTTGTTACTTCGCTGTAAGAAATACTCCTGTATATAAAAGAGTAATAGAGTACCAAGCACCAGTGATCTTTCCAGGCAAACAAAATGGTTGAACCCTGCTACTTTTTATTTTATTTCTTTTTTTAATTATCAGATGACTGAAAAGAAAAATGTTTAAGATATAATTATGAATTATTTTTATAGATACAAATTATTTTCAACTATACTGTAGGCAATGTATATTGCCATGCATATTGTAATTTACATTAGGTGGACATTTGGTGGTCCAAACTGAAAGAAAAAAAAATATATAAGGATTAATAATTGGTTTCAGTAATTAATTTTATTTTTGCAAGATCTGTAAAATATGTGCAGTATATGGCACATTTCTCCATAATGAACATTATCTTTGATATCTGTATACCTGCATCTATCTACAATGTATAATTTTGGTTGGTGAATTATACTGATAAAGTGTCACAAAATCGAAACACTATATACCATATTTAAGAAGCCATAAAACAACATTTATAGAAGAGGATGCAAACATTTGCCTAGTAGGATAAGTGTAGCAGAGTGAATGCTTGTTGGGTTAGTGCTTGTACAGATGAGCAGCGAGTTGTACCTTGCATGTTCAAACCTATATTCTGCGCCTCCTTGGGTGCTAGAAGGGCTTTGCCACACCAATAATACACATCATTTATTGCTGTGTATATGTAGAGCTCACATTCGCATGCAGTGCCAGTAAATGCAGCAAAGGCCTCTTTCACAAAACTGTTTAGATGCAGCCAACGGATTCCAGCAGCAAGATTTAGCCGACTCTTGCAGCTGCAATGACTGGGACATGCGAATAGCAGTAACTGCTCAGCCAAGAAATGAATCGTAGGCTGAGAGCAGCCGCCACTGTTCACGTGTAGAATCAGGTGTCTGAGCCCGGACGCAGTCAACTGCTGTTCTCAAGTCGTGTTCATTCAAGCCACAAAAATTGAATGATTCTTGCAGCTGGAAAATGGGGACTGCATTCAAATGGCTGTGTCAAGGAGGTCTTAATCCTTGTGCACACAGACATCATTTTGTATAAGAGCAGTGTGTACAGAAAACAAGCTTTGTTGAAGCGCCAAAAAAAAAGAAAACTTCTGTTCCAATATGGAAATATTAAATATATTAGCAATGCTCAAAACTTCTTCAAAGTGACTACTCTCACATTAAGATTCGCATTTAACCTTCCCATTTGGAGCTGAATGGTGTTTACGCCGCATGCATGCTGGATGTTTTTGCAGCTGCTGCTAGGGACAGCTGACGGTTTTTATTTCCCCTGCTGCTAAACTCCCCCCATGTTAGACTATGCACACACAGGCTTTTAGCAGCGTTTAGAGGCAGGAAAAAAACGCAATGCCAGTGCTTCCAGGAGAAGCAGCGTTTCGGCAGAAAAAACATTCGGCACTCCTAAATAATAGGTGTGTCTATTAATGTTAATAACCAAACTGTTAAAATGGTTTAAAAAAAAACTGCAGTTTAGGTGAGTTTTTAACATTGTTTTTCTCCTCTCAGGAGAAACTGCGTTTTACAACAAACCAGTGTGCTTGAGGCCTAAATGCTTTAAGAAAAGTACTCAAAGCTTGTTTGATGCTTTCGAAAAGTTTGTTGCACACACTGCTTTTATACAAGCTCACCATATGACCAAGGCCAAAATGTTCAGTTCACATGGCATTATTGTACAGGTTGTCACCTGAATGTACCAAAGCTAACCATCCTCGTCTCCCACCACAACTTTTTTTTTTTTGTGTTTTTATGTTGGTGTTATCTGTAGACGGGTCCAGTATCCTGTATTTTAAGTTTACTGACTCTTAAAAGGTAAATGTCTAGTGGCTTCTTGCCACTAGTACCCCAAACAGGCCATGTTTTGGGAATTTTTCTTGGATAAAATAGCTGCCCAAAATACCAAGCCGTTGGTGGTACCTTTGGTGGTACTTGAGGACTGAGGTTGAGAACCACTGCTGCACACATGGCTGATGCAAATGGGGCCAAAAAAAATAAATCGGGAAAGTTATTATAGGATGCAGTATTTGTTGAGAAAACGGTACTTTGTTCTGTCCTTGCTCGCTTGAAAGTCTCTGCAAAGCAGTCATTCCGACCCCCATACAAAGAGGGCACTGAATTCAGTGAGCCAGGAACCTGAATATCAGCACTTTGGGGACACTGTCCTATTGGGATGTCTGTATACAGACCCAAAAAATCTTTAAATACCATGTCCCTAATATAAAGCAGCATTAATATCCACAGAGCTGCATACAGAAGCTACAATATTTAGTGATGTTTTTCATCACACATCAGCTTACGTTCTTCCTGCTCTAAACTGCTGGACGACGAGATTTGTCAGATTTTTATTGTTACCTGAACACCGTACACAAGCCATGAAAGTGCAAAAACAGATTTCACGATTGCCTATCTGTAAATAGGAAAGCGGACAAAACATACAGATGAAAACACATAGTGGTGTGTATTCACATAAGCGTGCAGAATAAAGCCAGCCATAGATGGTTTAAATCTTCGTTGGTTCAGGAGGGACCAGCCAAGATTTGAACAATGCATAGGTAGGCTGATTGTACCCAAGTAGATCCATCCATTGACTTGAGCACAACCAGCCTGTTGGACTTTTAGAATGCTAAAGTCGCTAGCACTAATCGCTGTATTCTCCCAGCAGGGACAGCTACCCTCGCCAGTTGAACATAATAGCTCTGCGGGAGGGATTCCTCCATCAACAGTGACTCTGTTTATAGGGAATCAAGTGATTTCCTTTCCTACAACCCATGGTTGCAGGAAAGAATATTTGTATTATCTACAGCCTGTCTAAGAGTGCTCAGATAGCAGTGAAGAAGTGATGCCCTTATTGTGTAGGTCCCCCCCCTCACCAGCGAAGAGACTAGAGATACTCCCCTTTTTACACCTCTATCCAAAATTAAACAACAATTTTTTTTTTTTAAGTTTTGACTGGCTTTTAATACGGTTGCCAAATTACCTATCCTTAAAAAAAATAAGTCCACCCAGAAGTGATAGCTCAGATATGGAAGAGTACAGAAGTGTAAAGCCTATGTTGACCACCCGTGTATCTTTAGGGATCCTACTGCACTAATTGTCTTGTTTTCTTTTGGCTTTATAAGAAGAAAAGTGTAGATTTTATGTTCAATCTGTACAATTGTGCTGTCACAAACCAGTGAACTGATGTTTATATAAAAGTAAAATTCACATATTGATACAATGTGAAAATGGCTTTGTTGGTCAAAAATTATGCATGCTGTGCACGTAGTTGTAGTTGGCCACATTGAAGACATTTAACCACTTTGAATGTGACCAACAGAGGTATGCCATATCCTGGAGAAATGAGCGCCTTCACATACATGCATGTTGTGGTACTTTCCTATTGCCTCTATTTATCTGACTGAAGCAAGTTCTTCAATGAAATGTTGTTTGGAAGCTGCAATCAGTCCCTGTGGACATTGATTGTACTCAGGTTTAAAGAAAAACTCCGCTAAATTGTCGTTGGAACATAGCCCTGTAGCAGTGTCAGAACGATACAAATCTTTTATGTGATTGGGGCTCGCCAGAGTTAACTATTCTCAAGGCGCTGACTTGCCAGTTGCACAAGTTTCTGAATGACTTATCACGTTTGGGATATTCTACAAGGAATAAAACACGAGTTTAAGAAACAAATATACTGTCATTTTGGCAACCAGGCATTTAAAATAACTAACTACGCTTTTGTGTGTCTGTCTTAACTGGCCAATTTATTTGTCACTTGAGATTAATGTAGAGAGGAAAAGCAACAGAAGATATTACAGTGCAGACAGAGAATGTAATGTTCCATCTGAATGCAGCAGTCTAGCCTTCTTTTCCACATACACTCCTTCCTATGTTGGACTGGATAAATATGACCCAAAGTCATTGGCTAGCGAAAAATAAATATTTTTTGAAGGGATAAAAGAGCCATACCTTTTGTAAAATGTATTAATCCCTATTTCATGGGGAACCATATAACTTGGCACAAAATACACAATCATCCTATATCACATCTCCTATCCATGCTCCAAAGAAACATTAATGCCAGTATATAAACATTACAAGATGGCAGTGTGGCCGCCAATACCAACCAGATTCTTGTAGACATTTTCTAGCTTTTAGAAAATCAAAAGCTGGATTCTGAGTGGCTACCATTGGCAACATCTCTAACCTAAGAGCCCAACCATTCTAACAACATACTTATCTGTTTATAGGCTTTATTTTTATTTTTTAATACTAACTTAGTTTTCTATATCTCAACTGGTAGGGTTGAATTCGGGGCACACAGTTAAAAATGGCTATTTAGTGTCACATTTAAAAGGCAAGGAATAGTGGAGCTGCTAGTGCTAATTTGAAGTTCTTCAAGGCTATCAGTCATACACTTCCTGAACTACTTGGGAGTCGCTGATCTGGAGCAAGCAAGTTTTTGTTTGGTGTTTGGACACCAGGCACATGTTTTTTTCAGGTCAGCGACTCAATAGTAAAGCAAACATATGGCTGATAGCCCTGCACCATTCATCTGTAACCCAAGTTGGCAATGGCAGCCCCCTAATTAAAGTCTGCTCATTGGAGGCATTGTGATGTGTGTTTACACATATTTTGGCTGGGTTTTACACAAATTGTAATATTTGCAGTCTGTTGCAGCAAAGCAGACCTCTCTAATGTACTTTAGTGCAGGGGTCTCCAAACTTTTTAAACAAAGGGCCAGTTTACTATCCATCAGACTTTAAAGGGGCTGGACTGTGGTCATGAGAATGGAAATTGTCTTGGCGTTGGTAACAATGCCCCATCATTGGTGTCAGTGGGCAGAATAGTGTCCTATTGGTGGGCAAAATAGTGTCCCGTCATTGCTGTCGGTGGGTGAAATAGTGCCCTAAGGGCTAGATAAAGGCATGCAAGGTGCCACATCCAGCCCCTGTGACGCAGTTTGGAGACCACTGGTTTAGTGTATTAGGGGGCTTTGGAAAGTCCTGGCCTTTTTGAATCCTGGAATTTAGCAGTGAAATGCATGATGTTGTCTAGTCTAAACAAGCCCCTACATCATTTATATATACCTCTACAATAAAAGTTGTAGTATTAGTCCACTAAAACGAATCATTCTAGAGTGGATCCAATATACCCCCGAAAAATGTGCATTCCACATGGACCCTGTTAAAGAAATATCCCCCAAATCAGTGATTACATTTCCCATGATGCACATGTACTCTGCAATGTAGTTGAACATCATGGAAAATGTAGTTCAAAAACATCTGGGGTGCCAAGGTTCGCCATCACTGCCCTAAATCATCTAACAGAAATTGCCTACTGCAATTTAATTTTACAAAGTAATATAGTCGTATTGGACTTCCACAGGACCAAATGGAGAACACCACTACAAACATAGCTTGGTGTATTACATTAGCACAAGCGGCAAGTTCTTTTATGGGTGATTTTTCCCTACTGGGTCCCAAAAAGTTACAGGATACCAGCTCCCTCCATTTGGTTGAAGGTTGGTCAGTAGGCTGCTGATTCTTATTTGAACAATGTGTACTGGTACATACTATATGCTTTGTAATTCTCTTCTGGTTTGTGATTCAGGGATCATTGACACATCAGCAGTACCCTTTAGTATGCAGGGTAACCACAGCTCAGCTGAGAAATCACAACTATCCATGTCACCCTATAAATGCAGTGTGATCTCAGAGATCCCCCTTTGTACTCCACAGAAATACCTTTTTGATTTTGGTAGATCCTCCCACACTTTGCATTATTTTCAGTGCAAATACACACATTCATACATATACATGTGTTGAAACACATTTAACGCCTTAATATTTCCAACAGTGCTTGTCCATAGGTATAAATGGGCCCTCGCACAGCACTGCCATAATGCATAGCCAGACATGGCTCCTGTTCCAGATTCTCATTTATCCTGTCCCCTTTCTGAACAACTAGCATTATCAAACAGCTTGGTTGTCCAATCAGCAGACAATTAGGGTAGAAAATCTGAAGCTCAGGAAATGGGAAAGTCAGTTTTTAGAAATGTATGCCATGGCACGAACATGTGGATCACGAGACTCACTGAACAGGATTATTTTAAATCCTTTGGCAGGTAAAACAGTATATGTGCAATTATTTAGCTGTTTTGCTTTACCACTTTACAAATTCTGTACACATCTCAACATTTATCTTCTACTGTTTTATGTACGTTTTTAATTCACCCGACACCCCTATAATCGCCTTTGTCTATATCCCAGAATGTAGCTTTGATACCCAATTACTGCACACTACAACTAGCTCTATACAGACCTGTCATTAAGGAGGGACAAGTGACTGTAAATTCTCCTTCCTAACTGATGGAAGCTGCAAAGCACTTCACAAGGAATGCGTTTTAGACCTCTTCAGCAGGGACGGAGTTACTGTGTACACTCAATTATGCAAATGTATAACTCTGTTATTTGTGTTTGTAAATATTGTATAGTTCCCATTTGTCTTGTTTACTTCGAAGGCAAAAAAAAAAAAAATGACAACAAAAAAAAAGACCGTTTTTGTATCAATTTCTGCCTTTTCATGTAAAATATTTTCTCGTTTTAAGTTTTTTTAATATTTTTTTGTACAAAATAAAGGAAAACAAGGCAAAACTTTTACATTTGTGAATTTTAGCTTTTTATATGGAGGTTGACTTTAATTTAACAGATGAAAATATTTTGAAACATTTTTAGATTTTATGTTTTCTGATCATTGAGGGGTTGTTTTATTTTGTATCAAGTATTAAAATGAAAAGTGTGGTAATATGTTTAAACAAACAAAAAAAACAAGTGTCTGTGTTTTTATTTTTATTGAATTTGCTGTGCTTTTTGTCTAGATGGTTGACACAATTATTAAAGTATTATTAAACCCTCAATTTGGGTGTGGGGAGGGGGGTGTAGTGGCATTACAACATTTATGTTTCTTTTTCCATTTTTGTTTGCAGTCTTTCTTGTTTGGCGTTTCATTTTCACTTGTAGGGTGGCTCCTTTTGTTTTTTCCTGCAGAATCATACTTGCCTAGGTGGATACAGCAGCAGTCCCCCATTGGCTTGAAAACTGAGCACTCAAACACTGCAGATCGCTTGGTTCTCTGGGCTCCCTGAGCAGAGAGCTGGTGGCTGTTAGTCTCCTGCTCTCTGCTCTGCCCTCTCCTTTCTCACTGGAGAGCTGGGCTGTGGAGGGGGTGGGAGCATCTGGCTCAGGCTCTCAGTGGCTTGCTGAGAAGGCTGAGCCACGTACCAGTCCAGGCATGTGGACGGATCCCCCTTCTCTTTTTTTTCCCCGGAGCCTGGACCGGCTATGTGACTTTAGCCCGCTGCCTGCTGAAAATGGGTCACAGAAGTGCAGAACGAACTGTGATCCACAGAAGTACAGCCAAATCAGTTTTAAGCTGAGGTAGATGATAAAACAAGACTTTGGGTTTAATACTACTTTAACCTTTACAAAAAGCATTGTCAAAATAGTCTTAACTAATAGAAAACTGAACAAAAGGCAGCTTTCTACAAAAGCAAAGTCCTTTCTTGTAGTGATTAATCACATTTTTAGCTTGTATTCTTTTGTTCAAAACGCAAACATTCAACAGCTCTGAATGCAACCTATGGTCTTCCAAGTACAATTGTACACTAGACGTCCAGAAGAATTTGCAAGCTATGCGCTTACCAAATAAAAAAAACTGCATTCACAGTGTTTTAGTGTTGATTTCAGGGAGTTTAACCACTTGCTTACTGGGCACATATACCCCCTTCCTGCCCAGGTGAAATTTCAGCTTTCAGCACTGTCACACTTTGAATGACAATTGCGCAGACATGCGACGTGGCTCCCAAACAAAATTTGACGTCCTTTTTTTCCCACAAATAGAGGTTTCTTTGGTGGTATTTGATCATCTCTGCGTTTTTTATTTTTTGCGCTATAAACCAAAAATAGAGCGACAATTTTGAAAAAAAATAATATTTTTTAGTTTTTGCTATACTAAATATACCTTTTTTTTAACGATATTTTTCTCAGTTTACGTAATCGCAATATACGTATAGTGATTGCTTTGCGCAAACGTTATAGCTATAGGGGATAGTATTATGAATTTTTTTTTATTATTTTTTTATTTTATTTTTTACTAGTAATGGCGGCAATCTGCGATTTTTGTCAGCACTGCGATATTACGGCAGACACATCGGACACTTTGCACACAGTGCTATAAATATGCACCGATTACTGTATAAATCTGACTGGCAGGGAAGGGGTTAACACTAGGGGGCGATCAAGGGGTTAAATGTGTTCCCTGTTAGGTGATTCTTACCGTGGGGGGAGGGGACCGATGGTTGTCCCTATGAACAAGGGACACATCATCAATCTTCTCTCCCTGATAGGATCTCTATTTACACACAGAGATCCATGTCCCTGGCTCTGTGACTGACGATTGCGGGTGCCTGGCGGACGTCGCGGCCACCAGGCACATGCATTGGCACCTGAGTGATGCAGCGGGCGGGCGGCCAGAGGCCATATATTGAAGGCCTCCTGGAATTTTTTTTTTTGACAGTAAAAGTCTTTCTTTTATTGACATACTAACAAGTAACAGAAAACAATGACAGTTGAGAGGTAAACGTTCACATTCAGTCACAGATTGCAGATATAAATTGGTCACAGAAATCAAGGGAAGTACGATGTAAAGGCCATAAAGTCGTATGGATGAGTGAGCAGAACCTAAGACGGGGGGGCAGCTAGCCCGAGGCATCAACACAGCTGGACCATATCTTGTCGAACTTAGTCGGACAGTTTCTGGTTTCGTACGTGATCCTGTAAAGCGGTAGAACCTTATCAATCGCCACGAGGATCCCGTAGGAAGTTCCTGGCCCCTCCAGCGGAGGAGTATCTCCCGTCTGGCGTAAAATAAAGCAAAAGTGATACAAAGCTTGACATATCTATCTCCCTCAATTTCACCCAGATAGCTAAGCAGGAATGTGCGAGGATCCATAACCAGGTCCACTCCACACAAATTAGACAGGGTGTCAGCCACCTCCCTCGAAAACGTGCGCAGCTTCGAACAGGACCACACCATGTGAAAGAACGTCTTAGTGTCAAGCAGACACCGGGTACAGAGCGGGCTCCTAGAGGGATAGAGCCCCGCCAACCTCTGCGGTGTGTAGTATGCTCTATGCAAAAATTTCAGCTGGATAAAATGGTCTCGGTAGGCTATCATAGAGGGGATGTAGGAGGAGACACAATCCTCCCACACCTCCTCATCAAGGTCAGGGATGTCCGCGCTCCACTTACTCAGGGCCCCGGTCGTGTCTACGTCATGAACCACCGTGAATCGAAGGTAAAGCGAAGAGAGAGGGCTTCCCATCACACTTGAAATCGGCAGGCACTCAACGGAATCAGACTCGAGGGTCACCGGGCCTGGGAATTGCAAGGCAAGGACATGTCTGAGCTGCCAATACCTAAACTGGAAGGAGAGGGGAAGGTGGTAAGTCCGTCTCAACTCCTGGAACGTCGCAATCCTGCCATTCAGCATCACATGCCGGAGGGTAAGGATGCCTTTTTTTGCCCCACAACGCAGGATCAGGAATCTTGGAAAGGTGGGGAAGAAGGGGATTGGCCCATAAGGGAGTGTGGGGGGAAACAGATCCGGGCTTAACCATCTTGACCCTGGAGGAGCACCACACTAGTAGGACAGTCTTCATGGGCTCAGTGACTGACGGGTGGGCCTTGGGGCCCCTAAAGACCAGATTGGAAAGCGCCGCATAGGAGCCCAATACCACGGCCTTCAACGTGACGGCTGGATTTTGTCTGGGCTGAGAAAACCACCATTGCACTGTGACCAGTACCGCCGCCCAGTAGTATATCAAAAAGTTCGGAAGCGCCAGCCCCCCGCTCGACAATGGAAGATAGAGGATCCGCCGCGCCACCCGGGGCGGACGCCCAGCCCAGACAAAGGTTGTGATCACACCATCCAGTTGTCTAAAAAAAAACGACCGGGGGATAGGGACCGGGGTTTGCCTAAAGAAATATAGGAGTTTGGGTAGGTATATCATTTTAATTAGGTTCCCACGTCCGACCGGTGTAAGAGGGAGGTTTCGCCATGTCGCACATTTCTTAGTTAGCTGCTCCAACACCGGGAGCACATTCTTAGTAAGGTAGCTCCCCCGCTTCAAGCCCACCCGGACCCCCAGATAGGTAAATTCCTCCACCCAGCGAAGAGGCGTATGCGAGTCCACCTGGGGTACCGACGGGTGAAGCGGGAAGAGTATCGATTTGTCCCAATTGATTCGAATCCCCGAGAACTGACTGGGGCCTTGCGCAGGGAGGGAGAGGCGTCTGCCAGATACAATAAGGAGTCATCTGCATACAAGGACAGTTTTTCCTCCAGGGGACCCACCCGGATTCCCCTAACCTCGGCGTCTCCCCGCAGATGGGCAGCCAGGGGTTCGAGCGCAAGGGCGAACAGCCCCGGGGACAACGGGCAGCCCTGCCTAGTCGCCCTCCCTAGAGAGAAGGGGTCCGACAGGGTGCCGTTAGTGCGAACGCGGGCCCTGGGATGGGCATAAAGCATGCAAATCCAAGAGAGAAAACGGGGGCCGAGGCCAAAGCGGGAGAGGACCGTCCAGAGATAGCCCCACTTGACCGAGTCGAAGGCCTTCTCGGCGTCGAGTGAGGCCACCACACCCGGGGCCCCCGGTCCCGCAATCGCCAAGTGTGTGTGCAAGCGACGCAAATTGATATCCGTACCTCTGCCCGGCATGAAGCCCGTCTGGTCCGGATGGACCAAGGCCATGATGACAGAGTTCAGGCGGTTTGCCAGCACCTTCGCAAAAATCTTAGCATCGATGTTGAGAAGTGAGATGGGTCGATAAGAAGAACAAAGGGCAGGGTCTTTACCGGGCTTGGGGATGACCACTATTCCTGCGTCGCTCATCGAATCGGGGAGGGTACCGGACTCCGACGCCTGGGACAAGAGGGACAACAGTCTAGGGGCAAGGTCCTCCGCATAATTCTTATAGAATTCCACCGGGAACCCATCCGGGCCCGGTGTCTTCCCCCCCTGCATCATCTTCTGTGCCCGCCAAATCTCCTCCAATTTGATCGGAGCATCCAATTTTCCCACCGAAGAGTAGGTGAGGACAGGGACATCCACAGCATCCAGGTACTCAACCAAGGCAGACTGCTCATACACCACTCTGGAGCTATAGGGCCAGATTCACGAACACTTGCGCTGGAGTATTTGGATATGCGCCGCGTAACTGTGATGATGCGCCGTCGTTTCTATGTGCCCGTACCCACCAAACTAGATGCGCCCAATAACGGGTCATTTGCGACCGGCGGAACGTTCCGACGCCAGAGTATCGTCAGCGCTTAATTTCGCTGGGCGCATCAGTCGCGCCTATTGATTTCCCCTGCAAATATGCAAATGAGGGATTTTTCCCAATTCACGAACGGATTAGCACCATACGCTGGCTACATGCGCCGCGCGTATCTCGTCCATCCGGCGCAAAGTTATTTCTACAAAAGGCTGCTTTATCTTTACTCCAGACGGTCACAGGTCAGCAGGAGAGCAGCTACAGCAGCGTTACCGACGATAAGAGCTAGCTGAGCACCCCCACTTGCAGGACAACACCTCTGTCCATGCTTGTCTGTCAAATTTTACAGCCATGGAGGAAGACATCATAGGTCTCCATAGCCGAGATGACGGCTGACAGCTCCTGGCCATTAAAGTTCAGCTTTCTCCTGTGTGTTTGCGGGGAACGGGAGCAGCCATCTCAGAACAAAAGTAACATCACTGCGGGGAGGGGGAGCAGGATATACTTTAGTGCCGGAATGGCGCTTCTACGGGCGCATTTAAACGCCCATCGGAAGGCATTGCGCTGACGTTTCCCGTGAAGTGGTGCCGACGGAAGTTGTGAGCATGCGCACAAAGGGGGCGAGTGGAGCCTCACTCACTGCGCATGCTCCGTGGTTGATGCGCTGAACGTAAGCCTCTGCGCTGGGCTCCGCCCATCATTTACATATGATCACACCCACTTCCCCTTGCGTCGGGTTACGCCAGCGCATTATCGTTACTCTGGCGCAAGTTTACGCGCAACTGCTATGTGAATTACAGGACTTGCGCTGAAAGGGTCTTCAGAGTAACGTAAATGAGAAGCGTTACTCCAGAGGAAAGATACTCTCATCTACCTGAATCTGGCCCATAGAGTCTCCGGTAGTACGTGGCGAAGCATGCATTAATCTCCCCGGGAGTAGAGTAAGGGACCCCATCATGATCCACAATTTGGGCAATGGTGGTGACCCCCGACTGTTCCCTAGACAGCCAGGCTAGGAGTCTACTAGCCCTCTCCCCCTGCTCGAAGATACGCTGCGACTGGTGAAGCATTCTCTTGTCCGTCAGGGACGTTCGTAACAAAAGAGTCTGTCTCGTCAATAACTGTAGCTGTTCACAGTGGTGAGGGTCTCGAGTCCGAACATAGAGGGCCTCCTGTCTAGTCGTGTCTCCCTCAGCCTTAACCAGGTCCCATACAGTGTTTCAGCCGCCGTACCCGGGTTGTCAGACCAGTACTGTCGGAGAGATTTGTGAAACCGAGGCTCCACCTCCGCGTCGGTGATCCAGAACCTGGAGAATCGCCAGAGTCTGTCGGAAGGGTCAGTCGATACGGTCAGGGATAGGAGGAGTGGTGCATGGTCCGAAATCCCCCTAGGGAGAATGAGGACATCCCGGACTCTACGTTCACCACTCTTTTCCATTGAAGCTCGCTTCATAACTAGCTTCTGGGCATGCGCGGGTTGAAAAACGTCGTTTTGAACGACGTTTTTGCTACACACGGTGACTTTTTGTGAAACAAAAAACGACGTTTTGAAAAGCGACACAAAAAATTCAAGCATGTTGGAATTTTTTTTTGGTCGTTTTTTTTAAGACAAAAAACAACGTTTTGCCCACACACGATCAATTTAAATGACGTTTTAAAAAACGTAGTTTTTTTTCATCGCAAAAAACGACCGTGTGTACGCTGCATTAACGTTGTCGCTGCGTCTTAATGGAATAGTCCGGGAAAATAAGGAGCCTAGTGTTCTCAAACCTCAGTTCGCCCTGCAGACGGGCCGCCCGGAGAACCGTGTCCCTGTCGCGGTAATGCAGGAGTTTGAAAATGAAAGTGCACGGGGGGCTCCCTGCGGGCCCCTGGCTGCCGGCATACGGTGCGTCCGCTCAATGGAGAAATGTGGGGAGAAGCGCGCGTTGGGAAGCAGGGAGGGCAGCAGCCGATCCATGAAGGTAACGGGGTCCGCGCCTTCTGCACCCTCCGGGAGTCCCAGGACCCGCAAGTTATTGCGGCGGTTCCTATTTTCGGTGTCCTCCGCCCTGGCCTCCAGCACCTTCACCCTAGATTTCAGGGACACCAGGTCGGCTCGGTGGTCCCGCTGCACGTCCTCCACTCCGGAGACTCTGCGCTCCACCTCTGACACCCGCTCGTGGAACACCTCCATGTCCCGCCTAATCAACGCCGCTTCGATCTGGACGTGGTCAATCTTCACAGTCAGCGTGGACTGACAGTTCGCAATGGCCATCATCAGGGCATCGAAAGCTGGGGAGCCTGCAAGGATCGCGCCATCCGGCGGCGGTTCTTTCTGGGCCTCCATGCGGCAGGCTGAAGGGGAGGTAGTAGGCCCGAGTTTTGGCGGGTTGTGCTGTGCAGGCTTGTTCCGTCACCCCCGGCCAGATCTGGTTCCCTGCATACCCCGGGAGCTCCGGAAGGTAAGACTGGTAGTAGGGAGGCAAAATCACAGTGATACCACACCAGGATCAAAGCAGGATAGTAGTCCGGACCAGGAGCTCAGCAGTTACAAGTTCGCTCCCGTCGCCATCTTGGACACGCCGCCTCCTGGAATTTTAGAGCCACCTTGTGGCCGTCAATAGTCGATGGCCGGATGGGAAATGGTTAAAATTCCATATATTAGAACCTACCCAGGGGTGCTGTTAGAAATTATGGGGCCCTGTACAGCCTACCTGATAGGGTACAAAAATATCAAAACTATATAGATAAATCTGCATAAAGTTAAAGTGGATGTAAACCCTTACAACACACTTTTTGCTACAGGTAAGCCTATAATAAGGCTTTACCAGTAGCTACTGTGGATGTCTCCTAAACCTAAACGGTTTAGGAGATATCCCCTGTATTTGCATGTGCCAATGTCATCAGCACATGCGCACTGAAGCAACTGCACGTACGGGCCGTTGCTTCAGTGAGTGTGCCGTTACCGGCAGCTCCAGCGCGTATGCGCAGGGGTGTCGTTATTGCGGCTTCGGCCAATTACAGCGCCGGAGCGGTGTATGAGGATGGCTGCAGGAGCTTCCATCTCAGGTAATTAATTCATATTGAGCTAGTATGCTCTGCATACTAGTTCATTGTGCCTTTGTCTTTGTCTTGCAGGTCAGCAGGGGTCAACAGAGCAGATGACAGGTCAGCAGGTTGGACAACAGGTGTCATCATGGCAGAGGACAGTGTACAGGCGTCAGCAGGGTAGAAGACAGGACTCAGTAGGACATTATACAGGGGTCAGCAAAGAAAATGACAGGATTACTGGTGGCAGAGAGCCCAGCAGAGTTCCTCCTCCCTTTCCCTGCCCTGCACACAGCCGATCTTTTCCTTCCCACACAGAACATAGCTGAGATCCGATTCTCTTACAGACACAGGCTCAATCTGCATAGTGTGTATGGCTACTGCAGCTGCGTTGGCATTATGATCTGGGAATTATATAGGTCAAAACTGCAACATAGCAGCTAGCTTTACACTGCAGATTGAGGCTGTCTATAAGGGAATTAGATCTCAGCTATGTGCTGTGTGGGGAGATCTGTTAAGTGCCCTGTAGTGTGGGCAGTGCTGGGACAAGTTGAAAGGTAGTGCAGCGCTTGGTAAATCAATGAGTCCATAAGAAATAAATCCAAACACGGTGCTCAGCACACTTCACATCAGAGGTGGTTAGCAGAAGATGAAAGCGGAGGAAGCCATCACCGGCACCGATAATACAGCCACTTACCCTCCTTAGTAGACCCTCATCACAAAGGTCACATAAGCATTGGATAATGGGGGAAGCCCTTCAATCTTCATGCATCTCAATCAGGGCCAGTACACAGATGTAACAGCTCCGGTCTCAGCTATCCTTCTCCGGATACTCCAGCAATGACCACCATAGATTAATTCATCCCAGGGAGGGAGCAGGAGAGGGGAACTTCTGCTTGGACCGCCTAGGCCATTTGAGTGGGTACCTGTCAAAACTAGGTGTGCACAGAGGAATGCACCATACTTGGCCCTATTCATGCTCTCCATTTAGCGTAGAAATCCAACTTTGCAGACAATTTTTTTCGCAGACAGAGATGATGAAGCTCAATGAAAATGTGAAAGCTGGCAAGAAGCTTCATTTGCAACATAGGAAGAGGAGAGAGGAGACAAGGAAACATCTGTGGCGCCGTACACACGGCAGAGAACCTCGACGGGCAGAACACATCGTTCCGCCCATCGAGGTTCTCTCCCGGCCGTCGAATTCGGCGACCCGCCCGTCGGGAATGGCAACCAGCCATTCTTCCAGGCGGGCCGTCGAGGAAATAGAGAGCGTGCTCTCTATTTCGGCTCGACGGGCTTCCCGACGGGAAGCTCGCCGAGACCGTACACACGGCTGAGGTCCTCGCTGGAATGTGCATTCCAGCGAGGTTCTCGCTGATTTTCAGCGAGAACCTCGGCCGTGTGTACGGCGCCTAACCCTCCTTCCCCAATGAGCGCTCCATGTAATCGCAGATAAGTCCCTGATTCATCCATTAAAATCTATCACTTCCCCTGAACACCACCGACACGTACAAGTCAGCATCTCCACTCCAGCCTGGGATGCAGAAGTGAAGAAAACACTTTCTTCCTGGTGAGGAAATTAATGGGGAGACAGATAGGAACACACATATCCCCAATACTTTCAGCTGGGTTAACCCTTACTGTCCTGAACCCCCACTATTGGCTGAATCATTTCAAGATTTTTGGCCAATCAGGTTAAAAATAAATAAACGCTAGTCTAATAGACTTAGTCTATTTATAAAAAATAAATAAAAATTGTTGTACGAGTGTCACAGCCTTCGCACAGCCATTGCAAATAATATCCCTAGTGTGTTTAATATGTAATGTTTGATTGTCAGCTCCATCTAGTGGCCATAATGCAGTATTTTTCTAACTTAGGTATTTAAGGAACATACTGCATTATGGCCACTAGAAGGAGCTGAAGATTATATGAAAATGAACATATTAGGCAAATTGCAGGGATTATTCATGATGGATGTGACCCATTCACACTGTGATTTTTTTTAAATAGACCCCTATCCATCAGGATAGGAAATTATGGAAAATGTCTTCAATTGAAAATATTTTTTTGTTGAATGGGTCAGAACTTATTGTTTTTATTCTTGCCTGTGCAGGAAATAAACCTATTCGACACAAGGGGGTTGAGTTACTAAAACCAGAGAGTGAAAATGATAACCATTCATATATGTGCGACTTCAGGTCATTCCAACTTCAAAGTAGTCCCTGCACTACCTTGGTCGGCTTTCTTGCGAGTAGAGGTCCATTGACCTCAAGTTTACACAGGCGTTGCCTAAAATCGTGGCAAAATGGTGCACCTTTGAAGTTGCAGTAGTGTGATAGTGGGCCCTGACTGTAAGTTACAGCAGCACATATACCAATAGTTGCAAATCATTTCCCAGCAGCTAAAGTTAAGGATTTTAATTTTTTTTTCCCCAGGAGGGCCATTCCAGTTTACAATAGAGTCAGAATTCTGACTTTTAATCTCAAAATTTTGCCTTTGAGCCTAGGTTCACATTGCATCGCCAATGCCAAATCAGCAGCTATTGCCAGCAATGGCACCATCCGAATCGGTGCGACGCCGACTTTGCGGCACTGCACCAATTCCAAAAGAAGGATTATTTTTTCTTTAGCTCTGCTGTGTTAACTAACCTGTTCTTGCCAGCATTTTTTCTACATTGATGCTGAAGATTTTTCTCTTTGATTGCTATTTGGTTTGGCCATCCCGAGCCTGGCCTTCGGGGTATTGTGTCTAAACCCTGATGGACAGGGCGTTGAGGGGATAGCCTGAAAGTGACTTTTGTTTGCCAGAGAAGTTTCATCTCCACAATAAAATCCTGGAGCTTCAGGCAATTTAGCTGTCGGTGTAGCATTGGACAGTCCTTCTGGAGAGTCATTCATTCTGAATTCAGTTGGATAATGCCACAGCAGTGGTATACCTTAATCATCAGGGATGAACCTGAAGTCTCTTTGTTGCAAGAGAGGAAAATCAAGTCCTGTTTTGTCAGCCAATACATCCAAGATGTAGCTATTTGTCAGGGAGGATTGCAGAAGGGGTAAATGCTAAGGAACTAAGCACGGACTTCATCTGCAAGGTGGAGTGTCTTGTGTATTCTATTCTCTCTTTCCTGCCATTTTCCTGCTGGGAAGCATCTCCCCACCTGCTGCTCATGCATTGCAAATTGCAAATGTGATCTTAAATCTCTGCTCCATTCCCATTGCCCATCTACGGTGACTTTTGTCACTTCCAGCTGTTTGGGTTTCTTGTATCTGAGCTTTGGCTGATACCCAGAGCTAAGTTGCATAACCTCCACCCAGCCGCAGTCTTCTGCTATTGAATCAGTTTTTAAAGTGACCATTTCAGCTGTTCTTGATGCAGTACGTACTACCCTGCATTTAAAGGATCAGCCTGTTATCTTTAGACTTGGGTCTTTCAGAGCAGCAAAGACTTTCTATTACATTGCTTTTCAAGGTCTTCTTTAAGGTTGATTGAAAGCACCTTTATGGGTCCTGGACATCCTCTGAACATTTGTTCCCATTTGAGAAGGATTTTGTAAAATGGTGTTCTACAGCCACTGTAAATCTACCGGTCACCCACCTTAACTGGGAAATCTCAAGGTCAGTATGGGGTCCTCACATTCAAGGATTCTATAGATGAAAAGTTAGAATCCCACCTTAAAACTTGGTTCTTTTTGGAAGGTGCACCCTTCACCCTATTTTAGATGTGGCTTTAACCACTTGCCTACTGTGCACATATACTCCCTTCCTGCCCAGACAAAATTTTAGCTTCCGGCACTGCGTCACTTTAACTGACAATTGCGCGGTTGTGCGACGTGGCTCCCAAACAAAATTGACGTCCTTTTTTCCCACAAATAGAGCTTTCTTTTGGTGGTATTTAATCGCCCGTGCGGTTTTTATTTTTTGCGCTATAAACAAAAAAAGAGCGACAATTTTGAAAAAAGACACAATATTTTTTGCTATAATAAATATCCCATTTAAAAAAAAAAAAAACTTTTTTTATCTCAGTTTAGGTCGATACGTATTCTACATATTTTTGGTAAACAAATTTAAAAAATAAAATCGCAATAACCGCATAGTGACTGGTTTGCACAAAAGTTATATTGCCTACAAAATACGGGACATAATTATGATTTTTTTTAATATTTTTTTTTACTAGGAATGGCGGCGATCTGCGATTTTTTTTGGGGACTGGGAAAGGGTTAACCACTAGGGGGCGGGGAAGGGGTTAAATGTTTCTCCTAGTTTGTGTTCTAACTGTGGGGGGAGGGGGGGTGACTGGGGAGGTGACCGATTGTGTCCCTATGTACAAGGGACACAATCGGTCTCCTCTCTCCCTGACGGGGACGTGGAGCTCTGTGTTTACACACAGAGCTCCACGTCCCAGCTCAAATACTGGGCAATCGCGTGTGCCCGGCGGCCATCGCGGCTGCCGGGCACACGCACGGGTTTCTCAGTGATGCGACGGGTGCGCGCGCGCCCCTAGCAGCTTTGTATGACTGCACGTCATATGACGTGCAGTCAGGACAATGGAGTTACCCGCCCGCCGTCATATGAGTGGGTAACAAGTGGTTAATGTAATATGTAAAATTGTGGCAGAATGAGTTAATTAATGTGTATATAAAGCTTTTTAAAAATAACAAATAAAATAACAAACTTGCCTATACTTACTTGATCTGTACAAAGCTTTTACAAAAGCTGCATTCCCTGGGGGCATCTGTGCGTACTCTTGAGTCCCACTGCTGCGTCCATTGACACAGACAGCTGAACTCCACCCCACCCCCTGCTCCTGTGTCATTGGATTTTATTGACAGCAGCTTTGCATCCAAGGTGCACGTAACCTACTTTGTCTTTGAAGGACAATGTCCCTTTGCTCCTACCTTTGATGGTTTTATCAGTAATATCACTGAAGGACAGAGCCTACACCTGCCACAGCACAAGAAATCTAGAGGAAGGTCAGATACTGTAAGTCCCTTTCCCTTTCTTCACCTACTCCTGATGCAGGCTTTCCAAACCTGATTATCCATCCACGCACAAGGGAGTAGGTCTACAAAACCCACAGTTTCAACTACTCCTGGTGTTATTACCTATGAATATCTGTATCCCATTTTATTTTGTGCATTTAGGAAATTATCTAGGCTATTTTTTTAAAACAATCTACTGAGTTGGTAAGAACTTGTTCTTGAGGAAGTCTATTTCACATTTTCACAGCTCTTGCTTTAAAGAAATCTTTCCATACTCAAAGGTTAATTCTCTTTTCCTCCAGACATAAAGAGTGCCCCCTTGTTATTTGTGAATAATTCCACACCAAGTTCACTATTTGGACCACTTATGTATTTATACATGGTGATCCTATTCATCAAATCCTCCACCACGGACCCTCCTCAGGGACCCCCTGACCTGTACAGTTGGCTATGATGAGTAAGTTGCTAATTACTGCCCTACCAGGGTTCTGCCTCTTCAGTCTCACCCCTGTATACAAAGTGTTCGACAGGGTGTTCGTTCTAGGTTATTCTCTAGTGTATTCTTGTAGCATTCCAATTATAGGACACTCAGATTACCTCCTGTGGAGAAGACAGTTGTGGGCTCTGATTTGGCTAGATCTTGTTTCATCAGGAATTAGTGCTGCTTACTCAATGTCTCTGCCCACTGATTTCAATGGGCAGGGGCGCTTTAGAAGCAGTGTGTACACCGTTCCTACAGCGCCTCAAAGATGCGGCTATCAGGACTTTTTTGAGTGTCCTGCCAGCGCACCACTCCAGTGTGAAAGTCCTCGAGCCTTTACATTGGAGTGAGAAAAGAGGATCTTTCAGGGCGCTTTGCAGGCACTATTATGTAGCGCTGTAGCACCTGCAAAGCGCCTCAGTGTGAAAGTAGCCTAAGACCCCTTTCTTACTGAGGTGCTTTGCAGGCGCGATAATGCTAAAAATAGCACCTGAAAACGACGGTAAAGCATCGCTAAAAATAGTGACGCTTTACCGCCCACGCCCCCACCAGTGTGAAAGAGGCCCTAAAGTGATCACCATGTGCAATTGTGCTAACAACAAAAAAACCTGGGGAATGCCCAAGGGAAAAACCAAGCCTACTTACCGACCAGCTCGCAGAACAACCAATTAACAGTATGAGTTAAAAACAGGGGTTTTGTCCCCACGCATTTGCAAACGCATGCGTGAGCCACAGAGCCGCGCCAAGGCACCCTGTAATCTGTGGTCCTAACACTAAACAATTAGTGTCCCCACAATGGAGGTACATGCATTCTAATGGATAGATAGGGGCAGGTGGACTGAAGGGGAGCCACCCCTCCTTAAAGGTACAGAAGCACACCAAACACCCAGCATATAGCACAATGGCTGCAAAGGTGTTGGTGCACTGCTGGACCAATACAAGCACCACAGGTGAAACATAAACGTGTCCACCGCCCCATCTATAGCTGGCCATAGCAGTAAGTAGCATTGGAAGGCTAAAGCAGATAACAAAAAAAACTGCGGAATGCCCAGGGAAAAACCAAGCCTACTTACCGACCAGCTCGCAGAACAACCAATTAACCTGTCTAAGACCCCTTTCACACTGGGGAGTTTTTCAGACGGTACAGCGCTAAAAATAGCGCTGCTATACCGCCTGAAAAACTCCTTCACTGCATACTCAATGTGAAAGCCCGAGGGATTTCACACTGAAGCGATGCGCTGGCGGGAGAGAAAAAAATCTCCTGTCAGCAGCATCTTTGGAGCAGTGAGAGGAGCGGCGTGTATACCGCTCCCTCACCGCTCCTTCCCATTGAAAACAATGGGAAACTGCGGCAATACCGCCCGCAATGCGGCCGAATCCCGCGGCAATCCCGGCCGTATAGTGCCGCTATTTTTAGCGGCACTTTTCAATTCCCATTGAAAACAATGGGAAACAGTGGCAATACCGCCCGCAGTGTGCCCGCTAGCGACGCTATACCGCTAACGCGGCTCCTGCTCCAATGTGAAAGGGGCCTAACAGAATGCGTTAAAAACTAAGCAGACAGCGTCAGAGGTGACGGCGCTGGTGCTGTTACTGCATTTATGGGTGCTGGTAAGGTCGCATTTATGGTTGCTGGTGAGGCTGCATTTATGGGTGCTGGTAAGGCCGCATTTATGGGTGCTGATATTGCCGCATTTATGGGTGCTGATATTACAGCATTTATGGGTGCTGGTAAGCCTGCATTTATGGGTGCTGGTAAGGCCGCATTTATATGGGTGCTGGTAAAATTGACCACACCAAATGTTTCCCGCGGTGTGCTAAGCATGCCGCATTATTTCTCTCCTCCAGGTCTTTAAAATCTTATAGAGTATAGCACAAAAAAATTTGCAATGTGCCGCTAAAGTGTTCGGGTTTGGCTTGAAGAAAAGGTGGCAACCCTACCCGCCCGCCTGCTTGCATCGTGCACGTGTCAGTGTCGGCTACTCTGCGGATGGGTCCTCCTGCCTTAAGAAGGTAAGAGAGGACAACCATCATGTATAGCATGCGGGCAGATGTGTACAGGAAAAGCATGGGGGCAGATATGTGTACATGAAAAGCATGGGGGCAGATATGTGTATATGAAAAGCATGGGGGCAGATATGTGTATATGAAAAGCATGGGGGCAGATATGTGTATATGAAAAGCATGGGGGCAGATATGTGTATATGAAAAGCATGGGGGCAGATATGTGTATATGAAAAGCATGGGGGCAGATATGTGTATATGAAAAGCATCTGCCCCCATGCTGTAATGTACACATCTGCCCCCATGCTGTAATGTACACATGGGGGCAGATGTGTATATTCTTGCAGTATGGGGGCAAACTGTATATTACATCATGGGGGGCCAATGTGTGTATATTACAGCATGGGGGGCAGATGTGTGTATATTACAGCATGGGGGGCAGATGTGTGTATATTACAGCATGGGGGGCAGATGTGTGTATATTACAGCATGGGAGGCAGATGTGTATATTCTTGCAGTATGAGGGCAGATGTGTACATTAAAGCATGGGGGCAGATGCTGTAATATACAATTCTGCCCCATGCTTTAATATACACATCCACCCCCATACTGCAAGAATATACACATCTGCCCCCCATGCTGTAATGTACACATGGGGGCAGATGTGTTTATTCTTGCAGTATGGGAGGCAGATGTGTATATTAAAGCATGTGGGCAAATGTGTATATTACAGCATGTGGGCAAATGTGTATATTACAGCATGGGGGCAGATGTGTGTATATTACAGCATGGGGGCAGATGTGTGTATATTACAGCATGGGGGCAGATGTGTGTGTATATTACAGCATGGGGGCAGATGTGTGTGTATATTACAGCATGGGGGCAGATGTGTGTGTATATTACAGCATGGGGCAGATGTGTATATTACAGCATGGGGGCAGATGTGTATATTACAGCATGGGGGCAGATGTGTATATTACAGCATGGGGGCAGATGTGTATATTACAGCATGGGGGAAGATGTGTGCATATTACAGCATGGGGGCAGATGTGTGTGTATATTACAGCATGGGGGCAGATGTGTGTATATATTACAGCATGGGGGCAGATGTGTGTGTATATTACAGCATGGGGGCAGATGTGTGTGTATATTACAGCATGGGGGCAGATGTGTATATTACAGCATGGGGGTAAATCCCTCCTTCCTGCACCAATTCCTTAGCCACTTGTTAAGGACCCCAAGTGCTTGCTGCCCCTCTGGTGTGGCTCAAGGTACAAGATGTATTTCTGAGAAAACTGCCTTGGAGATTATTTTTTCTTTAATATAGCACCCAAGTCTCTGAAATATTTTCTTAGGACTGTCCATTGTCCTTTGATTTTGTCTTTCCATCCCATCCACGAACATTCTACTGTTCCACGATCACAGTCTTTGTGACCATTTGCCCTATCTGTCCTTCTAATAACAGAGCCCATTACCACCAGAATTTGTCTAACCTGTTCTGTAACCTTCCCCTTATCCGTGCTGCAAGAGTTGTTTCCCTTGCAGCTAGGATAGACACTCTGCTTCAGCAATGCCACTCCTTGACTGATATCCAACATTATGCAAGCAGGGGTATTTATTGGACCGTGTCTTTTCTGGACTGGCTTCTCTCCCACTCTTCCTGCTACCCTGTCACCCATCTACCCTCCTTTGGTGTCTGCACCTCCATACTGGCCCATGCCAGCACCTGGTCACATAGACCTTGGCATTCTCTCCTTCGCCCATTTGCTGATCACATGGCCCCCAGGTGTTCTCCAATGGTCCCCGACATCCTCTCAACCTACTCTTGCACACGGATCAGTCTGCCTTTGGCATCCTCTCCTCCTGCTCCCACTTGCCGACTACACAGCCCTTTGTGTCTCCTTCTAATAACAGAGCCCATTACCACCAGAATTTGTCTAACCTGTTCTGTAACCTTCCCCTTATCCGTGCTGCAAGAGTTGTTTCCCTTGCAGCTAGGATAGACACTCTGCTTCAGCAATGCCAATGACTGATAGCCAACATTATGCAAGCAGGGGTATTTATTGGACCGTGTCTTTTCTGGACTGGCTTCTCTCCCACTCTTCCTGCTACCCTGTCACCCATCTACCCTCCTTTGGTGTCTGCACCTCCATACCTCTTCTATACTGGCCCATGCCAGCACCTGGTCACATAGACCTTGGCATTCTCTCCTTCGCCCATTTGCTGATCACATGGCCCCCAGGTGTTCTCCAATGGTCCCCAACATCCTCTCAACCTACTCTTGCACACGGATCAGTCTGCCTTTGGCATCCTCTCCTCCTGCTCCCACTTGCTGACTACACAGCCCTTTGTGTCTCTAGTACTCAGTGTCTCAGTAGTCACAGGACCCCAGTCACTGTCACTAAACTTCAGTACTCGCAGCACCCCAACTTCCCTGTCATATACAACAGAACATTCATGGGGAAATAAATCTTCTGCAGCTTCCTCCTACACTGCTTCAATCAACTTGTTTGCCTTCTGATTCAGCATCCTCTTAGACTTGTTTATTAGGGTCTGACTCCAATTAAGGGGAGTGGGAGAAGAGGGACATTTTCAAACTGTGGATACAGATAGCGGAAATTAGGTTCTAGTCCGAGTTGTGAGATGGGTGCAGAAAATTCTACTTGTGTCAAGGAGGCTCCTTGTTACATGTCGGAAATAGAGCTACAATTGGATGCGAGACCAGTCTTAAGACCGGTTCCTGCTCCATTGCAAAGGATACATTGTCACTCTGAAGTTGAGTGTTGTACTTGCCTTCAGAAAAGCGAATGTGCACAATAGCTGCCATTGACGGTATTCCCTGTGGGGTACTCACGAGTTTGGGACATAAGCATGTTTAATAAGAGTACGAGGTTACCCAGGTGTTGACCGTCCTGTAGAAAACATTGTGGCAAAGGGGTGGGAAGAACCCGAGTACCTTATAAGGGCTCTAGGGAAAAGTGACATTAAATTGTGTGACCAATGGTGTGCTGTAACACTGATTCATTTTTAATGGCAAGTTTAAAAAGTTTACACTGTTAAGTGAAATACATTTCAAACATAGCCCAGTTCTAGAGGTCGACCGATATGGGTTTTTCTCTGGCCGATGCCGATATTCAGAAATCGTGACGGCCGATAGCCGATTTATGATGCCGATTTTTTTTTTTTGGCCCGATATGTTAAGCCGATTCCCCCCTTCATCTCATAAAGTCTAACAGTTAGACCCCTTTCACACTGGGGCGTTTTCAGGCACTTTTGGGCTAAAAATAGCACCTGTAAAGTGCCTGCAAAACTGCTCCCCTGCAGTCTCAGTCTAAAAGCTTGAGTGCTTTCACATTGAGGCAGTGCGCTGGCAGGACATTAAAGAAAAGTCCTGCAAGCAGCATCTTTGGAGCGGCTCCTCCACCACTCCTGCTCATTGAGATGAACACCTGCAAAGCGCTTCTGCAGTGGCGCTACATGGGAGCATTTAACCCCTTAATCAGCTGCTAGCTGGGATATAAGCACCCAGCTAGCAGCCAAATAGCGCTGCTAGAATGATGGTCCAGTGTTTAGGCAGCGGAGTTCTGCGGAAAAAATAAATAAGTCAGCAGCTACAAATACTGCAGCTGTTGACTTTTAATATATGGACACTTACCTGTCATGGGTGGCCACAATGCTGGCACCCGAAGCCGATCTCTCCCTTGGGTGCTTCGGCCACCATCTTCCGTAAGGGAATCAGGAAGTGAAGCCTTGCGGCTTCACTTCCTGGTTCCCTACTGTGCATGCGCAAGATGCGCTGCGCGATCCCACTGGTCCTTGCTGTCTTCTGGGACCTGTGCATCTCCCAGAAGAAAACTGGGGGCGGATTAAGCACCAGATGTGGTGTAGGTCACCACAGTCACCGCAGTGATCTATGCCCGGAAGAGGGAGCAAATACCTGGGATTACGCAGGTATCTGACCCCCCCCCCCCTCCCCCTGAAAGGTACCAAATGTGACACCAGAGGGGAGGGGGGGGGGGATTCGGAAAAGCGGAAGTTCCATTATTGTAATACAGAACATTTTACATTTAAACACAACAAGCCTCCAATCAGTGCACTTGTAGGTGTAATTTAGATATATATATATTTTATATCTATCCAATACACAAAAACAGGTCATGAAAACTTTTGAACGAAAAAATATAGGCTAACTTTACTGTTTAGTTTTTTTATTTGTTAAAGCATATTTTTTCCCAAAAAAATGCGCTTGAAAGACCGCTGCGCAAATACCGTGTAACATTAAATATGGCAGCAATCGCCATTTTATTTCTTGGGGTCTCTGCTAAAAAAAATATATAATGTTTGGGGGTTCCAAGTGATTTTCCAGCAGAAAATACAGGATTTTTACTTGTAAGCACCAAGTGTCAAAAAAGATTTAGCCTTTAAATGGTTAAACTGAGAACTCTCCTACAAGGAGTTCAGTTAATTGATAAGTAGCAACATTGTAACTTTTCTCAAAACTTGGCAGGCTGCCCAGAGTCTCCTCCACGGGAAACTTCAGGCAACTTGCATTGACTTCTAATATAGAAGCTTTTTGCAAGTTGCGCTGCTGAAGTTAAAAAAAATAAATAAATCGTCTTTCTTACAGCACAAATCGGCCGATGCCGATTAATTAAAAAACGCAAAATATCGGCCGATATATCGGTCGACCTCTACCCAGTTCACACCGTAATAGTCAGATACAGGGTGACCCATCTTACCCGTTTACAATACTAGACTGTATAAAGTCTATGCTTCACCCATCACTGTAGGAATACCCCCAAATGAGGTTTTCAGGGACTGGGTTCCAAAGTAATGGCCCACAGCCCTGGACCTGTATAGATTTCTCAACTCAACACATTGGACCAAAAAGTCGAATTCTCCAGGAACGAGACGAGTACCATCATCTACACACACTAGTGAAAAACGGAGGACTCACAGAGTGCGGTAGGTTTATAGAGGAAGCACCCCAAAAGAGACGTGTCCTCAAAAGCTTGCCAGTGTCCATTCAACAGAAGATAGGAGCCCAACTCTTCGTGTATGAATAATATGTGCTGAATGGATAATGTGTCACACTGGAAAGCAGTTTATTTTATGGAACAAATGCAAAATCCCCATTTTGGAAAATATAAATATTCTTTATTTCAAAAACAGTAAAACGCCATCCAAAATGCAAAAAGATTAAAAAAAAAACATACATCCATCAACACACTCCAGACAACATTGTCTTCACCACTGATAAAGACGTCACCTGTGGCCAACGATGGTAAAGAAACCAGATTGTGAGAGCTCCCACTAATCTGATTACCACCTGTAGTTTAAACCTTGTGGGGAGGCATACTAGCCATTTACAGTAAACCTCTTATATGGAGCGATTATGTTGCGACAAGCTTGTGGGGAGGCATACTAGCTAATTACGGTAAAGCACTCCTATGGAACCATTATGTTGTGACAAGCAATAGAGGCAATTCCAGCGGAGAGATAAAGGAGTTTGTATAGAACACCACTAAGTGGTGTAACAGGAGGAAATCAGATTACATTTTGTATGGCCTTTACTATTTTTGAAATAAAGCATATTATATATTCCAAATTGGGCATATTGCATTCGTTCCATAAAAGCAATCACTTTCCAGTGTGACTCTCGTTCACACATTAACCTTCCAGTTCTTATCTTTTTGAGTTACATAGGCCTGCACCACATGGTGTGAGTAGATGCCAATATTTTATTACATCAGGCTAAGGCTTAACTTTAGAAAAAGCAACAAGACACCATCAGGTTTCAGTACAATTTTTTTTTATAATTTACTTCATGTTTATTTTCAGAGAAGACTGTTAGTGTAGAACAATTTCCCTCAAGCCAGCAAAGCTGTTATATTATTCTCAGTGTTCTGTTCAGATAACACCGAATTCTGCACCAGAGGGTTTAACAATGATACAGACAGATATAAATAAAAGGCCTAAGAAAATTCATCCCTACATTCTCCCTGTCCGTATGTTAAGTACCAACATGCAAACGCAACCCCTTGAAAAATCCTTTAGTTCCGGGGCACTGGAACTATCATAAGAGCACCTGATCCAATAGGCACATAAGGGTCCCGTGCATGGGTGGGGACAGAAAGGGAGCAGGAAGCATAGTCTGGGAAAAGAGCAGTGGAAGGGGTAAAACTGAAGGCCAACAAGACTATAGATAGATATATATAGATTTATATATACACAATGGTAAAACCTTCCTTTTAGGCTAGGGGGATTTAGAGCAATTTCATAGTGCAGCGTTTGCAGGAACTCGTTTTTGATGTTGAAAAGAAGATCAATTGTTGCTCATTTGCTCAGTTTCTTTATTCTGGAATCGATACTAGAGAAGTTGTCCTCCACTGTAGCTAAATTCTCCTTCATGGCCTTTTGGACCTGCACAGAAAAAGAGATGAATTCATCAGTATTTACAATACTGTAACCCTTTGCCAAAGCACAGTGATTTTACATCATATTATATATGTTTATATAAAAAACATATACACGTTTGCTTTTGGAATTAAGACATGTGTTGAAGTTGAACTGAATAAAATTAAAGGGGTTGTAAAGGATAAGAAATGTTTTCCCTAAATGGCTTCCTTTACCTTAGTGCAGTCCTCCTTTACTTACCTCATCCTTCCATTTTGCTTTTAAATCTTATTTCTTCTGAGAAAACCTCACTTCCTGTTCTTCTGTCTGTAACTACACACAGCAATGCAAGGCTTTCTCCCTGGTGTGGAGAAAGTCTTTAGAGGGGGGAGGGGGCGAGCAGGAGTGTCAGGATGTCCACTAACACAGCTCCTTTCTCTATCTGCAAAGTAGAGAATGTCCTGACTCGCCTGCTCTCCTCCTCCTCAAGAGGCTTTCTCCACACCAGGGAGAAAGCCTTGCATTACTGTGTGTAGTTACAGACAGAAGAACAGAAAGTGAGCATTTCTCAGAAGAAATAAGGACATTTAAAGGATGAGGTAAGTGAAGGAGGACTTCACAAAGGTAATGGAAGCTATTTAGGGAAAAAACATTTTTTCCCTTTACAATCCCTTCAAATCAACTGCAGTGGTAAAAAAAACACACACACACACACACAGGGCGATTAGTCACCATTTATAAAGCAATACCGTCCAGTTACCTTATAGAGCTCTCCCCAGTAGTCCTAAAGCCCAGAAGGATCTAGCATACCACTCCCCCCCCCCCCCATGCTTTATTACTGGTCACAACAAAGCACCACATAGTGCTGGGAGGGTAGACCAAGCACAACATCTGAAATTTAGGTCACACTCTGTATATTTGTATTATTACAGTATACAGGATTGATTCTTTTTAAGGCAGACATTAGTTACATTACAATTTGGTAAAAGAGGAATCGGAGGGCCCCGCTCGTCAGAGATAATTAAGAGAGGGTCAATTGATACAAAAAGGTAATAGCGGTAGGGGATGAGCTGATGGAGAAAGTAAAAAACAGTGTTAGAAGCAGGGTAGGCTTCTTTAAAGAGAAGGGTTTTCAGGTATTGTGTAAAGATGGATAGATTAGGAAACAGTCAGACAAATTGGGGTAGGGAGTTTCAAAGGGTGGGAGAAGCTCTGGAGAAATCCTGTAGGCGACCATGGGAGGAGGTCTTGGGAGGACCAAGACAAGAAAAACCTGGGGGTTGTCTGTAGTTCAAAGGGCCTCATGCCTGAAGCTAGCCATCAGATCAGGCTGGAACATCCCCCTGGTAAAACTTAGAGAATGTGCGAAGACGACAAGAAAGCACCCTTGTAAATATGGTAAACAGTTGTTTGATGCCAAGAAGCACCAACAGATTTAATAGCGACAGGAAAGTGTGGAATCCAATTCATGAGAGCATAAGCTTGGAGGTTGGTTTACCTGAGAAGCCAGCACATCCTTACAGGGTCTATCTGGGATAACAGAATGGTCTCTCCTGGCATCAAGCACCAGGTCTCCTCTCTAGCAAGGGTACACTGGTACTTCTGGGTTTCACATGAAACATTGTTGCCATGGTTAACCAGGAAAGGAGACAGCTCCCATGAGTCACAGCTATCCTGATCAGTTCTACATCCAATCCAGAGAGCTCCCATCAGAGATCGCTTTCCTGATTGGTGCCGCCATAAACTGTGAAGCGACATGTAGCTCTGCCTTAGAACAATGTGACACTACCCTTTCAGGCAAGCCCCACTGCGCACTTTGCACTCTGTTCCAGCCTTTGGGTACCCAGTTACACTTTGATCACTCATTGCTCCCATGAATCCAGTGCACCCCTGAGCATCCAATGTCATCTAGTGACTCTAGTGTGCTTTGTGACCCCAAGTCCATCTCTGAACATCCCGAGTCATCCAGTGACTCCTGTAATTCTCTTGACTCCAAGTACACCCCAGAGCACCCCTGTGCTCCCAAGAGTCCAATGAACCTAGAATCCCCTTGTGTCATTTAGTGACTCCAGTGCCTCCCCAAAGAAACCTGTGTCAGTCTAGTGACTGTAGTTACCCCATAGGCCCATGCATATCTCAGAGCATCCTGTGGCATCTAGTGGCTCCAGTGCCCCCCATGACTCCAAGGGCCCTTTCAGAGTATCCTGTGTCAAGTACTAACTAGGGTTGTCCCGATACCGATACTAGTATTGGTACCGATACCAAGCATTTCCCCAAATACTTGTACTCTGGGAAAATGCTCCGATATTTTACCGATACCCGACTTTCCCTGTATCCTCCTCCAGTTACCCCATCCATTCTTCGCTTTCCCTCCATGCTCCTGTGTCCCTCCCTCCTCCATGCTGCTGCCGTTCTGCTCTCCCCCCTCTGCGCCCTGTGTCCATTCTCCGTGTCGCTGCTCTCCCCCCTCCGTGCCATGTGTCTATTCTCCGTGCCGTTGCTCCCCCCCCCGTCAGGATGGAGAGCGCAGGTAGGAGCGGCTCCTACCTTTTCCGAATGAACAGAGTCAGTGATTACCGACTCTGTCCATTCATATAACTGAGCATCGTAAACTGTTTACGATGCTTCAGTTTATGAATGGAGAGAAGCCTCTGTTTTCTGTCCATTCATTTCCAGTGCAGCTGATCTCACCAAAGCCCTCCAAAGGGGCATAAAAAAAATAGCAATAAATAAAAATAAAAAAATTGTAAAAAATACATATTAAAATAAAAAACACACTGACACATCCACCCCCCCCCCCCCAAGGCAGCATTGTAAAAAACAACAAAAAAAAAATATGAAAAATTAAAATTGCATATCCTGACACGACATAAAAAAAAAAAGTCTTGGTAATCGGCGAGTACTTGGGTGGGAAAAAAAGTATCGGTACTTGTACTCGGTCTTAGGAAAGTGCTATCGGGACAACCCTAGTACTAACTGTAGTGCACCCCAGAGCACCGCGGCCTCTAGTGAATCCAAGCACACCCTAGAGAATCCTGCCTCATCTAGTGTGGCCCATTACTCCAAGAGCCCCCCAGAGCTCCCTGTGTCGTCACATGTGTAACCATGTTTCTATTTGCACCCAGTGCGCCTTGTGTCATCCAGTGACTCCTAGTGTGCTATATGTGCACTTCAGTGACAACTGTTTTTTCATGCAGCCTCCTATACTCTTCTTCATTTTCTGGGATAAAAAGAAATGGCTGACAAATACTACAACCCATTTCCAGACAATGGAAGGAAATTTGCTTTTGGTGAACCAGAGTCAGGCAGAAGGAAAGAATAAAAATGTCCTGGTTTGGGTGAAAGGCAAAAACTACCTTAGGCAAGATAAAATGCCACCTTTTCCATATGCTAAAATGAGACGGGGTTCCATGCCGAATTGAGCAATCAGTTCAGACACTTGGCTTGCAGAGAACGGCTACAAGAAAACAACCTTGTGGGTTAGGGTAAAGAACAAATCAAATGGTGGTTTCTGAAGTACAGAGAGAACCAAATTCATATTCAATGGGGGTCACAGAGAGACTGACTAGCAGAGCTACATGGGAGACCCCCAATTCCAGAGTCTTACTCAAGGAGCAAGAGGCAAATGGCCAGAATAGATAGGGAAAACCTGACCTTCGATAGTGATGAGAGACAGACCCAAAACACACACCAAGTAAAGTATGTCATCTGTGCTCAATGATACGCTTCCTACATTGTAGCATCATATGAATAAAAGACTCAGATGTCACATCTATCAGAACTTGTTCTTCAACAGCCATGTCATTAAAGGCAGTGACCATAAAGCAGGATGGTAAAAAAAGATTCTAATGGCCTGGCAAAGCACATACAACATCCGCCAGAAGTCTAAACAGATTAGAATACCACACCTTCCTAGGCAAGTCCAAGGCAATGAGGATGATTACAATTCCATCCCCATCTTGATCCTGCATCGTGAGTAAGTGGTTTCAGTGGAGAAAAGGCACAGATCATATTGAGCCATAAAAGCATCTACTGCTTTGCTAGATCAAGGTCACATTCTGATGCTGCCATGTGTCGGCTTGGTGAGATGGCGAAAAAGCGAGCTCCCTTCAGTCTGCACCAGATATGCCCAGCACCGAACTGAGGAAGATTAAGAGAAACTTTGAAGCGCCATCTTTTCTTTAGCTTTTTTTATTTTGGGTTTGTCCACTTTTTTCTTGAACATGAAGTCCAGGAGGTCCACATCTGGCATTCTCCACACCCTGGTCTAGGCACTGCCAGTCAGGAGTGACCAGAGCAGTTTCAGAATATAAGCATCTTTTCTGTTGCATGGTAGACAGAATAGTCTTATAATGGAAGTGGGAGTAGGTTAAGTCTTAGAAGTTCATTACAAAATTACACCCTAAACTCAAAACTGGAGCTGGGATTTAAATAAATGTCCAAAACCCAACCGCTAACACTTACCACGGCCAAACCACTTTTGTTGTCCTTTAGGGAATTGGCAATCATCTGCTGTGTAGTATCCAGATGGGTAAGCAGCTGGCCAAACTGCATGGCTGAAAATCAAAGGAATGTTTGTGTTAGTTCTCCTGGATTTAGATTAAAAAATAAACACACACACACGTGACACATGAGTCCTCACATGCGACAACCCTGGATGATGTTGGCCAACGAAGCTCTACTGCTATCCTTACCTTGCATGTCGATTTGTACAGATCCATAATAAAACTGAAACTCATATAATAGGTTCTGACAGAAAGTTGGATCCGACAATGCTTACAATGAAAAAAGGGGGGTGAGCGCAAATTAAACACTAAAAGTCCTCTGGTGAAGTCACGTGATGTGACGCAACGCGTAAGTTAGACCGGAAGTGACGTGATACCCTGTCCGTCCGACCGGAAGTGCCGTTGTGTGGCGTTTTATTCGTTTTTCTTTGTAAGCATGTTTTAGCTTCAATAAATTGTCTTGGTTTTTACACATTTCACGATGAGAGCTCTTGTTTTTCCATTCCATCCACGGCAATACCGACGGCTTTTGTTGGGAGGCTATCCCATCGGGTCTGGTGTTGGATCTCTTCCCCTTATTGATGACGACCTTTTCCAGTGAAACAAGGATTTTGTGGAGGCTCATTTTTCCCTCTTGGGAGGTAAGCGCTCTGTGAGCACTACATTTTTTGAAGATTATTCCGGATCATTTCATTGCTGTTCAAGGATATGACACATACCATTTGATGTGCTGTTTTAAGTGTTGGACTATATATATTCACATTTAGGGATTGGTTTCATTATTGTGACCATATATGTTTTGCTCACTACTGTGATCACTTATGCTTGGTTCACTCATTATATGTTTTTTTTTTTTTTTACAATAAATTTTTTTTTTTTATTGTGTCAAAAGATAATATTACATACATAGCAAACCGTGCATTTAAAACAGATAAAGGAGAGGTGTAAATGCGGACACAGCCGCTACAACAAGGGAGTCGATTATATAACACAAACACATGAAGCCTGTACAGTATAACATTCGTAAATAATGTTGCAGACCGGCCATTTACGTAGGTGACGGTGGGTCACGGAAAGAGCATATGTAATAAGACCAAGGTGAACGACCAGAAGGGCGTGAGGCCCATCTCCTATGACCTGGGTATGCGAGATCAAACAATATTGGTGTTGTCTAGCGGCAAAAGATGCAGCGCTAGTGTCTATCAGGAGGATGGAGGGGGCGAAGGTGTGTACTGGGTGAGCTATAGATAAGTCCCGGGGCATAGGACCTCGAGGGTCCGAGGCACGATTGTAGTGCAGGGACCACGGAGGGAAACCCATGAGGGAGATGTAGAGCGTTCGCCCTATGTAGGGAAGGGGGGGGGAGGGTCCAGAAGGGGATCGGTATTCTGTGGTTGGGGATGTGGTTGGGGAAAGTGAGGGTTTCCCCACAGCTCTCTGACAGCTCTCAAGAGATTAACTGTTTGTAGACATCAGTAGAGGTGAAGTGAATCCAGCTAGCCCAGGAATCAGTGTATTTAGAGGTGTGTGTCATGAGCCTGGTGTATTAGATTTTCCATTTCTGAAGTCAGGTTTATACGTCTTATACCAGTCTGCCAGTCTGCTATAGTTGGAGGGTCTGGAGATCGCCATCTCACGGGAATACAAAGTCTTGCAGCATTGACTAAATGCATTGCCAGGGAGGAAATAGGTCCTTGGGGTATGTTGGAGTGGTGGAGCAGAAATTGTGCCGGTGAAAGATCCAAGTCATAGGTCGTCACTGATTTGACGATGCGATGGACTTCGGTCCAAAACGGCTGTATTTTAGAGCACGACCACCATATGTGCAGTAAGGAACCCGGTTCGGCACCACATCTCCAACACATTGTGGAAACAGAGGGGTAGATGGCATGTAGGCGCGTGGGAGTTTTGTACCATCTCGAGAACACCTTAAAGGCATTTTCTTGAGCGAGTACGTTGACCGTTCCTTTGTGAATGCAGGAGAACATAGCCTCCCAATTCTGGTCTGTTAGATCAATGGAGAGTTCCGCTTCCCATTTTTGGCTGGCGGCCCAGTTATCTTTAGGTTTGCAGACAGGGAACAGTAGGGTGTGAGTAAGTAAGGGAGACAAGGTGGGTTAAAGGTTCGGTGCTCGCGCGCGCATAACGTTTCAAAGGGAGTCAGTTTGCGAGACCACTCTGGTTTGGGGCGTGGGTTGTCAAAAAAGTGTCGGAGTTGAACATAAGTCCAGAATGGGAATGATTGATTCCTCATTCTGGACACAAGGGTTTCGTAGGAGAGTAGATGATCGTGTTCATAGAAGTGTTGCGCACGCATTTGGGCGTGGGGCCAGATCTCTGTTAGAAAAGTGTGGGAGAGTCCTGGAGTGAAATCTGGGTTGCATCTAAGCGGGGTCATAGGGGCCCTGCACAGAGGAAATCTGGTATTTGGAGCAGGCTACTCTGAAGGTAGCCAGTGTCGGGGCAATGAGGGGGTGATTCTGACAGGAAGGGGGAGTGTTGTTCGTCGAGAGCCACGGAGTGTTGGCCAAAGGAGCAGGCGAGAATGTGTGTGTTCCAGCTGCACCCATTTTTTGGAGTTGAGATGGACATTCCAGTCGATAATTCTCGAGGTGGCATGCCTGATGGATGGTACTTAAATAAGTCAGGGAGACCCAGCCCGCCTTTCAACTTGGGGATCGTGAGTTTGTCGAAGCTTATTCGGGGTCTGAGCCTATTCCAAATAAAATCTGTACATGCTCGCCGGTAAGTTGAGAAAAAGGCCGGAGGAAGTTTGATCGGACCGCAAACAAACACATTATAATTAGATGTTGTCACACCTGTTATGCACCACAATACTTTTAGTGTTTAATTTGCGCTCATCACCCCCCCCCCCCCCTTATATTCATGGATTTAATTTTGTTGTTGTTAGCACATATTCGATTTGAGCTGCATTTTTTTTCACTAGTCATTCACTCTAGTTCACTGTTGGCTAGCGCTTTTGTTTTCTTTATTTACTTGACCAATGCTTACAATGGAAGATGACAGACGCACACAAACATTCCTCTACATCTTAGCATGTAATCCAGTACAGTCAAAGATACCATACCCCACACTTTTGCACAGTCATTATATACACAGTTACGCAACATTCAACTTATAGTAGAAGTTTAGGAAAAGATCACTACTAGGGTGTTAAGGTTTACGCAATATGCCGTGTATCCTCCACAATATGGGGAATGAGGATGGGTTTCCATTAGGTATGGCCAATACATCCAGCCTGGACTGCTGGAGAATGGCAAAACTGGCTTTAGTTTTTCTTAATGTAATGATGGCAGCCCCCTTATATTACAATTGCATCTGTTATAAGTACTAAGCTCAAAACTGGATATTTGGCAGCTTTAACCACTTGCGGACTTCTCACCATACAATTACTGTGGCAGGGCGGACGCTTTGCGCCAGACCAAGTACGGAATCTGACACTTCCAGGTCTGGGGTGCCAGCAACCCACTCCCATTCTACACAGTGGGAGCCCAGCAGCGCGTGCCGCCAACTCGATGTGCACCTTGATCACACAGGGCAGTCAAAACGGCAATCTTCCTATGTAAACAAGGCAGATTTTCGTTCCGTCAGAAGAGAAGGTACAGATCCTGTGTTTCTACCAAGCAGGAACACAAATCTTTGCCTCCCCATAGTCAAAGAACCTCCCCCCATAGTGAGTAAGCACAACCTAAGCACACAGTCAACACTTAGATTGCCCTGTTAACCCCTTCCCTGCCAGTGTCATTAGTACAGCGACAGTGCATTTTTGTAGCACTGATCACTGTTTAGTTTCACTTGTCCCCAAAAAGTGTCAGGTGCCCAATTTGTACGCCACAATATCGCAGTCCCACTACAAGTCGCTCATCGCCGTCATTACTAATAAAAATAAAAATATCCCATAGTTTGTAGAAGCTATAACTTTTTCACAAACTAATCAATATATGCTTATTGGGATTTTTTTTTAACCAAAAATATATAGCAGAATACATATTGGCCTAAATTGATAAAGAAATAAGATTCTTTATATTTGTATTGTGTAAGTTTTATAGCAGAAAGTAAACTTTTTTTTTTTTTGGTTATAGCGCAAAAAATAAAAACTACCAAAATAAAGCCCTATTTGTGGTAAAAAAAATATTTGGGTACGGCGTTGCACGACTGCGCAATTGTCAGCTAAAGTAACGCAGGGCTGCATTTCAAAAAGCGGCCTGGTCAGGGGATAAAAACTTCCAGAGCTCAAGTGGTTAAAGGTTATCAACGTCAACTATCCAACCAAACCGCTTAGCAAATGGACAGATTTTAAAGGGATCAAGTGTTGTAATGAACAGTTTACTTTCAAGCGAAAAAATACTCTTTAGTGCCCCCAGCACTGCAAGGGTTAAGTGCTCATTGGGTCTAAGCGGAAAGGAATAAGCAGCAATATTTACCTTACTCTTCTTCTGCAGGCTTCAAGAAGCCTCTCCAGCATCATCACGCACAATGCAAACCTAGCAATCCCAGGCTTACCAACATACCAGGCAGCAGAGGAGAGTACCAGCATGCCAGAGGGATGAGGGATTAAGCATTGCTGTTTATTCTTTTTCCCCAGATGAAGGAGCATTTAATTTATGTGTAAAGTGGGGGTTCAGCTCTAAATCAACAAAAGATATTCCAGCTGCACCAAAGCAAAAAAGGTGCGCAAAGTATTGCAGTTCATTTCTTTAGAAAGCAGACACAGCCTGTTTAGAAAAGCCTGTTTAGAAAAGCCTGTCATCTGCCAGCATGCAGCATAGAAGGACCATTGCTTTCTGCGTGGAAGCAAAGGTCTGAGACACCCCCTGCTAAATCAGAACTAAAGCTCCCCAATCAGCAGGGAGCATTAGCACGGCTGACTTAGCAACGGCAACCAGTTTGTCTGAACCAATACCTCTCAGGACAGCCCGATTTTACCTTGTTCATGAAGCTGCTTTAACGCCACCAGCCTTTGCACCACCTGGGGCAATGTGCCAGACATGGAATCCCATTTTTGAACAATGTCGAATAGCTGGTGCACCTGAGGAAAACAGACAAAGGCAATGTACAGACACAAAATGTGACTCTTAACATCTCTATTAAAATAATTTGTTTTAAAAGAAGAACTCCTCGAAAAAAATCTGTCAGGGTAATTGGGGTAGGTGTGGCTGGGACTTGTCTCACGGATGGCCGTTTAAGTATATCACCCCCCCGTAATCCCCTAGATGAACACGAGCGGTTAAGGCTCCTTTCACACGGAGCAGACCGTTTCTGTGTCCGCTCCGTGTGTCCGTCGGATCAGCGGGGATCCCCGCTGAGCTGTCGGCAGACAGGGCGGTCCCCGCACACTGTCTTTCCTCCGCTCTCCCCTATGGGGATTTGGATGAATACGGACCGTGTGTCCGTATTCATCCGATCTGCCGGACGGAAGAAAAATAGGGTTTTCTTCCGTCCGAAAAACCGGACCTTTACGGACGCAGCTTATTGCGGACGTTAGCGGATGCATCATCCGCTAACGGACGCGATCCCATAGGGGTGCATTACAAGTCCGTAAACGGACTTGTAAAAACAGAGCGGCGGATGCGGACGTCTGAAAGGGGCCTAACAGTACGGAACAGCCCCATTGCATGGAAGTTTTTATTTTTTTCTTTTGATCACTTTTGGGTATTCTTTAGCAGCTATGCAACATTAAAACATAACTTCTACCACAGCTTATAAAGGAGCCCAGCCTGTAAATTGTGTAAATCCTCTAGGGTACATCAATATATAAAGACACAACTGAGTGGTGTACACAGTGCAGCTCACATACACAAGATGCAAGTATTATTTAGGTTGTGACTGTATGAAATACCTTCGAGCGTGTGCAAACATCTCTGCATTGGCTGAAAAAGTTTGTACATGGGTGAACATGAATAGCAAGAGAAGGAATCCTATGGGAGTGAGGAATAACACAAGTACAACCCCCTTTTAATCCTATCCTAGGCAAAATGTGGGGAGGAAGACTAACTGCAAGGATTATTTTTAAAAAATCTGCGAATTTGCCGGGGGTGGGGGGTGAGTCATAAGAGGGCCAACGAGAGCTGAAGGTGTGTGTCTGTGTAAATCCAGGAGTGAAAAGGCAGCAGCATCAGCTGCCCACAGTTAAAATTAATGCAGCCAGACTTCGTGGAGATTTCCGCAGCATATTTGTACAGAATCACAGTATATATAAAATATGCTAAGTGGTTGAAGGGAAGCTTCAGAATGACAAAGATGTTTTTATTAAAAATGTGAGCAGACTGCAGTTCCTCTTTAAACTTTCCAACCAGCTGTACACTGAGGACTGACTCTACAGGTTCTCCGCTTCATTTAGGCCCCTTTCACAATGAGGAGTTTTTCCAGGCGGTACAGCGCCTAAAATAGCGCTGCTATACCGCCTGAAAAACTCCTGCCAAGCAATCTCAATGTGAAAGCCCGAGGGCTTTCACACTGAGGCGATGCGCTGGCAGGAGAGAAAAAAAATCTGTCAGCAGCATCTTTGGAGCGGTGAGAGGAGCGGCGTGTATACCGCTCCTTCACATTGAAAACAATGGGAAGCTGCGGCAATACCGCCCGCAATGCACCTCTATAGAGGCGCATTGCGGGCGATATTAACCTTTTCACAGCCGCTAGCGGGGGTTAATACTGCACCGCTAGCGGCCACAACTCGCGGCAAATCCGACAGTATAGCGGTGCTATACCGCCAGCACGGCTCCAGCCCCAATGTGAAAGGGGCCTTAGTCTGTGGGTTTATGGCTTTTACACTTTTCCAGCTGCTTGACCATTACCCCACACCCGTCATCAGATGCCAGCTATGCCATAAGAAAGCAAAGCCTTAGTCTCTACCAAAATGTATGAAACATTAAACAGTAAAGACAGTGTTTTTTTCCCTCTGCTTGGCTTTTATGGACACAGATTTTACATACCAGGACTTCTTTAAAGCACACATAAACCTAATATAATGCTTTTAAATATTTCCACTTCACAATGTATTAAGATGTTCAGAGCCGAGTACTCCTCTCTTAGTAAAAAGACGATATGCCACCCCTTCGATGCTTGGCCACATGACCCAAGCAGTGCCTAGGGTTGTGTGGTTTATGTTTAAATACAAAAAAAAAAGAAAAAAAGGAGGGGGGCCAATGCCGACAAAGAGCTGCATAAGGGTTTAGATTTATATTTTAAACGTATACCTTGCTTTCTGTGTCTGCATCCTCAACAGCTGCTTTGTGCTTTGCAATTTCGTTCATCTTCCCCAAAACACTCTATGGAATAAAACACACAGCTACTTGACACATATGTATGAACAAAAAAGAGATTCTAATTCTGGACACGAATTCCTTCATCTACAAACCAAAGAGGTAACATTGTTTACCTGTAGCCTGGCTTCCACCTGATCCAACGATGCAACGTCTAACATGTTCACTTTAGCTTGTAGTATTTCCACACTATCCTGGGCAGACAAAAAAAATCCAAGGCATTCATTTGTGTTTCTACTCCACTTTCAGGTTAGCTAGTATTCTACTTTTCAGGTAAAGGTTTCATAACATAGTTTTAAGTACAATGGTGCTTTTTACAGTTGTTTCACACTTATAATAAATAGACAAGCTACATACCATGATATTTGATCCTTGCAATCCAACAGTGAGAGGATTCTGCAACAACAAAAAAGTAATGTCTATCACCTCTAAAATAAGTCAGCGATAAGAATTCACTTACTATATTATGCGCCAATAACTTGCCTGTGGGTCCTGGTCACAGCGCACAGCGGATTCTAGCTCACCCAGTCTTTTCTCAAGCTCTGCCAGCTGTAAACACAACAAGGGAAAAAAAAACATCACTGATATGTCATAAAACTAATTTCAATGTGACAGACACGAAAAGGACTGCTTTTTTGCTGTCACAATGTAGAGTATAAGATTTCCTATCATCTGTGCCCAATCTTGCCACAGAGTTAATCCAGCTCTGAGAAGTCCTTATTAGTTCAGTGAAATAAACTGGCAAACAGGAGAAAACTTTTGACCGTTCTTCCCCCTTGCTGTGAATGACAGGTTATTTACATATCTCATGCACTAGCATGAGACAGACATTTTTTTTAATTATCACTCCTTTTCTGAAGTCATGTGGTTACTTTTCAGGATTTTGACTGAATGTTAGTGATCATAGCAGAATTTAATTTAAGAAATACACAGGACAAAATGCACATTGACAAGGGGAGTGTAGAGGTGGGCGGGGAGTCTACCCACATCACGACTCCACCCACCGAGCTCCAGACAACAGACCCACCCAAAGAATCGGCAGTTTTTCAGTTCTTATAACAGAGAGGGCACATTTGACAGGTAAGGATTCACGCAGGAGGCATCTATATCCTTATAGATCAGCACTATGGCAGTAGTTTAGAAAGGATGAAAGTGGCATTACATCCACTTTAAATCCCCAATGTAATTCCTTCTATCATGTCTGCTACAGCAGGTTCACTGTGGCCGATCGCTAAATACACTTAGGCCGCGTGCACATGATCGAATTTGTCCGCTGAAACTGGTCCAACGGACCATTTCAGCAGACAAATCCGATCGTGTGTATGGGCTAGCGGACATGTCTGACCAGCGGACAAATTTTAAAGCATGCTTTAAATATGTACACTAACCAGCGGACATATCTGCCCGTACAAGCTTCGAATGGATGCGACGCATGAGTGGAAGTTTTTTACTTCCTGGTGCGGTGACGTGGCGGCGTCAACGTCACCGCCACGTCTGCCGGCGGGGATTTTGATCCGATGGTGTGTACACGCCGTCGGATGAAAATCCGGAGGAGACATGTCCCGCTGGAAACGGTCCGTCGGACAGTTTCAGCAGACATGTCCCTCCGTGTGTACGCGGCCTTACAGACAACCAACATGACACAGTTATAAATTGCTTGTAGCAAATGCCAGAAACTGAACATTTTTAAAAGAACAGAGCAAACCATGTGCAATGTGTCAGCAAGATAAATTCCCACTCATGAATATAAATGTTTACCTGATCAGAACATCATACCAAATGAAATAAACCACGCTAGCTCATGTTATGGTTTACACCTGCCTAGGCGTTATGTATGTTCAGAGACAATTTCATGCGCCGGTCACGGGTTTTCTTCCAAATCATTGATGTCTAGTTACCCATGCCAAATTAAGCAGTGTTCCTATACGTCAGTTAAAGAGGCAGTAAATCCTCTCTATAAAAAAAAAGGGATTTTTAAATACAGCTTACCTGTAAAATCCTTTTCTTGGAGTACATCACGGGACACAGAGCGGCATATTCATTACTATATGGGTTATATGGAGTACCTTCAGGTGTGGACACTGGCAATCTCAAACAGGAAGTCCCCTCCCTATATAACCCCCTCCCCTAGAGGGAGTCCCTCAGTTTTGTAGCAAGCAGTATGCCTCCCAAAATGTTTCCCCAAAAGAGGGGTGGGAGCTCTGTGTCCCGTGATGTACTCCAAGAAAAGGATTTTACAGGTAAGCTGTATTTAAAAATCCCTTTTTCTTTCTCGTACATCACGGGACACAGAGCGGCATATTCATTACTATATGGGATGTCCGAAAGCAATGCTTTAATGAGGGGAGGGAGACATCTTCCAAAGAAGGATTCAATTTAGAGGTATACTCAAATAATAATAATCCAACTTAGTCAAGAAAAAACTTTTTTTTTTTTTTTTCTTCTTTTTTACAACCAAGGGTGCTTCTGATCCCGAGGATCTTAAACTGCAGCCTGTAGTACTGCCTGTCCAAAGGCAGAATCCGCATTCCTTCTCACGTCTAGTTGATAAAACTTTGTAAACGTGTGGACTGATGACCACGTCGCCGCCTTGCATATCTGAGCCATAGAGATCTGATGGTGTGCTGCCCAGGAGGCGCCCATGGCCCTGGTAGAATGGGCCTTTACCGACAAAGGAGGAGGCAACCTCTTCAAACCGTAGGCCTTGAATGATTAATTGTCTAATCCATCTCGAGATGGTGGATTTTGCAGCTGCCTGCCCCTTCTTGGGGCCATCTGGTAGAACGAACAACACATCTGTTTTCCGGATCTTTTCTGTAGCTTTAAGATAGGCCTTCATGGCCCGGACAATATCCAAGGTATGCAGCAACCCCTCCTTTCTAGATGTGGTTTTGGAAAGAAGGATGGAAGTACCAAATCCTGGTTCAAGTGAAATTTGGATATAACCTTTGGTAGAAAGGAAGGATGGGGCCGGAGAACTGCCCTGTCCTTATGTAGAACGAGATATGGTTCCTTACACGATAAGGCTGCTAATTCTGACACTCTCCTGGCCGAAACTATGGCGACCAAGAAAACCAACTTTCTTGTCAGTAAGACTAAAGGAATCTCAGCCAACGGCTCAAAGGGTTGTTTCTGTAGAGTGGACAGGACAAGATTTAAGTCCCATGGACAAATTGGTGACTTGACAGGAGGATTAATACGCAAGACCCCCTGTAAGAAGGTCTTTACCAGCGAGTGGGTGGTCCAGCGGCCTCTGAAACCACACTGACAGAGCTGAGATCTGTCCCTTGATTGTGCTTAGTGCCAGGCCTTTATCCACTCCTAGCTGGAGAAAACTTAACACCCTATCAATAGTATATTTGCGGGAATTCCATCTTTTGGATTCACACCAGCCTACGTAGTTCCTCCACACCCTGTAATAAATCACCCTGGAGACCGGCTTTCTAGCCCTAATCAGGGTAGGAATTACCTGCCTAGACAGACCTCTACCCCTGAGAATCAGGGATTCAGCCTCCAGGCCGTCAAATTTAGACGCTGTAATGTAGGGTGGAGGATCGGGCCTTGTGAGAGTAGGTCTGGTTGTAGAGGAAGAGTCCAAGGGTCTCCCACTGCCATCTTCAGGACTAGTGAGTACCAAGTCCTCCGGGGCCAAGCCGGAGCTACTAGAATGACTGGCTTGTGCTCCACTCTGATCCTGCGCAACAGGCGAGGGAGTAACTGTAGCGGAGGGAATGCATATAGAAGTTTGAATTGATGCCAAGGGCAAACCAACGCATCGGTTCCGCAGGCCATAGGATCCCTCGCTCGAGACACGAACCTGTCTAGTTTCTTGTTGAACCTGGATGCCATTATATCTACGTCCGGCATTCCCCACCTCTGGCAGATTGTCTGAAAGACCTGGGGATGCAGAGACCACTCCCCTGGCAACAGACTCTGGCGACTTAAGAAGTCTGCCTGCAGGTTGTCCACTCCGGGAATGAATATCGCCGAAATGCAGGGTACATGCACCTCTGCCCACTGAAAAATCAAGCTCACCTCCCTCTGAGCGGCCTGACTCCTGGTTCCCCCTTGGTGGTTTATGTATGCCACCGCCGTGGCATTGTCTGACTGGATTCTCACCGGGAACCCCTGTAATCTGGAGGTCCATGCCAGAAGGGCTAGGCGAGCAGCTCTGATCTCCAAGATATTGATGGGAAGCTGCCTCTCTGTTTTCACCCAAGTTCCCTGGCGAGAGAACCCCTCGAAGACCGCCCCCCAGCCTCCCAGGCTGGCGTCTGTGGTAACTACCTTCCAGACAACAGGGCTGAAGGATTTTCCCTTTAGAAGATTCTGAGGGTTCAACCACCAGGCCAGGCTTTGTCGGACCCTTGATGATAGCGTCAAAGGGGACTCTAAGGCATGTGCCCTCTTGCCCCAGGCTGCTAGAATGGCTGCCTGTAGGACGCGAGTGTGGATCTGAGCGTATGGTACTGCCTCGAACGTGGCCACTAGCTTGCCTAGTAATCGCATACACAGGCGAATAGTTGGTTTTTTTCTCTGCTTAGAACCAACTGAACCAACCCCTTGATAGCCTCGATCTTTACAAGGGGCAGGAACACCCCTTTGCTGTTCTGTGTCTAACCTCATGCCGAGGTATTCCAACTGCTTTGTAGGCTGGAACGCTGACTTTCCCCGGTTTAGGACCCAGCCGAATCCTTCGAGGTACCGAACCGTGAGGTTTACTGCCTGTTTGCAGACCCGGCCGTGAGTGATCTATGATTAAAAGGTCGTCCAAGTATGCTAGGACTGTGACCCCTTGGATCCTTAAATTGGCCAGAACTGGGGCTAGGATCTTCGTGAATACCCGGGGGCCCGTGGCCAGCCCGAAGGGGAGCGCCCTGAATTGGAAGTGTCGCTGCCCCACCGCGAAGCGTAAAAATCTTTGATGCGACTGAAAGATTGGTACATGAAGGTAAGCATCCTTTATGTCTATGGAGGCCAGAAAATCGTCCCTCTGAAGCGCGGCGGCTGCTGACCGGATGGATTCCATCTGGAAGGAACGAACCCTTAGGTAACCGTTTAACCTTTTTAGGTCCAAGATTGGCCTGACATCGCCGTTGGGCTTTGGTATGACAAAGAGATTGGAATAGAAACCTAGCACTTGCTCTTGGGCTGGCACCTCTATTATTACGTCCTGGCAAAGCAGGTGATCCAAAGCTGCCAGCATTGAGGCCTTCCTTGCTGGATCCTTTGGTAGCCTTGATTCTTGAAAATGAGGCGGAGGACACCTTAGAAACTCCAGTCTGTAGCCTGTGGTTACAGATGCCTGGACCCATTTGTCGGGGATCTTGGCTTCCCAAACTTCTGAGAAGAAACGAAGCCTTCCCCCCACCCGCGAGAGTGGGGGCGCCCCTTCATAAGGCATACTTAGGGGCTGTCTTTGTTGGCTTGCGATACCATGGCCTCTTACCCCCAGGGGCCTGTCCCTGCGATCTACTGTTAAAGTTGGATCGTGCAGGCGGCCGTCGATACTGCCTGGAATTTGAGGGCCCTGAGACAGGAAAGAGCTGCCTTTTAAATGTAGGACCCCGGAATGTCTTTTTGACCGGTAAAAGGGTACTCTTGCCACTTGAAATAGTCTGAATATATTTATCCAGATCCTCTCCGAAGAGTCGTCCTCCATGGAAGGGAAACCCTGCCAGAAGCTTTTTGCATGGGGGCTCCGCCGCCCAGTTCTTCAACCATAAGAGCCTTCTCATGTGCACCAAAAATAGTGATAAGCGAGAGGCCTGCTGGATGGAATCTTTTATAGCATCTACAGCAAAACACAGAGCTCTGGGAATGTCAGAAAACTCTTCTGCTTGTTGGGTAGGCATGTCCTTTAACATTTCTTTTGTCTGGTCTTTTAACGCCTGACAAACTCCAATTGCAGCCACAGCTGGCTGTACCACTGCTCCTGCCGTAGCAAAGGATGCTTTTAAAAGTGTCTCTAACCGTTTATCAACCGGATCTTTAAACATATGTATGTTTTCCACCGGGCAAGTTAGTGATTTATTCACACATGAGATGGCTGCATCCACTACTGGGAGCCTCCACCTCTTGGAGAATTTTTCCTCCATGGGGTAAATGACCGCAAATCTTTTCGGTGGCAGAAAAATCCTGTCCGGCCGTACCCAATCCCGAAAGATCAATTCCTCCAAGAGAGGATGGACCGGAAAAACTGCGTTGCTTAACGGAGCTTTCAAAGAGCCCAGAGAGGATACCGGAGGAACCTGAGGCTCTGGCAATGGTAAACTAAATGCCGAGCGGACCATGTCCGTCAAAGACTGTACCCACAGTCTCTGTCTGGGAGTCTGAAAATGGTTCCTCAGAGGCAGATCCCTCAATCCCTGAACCCTCTTGGTTCAGGTCTAGTTGATCCTCCTGTGATTCCAATTCCTCCGGAGAGAGAATCTCAGCATCTGAGGATACACCTCTTGGTGATGGGGATCTAACCCGTTTCTTACCAGGAATAGCTCTAGCGATCAATGCTGCTATTCTCTCTTCTAGCCCCCCTAGGGATACGGCTAGCATCTCCTCTGTGATAAACACAGGGCTGGGCTGATCTGGGCCAGCCTCCGCACCAGATCCCCCTAATGGCTCATCCAAGGCGCCCTTTATGGGAATAAGTTGCGGGGAAAGTATCGGCATATCATCAGAATCAGAGGGGGAACCCCTTTGCTTTTTTGGTCTTTTTTGTACCCTTTGACCCCGAACCTTTGGAAGCCATAATACAAAATCGAGGGACTCCGCCAACAACAACAGACTGTAGTGGCCAGGAGTAAAAACTAGAGCTTAGGGGACAATAGATCACTAATGCCCAAAAACTGATGGGGCCCCGTATGTTTTTTTTTTTTTTTTTAAATATATATTATATATATATTTTTTTTTTTTTAAAACATACAGTGACCCCAAACTTAGTTTGCCAGCCTCCAACCTGCTGCAAAAAGGGGAATTTCTTGGCTTAACAAAAAAGGCATTGGAACAAAGTCCAGCATGTACTACCCCTCTTCCGCCACCGGGAGTCACTGTTCTGCCGCTCTGCGTCCTCTCCTTCTGAAATCAGCCTCAGACTGAGCACTGACAATGCCTGCTGATCTATAACAGCACAAGGCGCGCCCCTGTATGACGCCGCAGGCACGCCCCCCCGCCCTCCTCTCTGAACGGCGCGAAAAACGTCTATAAGACGTGCACGCGCGCGCGCCGGAACAGGAGGAACATGGAGGAGCCGCGCTGCTGGAGACCCAGGACTGCAGTATCAGGCGGCAGATTCAAACCCCCGGCCAGGTAGGACTCTCCAAAAGGCCCCATAGGGATCCTTACCAGTCCTAGGAAGAAAGCAGCAGGTTAGCTAGCAACACCATTCTTAGACAGGGGAACCTAGTGATGGGGGAAAAAGGGATCATCCTGTCTTTCTCAGACATAGTGAGCAAGGTTGCCAATGCAGAGCATACTTAGGCTACCCCCCTTTTAGGTTACCCCGGAGAGCCTGCTGTCGAACCAAGTCCCGCAGGCTCCCCCTTACCTGCTCTATGCTGCAGGATGTTTGTCCAGCAAAACGATCCAATCTTCTCCCATCTCCGTGGGTAGCGTAGTAGACCTTCAGGCCCTGGGGTCCTATGAAGGTACCCACTGTCCTGGACCTATATAGCACCCTGGCAAACAGGCACTTATGGTTTTTACAAACTCCAAGTCCTGGGCCCAGGGTCCAGCCCTCCAAAGAGGAGCATTATAGGCAAAACCCCACGGTTTGGGGCCCGGGTACTGTCCACTTTGGCACTGAGGCTCCTTGGACAGATCCGGTTAGCCCGCCCTTAATCCAAGGATGTGGAGCAAAGCTATTCCGTGACCAACACCTAAGACACTGGCGAAAAAACTGAGGGACTCCCTCTAGGGGAGGGGGTTATATAGGGAGGGGACTTCCTGTTTGAGATTGCCAGTGTCCACACCTGAAGGTACTCCATATAACCCATATAGTAATGAATATGCCGCTCTGTGTCCCGTGATGTACGAGAAAGAAAATAAAAAAATAGTATGCATACTAGCTCATTATGAATTACTTACCTGAGATCCAAGCCCCCGCAGTGGTCCTCGTTCCCCCTCCTCCGTCACCGCCATCTCTGCCGAAGTGACTTCCGGGTATTGCGGCTCCAGCGCTGTGACTGGCCGGAGTCACAATGACGTCACGCTCAGTACGCCTGCGCCGTAGACATCGGTGCCTGTATTTTCTGCAAATATCGCCTAAACCTTTTAGGTTTGGGAGATATTTCTTGAACCTACAGGAAAGCCTTAATCTAGGCTTACCTGTAGGTTAAAGTGGTTGTATTACTACTACTTTGACAAATTTTGTATACCCAAATTCTTTATTTAAAGAATAAGTGTTCATTTCCAGACTTATGGCCCGTACACACGATCCGAATATTGTACGACCGATCTTATGACTTTTTTCGCTTAATAGTCGCCAGTAAAATGAAAGGTTATCAAAGTCACAAAAATTCTCGTACGACAAAAAAAAAAAAAAAAAATCGGAAGTGATTGTCATGTGTTGTAATGTATTTGTATTGTACTTTCGGACGACAACTATACTGACTAAACGAAAATCATACGATCTGACATCGTACGAAGAAAATGTTTGCGCTTGTCCGATTGAATAATATCGGATGAACGGTCGTGGTCGGCTCTCGAAAGTAGTGTACACACTATTTGAAAATCGTACGATCCATCATCGGACGATGGTTTTCGTCCGATATTCAGATCGTGTGTACGGGCCATAAAGGCTTTTTTTTTATATCATTGAAGCCTCAGTGTGATCACTATGGTGTAGCTGATACAGTGGTCACATGATCAGGAACAACTCTGATTGCCATCAGTAACACATGGGATGGAGAGTCAGCAGCCGCACAAAGTTTCAGCTACTTGCTTTGAAAGGGGGGCATATGCCCCAGCAAAGGATATGATGCTGGGGGACCTTTATTTAGATTGCAAAACAGGAAGGAGTTATAAGAACTATACATTTGCTAGCATTGAAATAACTACAAAACATTCTTAGGAAAAACCACCAACGTTTACTATCCTTAATTTTTGTTATACGCAAAAGTCATAATTTAACATTTAACATTACCTTAGCAGCCTGGGAAAATTTGTTTTGTTCAGGGCGGCAATGTAATTCATAGGTGACCAAACCCCCATCTTTATCTAATCCCTTTGCCTGGCTTTTTCCTTCTGGAATCTTCCTGGTTTTAGCAGCATCCAACTGAGTTAACAACCGCCTAAAATGAAACATCAGATACAAGACTTAATTCCATGCATTCCCGATCCTTGTCAGCCCAATATCAAACACAATCTATCATAACATCCTTATAGCATTTAACCCCCTTAGCGGTAAACTCGGGGTGGATTTTCAATGCAAAAAATCAGTAACCCCGAGTCACGCTCGGGGTGGATGTGCAGAGTTTGCAGCGCGTGCTGGCTTACCTTTTCCAGGCAGGGTACTGTACTTACCTTGTCCCTGGATCCAGCGATGCATCCGCGCTGTGTGAGCGAGTGGCGTCCTCTATTTGATTCACACAGTGCCCGCGCGCCGCCGATCTCCGTTCCCTGTGACGTTAGGACCCCCCGGGGCGGAGACGGCGGCAAATTCAAAAATGTAAACACATTACATACAGTATACTGTAATCTTATAGATTACAGTACTGTATGTAAAAAATACAAACCCCCCTTGTCCCTAGTGGTCTGACCAGGGCCCTACATGTACTTGTATATAATAAAAACATTTTTTTTGTGCCTGCAAACTGTAGATTGTCCATAGCAACCAAAAGTGTCCCTTTATGTCAAAAGTGATTTTAGAGCAGCTAGAAAACAGCGATAATAAATTATGATCACTTGCAGAATTTAGCGATAGCGATTTGTGGGGAAATCCGTCATAAAAAAAATAAAAATAATGACAGCGACAATTCTGCAACTGAGCAAATTTCAGTGATTTTGATTTGATTACATTATTGAATAATTTTTATTATAAATTACATTATTATTTGTTATAATTATTTATAATTATTTATTATATTATAATTTTATGATTTTGTGTTTCAAACTTTATCATACCCGGGATGCCTACTAGACTCTGGTTTGGACAGATTTACAAGCCTACAGTATAAAATGCCAAATTTTCATGCAAAATAATTGTACCGCTTTTGGTACGTAATTCCAGACAGAATCATACCACCAGGGAGGTTAAATATTACACATACAGAATTATTTAAATGACCAATCACATGTCACCTTTTACAAACTTAGAGTAGACAGTCCTATAAAAAAGAGGAATGAGTTACTGCCCAGGTCTTATTACACAAGGGTTATCTTTACTATTTTAATGCTTACTTTGCAAGAGCTCCATCAGGGTCTGTCAGGTTGATGGCAGCGTCAGGACCTAACAACTTCTCCAAGTGGTTGGAAACTAATTGTTGCTTTAATGTAGCCACTTGCTTTGCTAATGCAACTGGAGTAAGCTTCTCTTCGGTGGACGATTCCTTATCAGTGCTCTATGTAGAAAAATAGAGAATTTCGAGTTTATTATAACAAAGCATTCACACAAAAAGGGGCACAAAGAGTCGCATTACATGTATTAAAAAATCTTACAACAAAAGTGGCGTTTTATCACTTCCAGAAAGGTTGCTTTTTCAAAATTGACTTAAAATGTCAAAAATTCACCTGTATCTTCTCAACTTCTTGTGTCAGCTCTTGTACTTCATGAAGTAGCCGCTGGTACTTTTGTTGTGGTGTCTCCTTGATGCCAATTCCTTCCCCCATCTGCAAAAGAGATTCAAATAAGATACATACACAATAGTGCACTTCGCTTCTGCTGATAAAAAACAAGCTCATTATTAAAATTGATACCTTTGAGATAGGCTAGAACCTCAGCAACATATTAATTACTACTCTATCCCTGTTGGACAGATCTCACATCACTTCATGTCATGTCCAAGTGACTGCTGTTACACAAAGGGAGGAGAACTCTCCTACCAGAGAGACATAGAAATCAAAGCTTGACAGAACTGGAAAAAAAAAAAAAACAACAATGGGGGGGAATTTATTATAACCGACGCAGACAGAATCTGGAACAGCTATGCATACCAACCATTTAGCTTCTAAGGTTTAGTTAAGCTTTGAAAATGAAAGACAGAAGCTGACTGGGTGTCATATACAGATTCTGGCTGCTCCAGTTTTAGCACATTCCCCTCAATGTACTTCTACTTTGGGAAAGCTACTTGAAAGCACACGTTCCTTCAAATATATCTGAACCCTAACTGAAAAGCAGAGGTTAAAGAAAAGCATAGACCAATAAATATACGGTTATCAAAATCCAATCCGATTTTGATGCTCACTGTGCTGTGGTCTTCTTTACAAAACATGTCATTCATAACACCTCAAAATGTTACTACAACAACAAAAAAAAAAGTACAAAAAGCATCCACTGTCTACACTACATCCAAACAAAAGCATCCACTTATGCAATGTTAGATGGTCTTTGTACAGATCCTAGTTTTCTAGCACTGGCAGCAGAGAAGCAAATCAAGTCAATGGGTCTGTGGCATGAAAGCATGCTAAAGTGCATTCTTTTAAACAACTGTAAGCCCTAAAGCACAAGTGTCAAACACAAGGCCCGCGGGCCGAATCCACCCCTCCAAGCCATTTTATGTGGCCCTCACACCTCTCCTGCAGCTGCAGGAGAGCTCCAGCCCTGCTCTGGTCCTACTCCAGACCCTTACTTTCTGCTTTCAAGCAATGCATCCAGCTTCTTCCCAGCAGCAGCTTAAGTTAAGGGGGTGCACTGTAAAGTAAGGGAGACTCAACTTCTGATGGTGGGGTTGCTCTTGACATTTAATGTAAGGGGGGGGGATGTGCTGAACATCTAATCTTACAGATACAACCGGCCCTTTTGAAGGCAATCATAATGCCGATGCGGCCCATGATGTAATAGAGTTTGACACTCCTGCCCTAAAGTCGTCTCAAAAAGTTTGAAAAAGAATGAATGGAGTTTAAAAAAAAAACTGTATTTGTCATAAACAAAGAAACAAATTGATAGCATGCACAATGTACAGGAGCCAGTTACCTATTGGGCAGTGTTAATTTTGTGGACTAAAACAATTGCGATGACTAAAACTAAAATTCCATTTTAGTCAAAAGCCTAAAACTAAATTGAAATTTGACGTCAAAATTAACACTAGTCTGTAGTGCATGTTCATACCTCAATACCATGAATAGTAACATTCGATTTTTCAGTCCAGCAGTATATGAGTTTGGAGATTGTAGAGAAACGCTTAAATACTGTGTTACAAATTACACCCATTAGATTTTATTTAGTCTAAATAAAAAATATTTTAGTAGACTAAAAATGTCCTGGAGATTTAGTCGACTAAAACAATTGCAGAAGACCAAAATGGGACTAAAACTAAAATGCCATTTTAGTCCCAAGACTAAAATTAAATCGAAATTTGCTGCCAAAATTAACACTGCTATTGGGGAGACCCTAATGGCTCACTGCCATGACGATAACAGACCATTCTAGATAACTTTCTAATTTGCAAGGTCAAAAAGTACGGGGGTAGATGTGGAATGGTTGAACCCTACATGGATACCATCCCAGAAGATATGTACAGAAATGTAAGCATGGTTGGATGGGACTTTGCAAGAGTTCTGAGAGAGTGGCCACTCTCTCAGGCTATTCAACCAGGATTAAAGCGGTGTTCTACCGAGAAAAAAAATATATTAACCTCTTCCATACAGGGCATTTTCACCCCCTTCCTGCCCAGACCAATTTTTAGTTTTCAGCGCTGTTGCACTTTGAATGACAATTGCGCGGTCAGGCAATACTGTACCCAAATTAAATCATTTGGTTTTTTTCCCCACACAAATAGAGCTTTCGTTTGGTGGTATTTGATCATCTCTGCGGTTTTTATTTTTTGCGCTATAAACAAAAGAAGAGCGACAATTTAAAAAAAAACACAATATTTTTTCCTTATTATTTAATACATCTCACAATATTTTTTTTAAAAAAAACTTTTTTTCCCCTCAGTTTAGACCGATACGTATTTTACGTATTTTTGGTAAAAAAAAAACGCAATAATCGTATATTGATTGGTTTGCGCAAAAGTTATAGCGTCTACAAAATAGGTGATAGATTTATGGCATTTTTATTTAATTTTTTTTACTAGTAATGGCGGGGATCTGCGTTTTTTTTTTTGTGACCGTGACGTTGCGGCGGACATATCGGACACTTTTGACACGTTTTTGGGACCGTTCACATTTACACAGCGATTATTGCTATAAAACTGCACTAATTACTGTGTAAATGTGACTGGCAGGGAAGGGGTTAACACTAGGGGGCGCTGAAGGGGTTAAAATGTGTCCTAAAGTATGTTCTAACTGTAGGGGGAGGGGGACTCACAGGGGGAGGAGATCGATGTGTGTTCCTCTGTACTGGGAACACACATCAGTCTCCTCACCGCTGACAGGAGGTGGATCTGTGTGTTTACACACACAGATCCACACTCCTGCCGTGATTTCCGGAAATCGCGGGTGCCCGGCGGCAATCACGGCCGTCGGGCACGCGCGCGGGATCGCGGGCGGTGCCGCGCACGCGCGCCCTAGAACGCCGTGAAGACAGGACGTTGTGCAACGTTCTGTCTCATCGGCAAGGGGATCACCATGACGCGATTCCCCTATAGGCCGGTATGGAAGTGGTTAAAAGTCAGCAGCTACAAATACTGCAGCTGCTGACTTAATATAGGACACTTACTTGTCCAGGGCGTCAGCGATGACGGCAGCCAAACCTGAACTGTCTATCGGCTCTCGGGTGGTGCCGCCGCCATCTTTGGTAAGGGAATCAGGAAGTGAAGCCTTGCAGCTTTACTTCCTGGTTCCCTACGTCGTGTTGCATGTCCTCACTGGTCCCTGCTGTCTGTCTTCCAAAAGACAGCGGGGGAGGGGACACAAACTAGGCGCCAGACACGGGGGAGGGGACCACGATGATCTATGCCAGGAAGTGGGAGCAAACATGTATTACACAGGTATCTGCTCCCTCCCCCTGAAAGGTGCCAAATGTGACACCGGAGGGGGGGTCTAGGATTCCAAAAAGTTCCATGCAAAGTCCCATCCAACCTTGTTTCCGTTTCCAATTTGCAATACACCAATTAAAAAGTGCTGCAAATATGGTGACCGCTATAGGGTAAAAGAACCTCAAGGGAAACCTTTTGATTTACACCAAAAAAAATCAAGGTGGTCTATATGGGCGACATACTTTGATTAGTACGGTGGCATTACTAAATTTTCTCATCCTTCGGCTGCTTTCACACGGCTCCCTTAAAAGAATGCATCAAATACACAAGCTTTTTGGGTGCATTTTGGGTGAGCTTACTGGTTGCCCGACTCTCAGCATGCTCCTGTGAAACATGGAAATGCGACTCAAAAAAAGCACCAAAAACGAAACCATTGCATTCTTTAATGCGTTTTCATTTATTTAAATCGAAAGCAGCGTATTGGTGTGGTTTTGAAAAAGTAAAAAAAATACTGCAAGCAGGAGTTTTCTAAAAATGCATCACGCCCAAAGCGCAGTCATGTAAAGCGTCCCATAAGATTTAAAGGGGAATTTTTTTTTCTTGGGTTGTCCGCCTGCCCCCAAGGTAAAAATGCACCAGTCTGAAAGTGCCCCCTAATCCCTTCAACAAATTAAAACAAATGATAGCATATTAAAGCATTACCCAAAATACTTACTAGTTCATATTCTCCAGATTCATATCCTGTCCTTTTTGACCTGCTGATTCGATCTGAGAAATCTACAAATTAAATAGTGAGCGCATGAGTGCATTTCCACTACTAGACTGTACAATAAAATGAAAACTTTGGTAGTGATTTAATAAAGGCTTTGCAATACATTTTGACACTCCTAACATATCGCTATGGCCGCGACAAATTCATTAACATTAATATCAGAGTTTTCTACATACATTAGGGTAAAAAAAGAAAAAACTTCTGCATGCAGCCCCCCTATACTTAACCAATCCAGTGATGTGCACAACAGTAGAAGTTCTCCCTCTCTTTATTGGAGAGAGGTAGCAGTGGGAGACATTGACTCCTGATGTTGTCAATCACAGCCAGTGATGAGGGGGAAGGAGGGCCAAGCCAGCTGTGTGTGCAGAAGCAAGCCTGCACGAGTCAATTTTGTTTGGGAGCCACGTCGCACGACCGTGCAATTGTCAGTTAAAGCGACGCAGTGAAGAATCGCAAAAAGTGGGGCTGAACATACAGAGGATTGATCATGGACACTACGACCCCAGTGCTGGCCCACAACCGTATCTTTATAAATTGCTGCCTGAGGTGGCCTTCTCAGTTGGCATCACGGGTGGCAAGGCCCTGTGGAGTAATTTATGTCAATTCTGGCACATCTTTGAAACAAAATTCATATGGGAGCAAGACGCATTTCCAAAGACAGTTTATGCCACACTTTATGAATTTCATGGTTCATCTGTGCTGGGGACACAACAGGGAGTGAGAGGAAGTCTCCTCAAGGTGAGGGGAAATCCTCTCTGACAGCCATCATCAGGAACAAGTGTCTTTAAAATATTTACCTTCACACCCTGTTCCTGACAATGGTCACAGGACAAATGGGGTAAATCTTTCCAGCCAGTACACAGACAAAAACAGCAGAATTAAAGTCATTTTTAATGTAAACATATTTAAATATTGCGTCTTGTAGAGTCGATTCTACCAATATTCTCAGCATTTGTAGGAGGGGGAAGAAGGTGGTTCTACTTTCTGAAGAAAGTTATGGTATTTCACCACAGGAAGTTCTCTGCACCTTTGTCAGCAAAACGTTAGAGAATTTTCATCTTTACCCAACGAGAGCCATACAAAAATTGACACATGCAGCGCCCGAGCCACAGGCTGGGCACTAGGAGTATAAAAGGAAACCCATTCTAGTGTAATTATTACATTACAGTAAAACATTGGTTTAAGAGCGTTTTGCAAGACAAGCAATTTTTTTTTTTATACATTTTGCCTTGATATACAAGCGATGTCTTGATATACGAGTAGCGTCATGTCACAACTTAGTATAAGAAAAGAAGAGAGGAGCCTCTAAGGGTCCTTTCACACGGAGCGGACCGTTTTTCGGTCCGCTCCGTGTGTCTGTCAGCTCAGCGGGGGGGGGGGTCTCCGCTCAGCTGTCGGCGGACGGGGCGGTCCCCGCACACTGTGCAGGGACCGCCCTGTCTCTCTTCCGCTCTCCCCTATGGGGAGTCGGATGGAAACGGACCGTCTGTCCGTTTGCATCCGATCCGTTTGGCCGGACGGAAGAAAAATAGAACATTCTTCCGTCCGAAAAAACGGATGCGGATCTGGCGGACGTTAGCGGATGCATCATCTGCTAACGGATCCGCTCCCATAGGGGTTCATTACAAGTCCGTAAACGGACTTGTAATGAACGGACAGGCGGAGCGGATGTGAGAAAGGGTCCTAAGTGTAGCAATATGGTTACATTTACTAAAAGGTACAACATTTAGCAACTTATTGTTACACTTAGAGGTGCCTCTCTTCCCGTTTATACCCTGTAAAAAAATAATGCTTTGATATACAAGTGCTTTGGATTCCAAGCATGTTTCTGGAATGAATTATGTTCGCAAACCGAGGTTTTACTGTATTTGTTTTATTTTTTATGTTATTCTCATTTCTACACCAACTAGGACTACTACTTCCGCTGCCATAGCAGAACATCAAATTTTTTACACAACCCGCACTTTAAAAACATACCTAGTCCTCTAGTGCCAATCCTCTTGTCTTTAAATTTGTCATAAGCTGCATTGGGGTTGACAATTATATGCTCTACACTGGTACTGGTCAGTTCTTCCTGGATAATAGGAAAGAATCACATACATTAACATTGCACCTATATTTGTTAGAACACAGAAACTGAAAGTAATTTCTCCCCTAGTACGTGCAAATGAGATAATAAAATCAGGAACTGAATCAATAGTCAGCATTCAATACAACATCCATTTAAACTGCACTGATTGGATAGGATTATAAAATGTGAGCACTCCACAATTTACTGTCAAATCACAAGAATGATCCTACGTGTGAGAGATAATTCATTATGTTACCTGCAAATGTTGGGAAATCTGGACTGATTGGCACAAGGAAGATGTTTAAGGGTGCCCACGGAATGCTCAGAAGTCTAGAGGGCTTATTTAATAAGAAAATGCACTGACCCAAACTTACCATTAATAATTTTTTTCCTTGACTAAAGCAAACTGATTTTTTTTTTACCACATTATTAAATAAGCCCTCGCATATCATGAAATAATGTAAAAGACTCAAACAAAATCTCAAGTTTATGTGATTCCAAATGTGTAAATCATTAATTCCTGGAAATGGAAAATTAGCAGACAAGACTCATTGATTGGGTTATACTCTAAAATGTCAAAGCAAGGAATTAAATATTCATGCAAAAAGGGAAAAATATCGGATAAAAGTGTTTGAAGTTAGGGGACAATATAGGATGCACTGCCGTTTACAAGGATTTAAGAAAATACTAAAACATTGGTATTTGGAGAAAAAAGGAAATTCAAAAGAAAAAAGAAAAAAACACATCAAACAAGATGGAAAGCAAACTGCATAAGAATTCTCAGACATGGAAAAATGGACACAAACCTATCAAACTTTTTACATTCATTCGGGCGTTGACATCCGTGTTTGTTATTGTGCCTGAATCTGCCATGCACTGCATGCAGGCAGCATATGGAGGTGGATACAGCTGATCATCAAAATATGACAAGCATGCAAGAGTGGGTACACAGATCTCAACACACACTACGTGCACCCACTCGTACAATTTAACAAACACCACCTGCACGCACGTGTCAATGCTCGTCTGAATGAAACCCTTTCCGCATCTAAGCGCTTTGACCTATGGCTGAGCTCACCTGGGCTTCAGTGTAAAGGGAAGCTAATCTGATCTGTGCAGATCTCCGAAAGATACAAATCCTGAAATGTACTGAACCCAGGAAGTGGAGATATTGGTGGCAATGAGTGTTCAGGAGGTTAGTATTGCGGACATTAATTCTACTTTAATGGTTTGTGTGCTTTGACCCTCTAAAATGTATAAAGCACTACACCAGACAAATTTTCATACAGCCCAAACTAATTCAACAAATATCGGTCTATTAATTAACCACCTGAGGACAATGAGTGTAGGAAATAAACCACAAAAATTCCTATAGCAAATCTCCTGCGTGCTGCCGATCTCTTGCCACCACTATAACCACTCCAATTCCACTTGACATTGCTTTGTGCACTGGTCTAAATCATTTGGTGGAGGGGCTATTATGTTGTAGGATTATTTTTTAGGGGTTGGGCTTGGCTCCTTAGTTCCAGTGAAGGCATTAGCATAGCAAGACATTTTGGACAATTTTAACACTCCCAACTTTGTAAGAACAGTTTGGGGATGGCCCCTTCTTGTTCCAACATGACTGTGCACCAGTGCACAAAGCAAGGTGTATAAAAGACATGGATGAGCAAGTTTGGGGTGGAGGAACTTGACTGGCCTATTAGAACACCTTTGGGATGAATTAGAGAGGAGGCTGTGAGCCAGGTCTTCTAGTCTATCATCAGTGCTTGACCTCACAAACGTGCTTCTGGAATATCAAATATTCCCATAGACACGCTCCTAAACCTTGTGGACAACCTTCCCAGAAGAGTTAAAGCTGTTATAGCTGCGAAGGGTGGGCCAACTCAATACTGAACCCTACAGACTATGACTGGGATGCCATTAAAGTTCAGGTGCGTGTAAAGGCAGCTGTCCCAATACTTTTGGCAATATACTTTATTTAAATCTCCTGTTTTTCCTGTAAAAGCTGGGGTTTGGCCCTGGCCCTTTAACCTCCGAAGCACTCTATTGGTCAGAGCCTACTCATCACTGGGGTACCCAATAAGAGACCAAGAACAAAAAGGTAGGGGTGGGACTGAACTCCACTTTAAAAGGAATGATCAAGATTCTCACATTTTCAGCTGCCTACAGCTCTAGATCTAATGATGATTCTGACAAGGTTTTCACTTACAGCAATCTCTGTCAAAACATTATCATATGTGCAGCTCGAACTGCCTACATTTTTTACAGTATACCCTCTTCTGTACTAATAAAAGCAATTCTATTTTTTGGGAAAACATATTGTTTGTGTTTATGGTCAAAAGAAAAAAAAAAAACTGTAAAAAGGATTGATGATAAAAGAATAGACAATTAGATGAAAGAACAGAAGGCATGCAGCCAGTCAAAATGACAGCAATTGGATAGAATATAGTTGAACAAATACAGAAGGCCTAAAACACAATACATAACCAGGACGGAAAATCATTTTCTTAAATCCATGTTTACAAACATAAAACACTTGCTACATTTAAAGATCAGGATTAGTAAAACATAAATGCAAACAGCAAAAAAGCAGAAAAGCCACAGTGAGAGCACAGAGGGAATCAGACAGCAGGCTTCTTACCAGCTCCTTGCAGTGTTCCCCAAGAGGTAAGTGAAAGATAAAAAAATACAGTTACAAATAAAAAGAAAGAAGAGAACCGGTATTAGACAATTAAACATGCAACAACTTTACAATTAGCTCACAGTACCTGTGGTAGAAGATCCAGACTAGAAAGACCTCCTTTTAGAAGTCACGTATGTCTTTGCCTTGTTCTGTGTTCACCCAGCCCACAACCTGTCCAAATTAAATAGACCCCCCGCCCCCACCCAATGTGGCCCTCTGTCTTCAGAATCACCACTTTTAATTAGTATAAAAAGAGATCAGAATGGGTTACGTTCCAAGCATGCCAACCAGTGCACACATTATGAGCAGACGGTTGTACAATAGTAGTGCTTAGAGATCATATTGCAGCACTGAAATGTAAACAGTACTATCCATATACCACCTGCACAGGAGAAGGAAAAGCTCCAATCATATTCTTGTCTGCATTTAAGAACACATAGGCAGACCAGGAAGGGCACACGTGGCCTCACAGTTGAACCCGAATGATACTTGTGTGTCTACAGAACTATGGGGTCGCTTTACTCAAGCGGGAGTGTGCAAAATCTGGTGCAGCTGTGCATAGTACCCAATCCGATTCCAATTTAAGCTTGTTCAATTAAAGTGGTAGTAAACCCTCCTATGATTTTCAGCCAAGGAAGCTGCCATGTTAGCCTCTGTTTAATCTACAACTGCCATGAGGCTTCACATGTGATCAGTTATGACACCATCCATTGGATGGTTTGACAGTTTGGTTGAGAACACAACCAATGGAACAGTTGGCATTCCCAGCATGCCAAGAATGTTAACTGTTCTTTGAAAATGTTACATTGATGGGTTTACTTCCGCTTTAAGCTTTGACAAAACAACCTGGAAGCCGATTGGTTTTTATGCAGAGCTGCACCAGATTTTGCACGCTCAAGGTTTAGTAAATAAGCCCCTACGAGTGCAGATGAACTTGCTATTATTATTAGTTGCCCAACTGCTGAACATGCAAAGTTAGCCATTGTTAATTGGATGGTGAAACGGGCGATAAGCGATAAGTGCAGCGAAAACAAAATATTCTGAGGCTAGCAAGGTTATTCCAGCAATGTGAAATTAAAGAAAATTAGTTGTGATTTTGTTAAAACTGCAATTGAGAGGTGACAAACATGAGGAGTGAATAAAAGGATGACAATTGTTCTGTTAGAAATCATGGTACATGGACTCTGGAATCGATATTTGCAATGCACGAGTGATGTTGCGACAGTTGGGTATCCGGTCCATGAGGGACCTCCAGCGGGTACATGCTAATGCCATTTTAAACCGCTTCAGGTATTTTTTTTCTCCCCCATCCCCCCTGAGTTTCCTTTTGGTGTTTGTCTATGAGGTATAGGACTCAAACTGGGAGCTGTACTACCAAAACCATTAAAGAGGGTTTCTACATGTGTCATAGCAATTCATTTTTGCAATATTTTGCTGAGATCTCAGTTCATGCTCCACTGGACTGTATGGCTGGAGAGCTCCTGAAATTTGCATTCTGTACTGTTTACATAACCTGACATTATATGACATCTATATATGTGTGACTCTCGTACGGTTCCTTATTCAGGATTATGTTTGCCCTGTATGTTTATAGCGCTTGGTGCTTTTCTAAACTAAAAAAACATTAATAAAAAAAAAATATATATAATGGTACGTAAAATCTGGACCAATGTTTTAAACTGTATTTTGTTTCCTTTTTTAAAAAGGCAGAGGGATCTCCATCTCAGCCAATCAGAGGAAGCTTTGTATTCACAAACTACAAAGCTCACTGTGAATGGCTGAGCAGTGCTCGGCCCGACTCAGTTTTGCTTGGTGAGTAGGGTGAGCAGTTCCCTTCTCACTGCCGGAACACAGCGCTGTTTAGGGAAAATTCACACAGAACAGCTGTTGGAGAGGTAAATTGCAAAGGTTTTCTCTCCAACAGACGTCCATTCTGACTGCAGTAAGGGGCACATCGTTTTTTTTTTTCCCTTACTGAACTTTATGTGAAGCGTACAAAAGTATACTTCTTTTAGATCACCAATGCTATAAAGTGAAATGCGATAAAATGCAGCATGCCTGCATTTTAGTGCAGCTCTGGACACACATAAAAACAATTTTCTGTGTGTTCTTACAGTGACACACTTTTTACAACACAGTAAAACGTAAATCACAGTGTGAATTCAGCCTTATTGAATGTTGTTAAGGCTACAGTGCATACAGCGGGAAAATCTAGTAGTGAAGGTAATAGTTTGTTTGGACCATATTGGTCCAAATTATCTATTTAAACTGGAGAGAAGTTTTAATGTTAACACACCCATCTCATTCTAGTAAAAACTGGATTTTTGTACTTGCCCGTAAAATCAATTTTATTGGAGTAGATCATGGGACAGGCTATAAATCATGACCACCTGGATTATGCGTAACCTATTGGTGGACACTGGCATAAACAGACAGGAAGTCCTACCCTATATAACCCCTCCCATACAGGAAGTACCCCCGCTTTGTAGTAAGCAATGAACTTGCTTAAAGAAGGGCAGGACCCTCTGTGTGCCATGATATTCTCCAAGAATTGGATTTTACTGGCAAGTACAAACTCCTGTTTTCTTTTTTTTATACATCACAGGACACAGAACAGGCTATAAATCATGACTACCTGGGATGTCCCAAAAACAATGCATGTGAAGGGAGGGTGACACAGAAGCCCCCATCAGGCCCATGAAAACAACTCTGCAGTTTGCCACACATTGCAGCCAAAATAGAATGAAATGCCAGGTTGAAGATCTGAACCACTGAAGCCACTATATACCCAAGTGGCCCGAGAAAGGCGGAACCTTACTCTTCAAGTCATAGGCTTGGGTAATAAGCTCACAGATCTACTGCAAAATGGTCAACTTTGAAGCTGCCTGATACTTCCTAGGACCCTTAGGCAGAATGAATAAGGAATCTGTTTGCCTGACCACTCGCTACATCTTTAAATATACCTCGACATCCAATGTGTGCAGAGCTTAAAGCGGGGATTGAGGACAGGGCTAGAACTGAAGGTAGGACAATGTTCTGATTCAGATGAAAACTCAAAACCACCTTGGATTAGGATGCAATGCCACCTTGTCCTGGGGAAGAACTAAGCCTTACAGGAAAGGGCCGCTAATTCCAAAACTCTCCTTTACAAAGTGATTGCCACCAAAAAAAAAACTCCCAAGTCAATAAGACTAACACAATTTCATTATTTAGTTTGAAAGATGGTTTCTGTTAAACAGGTAGGACCAAGTTCAAGTCTCATTGACACAGGAGGACCAAGTGATTGTAAAGGTTTACATTTTTTTCCATTAAAATAATAAACAGGTCATACTTGCCTGCTCTGTGCAATGGTTTTGTGGTGTGTACTCAATCCCGAGCCAGGCTGTGTTTGTCTATTTGGAGACATAACCCAGTTTGGCCTCGCTCTGCTTACAGGTTTGACCGACAGCCAATGGCTTCCGCTGCTTTCAGCCAAGCCTGTGAGGCAGGGAGGGGGGAGAAGAGCTACTATGGATGTGCTTTAGCTCAAGTGAGTATTGGGGGGGGGTATTTTGCTACTAATAAAAAGGTTTTCTACCCAATGCAGAGAAGTCATTAAAAAGTAAAAAAAAAATAACTTTTACCTTTACAACCATTTAAACAGGCGGAACCATACAGGTTACCCTTTGAACAAAAGTACATATTAAATGAATGAGAAGCATGGGCAAAAAAAACTGCCTGAGCCGATATTTGGCCTTTAAATGGAAATCGAGGCAAATTTTTCTCTTCAACTCCAGATTGGAGAAAAGCTAAAAATGCGACCAAGAAGTCCTCTAGGTTGTATTTAACTTGAACGCTAGAAGATCCAAAACAGGTGTGCCCCAGCGCCGATAAATTGCACGGAACACCTTGGGACTTAAAGTCCACCTGCCAATTTTTAACACCAACTGGCATGAGCAGAGCATCATTTTCCAGCCCTGCTGACAGCCAGAATATGATCCACTTCCACCTGAGCAGCTGACTCTGGGTGCCGCCCTGATGGTTAATACATGCTACCATCATAACATTATCTAACTGGACTTTGCTTGGAAGTCCTTGCATAGGACTTGCCCAGCAAACCAGTGTGAGCTTAACGCAGAGAGTTGAACCTCAGTGACCATCACCTTCAAAATACTGCCGAAAAAACTAAAGTACTTCCTGTATGGGACGGGTTATGTAGCGGAGGACTTCACGTCTGTCTGTTTCTGCAAGTGTCCATTCACTTATAGGTCGCACATAACCCTGGGAGTCATGATTTATAGACTGCTGTGTGTCCCGTAATGTACTTTGAAATCCTAATAAAGCCTATGCTAAGTTTATCATAGATTTGATCCAATTACAGGCAATCTGTTTTTCTTTTATTTAATTTCCTCTTTTCCACATGTATTCTATTTACACATACAATTAAGAAAAGACTTGTTGTTTCCACAACTTCATAGAAAAAGGTTATTGTAATGATCGATCCCTTGGAAGTACTTGCATTTTGAGTGAAAAAATAAATATAATCCCCAATTATCCTAAAGAAATGTCCATAGAATTTACCTTTTTGCACACAAATGTACTGTTCTAGGTACTGAGAGGTAGAACACATTTCACATATTTCCAGCATACAGAAAAATAAGGCTTAAAATGAGAATTTCAGGATAGCTGCCCATTCATTTCCGGTCACATTGATCCCCTCTTAGTAATAATCCTCAGCAATACTGCAGAAACAATTTGGTCCACGTGTCAGAGGCGTTAGATTAGAGCTTAGTGTAGCACTGAATGATAACCTCAATCTGTGCAAGAACATTCCAGCTGGAGAGTGACTGAAGCCAAACCTATGACCATACAACTATACATTGTGAATATTTTTTATACTTTTTATGTGAAACAAGTGAAATTGCTTTTAATATGAGCCATCGCTACTTATCTTACATTACCATGTACTATTCAGACCTTGTAATTACTAATAATTAAATAATGATCAGATCAAAATAAGGATTGTTTTCCCCTTAACGCCACCATTGGGGATAAGCTCGGAAAGGTTTCGATCCTAGGCCAAATCCACATTAAGGAGTTCACTAGAAAGCCGTCCCTGTAGTGGGCCAATCAAGTGCGGCCAAGACATTCCCTGTAGCTACTAGTATACACACCCCTTGAATACATCTGGCTGCGAGACAGGAAATACCACAACCACAGATAAATGGTTCAGTCAAGTGAAAACTTCCTTGCAAGCTCACTAATGCGGGTTCGGACTAGGAGCCGAACATACCCAAGCTCATCCCTACACCCCATCTTAGGTTGGTTTACATAAGGCTAATATAGATAAAATGATGTATGGTTCAGAAGCCAGTAAAGCAGCCCAAACATTCAATTTTTTACTGAAACAAAAATGATCCGATTCCCTAATCCACACATTTGATGTGTATAGGGGAATCCTCCCACTGTGCTATTGTGAGCCATCTGAATTTCAATCCATGTGTGGATGGCTTAAGTCTAGTCTATGATGTGCAGGCACTAAGAGTTACATTGCCTTCCAATGACAAAATATATACAAAAACATTACACCTTCGGTAAATTTTAAAGTGTGTCCAATCCTAAAACTAAAAATTATATATATATATTGCAATTTACAAGTCCTTGGTGGGGTGGCTGCATTCATTTTAACTTTTTAAGCTTCCTTTCCTTTTCATCTGAGAACCTTGCAAACAATATACCTCCTGTCCCTGGGTGGCTACCTCGCTCCTCTGCTGTATTTATGGAAGAAGGAGTCACGGTTATTACCCTAGTTTGCTATCCTGATGTTGACTACAAACATGTCTATCATTTCATCTATAATACATGGGGCAGGGCAATTTATAGCTGATCTCACAAGTTCATAAGTTATTCTGTGTACAGTCCCCCCCCCCCCCCCACCAAGCTAAACAAATGCAGCTACCATATCTAATCGTTATACACTCTTCAATGGTTTTTACCCGATCAATGTGTGCCATTTCATTAATCCCTTCCTGCCACCCTGCCCTTTAAGATGTTCTAAATGCCGGGAGGCAGAGGCAGGTATTACAATCATGTGACCACTGTGAGCAGTCACATGATCGGAAAGCTCCCGATCAGAGCTTTCCAGTACCCGCCAGTTACTGTGTCGGGTGTGCGCAGGGAACATGCACTCAGCACAGTAATGGGTTCACATCAAGGTCACATATGTGAGGTCTCTCTGCGTTTAAGCCCACCTGCTGAGAAGCCACACATGCGACGGCTGTTGGTTCAAACAATCTAATTCACAAACAATTGAACAGCCATAACTTCTCTTCCGATTGATTTAGACTCAGATTCGATAAACCTCAGTTGATTGGCAAGGGCAGAATATTATCGATCATTTTGAATCAAATTGGCAATACTTTAACGACTACGATCGTATTTTGAACGATCAGGTTATAAGATTACATGGTGGAAACAGAAATGCGATCGATAATTTACACTCTGTGTGCGTGTGGTATAACCATCAACTACGGAACAATTACTCCCATCGGAAGAGAGATTGATAACTTAGTAAAGCATCTATGGCCACCATAGGAACCGAAAGCTGCAATAAATTGCATTTTTGTTCCTGGGCTTGGTTATCCTTTAAGGTGCACTGACTGATTCCACAGACTTGTCAAATCCTAGAGACTGAAGTCGATTTGCAGCCTTTACTTTGACAACACAGTAATGCTATTCCGTAGCCCGTACTTGATTTAACCATTAATAGATTAGAGCCACAGCAGGAGCATACCTTCTCAAGCATAACATTCTTTGCGTCTGTAGGGAGTCCATCAGACTTCTGGTACTCTTATTACAGTATATATTTGGAAAAGATAAATGCAACCTGAAATCCAGACTGGCTGCAACAGTACAATAAAACTTAGCAGTCCTGCTTCCAGTGAATCGAATCTTTGCCATTTTACAAAGCTACCCATTGCTGAAACTGTCAGCGACTGAATGCTGGGTCCGCTCTTAAGACACTGGCGACATGGAGCCCAAAGACGCACGGCTGACATAGCAACTCATGGATGAAACCACAGGGACTAGAAGAGTGACAGACATTCACCACACTTGGAAGTGACAAATGCTGAAGATCAGCAGTAGTTGTAGCATAAAAGAAAAGACTAAAAATTGGAGTCACTGACAGCAGGACTGTTAATACTGTACTTTTACATTTCTTTATTTTTTATTCTTGGACCCCTTTCACACTGGGGCATTTTTCAGGCACTTTTTTTTTTTAAACGCTAAAGCGCCTGATAAACGCTGCATCTGCAATTCCAATGTGAAAGCCCAAGTGCTTTCACACTGAGGCGCTGCGCTGGCAGGGCATAAAAAAAAAAAAAAAAGTCCTGCAAGCAGCTTCTTTGTAGCGTTTTAGGAGCGGTGAATACACCGCTCTTAAAGCCCCCTTTCCATTGAGGGAGCTTTTTTAACGCAAAAGTGCCTGCAAAACGCCCCAGTGTGAAAGGGGTCTTAGTGGAGCTTTACCATCGTTTTTTAAGGGGCTGGCAGTGTGAAAGGGCTCTCAAAGCACTCAGGCTTTCACATTGGGATTGCAGGTGAGGCTTCTTTCAGGTGCTTTATAGGCTTTGTTTTTTACACCAAAAACACCAGTGTGAAAGGGTCTTAGTGACAGAGCCAATTTCAGAAACAGAAAAAATGCATAACCATTTTGCTATACATTTATAACAAACAAAAAAAATTCTGCTAGTGTACAGCAAGTATAGGAAATAATCCATCAGCATTTTAGTGCTTTCTGTGGCCCTACTGGGGTATTTCCCCTCACCTCCTGTCCAGGTAATGGGTAGAAGACAGGAAGAGAAAAAAAAAAAAAAAAAGTCCTCTATGGGAATTTAAGATTTGACAAAAGTTGTTATCCTTTCCAACTCCATTCATAACCTATAAAAAGTTTTGACTGGAATCAGGTAGGCTCATAAGCCAATAACAGCCTCTATATTAACTAAAGAATAGGACACATTATACCGTACACACTGCATTATTAAATGACATAACATGCTGCATTGGAATCCTGCTCTAAGGCTAGGTACACATTTGTGTGTTGCATAAAATGTGTGCATTCCTAGTACACACACACAAAAAAAGGGGTTTCTTTACTAAAGCTAGAGAGTGCAAAATCAGGCTCACTTCTGCAGAGAAACCAATTGGCTTCCAGGTTTTATTGCCAAAGCTTAATTGAACAAGCTGAAGTTGGAAGCCAATTTGCCAGCTGCACCAGATTCTGAGTGCTCCGGTTTTAGTAAATCAACCCCAACATTTTTCTTGACTATGTGCATCAGTGCTAGAGTTGCCACCTCATCCCTTTAAAAAGGAACATATATTAATTACACAGGTTCTGTGGCCAATTAAGGTGGTAATTAAACTCACTTGGTGCCTTATCTGTATTAAATTAGCCTCAGAATCTGTGTAATTCAGATGTGTTCCTTTTTAAAGGGATGAGGTGGCAACCCTAATCAGTGCTGTCTTAATGGCACCCCACCACATCTTGCCCTTCGCGCATAGCATGCTTTTTTTTGGTGCTAGGCAATAAAAATTAAAAGGGTCACTAAAAGGAAAACATTTTTTTTGCTGAAATGACTGTTTACAGGGTATAGAGACATAAAAGTTAACCGATTCATTTTAAAAATGATTAAAAATAGATAAAAATCAATCATATAATGTGCCTGCAGTTTTAGTTTCACTTTTAAACTGGTTTCATGTTTCTGTGAAGTAAAGAGACACACAGAACAAAAACAAACAAATACAGGGCAATGTTTGTTTTTAAAATTAATCTGATTGGTTCTGAGGAGTTTTAGACACATAGTAATCACACCTCTTTGATTATGGACCACAGTGAAAAGCTAGCATCAATTTTTTCATAAGGAGCCAGACAAGCAGGAAGTGTGGAGATCAGAGAAGTATTACAGCTACTTCAAAAGCAAAAAACGAACAATGAGGACATGAAACCAGGACTGCAGTGAGGTAAAGGAAGCTATTTAGCTAAAAAAAAAAAAAAAATTTTTTAGTGATCCTTAAAAGGGAGATGTGCTTTTTTTTTTTCGATTATTACGCAAAGGGCAGCCCATTGAAATGAATGGGCTACTAAATGTGACACGCAAAGCTGTCGGACCTGTATAAGTGAGCATGCAAGCTACAACAAACAAATGGTCCCCTACAGTGATGCCCATTAGTGTTGAATTCATTATGCAAAATATTAAGTAATTCAACCCCTTAAACATCTCTTCTATTATGAAAGTGCGACATCCTGTCTACAAAAGGCTGAAATCTGAGCGAATGACAAATGCTGAAGAATATTATAGCCGTTAAGCCACAGAAAGGGAAAATAATGCCCCATTATTAGTTGGTTGTGGTGCAATCCACCAGAAATAGATGGACAATGTTTCCCGATGGCTGCCCTGTCTGGTTAAGTTCTTATATGGATCAGTTTCAGACTGATTTACAGGAAAAAGGGGTTCTTGCTTGCCAACAATGCACAAAGAAATCATCATTTTCATTTCAAGATTACATTTATCCTATTAGCATTTCTGATCAAATTAACCCCAAATGCATCCAAATCAATAAGATGATTGACAAGTCCCTTGAATTATAAAAGGTTTTAACTCTTCACAGATGGCATAATCAGCGATTAGGAGCCTTAAAATGAGCTGCGATTACAAAAATCAGGGGGCATGCAATTATTTGTACACAAAGGCATGCAAAATAGGAAGCATGAGTGGTCTTACTTGTGCAAACTAGTATCCAGGCAAGGTGGTCAAAAAGGGAGGGTGAGAGTGTTAGGAACATTCATAACAGTGAAAATGTCAGAACAATTCATCATACTGTCAGTGCATGGCATCCCAAAGCAAGTAATTATGAAAAGCCATTTAGCCAAGGTAACATTGCATACATTACAATCAATATCAGGCTTAAATAAAAAAACAAAATGCAAATAAATACACAACATAACTGGTAAATGCGGCTTTAGAATTTCTTTTATACACCCTGCAGAAATGTTCAACTAAACCACCACATTTTTTTTTTCTTTTTGCGTTTTATGTTGTCATTTAACAGCTGGTCCGCGCGTCTCTGCAGGTGTTCTGTTGAGAAGTGCCCCCCCCCCCCCCCCCCATCGAATAGTGCCCGGGACGAACGACATGCGCCGTAAGTCATAGCACAACAGCTGATTTTACAATCAGCTAGGCCGACGCAACCATGGCGCATGCGCACATCATATGAGCTATCTCGATGGGAGATACCATTTCACGGGCACAATTGAAACCTATACAAACAGCGGGGAGGGAGACCGTAGTTCTCAGATTGTGCTTTGCTGTTGCATGGCATCGTTACAGTATGCTGATGGTCTGGTTTTGTCTGTTTCAGGGCGGGTTTGCAGTGTTGAATGTCCGGGGTTGCATCACAGACAAAACCAGCCCTTCAACACAGCCACATGCCGCCCTCCAGCAGCAGCGATGCACACATTCTGAGAATTACGGTCCACCGTCCCCCCTCCCCCCCGCTGTTTGTACAGGTTTAAATTGTGCCTGTGAAATGGTATCTCCCATCGAGAGATACATCCTATGTTGTGCGCATGCGCCATGGTTACATCAGCCCCGTTGATCGTAAAATCAGCAACCCGCCGTTCGTCCCGGGCACTTCTCCATGGATCACCAGCATAGACACACTGATCGATTGGGGGGGGGGTCACTTCAACAGAACACTGGTGTTCTGCCAAAAACTCCAATTCACCAAAATCTCTAACCACGTCAATTCCGGCGACTGTGCAGCACCAATAATTGGGGATTATGAGTGGACATTGTTAGTCCGCCCGATACTAACCCACAACATGACCGCATCCAGGGTGGTAACAACTTTTTTCCCCATCTTACCCGATGCTCTGTCAAAACAGCCAACTTGTTGTGTAGCTGTATATGCCACCGCTATTCTGTGACACTCATCCAAAGCTTTAATTGTTGCTGCTGGAGCATCACCGGAAGTGACGTGGTTGGAGATTTCGGCGAGTTTCAGTTTTTGCAGAACACTGGCAGATAACTGTTGAATCACAGCACAGTAATGCCACCCACCAGTGTACATGGCTCCAAGGTGCTGTTGGTTAGCCGAGAGTCCATGTTTAAAAGTTGCGATGTCATCAGAGAATAGAGGTTGTGCTTTGGTCATGTGACCACACAGAAAACATGTATTTAGATGGTGATTTAATAGAAGCAAAATTGAACAGGTACACACTAAGATCCAAAGGGAAAAGGCAACAACATTTTTCCAATGTTTATGCATTAAATTAGCAAACCAAAAAATTAAACTGGACCTACACTAAGACTCTAAAACATACAATAATATTAGACTTGCTATATTAGGTAAAGTAATACAAGAACTAAAATATGTCGTCCAATGCCGTTCACATAAGCATCTGGTCATCTGTGTTGAAATGAAGAATCAAATTCAAACTAGCTTCTCCGTCCTCTAAGCAAAAATAGAAAAGACCTTGGCATTTGGGACCAGCACAGGAGAAAGCAGGGGGCAATCTCATTTCACAGTTTGACTTAGTGTATACTTATTGGTTCACTTTAACTTTCAGCTATTTTGCATCAGTATAGAAATGAAGTCTATAAAACTTCAGACTGTTTTACAATTTCCAGAACTTGTAGCAATTTAAAGTGTTACTAAACCCACAACAGTAAAATCAGTGTGTATTTTCAGTAAAGCACACTTGCCATACTCACTGAGGAACCTAAGGGGTTAATCCTGCACATTGTGTTAAACAGACGTTTGATCCTTTCTTCTCTGATCCTCCCCTTATTCCACAGTCCCCAAAACCACCTCCTGATAGTACAGAGCCTTGGCGGTACTCTGCACATGCTCAGTTTGGTGTCTATTGCTAGATGTCTTTTTTTTTTCCTTCTTGGGAGGGTGCATGTGATCAGCACAGGGCCAATCAGCACTGTCCAGACAGAGGGTCGGGGGTCCTGCAGCCTCACCGGACAGTCAGAGGATAATGAAAATTCCTCCTACAAGCTCTAACCATACACTGATAGAAATCATAAGACTGCTATATACTGCTGATGAAATTTCCATGTTCTGTATACTATGGGAGACCAGATTTAGTGAATGCAGGGTCTTGGGTTAAGATTTTAATCATAGCTTTTGCTTTCGAATATCAGCTAGCATTAATAGCTGCTGGATTTAAGATTTACTGTATGTTTAATATTGCAAACCTAAACAATTGCTTTACAGCAGAAACTAACATAATTCCAAACTTTGTTAAAAGGACTCCTTTCCTGCTTTCAAAGAGCTCTTAAATCCAGCTAAAGGGTTAAATCATTGCTTTAGCAGTTTCCTGCTGAACAGTTTACAGAAGCCCTCTCTTCCTGCTTTAATTAATTACATGGTAGAAGCCGTCTCATTTATGAGAAGACAACAGTCAATGCAAGGAAAAACTTCCGGCATTCATGAAACCATTTAAAAATATATCACACACCCCCGGGTCATTAGATCTCCTAATGTCGCGTACACACGGTCGCAATTTCTGATAGAAAAAGTCAGACAGAATTTTTTCATCAGATATTCCGACCGTGTATGTGCCCCATCTGACTTTTTCCGTCGGGAATTCCCACGGACTTAGAAAGAGAACATGTTCTCTTTTTCTACGGAAATTACGTTTATCTATATGGAATTCCAACGGAGAAAAAAACATGCATGCTCGGAAACAATTTGACGCATGCTTGGAAGCATTGAATTTCATCATTCTAGGCTTGTCGTAGTGTTGTACATCACTGCGTTTGACAGTCGGAATTGTGTGTGTCCGTGTGTATGCAAGACAGCTTGAGCGAGATTCTGTCGGAAAAACACGCCAGTTTATTCCCACAGGAAATCCGATCGTGTGTACAAAACACTTCTCAGAAGTATGGGCATAAATTCAGTATGCAACCAAAAATTTTTTGTCAAAATGGCTTTCCTTTTTCCCTTAAAAACCAGCTCCAGGAAGACAGGCTGTCCAGTAGTCAGGTAGCGGAGGGCCGCTGCTGTGTGGAAACAGTGGTCTCTCTGCCGTGAACCGATATGCCTCCTTACTTTGCATTCAGAGCATGAGCCGTTTTACTGGTGCTAAGGCTAATTTTTAAGAGACGAGAGGTAAGATATTTGACAAATTGTATTGGGCTACACACACTGAATATATATAGTATTTATCGGCGTATACCACGCACCCAAAAAAGTGAGCGTTATACACCAATAAATACAGTATGCATATAAAATTGCCCAATTAAAATTTGACATCTGAATATTATTTGTTTTTTAAACTTGAACAGGAAAGTAATAATCATAATGTGACAGGTGACTGACATGCAAGCCAGTAACCTAGCTGTGACAAGTGTAAGCAACGCACCAGCTTCATTTCCAGACATTGAGTTACATTACATTAGTTACAAAATGGTGTTCCCTAAATAAGGTGAACGTAATTAATGAATGCGTTTCCGGTAAAAGCCTTGCTAACAGTCTAATAGTTGGAAGTATTATTGGTCCAGTCATCCTAGATAGGAATCCATGTTAATTTATAAAGCAGATTTAGCGATGACAAAGATAGCAAGGGGCAGGAGTCTGATGACCTTACAGCTTGGTGATGTCTAGTAAGGCTTTTGTAGTGATTATGCCAACTGTACACAGGAGTGCAAGGATTATACATGGATATAGTTGAAAAGCAGCAATTCTGGGGGGGGGGGGGGCTCTTAGAATGCATCATATATAATACAATAGGCTGCGACTTGTCATACAATTTGATCGCTTAAATCACATGATAAATCGCTCCAATGTGACCCTAGGCTTAAAAATACTAATTTGCTCTTAAAACCTGATTTCAGTAAAAGTTTATAATTTATCTGCAGGGCAATCTAGACAACTGATTGCGCCTTGTCTTATTTGTTTTTCAATTGACACAGTCAGCCATGTTAACCTTTCAAAGTAAAATGTATTTCCAAAAGAAGACACCACAAGATGTCCATCACCATTAGGAGTATAAAAATAAATCCTTTTCTGTGTGCCCCTCTAATTTAGATTCAATTTGTTACTGGTGTTTGACAACATCAGGACACACTATAATGAGCTGATGAAATCCCTAAATAATAAACAATTTAATGTTCTTTGCTCCCCACGGCAGCCAACATGCACCGCAGTTCCTGACATGCCTAACAATAAAGTGTCTGTGCCCACCCCCAACAACACATCATGGGGGCCAAAAGCATAGCTACAGCAGAAACAAGCCAGCTACAGCAAAGTGGAAAGCAGCATTTCTTGATGAGTGGCAACACACAATTAATAAAAACAACGGTCTCCAAATTGCAGCCCATGGCTCGGATTTGGTCCTTTGCTTGTCTTTATTTAGCCCTTGGGACACTAATCCTCCCACTAATATCAGGTGCTAATCCTTCCACCGACACCAATGATGGAGCATAAATTCTTCCTCTGGCACCATTTTGCCCACTGACACCAACGATGGGGTACTATTCCTCCGACTGACACCAATGATGGGGCACAATTTCTTACACCGACATCAATTATGGGGCATTATTCCTCCCACCAATTCCAATGATGTGGCACTAATCCTCCTCCTAACTAATCCCACTGACCACCAAGCCTGAGGCATTTTCTACTCCCACTGGCCCATTGTTTAGAAAGTTTTGAAGACCTCTGAACAAACGTACATATTAAAAGGTTCTACTAGGGGTGCAACAGATCAAAAAAACGTGCGGCTCGGATCGTTTCTCAGATCAGAGTCACAGATCGGATCATTTTTAGGATCAGCAAAAAAAAAAAAGGCGCAATATGGCTCAAGAGCTTTCAGCATGTGTTTAAAGCCCTCGTTTTGCACAACTGAATATGGCCTCATGTTTGCACCTATAAACACACGGATAGCGTTTCTAAAGGCTTTAGCCCGGTCTGATTGTGCAACAAGGGGCTGTTTAAAGGCTGCGGTTGTTGAGCAGCTTTCGTTTTCGCTTTTGATTTCACTCCTGTCAGTGAAACACCGGGGTGATATCACTTCAAATATGTGGCCATGCTTGATGTGGTTCCACTGTCATACTGCTTTCTTGTGCCACAGTACCAACACACCGTCACGGTTTTATCCACTAACCTCTTTCCTTCATCATTATATTTGACAGGGAAGCCAAAATGCTCCCATACAGAGGTACAGGGGATTTAAATGACGCGGGGCGTTAAAGCTCCTCCTTTACTCTGCTAGCCATGACCACGCTGTGTGTGGACTGAACAAACTTTTTTTTCCCCAGAAATCAATCCGCGGATCACGTGTGTGCGGTTCGGATCCATATCTTCAGTTCGGATCACGGAACAATGATGATCCGTTGCACCACTAGGGTCTACCGTTTCTAAAAGTATAGTGGATTAAAGCTGGATACAGATTATTAAATTTATGGTGTTTAATTTCCTTTAGATGTACCTTCAACTACGTAGTACGAGGGCCTGCCTGATTGCAAACAAAATGAAAGTGTTAAGGTTTAACCTCATATTATCTGGTTTTGGTAAATCTAGCAAAAAAAATAAATAAAAAGAAAAAAAAAATTGTATAGTGTGTGTATGCAGCTTTAGATTATGTGGGGATTTTGAGTGTCACTAAAGAATTATGAAAACTTGCAGAAAGTCTCAACGGAATTTTGTTTGAAAAAGTGATTCCCAAAGAAAGGGCATCATGCAACCTGTAGGCCACTTATGCAAGGATTCCCCAATGCAGAGAATGTCTAAATATTACAAATAAAGTGTGTATAAACCCTGACAACAAACTTCTATTTGCTGCCTTTTTGGTCTGCTAAAAATACCATGGAAAGTGTTCTGTTTGAGCAGTAAAAAAGGGATTTTTAAATTCAGCTTACCTGTAAAATCCTTTTCTTGGAGTACATCACGGGACACAGAGCGGCATATTCATTACTATGTGGGTTATATGGAGTACCTTCAGGTGTGGACACTGGCAATCTTCAAACAGGAAGTCCCCTCCCTATATAACCCCCTCCCCTAGAGGGAGTCCCTCAGTTTTGTAGCAAGCAGTATGCCTCCCAAAATGGTCACCCAAAAGAGGGGTGGGAGCTCTGTGTCCCGTGATGTACTCCAAGAAAAGGATTTTACAGGTAAGCTGAATTTAAAAATCCCTTTTTCTTTCTCGTACATCACGGGACACAGAGCGGCATATTCATTACTATGTGGGATGTCCGAAAGCAATGCTTTAATGAGGGGAGGGAGACATCTTCCAAAGAAGGATTCAATTTAGAGATAAACTCAAATCATAATAATAATTCCAACTTAGTCAAGAAAAAACTTTCTCTTTTTTTTTTTTTTTTTTTTTATAACCAAGGGTGTTTCTGATCCCGAGGATTTCAAACTGCAGCCTGTAGTACTGCCTGACCAAAGGCAGTATCCGCATTTCTTCTCACGTCTAGTTGATAAAACCTTGTAAACGTGTGGACTGATGACCACGTTGCCGCCTTGCATATCTGAGCCATAGAGATCTGATGGTGTGCTGCCGAAGAGGCGCCCATGGCCCTGGTAGAATGGGCCTTTACCGACAACGGAGGGGGCAACCTCTTCAATCCGTAGGCTTGAATGATTAATTGTCTAATCCATCTCGAGATGGTGGATTTTGCAGCTGCCTGCCCCTTCTTGGGGCCATCTGGTAGAACGAATAACACATCTGTTTTCCGGATCTTTTCCGTAGCTTTAAGATAGGCCTTCATGGCCCGGACAATATCCAAGGTATGCAGCAACCCTTCCTTTCTAGATGTAGGTTTTGGAAAGAAGGATGGAAGTACCAAATCCTGGTTTAAGTGACATTTAGATATAACCTTTGGTAGAAAGGAAGGATGGGGCCGGAGAACTGCCCTGTCCTTATGCAGAACGAGATATGGTTCCTTACACGATAAGGCTGCTAATTCTGACACTCTCCTGGCCGAAACTATGGCGACCAAGAAAACCAATTTTCTTGTCAGTAAGAGTAAAGGAATCTCAGCCAAAGGCTCAAAAGGCTGTTTCTGTAGAGTGGACAGGACAAGATTTAAGTCCCAAGGACAAACTGGTGACTTGACAGGAGGATTAATACGCAAGACCCCCTGTAAGAAGGTCTTTACCAGCGAGTGGGCGGCCAGCGGCCTCTGAAACCACACTGACAGAGCTGAGATCTGTCCCTTGATTGTGCTTAGTGCCAGGCCTTTATCCACTCCTAGCTGGAGAAAACTTAACACCCTATCAGTAGTATATTTGCGGCAATACCATCCTTTGGATTCACACCAGCCTATATAGTTCCTCCACACCCTGTAATAAATTACCCTGGAGACCGGCTTTCTAGCCTTAATCAGGGTAGGGATTACCTGCCTAGACAGACCCCTACCCCTGAGAATCAGGGATTCAGCCTCCAGGCCGTCAAATTTAGACGCTGTAATGTAGGGTGGAGGATCGGACCTTGTGAGAGTAGGTCTGGTTGTAGAGGAGGAGTCCAAGGGTCTCCCACTGCCATATTTAGGACTAGTGAGTACCAAGCCCTCCGGGGCCAGGCTGGAGCTATTTAGGATGACTGGCTTGTGCTCCACTCTGATCTTGCGCAACAGGCGGGGGAGTAACTGTAGTGGAGGGAATGCATATAGAAGTTTGAATTGATGCCAAGGGCAAACCAACGCATCGGTTCCGCAGGCCATAGGATCCCTCGCTCGCGACACGAACCTGTCTAGTTTCTTGTTGAACCTGGATGCCATTATATCTACGTCTGGCGTTCCCCACCTTTGGTCAGATTGTCTGAAAGACCTGGGGATGCAGAGACCACTCCCCTGGCAACAGACTCTGGCGACTTAAGAAGTCTGCCTGCAGGTTGTCCACTCCGGGAATGAATATCGCTGAAATGCAGGGTACATGAACCTCTGCCCATTGAAAAATCAAGTTCACTTCCCTTTGAGCGGCCTGGCTCCTGGTTCCCCCTTGGTGGTTTATGTATGCCACCGCCGTGGCATTGTCTGACTGGATTCTCCCCGGGAACCCCTTTAATCTGGAGGTCCATGCCAGAAGGGCTAGGCGAGCAGCTCTGATTTCCAAGATATTGATGGGGAGCTGCCTCTCTGCTTTCACCCAAGTTCCCTGGCGGGAGAACCCCTCGAAGACCGCCCCCCAGCCTGCCAGGCTGGCGTCTGTGGTAACTACCTTCCAGACAACAGGGCTGAAGGATCTTCCCTTTAGAAGGTTCTGAGGGTTCAACCACCAGGCCAGGCTTTGTCGGACCCTTGATGATAGCGTCAAAGGGGACTCTAAGGCATGTGCCCTCTTGCCCCAGGCTGCTAGAATGGCTGCCTGTAGGACGCGAGTGTGGATCTGAGCGTATGGTACTGCCTCGAACGTGGCCACTAGCTTGCCTAGTAATCGCATACACAGGCGAATAGTTGGTCTTTTCTTGTTTATAACCAACTGAACCAACCCCTTGATCGCCCTGATCTTTACAAGGGGCAGGAACACCTTTTGATGTTCTGTGTCTAACCTCATGCCGAGGTATTCCAACTGCTTTGTAGGCTGGAATGCTGACTTTCCCTGGTTTAGAACCCAGCCGAATTCTTCGAGGTACCGAACCGTGAGGTTTACTGCCTTTTGCAGACCCGTCCGTGAGTGATCTATGATTAAAAGGTCGTCCAAGTATGCTAGGACTGTGACTCCTTGGATTCTTAAATTGGCCAGAACTGGGGCTAGGATCTTCGTGAATATCCGGGGGGCCGTGGCCAGCCCGAAAGGGAGCGCCCTGAATTGGAAGTGTCGCTGCCCGACCGCGAAGCGTAAAAACCTTTGATGCGACTGAAGGATTGGTACATGAAGGTAAGCATCTTTTATGTCTATGGAGGCCAGAAAATCGTCTTTCTGAAGCGCGGCGGCTGCTGACCGGATGGATTCCATCCGGAAGGAACGCACCCTTAGATAACCGTTCAACCTCTTTAGGTCTAGGATTGGCCTGACATCGCCGTTGGGCTTTGGTATGACAAAGAGATTTGAAAATGAGGCGGAGGATACCTTAGAAACTCCAGTCTGTAACCTGTGGTTACAGATACCCGGACCCAATTGTCGGGGATCTTGGCTTCCCAAACTTCTGAGAAGAGACGAAGCCTTCCCCCCACCCGTGAGAGTGGGGGCGCCCCTTCATAAGGCAGACTTAGGGGCTGTCTTTGACGGCTTGCGATACCACGGCTTCTTACCCCCAGGGGTTTGTCCCTGCGATCTACTGTTACCGTTGGATCGTGCAGGCGCCGTCGATACTGCCTGGAATTAGAGGGCCCCGAGACAGGAAAAAGCTGCCTTCTAAATGTAGGAGCCCGGAATGTCTTTTTGACCGGTAAAAGGGTACTCTTGCCCTTTGAAATAGTCTGAATATATTTATCCAGATCCTCTCCGAAGAGTCGTCCTCCATGGAAGGGAAATCCTGCCAGAAGCTTTTTGCATGGGGGTTCTGCCGCCCAGTTCTTTAACCATAAGAGCCTTCTCATATGTACCAAACATAGTGATAAACGAGAAGCCTGCTGGATGGAATCTTTTATAGCATCTACCGCAAAACACAGAGCTCTGGGAATGTCAGAAAAACTCTTCTGCTTGTTGGGTAGGCATGTCCTTTAACATTTCTTTTTGTCTGGTTTTATAATGCCTGACAAACTCCAATTGCAGCCACCGCTGGCTGCACCACTGCTCCTGCCGTAGCAAAGGATGCTTTTAAAAGTGTCTCTAAACCTTTATCAACCGGATCTTTAAACATATGTATGTTTTCCACCGGGCAAGCTAGTGATTTATTCACACATGAAATGGCTGCATCCACTACTGGGAGCCTCCACTTCTTGGAGAATTTTTCCTCCATGGGATAAATGACCGCAAATCTTTTTGGTGGCAGAAAAACCCTGTCCGGCCGTACCCAATCCCGAAAGATCAATTCCTCCAAGAGAGGATGGACCGGAAAAACTGCGTTGCTTAACGGGGCCCTCAAAGAGCCCAGAGAGGATACCGGAGGAACCTGAGGTTCTGGCAATGGCCAACTAAATGCCGAGCGGACCATGTCCGTCAAAGACTGTACCCACAGTCTCTCTGTCTGGGAGTCTGAAAATGGTTCCTCAGAGGTAGACCCCTCCATCCCTGAACCCTCTTGGTTCAGGTCCCGTTGATCCTCCTGTGATTCTAATTCCTCCGGAGAGAGAATCTCAGCATCTGAGGATACACTCCCTGGTGATGGGGATCTACCCCGTTTCTTACCAGGAATAGCTCTAGCGATCAATGCTGCTATTCTCTCTTCTAGCCCCCCTAGGGATACGGCTAGCATCTCCTCTGTGATAAACACAGGGCTGGGCTGATCTGGGCCAGCCTCCGCACCAGATCCCCCTAATGGCTCATCCAAGGCGCTTCTTAAATTAATAAGCTGCGGGGAAAGAATCGGCATATCAGAATCAGAAAGGGAACCCTTTTGTTTTTTGGTCTTTTTTGTACCCTTTGACCCCGAACCCTTGGAAGCCATAATACAAAATCGAGGGACTCCGCCCACACAACAGACTGTAGTGGCCAGGAGTACAATTCCAGAGTTTAGGGGAGAGTAGATCACTAGTGTCCCCAAAAACTGATGGGCCCGTATGTTGGTCTTTTTCTCTTTTTTTTTTTTTTTTTTTTTTAAATAATTATATATTATACCTTATATATTTTCTATGACCATACACAATGCCCCTAACTTAAGTTTGCCAGCCTCCAACCTGCTGTCAAATAAGGGGGATTCTTTGGCTTAACAATAGACATTGGGACAAAGTCCACATGTACTACCCCTTTTCCGCCACCGGGAGTCACTGTTCTGCCGCCCTGCGTCCTCTCTTGAAACAATCAGCCACAGACTGAGCCCTGACAAGGCCTGCTGTCTATAACAGCAGAAGGGCGCGCCCCTGTATGACGCCGCAGGCCCGCCCCCCCCCGCCCTCCTGTCTGGATGGCGCGAAAATTCGTCAATAAGACGCGCGCGTGCACGCGCGCGCGCGCGCGTACCCGGAAACAGGAAGAACATGGAGGAGCCGCGCTGCTGGAGATCCATGGCGCAGAAACGGCGGCAGATTCAAAACTCCCGGCCAGGTAGGACTCTTTTAAGGCCCCTAAGGATCCTTTACTAGCCTCTAGGAAGCAACAGCAGGTTAGCTAGCAACACACTTTAGACAGGGGGGCCTAGTGATGGGGGGAGAAAAGGGTGTCATCCTGTCTCTAAGACATAGTGATCACAGTTGCCCATGCAGAGCATACTCAGGCTATCCCCCCTTTTAGGTTACCCCGGGGAGCCTGCTGTCGAACCAAGTCCCGCAGGCTCCCCCTTACCTGCTCCATGCTGCAGGATGTTTGACCAGCAAACTGATCCAGTCTTCTCCCATCTCCGTGGGTAGCGTAGTAGACCTTCAGGCCCTGGGGTCCTATGAAGGTACCCACTGTCCTGGACCTATATAGCACCCTGGCAAAACAGGAACCTTATGGTTTTTGCAAACTCCAAGTCCTGGGCCCAGGGTCCAGCCCTCCAAAGAGGAGCATTATAGGCAAAACCCCACGGTTTGGGGCCCGGGTACTGTCCACTTTGGCACTGAGGCTCCTTGGACAGATCCGGTTAGCCCGCCCTTAATCCCAAAGGATGTGGAGCAAAGCTATTCCGTGACCAACACCTAAGACACTGGCGAAAAAACTGAGGGACTCCCTCTAGGGGAGGGGGTTATATAGGGAGGGGACTTCCTGTTTGAAGATTGCCAGTGTCCACACCTGAAGGTACTCCATATAACCCACATAGTAATGAATATGCCGCTCTGTGTCCCGTGATGTACGAGAAAGAAAGAAGAATACCTGTTGATTGTGTCAGAAATTCAGAGCTTTCCTGAGTCCAGTGATCACTTGTTATTTCAAGAAGTCTATTAGCTCTTCTACTTCTTATTTTGGGACTACAGAATGATTAGCGTGTTGTAGACATGGCAGAGTAGATGGGTTTGGATAGTTTAGCAAATTACACCAGGCAGGGCTGACACCACTCATTCAACAAATGTCTGTATTCAGCCCACAAAAGGATTTAAAGGGGTTGTTATTTTCTAAATTGGTTCCTTTAAGCTAGTGCATTGTTGGTTCACTTACCTTTTCCTTCCATTTCCCTTCTAAAATGTTTTTTTCTTTGTTTGAATTTCTCACTTCCTGTTTCTCCTCAGAAAGCTTTCCACCATCATCCGAGCGGTGAAAAGTCATTTAAAACAGCTTACTGAACAACTTACTGAGGAGGAACAGAAAGCGAGAAATTCAGACAAAGAAAACAAAGGAAAAAAAAACATTTAGAAGGGAAATCAAAGGAAAAAGGTAAGTGAACCGACAATGCACTAGCTTAAAGGAACCTATTTAGAAAATAAAAAACAAACCTTTACAACCCTTTTAAGAACTGGGTGGGTTTTTGACAGATCAGCCAGTGTTTTCTGTACCTCAAGGATCTTTAAAAGGAAATAACATGAGGAATTGTCCATGTATGTATGTATGTATGTATGTATGCAGTGTACGTGTTTATTTTTGTTTGCCCTGACATGCAATTTGAGACAGGCAGAACAACCCGATGCATTGGAGAAAGGTACTCCATAAAAACACATTGCATGTAATCAATCAGAATTCACTTTAATGAAGCCATACTCGTATAAGACAGATTGTCATTTTGCGCTAAAGCCGGGTACAACACAGCCTTTTTTTGTTCAACCAGCAGAATGAATGAAAAAAACTAACAAATTCCTACATTCACACAAGTGAAGTAGATTCAGGAATCCCCCCCCACTGCTGTGCTATAGTATTCGGACAGTGCGACTCTTCTGCCATCAGAAAACGCTGATCTGCGCTGCAGCAAATTGGCTGTAAGACGCTGATCAAAGGCGTTTAAGCTAGGGTTGTCCAGATACCGATACTAGTATCGGTATCGGGACCGATACCGAGTATTTGCGGGAGTACTTGTACTCGCGCAAATGCTCCCGATACCTAAATAGAATACTTTTTTTTGTATTTATCAACATGTTCTGTGAAAATTCTTTGAGTTTTTTACTACTGCGTGACAAGAAAATAAAACATTTTTATTCATTTTTACTCATTTTTATTATTTTATAATGTCTTGAGTTAGAGTTCTTCATAATTCTAAAGAAAATATCCTTAGTCTGTATTGTGGTTTGAAAACTGTCACATGACATTTAAAAAAAAGTATCGGTATTCGGTATCGGCAAGTACATGAAAAAAAGTATCGGTACTTGTACTCGGTCCTAAAAAAGTGGTATCGGGACAACCCTAGTTTAAGCAGAACTATTCTGCTTCAGTCAAACCAGGCGGGCTACACACAGATCCCAATTTGATCCATAGGTACCCAGCTTATGGCTTCAGCACTTTCCTTAATGCTCTGTTTCACTAGACAAATCTACTTTTGTTTAGTGTGCCAGCGTTAGATACACCAGCATGTTTAGATGGACTTGACCAGCAAATTCAGCCAAAATCCAGCCAATACTTTATAAGTAGCTAATGCCTTGCTCACACCTGAGCATATTGAAATCAGGGGCAGAATCGCAACAAAATGTGTGACGTGCTTGCGGTGCATTATTTCTTAATGGCACCCTAAACGCTGTGCATTTTCGCCGTGATTGTTGTGCGACAATACACATGAAAATCGTGGCAAAACGTGACGCTAAACACGCCTGGCTCAGTGCCAAAATTTGGTACATGAGCTCTTTTGGTGCATTTTTTGGAGCGGAGGGAGGCCCATTAAAAATTAATGGTGCCGCTCCGAAAAACGCAGCAGAAAAAAGACGCAACAGTGTCGCTCAGGTGTAAACAGGGCCTAAAGCAAAATGTATTTTTATTTTGGAACCAAGGTTTTATATAAATAAAAAGGTGACATTTGTAAGAACGCCTGTTAGTGTTAAATGGTTTGTCTGAGCCCTCTAACTGCCACTTAGCTGGGCAGCTTGGTCTGTTATATGAATATTAAGACTTAGAGATAATAAAGTAAAAAAAAAAGAAAAAAAAGAAGAAATGCAGCCACCAGATCTAAGAATTGAAAAGCTGCAATAAATGACGTTTTTGGTTTTAATGTTGCCTTCATCTTTATCCATGAGATCTCAATCGAAATGTTTATTGCCTGCAGCGTGACTGCTACACCTTTTAATACCTTGACCTTGCTGTGTTAGAAGATGAAGTGTCAGCTTTTTTTCAGGATAAATCTTATGATGGTCATGTAAACACCTTGCATCTTCCCCAAATAAACTTTGACTTTCGTGCCTACATATATTGACTGGTAGCATTGTCATAAAACCCAGAAGTTTGCACACAAGAACAAAATAAAAAAAACATTAATCTAAGAAATTGGTGAGCTTACCGCATCAAACTCAGCCTGGTCATCTTCGGGCAGATCACTTGTTTCATAAACATCCGGCTCATTCCTAGCCTGAAATAACGAAAATAAAATGATTATGCACAATTACACTGCTCATTGTGTAAAACCCTGGTGCCCAACCTGCGGTCATTTAGCACTTTTTGTGCGGCCATCAGGATCCCTGTAGACACTGATCTGTTTTTTCCCTATTGACTCGTTATAGTGGGGATTTTAGCAGTCTCATGTAATAGGTCTCCTAAAGCAGGGCTCAAAATTTCAAGTCCTGAGCTACTAGCCAGGCCTCAAGAGCTCTCCCAGCATGTGACTGCACAGTGAAAGGAGAAGCAGCTCATTGATGAGCTCATCTCCCCATCAGTCCGCTTTCTCCTCCTATGAGTGACTGGCTCTTTGTGCCGCTTCTTATACTCATGTTCCAGCATTGCTGTACAGCAGGGGAACATGCCCAGGGGGCCAGATGTGGCCCGCAGAGCCTTTTGATGTGGCCCGCAGAGCCTTTTGATGTGGCCCGCGACCTCCCTTCTCTGGGATGATGGGTTGGCAAGCCCAGATCGTGGTTTGCCAACCCACCATACCAGAGCATCAGTGCTGTGAATGAAGACAGCAATAGAGAAAGAAAGTGGCTGCACAGCAGAGCCACATAAGCTGATGCTTCCTGTATAGCGCCGACTCCTGTCACAAGTGCAGTGATACCAAATGCACTCCGATTTAACCTGCAGGTCTATGGCAAAGTGCAGCTAACCCGCTTGAAAGCTACTGCAACCCGCTGCATTCACTGTGTGGGTAAACCACAGTGCAACAGTGTGAAAGCAGCCTTAGCCCTCTTTCATACGATCAGTTCAACCCAATTGGACCTTCACTTCTATAGAGCAGCAGATGTAAACAGACTTGTGTCCGTTTACACCCGCCTACCCCCGCTAAAAAAACAAAACAGAAGGGTATCTGTCCCCTTCCGTATGGAAGAAAATTTGAATCACAAATCTTGCAGCATAAAATAATTTTTCACATAATACAAAAAAATTGGGCTACATTTACTAGTTTTAATTTTTTATTCATTAAAGGGCATTTTTCCCCCCAAAAAAGTGTTTGTCATACTGTATGTGCGCAGCAGTCTTTCAAATTATTGCTACACTCGCCATTTTATTCTCTACGGTGTCTGCTAAAAATACAATATTTGGGGGTTCCAAGTAATTCTCCAGCAAAAAATACTGATTTTAACTTGTAAGCAAAAAGTGTCAGAAAAAGGTTTAGTTAAGTGGTTAAACCGACCTCGTTTCCAGACCAAAGTTCATCCCTTTGATCAAAAAGAACTGAGTGTATCTCTTCTCTATCTCTCTGCGCTGAAGAATTTTTTTTTTTACAGCTCTCAGCGCTATGAAGTATATATATATATATATATATATATATATATATATATATATATATATATATATATATATATATATATATAAAAAGAGCCGACAGTTACATTTAAAATCTGACAATGAGGCTTCATTTCCACTGGCGGAGCTGGAGCTTTAAAAAGGCAGCGGCCGCGTTTTTGAGCGTTTGTGCGCGTTTAATGTCTGGCGTTTTTACAGCTCTATTGCTGGAGCTTCAGAACGCACTGGTCCCGCGTTTTTTTTGCAGCTTAGCCATCTACAGCTCAAAAACGTCATGGTGGGCATGATGCCATAGACTAACATGGACAGGCGTTTTTAAGCTGCAAAAAACGCTCAGAAAAGTGGCTGTAAAAACGCCAGTGAAAATGAGCCCTGACAGTCAGCATTGGCACTGTACAGACTGCCCCCTCACTGTGTGTACTGCTCTCCTGCCTTTCTCCACCCCCTCACAGTGACAGCTGTTACTAAAAACAAATGCAACAACAGACCGTTTGTCAGTTAACATCGGTTTTTTTAACTGTTCAAAAAAAAACGGATGTTGTCAGAAATGGATGAACAGATGAATAGATGATCATCCGTTGTTCCATTGGAATGTATTTATGTCAGTTTTTCATCAGTCAACGAATGGATGAAAAACGGACGCACGGTCCGTATGTGTGAAAGGGTCCTTAAAGGGGCTGTAAAGAGAAATGTTTTATTTTTATTTTTTAAACAACAAACATGTGATACTTACCTCCACTGTGCAGCTCGTTTTGCACAGAGTGGCCCCGATCCACGTCTTCCGGGGTCCCTCGGCGGCTGTCTCTGGTCCTGCCCGCAAGAACTTTCCACCTTCATGCGGGCGCGCTCCCGTGATACATCCGGCAGTATATAGCCACTCATGGATGCATTAAGGTGAAAAAACATGTACCTATAGGCCCCGTACAGACGAGTAAATCTGTCTGTTCAAATCGGTCGGACCGACCGATTTGAACAAATCGGTCTGCTGGGGACGTATTGGTTTAATCGTGTACACACGATCAAACCAAAAACCCCCGCTGGCAGACAGCGTGCTGACGCCGCCACGTCACCGCACCAGGAAGTAAAACACTTCCGTGCATGCGTCGAATACATTTGACGCGTGTGCAAGAAGATATTCTGCTGGTTAGCGTACTAACCAGCAGACATGTCAGGCGGACGGGTTCCCAGCCGACAGATTTGAAAGCATGCTTTCAAATCTGTCTGGTGGCCAAATCCGTCTGTTTGCCCGTACACACGACCGAATAAGTCTGCTGAAACGGTCTGGCAGACCGTTTCCAGCAGACAGATTTGATCGTGTGTACGCGGCCTTAGTGTCCCTTTAAAAAGCACAATTTTAGGCCTGCAGATTACCTAAAGGCCCATTTTTAGGACAGGTCAACAGGAATAACAGAAATTAACAAATAAATGTTGAAATGATAAAGATTTTCTTAGACTCTACTGCAAGAATATGCCAACAATCGGTAAATATTAAATTCCTTTCATTAATGACGTTTTGTTGACATGACCCTAGTTAAAGCGGCGTTCCACCCAAAAATTGAACTTCCGCTTAATCAACTCCACACCCCCTTACATGCCCCATTTGGCAGGGGGGGGGGGAGGACCCACGGCCGGCGCGCCGCTGGAACGTGGAGCAGGTAAGTGAAGGTTTATTAAAAGCCAGCAGGTACACTTTTTGTAGCTGCTGACTTTTAATAAACATAAATTTTGGCTGGAACACCCCTTTAAGCAATGTCAGCAAAAAAGTCAGATTCACAGACAGCCAAACATTCACTTCTTACTCTTCTCCATATGCCAACGCCCAGATGCTAAAAACACAAAGCACTCAAAGAGCAGGAATGATGGGATGAGTAATGCAATACTTGGAGAACCATGAGACAGATTGTCGGAGAAAAGCTCTCACTTGGAAAGCAACATGAGCAAGTTTGTACATAGCCGAGGATCTTCACAGCTACAGAACCAAGACTGTGTGTATGGCATAGAGTCCGGCTTTCACACAAACACTTGCCACATATGGGATCTGTAAAGAAACTCTGCTAATCAAATTGGGTGTGGTCTGCTTGTTACTGGTCACCCTTGGCATACACGGTTTACAGCCTCCAATAATTTTATTTTTATTTTTTTAGACTATTAGCTGAGGTCTACATTTCAACAATCAATCCCCAAGTCCAAGTCCCAGCATTAGTAACCTAATAAAACAGATTTTATAATAATACATTTATACCAATATTGCAGCTTTAAAGAGTAGAGCTGGCCACATATGCCTCTCCCCCCCCCCCCCCCCATCAACCAAAGAGATGATCAAAAAAAATAATAAATGAATTTCCCCATTTACACAATCGAGGTGAAATAAAAAATCCTCCTCACTGCACTACTGTATTCTGACAGCGGGACTCATCTGCTGAGAGAATACACTGATTGGTGGCTGCAGTCAGCTAATAAACAAACATTTCCAACAGTCCTGTTTGACAGAAGTCGACGGTTAGGCCTCATGCACACTGGACGTTAAAGTTTTTAAAAACGCTAGTAGTTTTACAGTGAGTTTTTCAACATTTTTTCAATAGCGTTTATTATTAGTGTTTTTTTTTGTTGAAGATTTTTTTTTATTTTTTTTTTTCAATGGATCAAAGACGCTAAAAACGCTGGTGAGCGACTAGTGGGTCTCTCAGAACCCACTAGATGTGTGTGTTTTTTACTGCTTAAAAAACGCCACTGCCCAAAACTGCTGGTAACAGCCTATGTGTGCAGGGACACACAGGATAACATGATGAAGAGTTTAATGACTGTAGAAAAAAACGTCTACTGCCAAAAAAAGCTGCTGTGTGCATGAGGCCTTGAGACAAGGGAGGATAGAATTCAGCTTTTAGCTGTGGATAGATCAAGTTATCTACTGCAGCTAAACTCAGACAATGCTTTCCTATGTGTACATTCACATACTGCATTTATCAACGGTTTTGTTACATGGGGTTTGGTGCGGATAGAAAAAATAGATTTGACTGCGTCCAGAAACAATTTAATGCAGCTATCTGCAGTGTACTATGTCACCTGCAGATCGCAGCGGCAACAAGGAAAGAAAAACAACAGAAAGCAATGGAATAGTGGAACAGAAATGGCAAGAATGTTCCAACGCAGCCACAGGTAACTGCACGTAAACGCGGCTAATCGCAATGTACAACTGCAAGTGAACGCTGTGCCAGGATTCTCTGAATTTCAAAATAACAAAACATGCTTTTAACTGCGGCAGAACAGCCGTCCATGTGAAAGGGGCCTTATGCCTCGTACACACGGCCAGATTTTCCAAGAAAAAAAGTCAGACAGGCTTTTTGTCTAGGAAAGTCCGACCATGTGTGGAGCCTCCATCTGACTTTTTTTTTTCGGAAGTCCGACGGATCTTAGATAGAGAACCTGTCTTTCTTTCCGGACTCTTGCACGGTCAAAAGTCCGACCGTGTGTACAAGGCATTAGATGAACTTCTGTTGCACGAGAATGGCCATGAAGGGATTGTATTAAAGACGGTCCCTGCATCAAATGAATTTCGACCCATCTATGGGTAGTCTTAATTCACTTCCAATACCTTCCCAATCCCACCACATCATAATTAAACCTCATCTTAATTTATTACACAGATAAGGGATAAGCACCCATTTATACCGCTGGTGTACATTATGTTCTTACAATACATTGCATGGTGTACTTTTTTTAACAGCTTGCCAACCGGCCACAGTACATGTACTGAGGCAGGTTGGCACGTACAGGCAAAATCAAGTACATGATTTTGCCTGCTTCGGTTAAGGGGGGCACAGTGCCCCCTGCCAGACACCGGATCAGGATACTTCGGGGCCCAGTAATGTGATCACATGATCACAATGTCACCAAAGCTGTTCTGAATTAAATCATTCATAACAGCTGTGTTGCCTATGCTGATTGGCCCACAGTTATCACATGGTACCTGGGCAAGTCACAGCACCATGTGATTAGCTGTAGCCGATCACTAGTAATCACAGCTGTCATGAATGGTTAAGCCATTCATGACAGTTGCAAACTCTGCTGTTACAATGATCTTCATTGTAACAAACAGAGAAGTACTGTGATGAATATAAAAAAAAAAAATGTATTTCCTAATTACATTTAGCAGAATAAATTGTTGGCCTAAATTTATGATGAAATTCGATTTTATTGGATATATTTTGTGACAGAAAGAAAATATTGTTTGTTTTGTCTTTTTTTGTTTATATTGCACAAAAAATAAAAACCCAGTGGTGATCAAATACTATCAAAAGAAATCTCTATTTGTGTGAAAGAAATAAAAAAATAAAAAAAAATGTAATTTGGGTACAGTGTTGCATGACTGGTGTTTAAAGTGGTGTTTTAAAACAAAAATGTCATACTTACCTCCTTTGTGCAGTTGGTTTTGCACATAGCAGCCTTGTTTCTCTTCTTCTCTGGCCCCTCCCTCCTATCAAGTGCCCCCACATTCAGCAGCTTCCTGAGGGGGCACTCGAGCCGAGTGACAGCTCCATGTCTTCATTTAGACAAGGAGCCCCGTTCGGCCCCCTCTCTCCCCTGATTGCCTGACTGGCTTTGATTGACAGCCATGGGAGCAAATGGCTTCACTGCAGATATACAATTTGTGGGCACAGGCGTTTCTAGGCAGGCACCTACATACACTGTACCAGGAATACACTGTTTTTCTTAGGAGGAATTCAGGACAAATGGTAACTCGTATATTGGTCAGGCATAATTATAGTTTGGGTTCAGTATAAGCTGGCCAGAGACACTAGTGAGAGCGGCTGTTTTGGCCTAGGAAGCACAGTAAGATAACAGCCCTGTGGATTCATATGCAAGTTAAGAACATACTATGCACAGGGTTCTTCCCAATTCTTTTCTTATTGGTCGCCAAGCACATTACAACACATAGATGTAAATATGCATGCATTGCAGCAAGCTGAAAAAAATAAAAAAAAGTCACGTAGACTACTTTTACACTGGGGCATTGGTAAAATGCCGCTATTTTTTGCGGTGCTTTTAACCCCCACTAGCACCCAAAAAGGGTTATAACTGCTGGCAAAGCGTTGCTGTAGCGGAGCTTTGCAGGCAGTTCGGCCTATTGATTTCAATGGGCAGGGGCGCTTTAGGAGCTCCTACAGCGCCTCAAAGATGCGGTTGGCAGGACTTTTTTTTGAGCGTCCTGCCAGCGCACGGCTCCAGTGTGAAAGCAGCGGCTCTTTCAGGGCGCTTTGCAGGCGCTATTTTTAGCGATATAGCGCCTGCAAAGCACCTCATTGCAAAAGTAGCCTTACATTCCTTGTCTTTGTTGGGCTTGTATACACAAATTCAGTTCAGCTGCAGAGATCAGCGCCAGGGCACACAGAATACAATTGTTTCCTATGTGTCCTGTTCACACCACAACACTGCCTTGAAGTGGGATGCAGAGCGGGGTGTATAAACACAAACATGTTGCATTTTACCTGCAATGCACCAGAGCTCACCTCAAGTCGCTGTTGGTCACCACACTAGTACATACAAATGAGTGAAATGTCATTCTGACATTAAAAAAATAAAAAAGGTAAACATTGTAACAACACAAGGCACCGCCTGTACACAATAAAACCACTTCAATGCCAGGCACTTTCACCCCTTCCTGCCCAGGCCAATTTTCAGCACTCCCACATTTTGAATGACAAATGCGCAGTCATGAAACACTGTATCCAAACTACATTTCTATCATTTTTGGAGACAGACAGAGCTTTCTTTTGGTGGTATTTAATCACCGCTGAGTTTTTTGCTAAAAAAAAAAAAAAAAAGTTCTTAGTTTCAGTTACAAAATCTTGTATTAAGTAATTTATCTCCTTTCTTTCAGTGATGTGTGCTAATGAGGCCGCACTGAAGAGCACCGACAGGCATCACGGATGTACACTGAAAGGCATTACTGATTGGTATCACTAATGGGACTGCTCCAATAATTAATGCACTGATTAGACCTCCCCCACCCATTGTTGGAGAGCCGCTTATTGGCCAAAACGAGACGGACCCCTTTCTCTGCAGACTCACCCAGATGCCTGACTGGCAGCTGGCTGAGCCTCGCAGAACACCACTGACAGCCTGAGCCAGCCGCTCCCTTCCAGTGCTTCAGTGAGTGCTGGAGAAACAGGGAGCTGAGAACTGAGCAATCAGCGGGGTTTGATCTTTGTGCAATTGGTGTACTTGGTGTTGAGGTGGTGGGCGACAGATGCTGCATCCACCTAGAGCAGGGATCTCCAAACAACGGCCATCCAGCTGTTGCGGAACTACATGTCCCATGAGGCATTGTAAAACTCTGACATTCACAGACATGATGGGAATCGTAGTTCCTGAATAACTGGAGGGTCATCATTTGGAGACCCCTGACCTAGAGTATTAACCACTTGAGAGACGTGCTATAGACAAAATACGTCTACAGCATGGCTCTCAACTGGGTGGACGTCCCTGGATGTCTGGTTGTTTAAAATCCCCCCCCCCCCTGCGCGCTGCTGAGGGCACGTGGCGGGGAGAAGCTGTGCCCGCCATGTCACGTGGTGCCGATGCGCGTGCCTAGCGGCCGCGATGTCCGGCGGGTGCTCGCAATCAGCAGTTACAGAGGCAGGACGTGGAGCTCCGTGTGTGTGTAAACACAAAGCGCCACGTCCTGTCAGGGAGAGAGGAGACCGATGGTGTGTTCCTTGTACATAGGGACACAGATCGGTCACCTCCCCAAGTCAGTGCCCTCCCCCTACAGTAAGAATCACTCCCAGGGAACACATTTAACCCCTTCCCTGACAGTCACATTTACACAGTAATCATGGCATATTTATAGCACTGATCGCTGTATAAATGTGAATGGTCCCAAAATAGTTTTAAAAGTGTCCGATATGTCCGCTGCAATATCGCAGGCCTGACAAAAAAAAAGAAAAAAAAAGAAAATCGCAGATCGCCGCCATTACTAGAAAAAAATAAACTATATCTTTTGCGCAAACCAATCACTATACACTTATTGCGATTTTTTACCAAAAATATGTAGAACAGGGGTGCCCAACCTTTTGAAGAGTGAGGGCCACTTAAGCAACTTGGTAACGAGTTGAGGGCCACAATGAGCGCAGCGGGCGGATGACAGGTCACGGCGACTCTACAGGCCCTCCGATCCGCCCAGATGGAAGGGGACGAATTCCCTTCTGTTTTTCAGATTGGGGTAGGCAGGGGTAAACAGACATCTGTCGCTCTATCGTGTGAAAAGGGCTTTCACACTGATGTGCTGCAGTTTACCCACACCGCGGGTGCAGTGTAGTGCACCTGGGTCTATCCTGCGGGTTAGCTGAAATTTCCCATAGACTCAACCTTTGGCAAAAGCCTACGCTGTAGAGGAAGAATGGGTTTATGGGGCTCTGTTTTGCTCCGCAGCCGCTTTCTTCCTCTACCACCAGCTTCATTCACAACACTAATGCTGTGGTATAACAGGGCGCAACCTGTGATCTGGGCCTGCCAACCCACCATTGCAGAGCAGGAGGTCGCGGGCCACATCAGAGGGCTCCGCAGGCCACTGCTTGGCCACCCCTGATGTAGAAGAACACGTATCGGCCTAAACTGAGAAAAAAAAGGAGTTTAAAAAAAAAAAATTGATATTTTTATAGCAAATTTTTTTTTTTTTTTCTGTCTTTTTGTTTATAGCGCAAAAATAAAAACTGCAGAGATGATCAAATACCACCAAAAGAGAGCTCTAAAAGAAAAAACTGATAAAAAATATAAATTTGGTTACAGCGTAGTATGACCACACAATTGTCAATCAAAATATGTCAGCGCTGAAAGCTGAAAATTGGGTCTGGGCAGGAAGGGGGTTTAGGTGCCCAGTAAGTAAGTGGTTACGATTTTCATTTTATTTTTCATTACCGCCACTCCTCATTTAATAGGCACCTCCATGTGCATATATGTGTGAAGGGGCTGTTCACACCTGGGCGTTTTGGACCAGCAAATTCCGCATGCAATCTCAAAACGCCCTACACATCCAGAATTGCGCGCGTGAGAACCAGGGCTCAGGCTCCAGACTGCAAATGCACTACAATCGCAAAACGCAGGTTCAGGTGCCATTATTTTCAATGGTACCTTAAACGCATCACGCGAAGCTTGGGCGACAAGCTTCACGTGATTTAAGGTACCATTGAAAATAATGGCATCTGAACCTGCGATTCTAGTGCATTTACAATCTGGAGTCTAAGCCCTGGTTCTCACATGTGCGATTCTGGATTAGCATGACAGGCTAGATATTATGTATAATGTAGATCAGGGGTGTCAAACACAAGGCCACGGGCCGAATCCGGCCCTCTAGGCCATTTTATGTGGCCCTTGCATGTCTCCTGCAGCTGCAGGAGAGCTCCAGCCCTCCTCTGGTCCTCCTCCAGCCTCCTACTTTCTGCTTTCAAGCAATGCATCCAGGTTCTTCCCAGCAGCAGCAGAAGGAAAGGGGGGTGCACTATGATGTAAGGGAGAGTGGGGGACTCAACTTCTGATGGTGGGGGGGCTCTTGACATCTAAATGTAAGGGGAGGGGATGTGCTGGACATCTAATCTTACAGATACAACCGGCCCTTTGAGAACAATCATAATGCTGATGCGGCCCACAATGAAATTGAGTTTGACACCCCTGATGTAGATAATCTGTGCTATCCCTAAAAAAAGTGCAATGTGCAATAGATAGATATTATGTATTCCTATATCTGCAATATAATAAATGTTTGCTTTTGGGTTTAATACGTCTTTAATAGAATTTACAGAGCGAATGTACTTGTATGCAGAGTTCAGCTTTCCTGGTCCTGAACCCCCCAATGTGTCAGCACACATCATTAGTACATACAGATGTATATGACACATGGACAGGGAGGAGAGAGGGGGGGTCCAGGCCTCCATCCATAGTAATGCCCCATCACCATGACATCCACAACTGCCCCCTCCTCATCACCTCCACCACAGGCTCCCCTGTCATCACACACAGTGATCAGAGGGGGGCGCAGTGCTGGGTGTGGGGAGGGCCCCTGGGTCCCAGGCAGAGCAGCTCCACCCCTCCCCCCCCCGGACCCGGTCTCTGCTGGCTACTCACGATGCCCGGCAGGTCGGCGTATTTGGGATCGGCCATGTCCGTGTCGGCTGACAGGAGGGCGGCGGCTCACTGCAGCGGAGGAGGAGGGCGGAGGCGGCGTAGACACACTGCGAACACCAGAGCCTCGGTCACCGGCTCACAGCAACGAAGGAAACGCCACAACAACAATGAATGCAGCCTCCGGGAGAGCGGGGCCGTTACCGAGGACCAATTACCGGCGAGAGGGGAAATCTCGCGAGACAACAGACCCCAGAGAGCATTACACGCATTGCCTGCTGGGAAATGTAGTCGCGGGCGGATCAGCCAATCAGCGAACGAGCAGTGAAGTTCTCTTCACAATGAGCTCGCTGAATTACGTCTTACTAGGGAAAGGTGTGACCCTAGCGCCTGTGTCTTCACTAATCCACCATGTTCTCATTGTCCTGATCTTCTCATCACAATCATACAAGACTTTTTCAATGCATTAAAGCCAAGCTAAATTTCAGTATTAACACAGTCCAGGTGCATTAGAACAAACGGCGTCTTCACTGTGTTTTCTTTAGAAGGCAGTCACAGCTTCAGTAGGAAAGTGTCAGCATGCTGCACCTCTGCTCCCAATGTGGAAGCTGTCATCTCTCTACAGAGGTCCCCCCACCACCACTTTTTTTTCCTTAGCCACTTGCCTACTAAATAGTTGCCAACATTCAAAAAAAAAATCGAATGTCACCTATTTTTTTATGTAGACGGAGTATTATTCTAATTAATTTCATTTGACGTTCATTTGTAGGCGTGAGAAAGAAACAAATAAAGCGAAAAAAGGTGATAGAGAGAGAGGCAAAGAAAGAGGAATGGAGAGAAAGAGAGGGAGGGAGTTTGAGAGAAAGAAAAAAAACAAGAAGAAAGAAAAGGGATGGAGGGAGAGAGAGAAAAAAAAGGGAGAAAGAAGGACGGAGAGAGGAGGAGGGAGAAAGAAAGAAAAGTAGAAAGTAATGAAGGGAATCATAAAGAAAGAAAAAAGGGAGGGAGAGAGAAAGAAATAATAAAGTAAGGTAGAAGTATTCAGGGGAAGGGAGGGAGAAAGAAGGATGGAGGGAGTAAGAAATAAATAAAAGGGAGAAAAAAGGATGGAGGGAGAAAGAAATAAAAGGGAGAAAGAAAGATGGAGGGAGTAAGAAATAAATAAAAGGGAGAAAGAAGGATGGAGCGGGAAGTAAGAAATAAAATGGAGAAAGAAGTATGGAGGGAGTAAGAAATAAATAGAAGGGAGAAAGAAGGATGGAGCGGGAAGTAAGAAATAAAAGGGAGAAAGAAGTATGGAGGGAGTAAGAAATAAATAGAAGGGAGAAAGAAGGATGGAGCGGGAAGTAAGAAATAAAAGGGAGAAAGAAGGATGGAGGGAAGAAGTAAGAAATAAAAGAGAGAAAGAAGGATGGAGGGAGGAAGTAAGAAGTAAAAGGTAGAAAGAAGGATGGAGGGAGAGGGAAGAAGGGAGGGAGAAAGAAATAAAGGGAGAAAGAAGGATGGAGTGAGGAAGTAAGAAGAAGGGAGGAAGAAATAAAGGGAGAAAGAAGGATGGAGTGAGGAAGTAAGAAGAAGGGAGGAAGAAATAAAGGGAGAAAGAAGGATGGAGTGAGGAAGAAAAATAAAAGGGAGAAAAAAGGATAGATGGAGAGGGAAGAAGGGATTAAGAAAGAAATAAAGGGAGAAATAAGGATGGAGGGAGGAAGTAAGAAGAAGGGAGGAAGAAATAAATAAAGAGAGAAAGAAGGATGGGGGAGGAAGAAATAAATAAAAGGGAGAAAGAAGGATAGAGGGAAGAAGGGATGAAGAAAGAAATAAAGGGAGAAAGAAGGATGAAAGGAGGAAGTAAGAAGAAGGAAGGAAGAAAGAAATAAAGGAAGAAAGAAGGATTAAGGGAGGAAGTAAGAAGAAGGGAGGAAGAAAGAAATAAAGGGAAAAAGAAGGATGAAGGGAGGAAGAAAGAAGGATGAAGGGAGGAAGTAAGAAGAAGGAAGGAAGAAAGAAATAAAGGGAGAAAGAAGGATGAAGGGAGGAAGTAAGAAGAAGGGAGGAAGGAAGAAAGAAGGATGAAGGGAGGAAGTAAGAAGAAGGGAGGAAGAAAGAAATAAAGGGAAAAAGAAGGGTGAAGGGAGGAAGAAAGAAGGATGGAGGGAGGAAGAAAGAAATAAGGGGAAAAGAAGGGTGAAGGGAGGAAGTAAGAAGAAGGGAGGAAGGAAGAAAGAAGGATGAAGGGAGGAAGTAAGAAGAAGGGAGGAAGAAAGAAATAAAGGGAAAAAGAAGGGTGAAGGGAGGAAGAAAGAAGGATGGAGGGAGGAAGAAAGAAATAAGGGAAAAAGAAGGGTGAAGGGAGAAAGAAAGAAGGATGGAGGGAGGAAGAAAGAAATAAAGGGAGAAAGAAGGATGAAGGGAGGAAGTAAGAAGAAGGGAGGAAGAAAGAAATAAAGGGAAAAAGAAGGATGGCGGGAGAAAGAAAGAAGGATGGAGGGAGGAAGTAAGAAGAAGGGAGGAAGAAAGAAATAAAGGGAAAAAGAAGGATGAAGGGAGAAAGAAAGAAGGATGGAGGGAGGAAGAAAGAAATAAAGGGAAAAAGAAGGATGAAGGGAGAAAGAAACGAGGATGGAGGAAGGCAGAAAGAAATAAAGGGAGAAAGAAGGATGAAGGGAGGAAGTAAGAAGAAGGGAGGAAGAAAGAAATAAAGGGAAAAAGAAGGATGGAGGGAGAAAGAAAGAAGGATGGAGGAAGGCAGAAAGAAATAAAGGGAGAAAGAAGGATGAAGGGAGGAAGTAAGAAGAAGGGAGGAAGAAAGAAATAAAGGGAAAAAGAAGGATGGAGGGAGGAAGAAAGAAGGATGGAGGGAGGAAGAAAGAAATAAAGGGAAAAAAAAGGATGGAGGGAGGAAGAAATAAATAAAGGGAAAAAGAAGGATGGAGGGAGAAAGAAAGAAGGATGGAGGGAGGAAGAAAGAAATAAAGGGATAAAAAAGGATGGAGGGAGGAAGGAAGAAATAAAGGGAGAAAGAAGGATGGAGCGAGAGGGAAGAATAAATAAATAAAGGGAGAAAGAAAGATGGACAAAGAAATAAATAAAAGGGAGTGTAGCACTACCCCCGAAGGAGCTGCTGGTTTATTTTGGGCGGCCAAGGCATGTTACCTCTATTTCTCCGCCGTCTAGGATACTGGATGAGAGCTGAAACTAGGGTTGTCCCGATACCAGTATCGGTATCGGGACCGATACTGAGCATTTGCGGGAGTACTTGTACTCCCGCAAATGCCCCCGATGCCAGATCCGATGCATATATGGGGGACATGGCTGCATATGTGGGGGACATGGCTGCATTTGTGGGGGGACATGGCTGCATTTGTGGGGGGACTTGGCTGCATTTGTGGGGGGACGTGGCTGCATTTGTGGGGGGACGTGGCTGCATTTGTGGGGGGACATGGCTGCAATATGTGGGGGGACATGGCTGCAATATGTGGGGGGACATGGCTGCATTTGGGGACACATTTAAAAAAAAGTATCGGTATCGGAGAGTACTTGAAAAAAAGTATCGGTACTTGTACTCAGTCCTAAAAAAGTGGTATCGGGACAACCCTAGTGAAACAAAGTCAATGTCCACGTGTTGCGTTCCTTTTTGTCTGCTTAATTTTAGAACAAGCAATAGATTGAAGAGGTGAAATAGGGTATAAGTAATGCGTTCAGGTGTAGAACTTGATCAGAAGCACTCCTGCTTCCAGACATAAACTCTCGTCACATGCCAAACCCTATTTTTTGGGATTCTGCCCGTCACAGGCTCAGGTTGGCACTGTTGGCAACTATGCTACTGGGCACATTGATCCCCTTCCTGCCCAGGCCAATTTTGCCTCAAGGCGATGTAGTCAATGTGGTCGTCCAGCCTAGGGTGACCACGTGTCCCGGATAGCCCGGGACAGTCCCGCATTTTGCAGGTCTGTCCCGGGCACATTCATTCCAGGACAATACAGTGTCCCGGAATGAAAATGACACCCCCCCCCCCCGGTAAGTCTGATGCCCCCAAAAAAGGCCGCCACATCACCGCTTTACCCACTGACAGTACTTGTCCTGGCCAGGAATGCCTGGAGGAGCACAATCCCTGCTTGTGATTGGAGAAATCATAAATCCCATCTCTTGTGTCCAATCACTGTGCTGTGATTCGTTACAGCACAAGCTGATTTTTGGGAAGGGAGGGTGTCCCTGATTGGTAGTTTGGAAATGTGGTCACCCTAGTCCAGCCATGCTTCAGAATAGATGAGTAAGTTTTTTTCTGAAGGCCCGATGATTTTCCTCTATCCGAATGTTCACGGGTAGAGCGTTACATAACCGTGGTCCTTGGGCAGCGAATCTACGCTCTCCTTTCATTTTGTAGCGAGATTTGGGGATGTGGAGGAGGTTCTAATTAGTTGATCGGAGGACCCGATTTGGGGTGTAGTGTTTTATTTTCTCACATAAGCATTGCGGCGCGTTTCCTTGCGTGCATTTGTGGGTGAGGCAGAGGGTCTTGAATGTCACCCGATCCTTTACGGCTAGCCAGTGGAGGGTCCTCATGGCCCGGGGAGCTTGGTTCCCACGTTTTTTTACCCGCTACCAGTCTGGCTGCAGTGTTTTGGACGACTTGTAGATTTGAAATCTGGTATTTCGGTAGTCCTAGGTAGAGGGAGTTTGCGTAGTCGAGTCTGGAATTGATTAGTGTTCCAACTACTACTGCTGTGTCTTCTTTCGGGATGAGTCTGCGCAGCAAGCGGAGGAGATAATAAGATCCGCTGACCAACGATGCTATTTGTGCGTCCATAGACATGTTTGAGTCAAAGATAACTCTGAGGCCGCATACACACGATCAAATCTATCTGCTGAAAATGGTCTGACAGACCGTCTCAGCAGACAGATTCGATCGTGTGTACGGGCGAGCCGACGGATTTGGCCAGCCGACAGATTTTAAAGCATGCTTTAAAATCTGTCTGCTGGGAACCCGTCGGACCGATATGTTTGCTGGTTAGTACGCTAACCAGCAGACATATCTGCCCGCACATGCGTCGAATGGATTCGACGCATGCGCGGAAGTGTTTTACCTCCTGGTGCGGTGACGTGGTGTGTGTACAGCGATCAAACCAAAACAGCCAGCAGACAAATCTGATCAAATCGGTCTGTCCGACCGATTTGAGCAGATTTATTTGCTTGTGTGTACGGGGCCTGAGGCTTTTTACTTTAGTGCTAGGGGTGATGGCTTGTCCCAAAATGGTGGGAGGAACCCAAGTCTTCCTAGAATTTGTCTTCCCGTTTGCGTGGAGAAGGAGCAGTTCTGTTTTGGATCCATTGAGTTTGAGGGAGCTCTCTGTCATCCAATTTTCTATCAATGTCAGGCATTTTTCCAATCCATGATATTGGTCTTTTTTGTTGGTGTTGCGAAGATAAAGTTGAGTGTTGTCCACGTAAGAGTGGTAGAGCAGGTCTTGTTTGCTGATGATTGAGAGGAGTGGGTGGAGGTAGATGTTGAAGAGCACTGGCGACAGGGGTGATCCTTGCGGGACTCCGCACGTAACGGTGCAGGCTTCTGACGAGAAAGGTCCTAGTTTCACTGTCTGCGATCGATTTTCAAGGAATGATGCAAACCATGGTAGATCCGAAACTGTGACTCCACCTACTTCTGTGAGACGCGCAAGAAGAATTTTGTGGTCTACTGTGTCGAAATCTGCACTTAGGCCCAGCAGCACCAGGAGCTCCGATTCTCCTTCGTCCGCTGCTTCAAGAGCGTCATCCCATATTTTTAGAAGTGCAGTTTCAGTCCCGTGTCCTGGGCGGAATCCTGATTGTAGCCGTTCCAGGAGTTTGTGGGAGTCCAGATGAAGTTGTAGATGTTGTACTACTGCTTTCTCCTTGATCTTGGAGATGGTGCTCAGGCTTGTTATTGGCCTGCGGCAGTTTGGATCTTTGGGGTCGAGGTTGGGTTTCTTTAGGAGGGGTTTGATTATGCCTTGCTTGAGTGAAGATGGAACAATGCCTTCTTTAAATGATTGGTTTATGAGATGTGTTATGGTGGGTGCCACAATATCGGCACATTCTGGCAATGATGTCGTTTGGTGCCGTAGTGTCTCGGAGATTTTTAATGATGCTTTTGGTGGTGTCGATGGTGATTGGTAGCAAAGTAAATTGCTGAATTATTTCACAAATGTTTTCGATTTTGTCAATAAAAAAAATCAGATAGTTGATTGCAGAATTCTTGTGTTGTATTTGCTGGAGGATCTAGACAGGTGGGGTTCATAGTCTGAGCGACTAGTTTGAAAAGTTTGAGATGGTATTAGAGAAATATTCTTTCTTTGCTTTGAAGATTTATTTGTGGTATTTCTTGGTAAGTAGTTTGTAGATAGTGAGATTTTCCTTTGTGGTGTTTCTCCTCCAGGCTCCTTCCGCTCGTCTGCGTTCTTGCTTCAGTGATGTAAGAGCGTCGTTGAACCAGCCTGAGTTATTTTTGCGGATGAGTGCTCTGCGTCTCAGAGCGACTGTATCTGCTGTCTGTAGTAACGCTTTGTTAAGGAGGTTGAGGGTTTCTTTCTTTGCCAGGTTTTGATTGACCATTGTTATTTTATTTGCTACTGTGGTTTTGAGGAGTTCTGAGTGCAGTTTCTTCTGCGATCTTGTCCAATATATTGTTCTTGAATATGCTGGTTTTTGGAGGATAGTGGTGGTCCGTCCAAGGTAACGGCGCGTTTTCCAGTGAGTTGATGTCCATATTCTGTTTGAAGATAAGGTCCAGGGTGTGCCCCGAAATATGCGTTTATCAGTTGTTGCAGACCTAAATCTTCCCGCTGGTGGATGCAGGTGGTGGCGATGGGGTCCTGGGTGGAATTAGCCCAGAGGTTGAAATCCCAGAGTAAGATGAGGTATTTGGTTTTCAAGGTGTACGATGAGATGAATTCGGTGAGAGGTGTGAGGAGCTGCGTCTTTGGTCCCGGTGGTCTGTAGCATAACAGTATATAGACGGTGTCCTGGGCTGTGGTTTGGAGTTGAAGGGTAATTGTTTCCATAAAAGGTACTGAGTCATTTTTTTTAAAATGTTTTTTTTTTTTTTTATCTGGAGCAGTGATTTTAATAATGCTGCATCATTAAAATCATTGCTCCAGAAAAAAATACAGTTTTTAAAACTTTTTTCCATTGATACATGTTCCCTGGGGCAAGACCCGGGTTCTCAAAGAAGTTTTCCGACAATAACTTGCATATGGGGCTTTAAAATTAGCACTTTTGAATTCGAACGTTTGAGTCCCATTGACGTCAATGGGGTTCTAAATGTTTGCACGAACGTCCGGTCTGTTCGAAGGTTCTGGTGCAAACCGAACACGGGGGTGTTTGGCTCATCCCTACTCTTGACCAATCACAGCCATCCTCCTCTGCTTCACCAACTGTTTCCTATATGCACTTTATATAGAAATCTTTCAAACGAGGGTTTGATTGAAGTGCTGCTACAGTGTTTTTGCAGACTCTGGGACAGTTTTAAGATTACTGTTTATGTATATATATATATATATATATATATATATATATATATATATATATAATAAATAAAAAGCATTAAAGAAATTGAATTGTAAATAAATGAAAATAATTTCAACTTTGTTTAAAAGCATCCCTGTTGCCTCGCACATACACACGAATGCAAACACACATGTGGGACGCACACGCATATGTAAGCAGCTATTGCGCCATGCATGTGAGATATCACTCATTCTAGGGCCATAATTCATGGTTAACTCTGATAGCCTGTAAAGGCTTTCAAAGGGTCGCCTGTGACATGTTTTGTATCTATTTACTTGATATAACCCACTCTTTTTATTTTTCCAAAACATAGGTATTTTATCGTGTTTGTCTGTACCAAAATTAATTAAATTTTTTTCCTAAAAATATGTATAGCATAAACAGTTGTGCAAATATTGGGCCAGATCCACAGAGCCATTACTCCGGTCTATCTCCTGATACACCGGTGTACTTTCAAATTACCCGCGTTGTATCATTAGTTTGAATCCTCAAACCATGATACGACGGCTTCAGGCTTCGATCCGACAGGCTTACGTCTCCGTACGCCTTTGGATCTAAGCTGCAATATTTTTGCGCCCGCTGGGTGGAGTTTGCGTCGTTTTCCGCATCTGTTATGCAAATGAGCTTTTTACGGCAATCCACGAAGTTACGAATGGCCGTCGCAATCTCTTACGGCGTCTCTAGTCAGCTTTTTCCAGTGTATAGTTAAAGCTGCTATTATCCGGTCTATGGTTAGACTTGCCATGTTAAGTATGGCCATCGTTCCCGCGTCGAAATTTCAATTTTTTTTTTGCGTAAGTCGTCCGTGAATCGTAATGTACGGAATTTATGCTACTATAAAAAAAAAACGACGTTTCGACGTAATTTCGCGCAATGCACGGCGGGAAATTTCTGAACGGAGCATGCACAGTTCAATCGCCGTGGGGACACGCTTCATTTAAATGATTCACGCCCCCTACCTGCGTAATTCAATTCCGCCGTGAGAAATACACTACGCCGCCGTACCTTACGAGCCGAAATCTTCCTGAATTCGACTTAGAGCCAGGTAAAATACGGCGGCGTAGTGTATCTCTGATACGCTGCGCCAGGGCAATTGTATGTGGATCTGGCCAATTGTGCGTAGGGATGCATCGATACCATTTTCAACGAGTACCGATACTTTTCTTTTAGTACTCGCCAATACCAATTACCGATACATAATTCAAATGTTTTGTGTACACTTCAGCTGTCAGCAATGGTACAAAGCATTAAAAAGTTATTTATAAATCAAATCCTTTTTTGTGTGCTTTTTTCAATGTGAAACATGTAAATATATGTTAAAGGTGTAAAAATATTAAAGAACAAACAAATAAAAAAAGCAGGAAAATTAATAGTTAAATGGAGAATAAGGAGTAAATTAAGGCTGATTAGAGTAAATTAAGGGTTAATAAGGGGTTAAACCGAGGAATATTTAATAAAGAATATATATATTTTTTTTACTTAACAGCTTGCTTTAAACTGACTTCATCTGCGGATCAAAGCTCATCTCTTTGATTTGTAAATGAATAAGCAGAAAGATACAAAATTAAACAATGTTTCTTTTTATCTTTCTGTTTCAGCACTGAGCAATGTTGTTCATAAACATTGCAGCTTTTTTTTTGCTGGGACTTTGTTTACATTTCAGCTGTTAACAGGGGAACCCCACTGACAGCTGAATGAGCAGTTGTTAAGGATGCAGTGGCCCGGCCCCTAACAACCAATAATTGCCAGCTTTTTTTGACAGCTAAACGAACCTAGCCTGAAAGATTCAGTTTCATGTATTGGAGCATTTGCCTTTGTACCAAATCCTTAGTATTGCCATCGATACCAGTATCGGTGCAACTCTAATTGTGCAACATAATTGTTATTTTTTTATTCTACAGAGACTTTCAGAAAATATATGTTATTATATGTTATGCCGCGTACACACACGATCACTTTTTGTGATGAAAAAAAACAACGTTTTATGTGATGAAACAAAACAACGTTTTTCAAACTTAATTTTCCAAATCGACGTTGCATACACACCATCGTTTTTCCAAAATGCTCTAGCAAAGCGTGGTGACGTACACCACGTTCGACGGCACTCTGTTCCATTGAAACTCCGTCTCATAACTTGCTTCTGAGCATGCGCGGGTTTAAAAACGTTGTTTTCAACATCGTTTTGCCCACACACTATCACTTTTTATGACACAAAAAACGACATTTTGAAAAACGACACAAAAAATTCAAGCATGTTCGACGTTTTGCCCACACACGGTCATTTTAAATGACGTTTTTGAAAACGTCGTTTTTTTTCATCACAAAAAGTGATCGTGTGTACGCGGCATTAATATATGCTATTGACTGTTCAAGAAATACAGATAGCATGAACGCCATGCGTGAACCCAGGCTACATGCTATATTCACTATTGGTTTTTTTTTCCCCAATTTGCTTTGACAAAGTAAAATATCCCAAAACTATATCATATGTCCTGATTAATAAATCATTATTTATCACAAAATCTTCAATACTTATATTTTATATTCCCGGTTACTGTATGTCTAGATATACTACTACTTTAAATGTGCAGAAAAATATATTTGGTTTAAAATAATACGTCTTTTTTAATCAGTAGTCTATATCTGGAAGACAGATCCGCTAGTTAGAAGTCACATTGATGCATGTTCCTTGGGGCAATGTGGACTTCATTTTCAGATTATACATAAAAATACTCAGGCTCTTTCTGCCTAGCTGTCACATCTGATAAACCATGCTGTTTCTTGCTGTGCAGCTAATATATTGAAGAGGTAATGTTCACACTAGTCTTTGTTCTCTTCAGAAAAAAAAAAATACTAGGTTGAGAGTAAAATACCTTTTTCTTTTAATTCCCCTGGAACTGCTGTCAACACTTTCTAGGATTCCACTTACACCTTTTATACATCAGCCTATGTCTGAGTAATGCAAATAACCATGTTAACCACTTGACCTCCAGAAGATTTACCCCCCTTCATGAACAGGCCATTTTTTGCAATATGACACTGCACTGACAATTGCGCAGTCATGCAACACTGTACCCAAATAAAAGACACATGTATATCCCACCGTTTAGGTTTTGAAGCTGTTATTTATCAAAAGAAATAGACATTCCCCAAATTCCAAAATGTATTATGGACTTGTTAACATTTGCCACAACTATTTTTGTATTTTTTTTCCCACAAATAGAGTTTTCTTTTGGTAGTACTTGATCACCAATGCGTTTTTTATTTTTAACTTTCTGTTATAAAAGATATCCAATACATTTAAAAAAAAAAAGAATAATAGAATTTCTTAATAAATTTAGGCCAATGTGTATTCTGCTACATATTTTTGGTAAAAAAAATCCCGATAAATGTATATTGATTCGTTTAACAACTTCAGCCCCGGAAGGATTTGCCCCCTTAATGACCAGGCTATTTTTGCGATACGGCACTGCACCGCTTTATCTGGCAATTGCGTGGCCGTGCGCCACTGTGCACAAACAAAGTTGACACCCTTTTTTTTTTCGCAAATAGAGCTTTCTTTTGGTGGTATTTGATCACCTCTGTGGTTTCTATTTTTGGCTCTATAAACAAACAAATAGCGACAATTTTGAATTTTTTTTTATAAAAATGTATTACTTTTTGCTATAATACATATCCAAAAAAATATATAAAAAAAAACATTTATTTCTAAGTTTAGGCCAATATATATTATTCTACATATTTTTGGTAAAAAAAAATTGATAAATGTACCTACGGTAATCTTTTTTTCCTGACAGACTCCATGGCAGCCTACTTGTGGGTTAATCCCGCCTCTCATACCTCATAGGACCCTACTCCCATAAAGCTTTGCGTCTCCCCATAGACTGTGTTCCTTTTTTGTCATCCTCCTAGGACCTATGCTGTTAAAGCAGAAAAAAGAAGAAATACCTTTTGTTTTTTGTTTTTCCCCAGTCCTGATGATCCTGCACATAGAGCTCACGTTCTGGTGTCCAACAAGTCCCAGCTATTAGCAGGGTAGACATGGGCGTCGGTTGCAATATCAACAGGTGCTTACTAACCAGCCATTGGCAGGCAAGCAGCAACAAGGCCAAACGTCTTAGGGCCCTTTCACACGTCCGTTTAGTTCGTCCGTTTTTTGGACGTCCGTTAACGGACCTCAATGCTTCCCCTGCTTCCCCTGCTTCCCGTTAACATCCGTCTGCGGTAAGCTCCGTTTTTTTGGACGGAAGAAAACCCTATTTTTCTTCCGTCAAAAAAACGGAACGGACGAAAAACGGACGTTAGCGGATGATCCGTTTACCATCCGATCCGCTAACGTCAGTTTTTCATCAAAATATGTAAAAAAAAAAAAGTTCTAAAAAAAAAAAAAAAACGGATGAAAAAACGGATGAAAAAAACTGATGAAAAACGGACAGAAAACAGAACGGAAACGGATGTAAACGGATGTAAACGGACGGAAAACTGACGAAAAACTGATGAAAAAACGGATCAACTGAAGGGGGAAAAAACTGATCTAAAAAACTGAACAGACGTGTGAAAGAGCCCTTAGCTATTAGCTGGAGGCCTCTATTCCTTTAAGAATGCTTGAGTCGTGCGGAGTGAGCTTCATAGCTCTCAGTTTCAGGACAGGTCGGCAATGGTATCCTTGGTAACGTATTATCCTCTCTTACAAACCTTTTACATGGCAGCCGTACTCTATGTTGTTTTGTTGTTGTTGTCTGGTCTCCGCCGTGGCCATGGCCGCTGGAACGCATCTGCATTCCAGTTCGTCGTTCCTGGTCTCTGCGCCTGCGCTGGTTCCAGCCGAGATTGAGGCTTGGACGCACATGCGCAGTACGATCGGATCATTGCGATCGCGCATGCGCGCGAGGTCTGTATGGGGATGCGCGCCTGTCACGTCGCAAATTGCGGCGTGAGCGGCGTGCGCGGTGACGTCATCATCAGGGCGGCAGGTTTAAATAGCTGTAAAAACAGCTATCCTTGGGACACACGCATGCTGTGCTGTTACCAGTTCTCGTTGCCCCAGATTGAAAAGTGCTTCCCTCTTCAAGGTATGTTTCTTACCTTCTGCCTTTTCAAAGCCCTGTTTGCTTGATTCATCCTTGCTGCATCTTATTATGATATGTTTGTCTTAGCAGTTCTTGTGACTCCTTTCCACTATGGATGTCTCACCGCCCCCCAGTGGCCAACCCTTGCGCTGCAGGTAGGATGGAAAAAATAAATACTTTTTTCCCTACCTGGCTGTTTGGGTTTCTGTGTAATCAGAGTTTAACTCTTTCCTCCCCGTCAGCCCCTCTAGGTCTGAACATCAATCTTCAGCACATGAAGCTATTGACGAATCCAGGTTACAACATCATCACTCCAGATCAAGTTCCAGACGCCCCAGGTCATCTGCTAGACACCGCAAAGAAGGCTCCAGATCTTCATCTGGCCGCCATTCTCACCGCCATTCCAGCCACTCTAGTAGAAGAGTCTGCTGGGGATGTGGGTCTCGGGTCTCGGATGGAAGATCCCTTTGTGACCTATGTTATTCCAAGGCGGTGAGGGAGAGAGGAAATGATGGTCATCAAGTGGAAGCTCTGGTCAGGAGAGTAGTCCAGGAATCCCTTAATAAATCCGATTCCAGGTGTGATGTTACTATCCCTGATGACCCAGTTCCAGCGCTTGCACAGAATAATCCTGAAGCGCCTGGCCCCTCTCAACGTGTACGCAGTCCAAGTGCGTCTTCCGTCAGTGAAGCTGAAAGTATTGTCAATCCTGCAGGATTTGATTTCTCTCTAGTACCAAGTTTAGTGAAAGCGGTAAAGATCGCCTTGAAGTGGGAAGATCCGGTGGAATCTCCTTCCAAACAGAGAAAATATTTCAAACAACTTAAAAAGGAGCGCCCTAGTTTTCCCCTCCTAGGTGAACTTGGAGATATCATTACTGACGAATGGGCCAGCACGGACAGAAAGAATTCTTTGGTTTCAAAAGTAGCAAAGATGTACCCGTTCAAAATTGAAGATGTTAAACACTTAGAATCAGCTCCCTTGGTTGATGCCGCCATGATGAGGTTGGTGAAACATGTCACACTCCCTCTGGAAGATACCCTCTCCTTTAAGGACGGTCTAGATAGAAAGATAGACACAGATCTGAAACGAATATATATTACAGCGGGCATGGCTTGTAAACCGGCTCTAGCCCTAGCTGCCTTGTCTAAGGCAATGGAATCCTGGACGGATGAAGTGGATTCTACCTTAGCGAACGTCTCTGAAGATGTGCTCAGCAGCACACCGATTCATGAGCTGAGAATGGCGTCCGTCTTCCTGGGGGAGGCCTCCCTTGACATTATCCGGTTGGTGGCACGGATCATGCTCTCCTCTGTCACAGCTAAACGTGCTCTGTGGTTGCGCCCTTGGGCGGCTGATCCCGCTTCAAAACAGGGGTGGTGTAGAATCCCCTTTCAGGGGTCTTCCCTGTTTGGGAACAAGCTGGACAGCGCTATCACCCGTGCCACTGGGGGTAAGTCTGGGTTCCTTCCTCAGGATCGCCGTCCGTTCGGTCAGAGGAGATCCTTCCCTAGGCAAGATCAAGACCGTTCAAGAGATGCGCGCCGGTACAGACCCGGTCGCGAGTTCCGGAAAAACTGGAGGAGAGTCCAGCCCTCTGGACAGAAGCCCCCTAAGGGACCCTCGTCTGCTGGACGTGATGCCCCTAAGTTCTTTTGATGCGAAGCCAGCCCAGACGGAAAGAGTAGGCGCTCGGCTACTACAGTTCCGACATGTCTGGGCAGCCTCAATGAGAGATTTTTGGACTGTCAAAACAGTGTCTACAGGCCATACCTGGACCTTTATCAGTCCACCCGTGCTACAGTTTGTACCCACAACAATACCCGGCTCAGAAGAAAAAAGGGAAATTCTTCTGTCATACACAAGCTCTCTCCTAGCTCTGGGCACCGCTATACATGTTCCATCTTCCGAAAGAGGTCAAGGGATGTATTCGCCCCTGTTTATGGTTCTAAAGAAGACAGGTTCTTGGAGACCGGTAATAGATCTGACACATCTAAACACCTTTATCAAAAAGGAAAAATTCAAGATGGAGTCCTTGCTTACTATTCGTCAGACGGTTCAACCAGGCGATTGGCTGGTGTCCATAGACCTAAAAGATGCCTACTTCCATGTCCCAGTCGCAGCGGACTTCCAAAAATATCTTCGATTCTCAGTAGACAATGTCCACCTCCAATTCACGTGTCTCCCGTTCGGGCTCACAACATCGCCCCGGGTGTTCTCAAAACTTCTATTGGCTGTCGTCGCCCTGATCAGAACCAAGGGCATTCGACTTCATCACTACCTCGACGACTTACTGTTACTTTCGCAAGACAAGGAACAGCTGTTGACACACCAGATCCAGGTCATTTCCACCCTGACCGAGTTTGGTTGGCTGATAAACAGGGAAAAGAGTCATCTGCAACCCACACAATCTCTGATTTTTTTGGGAGCCCAATTCAACACAGTTTAATGTTCCATCTCCTTACCCCTGATAAAGATCCCGGTAGTCCGGGACAGAATCCGGCTTGCATTGGATTCTCCCTTTCTAAAAGCCTCGCAAAGCCTCAAGATAGTGGGCACCATGGTGTCCACAGTCCCCATGGTGAGATGGGCACAATGGAGGATGCGGCCCTTTCAGAAGGGGTTTCTCCAACAGTGGGATCCGAAGTCTCAGGATCAACGCATTCGAATAACTTCGTCCATGCGAGAGAGTCTCCTTTGGTGGCTACTAAGGAAAAATCTCCTCAACTACCATTCGTTAGCACCGATCTCCTGGATCACAATTACATTAGATGCCAGCAACAGAGGATGGGGGGCTCTGTGCTTGAAGGAGTTTGCTCAAGGGGAGTGGACGTTACCATCCCGGAGTGTGAGCTCCAATGCCCTGGAACTCCGTGCGGCCTAGTGTGCCCTTCAATCCTTTCTTCACATAGTAAAAGGATTGTCAGTCCTGTTAAGAATAGACAACACGACAGCTGTGTCATACATAAAGAGACAGGGAGGCACCCGCAGTCTGTCCCTACTGAAGGAAGTGGATCTGATCATGTCGTGGGCACAAGTACATCTCTCAGATTTAACAGCTGTGTATCTCCCCGGATCTCAAAATCTCCAAGCAGACTTCCTTTCGAGGACAACACTCGACCACAACAAATGGTCTCTCCACAGCGAAGTCTTCAGCTGGGTCCTATCCCTGGGAGTTGTGCCGGAAGTGGACCTATTTGCATCTCCATGCAATTTCAAACTAGAGAAATTCTATACGAGGGGTCGCTGTCCCCAAGCGTTCGGAGTGGATGCTCTAACAGACCAGTGGAACTTTCACAGTGCCTATGCTTTTCCTCCAGTCCCGGTCATCCTCCGGTTCCTGGCAAGACTCAGATGGGAAGCGGTCGAGGTGGTGGCGATAGTCCCTTATTGGCCCAACAGACCATGGTTCCTGTTGCTGCTTCATCTGAGCTTCCGGGCTCCAGTCCCGCTTCCGAACAGGGCAGATCTCCTGTTACAAGGGGTAACCCCTCATCCATGTCCATCCCGTCTTCATCTGATGGTCTGGTTTTTGAAAGGGAAAGGCTTATTGCGCTAGGCTGTCCAAATCAAGCCATCTCTACTCTGTTAAGTGTGAGAAGATCAAGTACCAACAAGGTCTACCAGAGAATATGGTCAAAATTTACAGATTTCATCTCCTCCATGGATGGGTCCCCTAGTAATCCTAGGATTCAGGATGTTCTTGGCTTCCTGCAGACAGGTCTGGATCTGTCTTTATCAGTCAGCTCCCTGAGAGTTCAAGTTTCAGCCATTTCGGCCTTTACTGGGTTTTCATGGGCCAAACACACCCTTGTCAAGCAATTTTTCAAAGGTGCCATGAGGCTTAGACCACAAAGAAAACCAAGGTTCTCAAAATGGAACCTTCCCTTGGTTTTGGACTTCCTTTCAGAAACTATGCACTCGGATAACCTATCCATCAAAGACCTGTCCTCAAAAGCTGTCTTCCTTGTGGCCATAACATCGGCCAGAAGGGTCTCAGAAATAAGTTCTTTAGGATCCAAAGAACCGTTTCTTACTTTCTTCCCTGATCGGGTCGTATTAATTCCCATGTTGGGATCCAATCCTAAGGTAACATCGGTCTTCCACGAAAATCTGGAAATTGTCCTCCCCACTTTTCGTTCTCCTGAGAGCATCTCTAATGTGGACCATCTCTAATGTTCATCCTCTAGACGTCGGAGATGTATTAAGACAATATCTGGAAGCCACAGCAGCCTTCCGTCAATCTGACCATCTGTTCATTTCCTTCCATGGAAAAAGCAAGGGAATGCGTGCTTCCCCCAGAACCATCGCTGCATGGATAGTTCAAGTAATTCAAGGGGCATACAAAGCAAAAGGGTTGGCTCCTCCTTAAGCGGTGACAGCGCACTCGACTCGGAGCATCTCCACATCGTGGGCAGCCGCCCGGCATGTTTCCCCGGAAGTAATCTGTAGGGCGGCCTCCTGGTCGTCATTAAACACATTTATGACGCATTACTGCGTAGAATCGGCCTGTTTGTCGTCGGCCGATTTTGGTTTACACGTTTTATCTGTTGACAATGTCAATTAAACCTTTTTTTTTTCTTTAATCAGCAATTTCCCACCTGGGTGTGTCGGCTAGTTATTTCCCACACGTAGGCTGCCATGGAGTCTGTCAGGAAAAGGCAAAATTTATATCAAATACTTACCGTAATTTTCCTTTCCTGATGGACTCCATGGCAGCCGGAGTTTCCCTCCCATTGCTGGAGTAGGCTATATTACGGAACACAGTCTATGGGGAGACGCAAAGCTTTATGGGAGTAGGGTCCTATGAGGTATGAGAGGCGGGATTAACCCACAAGTAGGCTGCCATGGAGTCCATCAGGAAAGGAAAATTACGGTAAGTATTTGATATAAATTTTCCCTTTTCCCTCTAGTGACTAGTCAAACGAACATTTAACCCTTGCACTGTGGGGTGGGGGGGTTGAAACCTACTGCATTAGGTATAATTAACAGCAGCCATGAGCTGGGCTTTACACGTTTTATTTAAACTGCTGCTAAAAACAATAAAAATAGCAAGCAACTAAACCCACGAAGCAGATAACAGCCATGCATTCTGCCAAAAAAGAACGGAACATTGATCTCTCTGGATGCTAAAAAGCCTACTGAAATAATTTATATGATGTTCTTACCAAATTTCGCTTTACAGGAAGCACAATAAAAACACTAAATCAATGTCTTCCAACTCCCAAACTAAAATATTGACAATTAACAGTTTTACAGAACCCCTTGAAGCAGGTGATGAGAACGTCCCTGTTTCTGAAATCTAAGGTCATATAAGCTAAAGTAACACACCATTAAAGGAGTTGTAAAGGTTTGTTTTTTATTTTCTAAATAGGTCCCTTTAACCCTTTCCTTCGATTTCCCTTCTAATGTTTTTTTTTTTCCTTTGTTTTCTTTGTCTGAATTTCTTCCTTTTCCTCCTTAGTAAGCTGTTCTGGCTGACTAACCCCTTCGGATGATGGGGGGCAAGCTTACTGAGGAGGAACAGGAAGTGAGAAATTCAGACAAAGAAAACAAAGAAAAAAAACATTTAGAAGGGAAATTGAAAGAAAAGGGTAAGTGAACCAACAATGCACTAGCTTAAAGGAACCTATTTAGAAAATAAAAAACAAACCTTTACAACCCCTTTAACCACTTAACTACCGGCCGCCCTCAATTTACAGCGGCACAATAGCTCCATTGTTCTGACAGGACGTCATGTGACGTCCTCGTCTTTTAGAGCCACTAGGGGGCGTGCGGTGGGCCGTGTTACTGGGAACACGATGCACGTGCCTGGCGGCCGCGATGCCCGCCGGGCTCCCGCGATTGCCCAGTAACTGAGCAGGACCGTGCATCTCTGTGTGTAAACACATAGATCGACATTCTGTCAGGGAGAGAAGACCGATGCTGTGTCCCTTGACACAGACACAGATCAGTCACCTCTCCCAGTCTGGTCCCTCCCCCGACAGTAAGAATCACTCCCAGGGTACACATTTAACCCCTTCCTCGCCCCCTAGTGTTAACCCCTTCCCTGCCAGTCACATTTATACAATAATCAGTGCATATTTATAGCACTGTTCACTGTATAAATGTGAATGGACCCAAAAATGTGTCAAAAGTGTCCGATGTGTCCGCCATAATGTCGCAGTCCCAATAAAAATCGCAGATCACCGCCATTACTAGTAAAAAAATAATAATAAAAAAAATCTTAATTATGTTCCCTATTTTGTAGGCGCTATAACTTTTGCGCAAACCAGTCACTATACGCTTATTACGTGTTTTTTTTTTTTACCAAAAATATGTAGAAGAATATGTATCGGCCTAAACTAGAAAAAAAAATATGTTTTTTTTTTTTAAATGGGATATTTTTTATAGCAAAAAGTCAAATATGTTGTGTTTTTTTTTTTTCAAAATTGTCCTTCTTTTTTTTGTTTATAGCGCAAAAAATAAAAACTGCAGAGGTGATCAAATACCACCAAAAGAAAGCTCTATTTGTGGGGATAAAAAGGACATCAATTTTGTTTGGGAGCCACGTCACACGACCGCGCAATTGTCAGTTAAATCGACGCAGTGCCGGAAGCTGAAATTTCGCCTTGGGCAGGAAGGGGGTGTATGTGCCCAGTAAATGGTTAAAGCCCAAACTTGTTTTATACCTGAAAAAAGTAAATACTTCAGTCAAATTTGAATTCCTGTCTGTGACTCCAGTGAGAAGATTTCACTTAATTTACTGTAGCTTTTACAGACTATGATAGCCATACAAATAACGAGGGATGCAGTCATTATTTGGGCAGGAAGACACAGATAATAATAATGCACCCCAATCCAACCCCTCCCCATTTTACTAATAAGGTGTTTTATTGCAATCCCCAGTAAAGAGGGGTGTCATTATTTCCTGTCGTAATAGGAAGAGAGGAGGAATCTCCCTAATGTAAACACAGACCACAAAAAAGAAAAAAAAATCTGAAAGCTTCTATGCCTTCCATACCCTGCTGGAGTTAGGCTTAAAAGAAGAGTTCCGCCAAATTTCTTTTTTTAAAGCCAGCAGCTACAAATACTGCAGCTCCTGACTTTTAATATATGGACACTTACCTGTCGTGGCCTCCCGCGATGTCGGCACCCAAAGCCAATCTGTCCCTCGGCTCTCAGGTGCTGCCACACCTTCGGTAAGGGAATCAGGAAGTGATCCCACTGGTCTCTGCTGTCTTCTGGGACCTGTGTATGTCCCAGAAGACAGCGGGGGGGGGGGTGGAGAAGGCACCGGACGCTGCGGCCACCTATGCCCGGAAGTGGGAGCAAATAGCTGTATTACACAGGTATCTGCTCCCTCCTCCCCCCTAAAAGGTGCCAAATGTGACACCGGAGGTGGGAGGGTTATGAAAAGCAAACTTTAAACCTTGAAATGCATATAGGGATCACAGCCTACCTACACAGGGTAGTGTTGCAGTCTCTCACATACAGAAATAATTCTGTATCAAAGTACCCAGTATTAAGACGTTTCTGCCACCGATCATATTCATGTACATTTCACTGTTTTATCTTTTTAAAAATGCAGTATGTACAGAAAAATACCAGTTGATCTGTCAAAAAGCCAATGTGCTCCCAAGCTCCTGTTTTTGCTGAACTGATGGAAACGGCTGCACACCAAAGAATTAATCCAACTTGCTTTTTTCCAAAACATGACACTTGACAGCCACAAGGACAAGGTTACAGGACCCTGGAGGTGACGCGTTTCACATTGAACACAGTGCTTCTTCGAACCATTCTGTTTTTGCTGACAACCTCGTGCTACTGCTGCTCTGAAATCTTAAGAAGTGTTGTCAGCCCTGCCTAATTCTCTTCTCATGGACCACTGAACACTTCCACCTTCTTTAATCTTCATAACCTATGGGTTGTTCTGTAGTCCACAGGAAAGAACTGAGCAAAGCTAACAATAGTGCTTTGGAATTTAGCGAACACTGGAATTCTGGAAGGAATTCTGTACTTGCAGGATTTTTAAGAAATAAAACATGGTAAAATATGCATTCATTGGAGAAATACACAAAATTATTTTATTTATTAAATTAATGGCAGATGTGAAATGTGAAACAAATTGAGATGAGATTCCAAATATGTGAAAAGCATAGAACCCCTCTCAGGATACCGGAGGTTACAAAATGGTGTGGAGATCTTGACATGATGGGTAGGGAACACTCTGCCAAAATGTGGGTTATAAGCTTGCATGAGTATTGCTGCCATGATGACAATGTAGACTTATGCCGCGTACACACGATCATTTTTCAGCATGAAAAAAAACAATGGGCCAGATTCACAGAGCGATTACGCCGGCGTTACAGGAGATGCGCGGCGTAAGTCTAAATTTGCGCATGCGTTTCGATGCGCCGCATCCCCAAAACGAGATACGCAAGAAATCTACTTTTTTTTGACCAGAGTAATTTCGATAGACAGGCGCATCCGTCCGTGCAAAACTGCGCTAGACACACCATTGATTTGCTATTCAAATATGCTAATGAGGGAGTTACGGGGATCCACAAAAGAACGTTGTTGCAGCGCAGGCTACGCTCTGTGCGCAACAGCTGCGCGGCCTGTCTAAAATTAGACCATATAAAAGGTGGTACAAAATTAGACAATCCGTCTACATGTCAGAGAAAGCAACACTGTTAGTGAGGAGCTGAGCAGTCACACTTGTTGCACAACAATCTGTATGCCAACATGCCAGGGACATCCTTGCTCATAGCTATACTACTGACTTTAGAGGAGCAAAGAAGGAGGAGGGCACGGAGGAGGACACGGAGGAGGGCACATGAGAGTATATACCGCACCCGCATAGACCTCTTTGGCATGAGTGATTCTGAGGTGTATCGCATCTTCAGATTCACCCCTCATGCCATCCTGGAATTAACCACAACCTTGCAGGAGGACATCACCTGCCCAACACACCGCTCACATGCAGTGCAGCCACTGGTCAAGGTCATGGCAACACTCCATTTCCTTGCCAGTGGCTCTTTTCAAAGAACAAGTGGAGTGGTGGCTGGGATGTCACAATCCTCCATGAGCAGATGTGTGCACCAGGTTATCCCTGCAATTCTCAGATGCATGGCCAACCAAATCATCAAACCCACCACTAAGGACCTTCGGCTGAAGGCAATGACAGATTTCTACAGAATTTCCAGATTCCCACGCACCGTGGGGGCCATTGATTGCACACATGTGGCACTCCAGCCCCCCCATGAGACAGAGCACATATACCGCAATCGAAAGCATTGGCATTCCATCAACGTACAGGTGATAGTCGATGCCCAAGGCCTCATATGGCACGTCCGTGCCAAACACTCCGGATCCAGCCATGACAGCTACATCTACAATCAGAGCCCCATCCGAATGGAATTCGAACAGAACGTGTATGGGGACACCTGGCTGATTGGTGAGTGACATGGGTGGCAGGCATGACTGTCCCCCCCCATGATGCACACATCACAAGGGGCACATGCATGACTAACATCCTCCTGTCTTTTCCCTTACAGGTGACTCTGCATATGCACTGAGACCCCATCTCATGACTCCTATCCGGAACCCCCAAACACCAGGAGAGGAAAGATACAATGAAGCCCACGCCCAAACACATGCAGTGGTGGAGCGCACCTTTGGCCTCCTGAAGTCACGTTTCCGATGCCTGGATAAGTCTGGGGGTACCCTGTTGTATTCCCCAAACTTTGTGTGCCAGATCATCGGTGCATGTTGCCTGCTGCACAACTTCGCAGTGAGAAAGGGCCTGCAGATTGACATACGTGATGACCTGACCCCCGAACCAGACAATCCCCCCCTAACCGAGGATACCCCGTCTTCTGAGGGAAGAGCAGCCAGGAGACAGCTCACATTAGGCATCTTTGCACGTTAAACACACACATTAATCATGGCACAATGAGAATGCATGCATGCACACCACTGTGGTCCCTAGCACAGACACATCACATCCTCATCAAATTGGATTAGCACAAGCCCACCATGCTGGACTTGTGAGCAGCAACGCCACGCCAAGGCTCCAATTATGTCACTGTACATTCATACAGCATTCACACGGACCTGGGGATCACTTCTCCCTGGTCCTGGGGAACCCTTCTCCACCAAAACTGAGGGTGACACCCCTTTTCCGGCAGGAATATCACCCCCACATTCCAAAAACATTCACAACACAAAAAAAAAAAATTGTCCAGCAAAAAAAAACAATTCCAGCAAAAAAAAGGCAAAAAAAAAAAAAAAAAACCTTAAAAAAATAAAAGGGGGGGGAAACAAATTAATGCCGCTGGCGTGAGCCATGCCTGGGGCGCCCACGGCCCCGGCTCCTCAGGGCAGACTTATGGGGAGGGGGGGTAATCTGGGGAAGGAGGAGCAGCCCCTGGTCTCTGCCCACCTGGCGGCCTGCCCTCCAAGGCCACGGCAATTCTGTTCAGGCCAGCACTTAGTGTTGCCGTGTTGGCCTGGATAGCCTGGGTGAGGGCCCTCACATCCTGCCCAACGTCTGCTGTTGTAGTCTGCAGTACGTTTAGGCAGTTCGTAAGAGCCTGGGAGTGGCAGTCCAGGTCCCCAAGCGTATCCTTTATGGAGGACAGGCTCTCCTCCATCCGCACCAAAGTCTGGCTGACCTGTCCCAGATGGTGAGTCTGAAGGGCCTGGTCCCTTCTCAGATTGGTGGGCAGAACCTCGGCCACCCCCCTGCTCCTCAAACTCCTCCTCCTCAACCTCCTCCTCTTCAACCTCCTTTGAGGACTCCGGCCTTGTCGGGGGGTCCTCATCAGGCTGCTGTCCTGGGGATGGTGCGGTCAGCCCAGATGGCCCAGCACCCTCCTGCACATCTGTGGATGGCACAAAACATTCACCGGTTGGAGGATCCACACACTTGCCACATATTCCCCCCCCCCCCCACATGCTACACACCTGATAGGGCAAAAAAACCTTACCTGTCATCACGGCTTCATGACTGGAGTCATAGCCAGGCAGGCCCTCCACCTGTTGTCTATGAAAGGTCTGGGCCTTTGTCAGCCTAACAGGGCATGGTGGGGCCCCTCCTGTGCCCCTGGCATGGGCTGCCATTTTGGCCAGCTTCTTTTGGACCAAACGCCAGAGATCATTGATTTTCTTTTCGATCCCCTCGCGTGTCCGGGTCTATCCCCCCCCCCCCCCCCGCTGAATTCACCTGGTCAGTAATGTGCAGCAAAATCTCCCTCCTCCTGGCCAGGGTGGTGTTGGGTGGTGGTAGTGCTCTTCCTCTCAGTCATACTCATACAACAACTCTCTCCCAAACAATCAACAAAAATCACTCACAAAAACAAGCAGGAAAAATCAAGCAACAAAACAAACAAAACAAAATCTATCAACCAAAAAGTCTCACAAGCAGTCACCAAAAAACACTTTCAAATATCTTCTACAAAACACTAGATCAAACAGTCAACAAATATAACAAAGACAAGTCACAATGCAATAAACAACAGAACAAAAGCACTTTGCTGTATAGGGAGGGATACAAAGGGATGTACTTTTGCAAAGGAAGTGCGTTTGTGTCTGTCTATTTATGCTGTCTGCGTAGTTCACAAAGTTGCCCGGGTCCACTTCCAATTTCACTGATTGCGCCGTTCCCGAGTTGTGAGCATGCGCACAGAGGTGCTGACCATGGTCTACTTCATGCCCGCATGCGCGAGCCGGCCGGCCCTTCATTTTCATGGGGTCACGGCTCATTTCAATGTAACACGCCCATGTCCTTCCCAATTTGAATTACTCCGCCTTACGCCTCTGAAATTACGTTGCACCGGCGCTAATTTCTGCGCAAATCAAACGAGAATACGGTGATTGTGCCGCTACATTGCGGCAGTCTAACGTAAAGGAGGTGCGCTACGCCAGTCAAAAAATGCGCCGATGTACGTGAATCTGGCCCATAGTTTTTCAGCATGTCCAAAAAACAACGTTTTTCCAACTTCATCATTAAAAACGATGTTGCCCACACACCATCGTTTTAAAAAAATGATCTAGCAAAGCGCGGTTACGTACAACACGTACGACGGAACTATAAAGGGGAAGTTCCATTCGGATGACGCCACCCTTGGGGCTGCTTTAGCTGATTACGTGTTAGTAAAAGACGATTCACGCTTTTCAGTCTGTTACATCGTGATGAATGTGCTTACTCCATTATGAATGGTAGTTTTACCAGAACGAGCGCTCCCGTCTCATAACTTGTTTCTGAGCATGCGCAGGTTTTTTACGTCCTTTTAGCACACACAAGATCATTTTTTACAACCCGAAAAACGACATTGTTTAAAACGACGTTAAAAAATGCAGCATGGTCAAATTTTTTTTTTTCAATTACTTTTTTTAAAAACAACGTTTTTTTAATGCCGAAAAATTATTGTGTGTACGCGGCATTTATGTTCCTTAGCAGTTTTCCCAACAGGAAAACTGCGGTTTAAAAAATTAGAACATGTTCTCTATTTTTCCTGCCGCGAATCGCAGTGTTTTTTCCCCTGCAGTTTTCCTATAGGAAATACTGCGAGGGAGCATACACACGGCCGGTTTTCCCTACCAAAATTTTCCTGGCAGTTTTCCTGTTTGGAAAACCGGCCGTGTGTACAGGGAAAAAGGGACCGAGGACGGTTCCCGGTTTTCCTCTCGGTTTTCCCGGCGGTATTTTGACAGGAAAACCGATCGTGTGTACTAGGCATTACTTTCCTTCTTAAAACAAATTACGGGCCGGATTCACATACATTGGCGCATATATATGCCGCCGTAGCGTATCGCAAAGAGGCAAGCATGGAATTCACAAAGCAAATGCTCCCAACTCTGCTCCGGCGTAGCGTATATTCGTAGGCGTAAGCCAGCGTAAGTGGAAGTAGGTGGAAGTGGGCGTGATCCATGCTAATAAAGCGTGACCCCATGCAAATGATGTGCCGGGCGCCAAACAAGTACTTAAAATGAACTGCGAATGCCTCGGGACATGGACGTATGCCCATGCACATGCGCACAACCACGTCGGAACAACTGCCTAAGATACGCCAGATCACTGTGTACGCCATGAACGTAACCTACACCCAGCCAGACCCACGTCGGCCCATATTCACAGACGTCCAACGTAAAATACGTAGGCTTGTGTTCCCTGGTCCATACCTTTGCATGGGTTGCGCCTCATCTATGGGGAATAACTTAAAGCGAGGGTAAAACTTACGCAAACTGCTTAAATCATCCGCCGGGCACAAGTACGTTCGTGAATCGGCGTATATCCCTCATTTGCATATTTGAATAGAAAATCAATGGGAAAGCCACATGCGTCCAGCGTAGTCAAGTTACGTCGGTCGGATGAAGTCAGTTTTTAGGAGTATCTAAGTTTGTGGGTTCGGTGCACAGATACGACGGTGCATATTTGTATTTACGCGGCGTATCTGGAGATACGTCGGCGTGAGTGCTTTGTGAATCCGGGCCTACCAGTTTTTCCTATGGACCTATTGTGCTCTACATTTTCTCTGTTAACTCAATTTCGCACTCATATGGAAGCAGTCCTCGATGAGTTTTTCATGATATTTTATGACCTTTACCTACATTATTTTAGAGGTCGGACAGTCACAAGAAGCTGTTGGTAATATGGTTGTCTGTATTCATTTTACTTGAGATAATGAGAATATTATTTATTATCGCCATTTTGTTTTTTCATAGCAGTGTGCTATATCTATTCAAGTCCCATGAAAAAGAGATTTGACCTCTGTCATAAATAATGAAGGATGATAAACCAGATGCAAAATTCCTTGTTTTCATTGAGATCACTGGACTATTTAACAGACCTCCACCATAAACAGAAAATTCAAGTGTATTCTAAGCAAGTACAGTATATATTTTGAGTTATCATCGCAATGTTTATCATAAGTATTTTTTGATTGACATTTTTCTGCGTGTTTGCTAAATTTTTTCGTTCTTGTGTTAAATATACAGAATTTTAAGGTTAGGCACTAGAGTAGGCATGAAAAACTGCAGTTTTCTGCACGTGGCTCTCTTGGTTCTTCTTTGCTCAATTTTTTTAAATTGATACTAAACAAAATCCTTATCAACTACTTAATGGCCCTGTAATCTATTTTTCATGAAATTGTCTCTTACTGTGACTTTCTGTCTTCTTGTAAAATCCTCTGTGAGCTCTTGATCCTTTTCCTCTTCCATTTGTTTGGAACCAGCTGCGCTCATTAGTTATGCACACTACAAATCCCATAGTTCTTAGTCCATCTCAAGCGCAAACAAAAAAGGGTGGCTATGTTCCTACATACAGTGGAACGATGAAGAATAAAAGTAGCCATCATCTAACACAATTGTGGTTAACTTAATAATTATAGAGGGCTTTAAGTATAGCCTTAAAACTTCTAGAGGGCTGCACAATAGCAGTGCATTTTTGTGCATTGAGCTGCATTGGGTCAACTTAGGCAGCTCAGTGAGGATAATATAACACACAACATGTGTCAGTGAGTGCAATAATAACCTCCAACATTGGTGTCAGAGGACACAATGATAACCCCCAGCATTGGTGTCAGTGGACACAACAATAACATTGGAGCCAGTGAGTGCAATAATAGCTCCCAGCATGGGTGGCAGAACTATTACCCCCCCCCCCCCCATTGGTGGTCACTGCATTGGTGGTCAGTAGCAGTGAAAAATTGACTCCCCACCCCCTGCATCTGTGGTCATGGCAGTGTAAGTTAACCCCCCATCTCATTGGTTGTCATAATGGCGCACACTGACAGAAGATAAAATAATTTTCCATAAAAAGTCCTTTGAGCTAATAGCTCTAAAATGAGAAAACAGTCTCTGGATCTGGGCAGCCTTGTGTGGGAATCTGAAGCCGAACTCCAATGCATGGAACAGAAACAGAAACAAAAAACAGGCGGCACTTAGAAAGACTGTAAACTTTAATCACTTAAGGACCGCCTAACACCGATTAACGTCGGCAGAATGGCACGGCTGGGCACAATCACGTACCGGTACGTGATTGGTTAATGCCCAGCCGCGGGACCCGCGGACCCGATCGCTGCCGGAGTCCCGCGATCAGTCCCCGGACCTGAAGAACGGGGAGAGCTGTGTGTAAACACAGCTTCCCCGTTCTTCACTGTGGCGGCGTCATCGATCGTGTGTTCCCTAATATAGGGACACACAATCAATGACGTTACACCTACAGCCACACCCCTCTACAGTTAGAAACACAGACGAGGTCATACATAACCCCATTCAGCGCCCCCTTGTGGTTAACTCCCAAACTGCAATTATCATTTTCACAGTAAACCATGAATTTTTAAGTAATTTTTTGCTGTGAAAATGACAATGGTCCCAAAAATGTGTCAAAATTGTCCAATGTGTCCGCCATAATGTCGCAGTCACAAAAAAAATCGCTGAACGCCGCCATTAGTAGTAAAAAAAATAATAATAATAATGCAATAAAACTATCCCCTATTTTGTAAATGCTATAAATTTTGCGCAAACCAATCGATAAACGCTTATTGCGATTTTTTTTTTACCAAAAAATATGTAGAAGAATAGGTATCAGCCTAAACTGAGGAAAAAAACTTTTTTTTTATATATTTTTGGGGGGATATTTATTATAGCAAAAAGTAAAAATATTGCATTTTTTTCCAAATTGTCACTCTATTTTTGTTTATAGCGCAAAATATAAAAACCGCAGAGGTGATCAAATACCACCAAAAGAAAGCTCTATTTGTGGGAAAAAAAGGACGCCAATTATGTTTGGGAGCCACGTCGCACGACCGCGCAATTGTCAGTTAAAGCGACGCAGTGCTGAATCCCAAAAAGGGGCCTGGTCCTTTACCTGCATTTTGGTCCGGGTCTTAAGAGGTTAATGTAAAAATAGCATCAAAGGACTCACATTGAGATAACTGTGTACAGGCATGTAGAGGGGGTCCAGATGACAGCCTATCCTCAGCCGAGAGTTTGAGAGGGTCTTTTTATTGTTTTTTTTTTGGATTGTAGTTTTTTTGGCCTGTACTTGATGTTTTTTGGAACGCTGTATGGGAGTAATATTCGAATAATGTTTAGTCATTGGGACTATAGACATTGATGGTGGAGGATAGGGGGGATAGGAGACATTGGAAGAGTGGCCACTAAGCTGTTGTGGTGCTACAGGGGGGTTTGATGACTGTGTAGATGTAGGATGAACTGGATGTTTGTCTATCCAACTGAAAACTTTATTATTCGTATAATCTTTAATATCACGTCTAAATTTACCTAATTTACTGTATATAAGGTCACCCTCTAGTTTTTTAGTATTCTTTTTAAGATTATCCAACCAAGACAAGGGGACCTTAGATCCAGCTTCTATGATTTCTGAACACAGGGCGTGTACCGCCTTCTCAAATTTTGATGCTCTGTGTTTTACCAGAATATGAATCCATTTAGTGGTGCAGAATTCTGCCAAACTGCTCCATTCCCTGGCATCATCAGATTCCAAAAATGAACATTTTTTTTTTTTAGAATTCTCAATCCTCTGGGTGATATTCTATTTTCTAGATATTTAGTTAAACAGTATTTATCCCACCACTGAGACTTGGTGGAATGTATGGGACGTTCTAATTTTTTTAATTTCCCACATAATTTATACCTGGTATTTTTACTGAGAATGATATCAGGCAAAAAAAGAGAACAGTGTAATTTAGAGAAAAGTGTGCCAAGGATATTGTATTTTTGTGACTTTTTTTCAGCAAGAAAATCCATTCTTTGCCTAAAATATATAAGTTACGAAGAATAGAAATAAACAATTCCACATGAGGAATTAATGTCTATTTCCACAAGGTTATAAGTATGATTGAATTTTATAAAAAAGAGAAAAATGCATATGAAACTTAATATACAATACGGGTCAGGTATAACTATACTGTTAAAAAAAATCGTGTTAAATATATACTAGTATGCAAATAAATAGCAGACTAGGTGTAGGTATAAAACCACCTATATACGATGGACCTATGATATACAATATGAATATAAAATACAACAAAAAGAAGAGGGGGAGGCATCCATTAAAGGACAGTATTAATAAAAATGAATTTGTTGCGAGCTATGGAAAAAATTTAATGTATATAGCTGCAGCCAAATAACACAGCTCCTGTCTCTGGATCTGGGCAGCATTGTGTGGGGAGCCGAAGCCGAACTCCAATGCATGAAACAGAAACAAAAAACAGGCGCCACTTAGTAAACTTTAATGTAAAAATAGCATCAAAGCACTCACATTGAGATAACTGTGTACAGGCATGTAGAGAGGGTCCAGATGACAGTCTACCGAAACGCGTTGCATCTTGGTCCTCGGGTGTGACGTCATTCCCCCTCACGCCATTGCGTCCCAGCAAAGACCCATCGTTTGCGCTCCAGCCCTAGGTCTGGTAGCCGCAGAGCCTACCCAGAAATCGCACAACGCACTGGCTCCTTCACAAGCAGCACCAGCGCAGCGAACAGGTCCTACAGCGACAAGGGACCACACATCTCGGCTGAGGATAGACTGTCATCTGGACCCTCTCTACATGCCTGTACACAGTTATCTCAATGTGAGTGCTTTGATGCTATTTTTACATTAAAGTTTACAGTCTTTCTAAGTGGCACCTGTTTTTGTTTCTGTTTCTGTTCATTGGTTGTCATGGCAGTAAAAGTTTACCCCCCATCCATTGTCAGTGCAGTTACAATTACTCCCCGGCCTTCCCATTGGTGGTCACTTACCTGATCAGTGATCACATGCTCCCGCATTACCCCCTTTTTACTCTGGAACTTTACTGTGGGTGGAGATATTTCTGCCTCACAGTACAAGCTTTCCTTCAATGCCAGGTGCTGGAACACAAAGAAGCCTGGTCTGGAAACCTTCTAACACTCTGTTAACTAACTAGTGCTGAAAAGATTGCAGGCCATGTGTTGGGCACTGGATCTCCAACAGGAAGTCAGATCAGCAGAAGCAGCAAAAAATAATAATATATATATTATTATATGGAGATTTGGGGGAAGCTGAGAGCAATAGAAGGTAATTTTTTTAATTAAAAGTGTTCTACCTTAATGGATTTCCTGCATTAAAAGTAAAGTATGGGATTTTTTCCTCCCCCCATAATCATACTTACCTAGGTGGATGCTGCATCTGTCCCACGCCGCCTCTACACTGAGAACCGAGCGATCGAGCATCGCTCAGTCAGCGGCTCTCCGCTCTGTCCCTCCCTCCCACGCTCTCTGGAGCGCTGAGCTGTGGAGGGGCGGGTAGTGGCAGTTTCAGTCTCTCAGTGGCTCGCTGAGAGGCTGAGACAGGCGTCAGTCCAGGCACTTGGTGGATCCAGACTTCATTGTCATGACGACACAGTGCCTGGACTGATTCCAGTGACGTCAGCAAAGAGCGGACTTCAGACCGTTTTCTGCTGACCCATAGGAGAAGCCCAGACAAACAAGCTCAGGCTGGACTTCTCCTTTAAGGTAAAAAAACATTTTTCAGCTTGCTGTCCTCAATTGATCCAGCACTGTGCACTGCTGCATCTCTTCGTTCCCCTTTCTTTTCCCCTCTTCACACAGGGGCTCAAATGCTGTTATGAGGAAGCAGGGAGCCAAGCCCAGCTGTGTGTGTCTATGGAGCCAAGCTGTGTAACCCTTAGCAAGCTGCTTCCTATGGGGGGTTACACGAAGAAGAGGAGGAGCCAAGACTGGCGGGAAACCACAGAAGAGGAGGTTCGGGGTTACTCTGTGCCATGGCATTGTACAGAGCAGGTGAGTATAACATGTTTATTATTTTAATTAAACATTTTTTACTTTTATTAGCACAAAGGACACATACTTGAATTTTCTTTTTTTTAAGCCACAGTTTGGAGTCATTAAGGAACATGTGCCCAGCTGTTCTCCAGTTAATAATTCACACTGCCTTAAAGCGGAGTTCTAGTCATTTTGGTGTTTAAAAAGTCAGCAGCTACCGAAAACTGTAGCTGCTGACTTTTAATAAACACACACTCACCTGTCCCAGGATCCAGCGATGTGGCTGCCCGAGCAATCGACTCTCCCTGGTACTGGCATTACAACCATGGGCACCCGGTTGAAAGAGCTTGCGGCTACTCGCGCTGCACCTCCGGAATGATTGGGCAATCTTCTGGGATCTGTGACGTGTACACAGTAACCCCTGTGCCAGGATGACTGTTACACAACATAACTGAACCAGAACTTGCGGCAGACTTGCAGAATGTTTGCAAAGAAAGTAGATCTAGAGTCCTGTAGTGCAGACTTGCTAAAACTGTGCAACAAACTTGTGATGCACGGCAAGTCTAGCAATACCTTAGCAAGTCAGTTTCAAACTTGCAGCACAATTTATTGCTATCTGGGATACTATTGACCACTATTCCACTCCCATCAGAGTAAAAAATCACATCTTATCTGATCCCTTCTGTATTGTGAATGTACTGTCTTCCCTGATGTAAAGCGCTGCGCAAACTGTTGGCGCTATATAAATCCTGTATAATAATAATAATGTTATGTAATGCATGAGAGCTTAATTTCTGAGATATAAGCCTGGACAGCCATCGCTTTACCATTTACTTGCACACATAACACATAAAAATGAATATGCCATGTGGTGATCAGGGAAAAATTTCTTCATCAGAGATTTCAACTGCTTTCCTGACTCCCATATCTAAAATTTGCAATGACACTATGATAGTGACAGGTATGAGCAGATTCAATGTTGCCAGAGGTGCTATCTTTAATATTCTAGTCTTTGATGGTTTTGTCTTTTAATATTTTGCAGCTACTATTGATTGGCACCTCCTATCAAATAAACTGTATCTCATAGTGCTTCTGGGCTCCCTGTAGGCCAGGATCTGTGTGTAGAAATGACTGGCTGCTTAGACAATCATTAATACTGTCATGCACAATTATTGTCCAGCTGCCACAGAAAAGTGCCACTTAAAACTTTTTTTACTGGAGCCAACTGGGCGCTGTCAGGAGAGTGTGAGGCCGCGTACACACGATCAAACATATCTGCTGAAACTGGTCCGCAGACCAGTTCCAGCGGACATATCCGATCGTGTGTACGGGCTAGCAGACAGGTTTCCAGCAGACAAAAGTTTTAAAGCATGCTTTAAAACTTGTCTGCTGGAAAGCTGTCTGTCGGACATGTCCGCTGGTCAGTACGCCTAACCAGCGGACCGGTACGCCTAACCAGCGGACCGAAATCTCCCACAGGATGGATTCGACGCATGTGTGGAAGCATTTTACTTCCTGGTTTGTTGACGTGGCGGCGTCAACGTAACCGCCACGTCACCGTGCTGTCTTCCGCTGGGATTTTGGTTTGATCGTGTGTACACACATCAGACCAAAATCTCCCAGGAGACATGTCAGATGAAAACGGTCCGTCGGACCGTTTTCATCGGATATGTCTCCTCGTGTGTACGCGGCCTAAGTGGGTGATTTATTTTCAGTAGGCTAATGTGAAGACTTGATTAGGAATTAAGTTTGGACTTGCTTTAACATAGAGTTAAATCATACACACATTTTGGGGTCCCACAGGAGCTCTTGCTATAATTGGGAGTGGTGGAGCGTGACAGTGCCTTCTTAGGGGGCAAAGCTGGGTCCTGGTATGGCACAGGAGCAGTACTGAGAAGAAGAGGCAGTGAAAGATCAGATAAAAGGGGAACAGCTGGGATCTATCCATACTGTGCACTCTCACAGACACGCAAGCACTGGGGATCCTCTGTAAAGGAAGGCAAAGAGGAGCTAGCCATTGTAGGATGGAGGTAAGGGAACTATTACTCCACTTTCTAAATTTGGGGTTTATTTTCTCTCACTGACCAGCAGTAAGGGGCACAATATTACTGACCAATGTACTCTTTCTGCACAGTGCTTATCTTACATACTCCTAACCCCTGCACTGTATATACCAGCCTTTTTCAACCAGGGTGCCCAGGCACCCTGTAGTGGTTTTGAGGTTTCTTCAATGGTGCCTTGGCCAAATGCCTTAAAATTGCCCAAAAATTCAATACAAATCATCATGTGGATCTCTTCCTATTATTCTGTAACACAGTTTGCCCAGCTAACTGCTTGTCATAACTCCATTAATCCTCCCCTATGGGTAGCCATAGAGGCAATGGAAATATTTCCAATATCATTCTCAAATTTGTTATAGATTACTCAAAAATATCGAAAACATATTACTAATTCAATTATTAACCGCTTGCTGACTGCCCGCCGTCATATTACTGCGGGACGGCGGCACTCCTGGGCGAGAGCCCGTAGCTTTACGTCCACGTTAAAGCGGCCGCTAGGGGGCGCGTGCGCGTCCCCGCTCGCCCCCGAGTCCCGCGCGCTTGCCCGGCGGGTGCGATCGCCGCCGGGCACACGCGATCGATCGTTACAGAGCGAGGAACGGGAGCTAAGTGTGTAAACACACAGCTCCCGGTCCTGTCAGCGGGGGAAACGCTGGTCTTCTGTTCATACAATGTATGAACAGAAGATCAGTGATTTCCCCTAGTAAGGCCACCCCCCCATACAGTTAGAACACACCCAGGAACACAATTAACCCCTTCCCCGCCCCCTAGTGTTAACCCCATTCACTGCCAATGGCATTTTTATAGTAATACAATGCTTTTCTATAGCACTGATCGGTAAAAAAATGCCAATGGTCCCAAAAATGTGTCAAAAGTGTCCGAAGTGTCCGCCATAATGTCGCAGTACTGAAAAAAAATGCTGATCGCCGCCATTACTAGTCAAAAAAAAAAATATTAATAAAAATGCCATAAAACTACCTCCTATTTTGTAAACGCTATAACTTTTGCGCAAACCAATCAATAAACGCTTATTGCAATTTTTTTTTAACAAAAAATATGTAGAAGAATACGTATCGGCCTAAACTGAGGAAAAAATACGTTTTTTTATAGATTTTTGGGGATATTTATTATAGCGAAAAGTAAAAAATATTGCATTTTTTTCAAAATTGTCGCTCTATTTTTATTTATAGCGCAAAAAATAACTGACAATTGCGCGGTCGTGCGACATGGCTCCCAAACAAAATTGGCGTCCTTTTTTCCCCACAAATAGAGCTTTCTTTTGGTTGTATTTGGTCACCTCTGCGGTTTTTATTTTTTGTGCTATAAACAAAAATAGAGCGACAATTTAAAAAAAATTCAATATTTTTTACTTTTTGCTATAATAAATATCCCCCAAAAATATATAAAAAAACATTTTTTTTCCTCAGTTTAGGCCGATACGTGTTCTTCTACATATTTTTGGTAAAAAAATCGCAATAAGCGTTTATCGGTTGGTTTTTGCAAAATTTATAGCGTTTACAAAATAAGGGATAGTTTTATTGCATTTTTATAAAAAAAAATTTTTTTTTACTACTAATAGCGGCGATCAGCGATTTTTTTCGTGACTGCGACATTATGGCGGACACTTCGGACAATTCTGACACATTTTTGGGACAATTGTCATTTTCACAGCAAAAAATGCATTTAAATTGCATTGTTTACTGTGGAAATGACAGTTGCAGTTTGGGAGTTAACCACAGGGGGTGCTGTGACTTTTAATGTTCCCTGTGTGTGTGTTTACAACTGTAGGGGTGTGTGGCTGTAGGTGTGACGTCATCGATCGCGTCCCCCTATTACAGGGATGACGCGATCGATGCTGCGGCCACAGAGAAGCACGGGGAAGCCGTGTTTACACACGGCTCTCCCCGTTCTTCAGCTCCAGGGACGGATCGCCGCACTGCAGCGGCGATCGGGTCCGCGAATCCCGCTGGCCCAGTCCTGGAGCTTCGGACCGGGTCACGGGAGAGCGCCGCGGGCGCGCGCCCGTGACCCACGGCTGGGTACTAAAATCAACGTATATATAAGTTGATGTGCCCAGCCGTGCCATCCTGCCGACGTAAATGTGCAGTAGGCGGTCCTTAAGTGGTTAAATAAAATTTGACCTGATATACAAGCAATGTCTTATATACAAGTAGCATCATGTCACAACTGAGTATAAAAGAGAAGAGAGGCGAATCTAAGTGTAGCAACATGGTTACATTTAATGAAGGTGCAACATATTGCTACACTTAGAGGCGCCTCTCTTCTCTTTTATACTCGGGAGCTCCTGCTTGATTTTGCTTCTAATCCCCTTGTAGGGGCTTCCATTTGTCGATGGAAATGTTATAGTTACACAACCTATCACATTGCTATGATCTTTTTATATGGACTATAAACGGAAGGACTTATGAATAAATGGTTGTGGAAGGAATCATTTGAGTTTCCGTTATTTCTTATGGGGAAATTTGCTTTGATATACAAGTGCTTTGGATTACAAGCATGTTTCTGGAACAAATTATGTTCGCAATCCAAGATTTTACTGTATGTATCTTTATTGGGCAGACAACTGCTTTGTCCCCACAAATATGTGACTAAATGGGAAAATTATTTGGGAGAGCCGTTGAGAGAGAGGACAGGACCCAGATCTGAAAAACCACAGCTCGCTGTTCTATTAATACCGCAGCTATTGAATCTAACTATAAATTACTTATGCATTGGTACATGGTTCCTTAGAGTTTGGCTAAATTTACCCCTTCAATGTGGTCCTACATTTGGTTAGAAGGAATGCCCCAAAATTAAACCTTTTTGGATGGAAGTATTTCAAATAACTTCCACTTTGTTAGGCAACAAGTACATAAATCACCAAAGTTGGCTCTTTTAAACCTTAAACCTCCCATTTGAACAAATAACTAATTCTGTTTTCTGTTTTATATATTGTTATACATTTCCAAAAAAGAAACAATGATTACAAAACATATATGCATATCTAAACTTCAACATCTTTGCTTTTTTGTTTCTTCTTTGTTTCATTGCTTCTTAGTATATATAATAGATTTTTCCTATATTCCCCTCCAAAAAAAAAAAAAAATACATACCCCCCCCCCCCCGCCCTCGCTTAAGACCTCTTTCCTTCTCTGCCCCCCTCTTCTTCTTCACTCATTCAAATCCTGTTATATGATCATATCTTTTTCTTTCACTCTGTCCTCCCCTATTTCCCTTGGTTCCCTAAGGCCTCCATTATGAACATATAATCCAGTGATTTTTTAAACTTCAGCCACTTCTACCATATGGTGATGCATCTATGAAGTCCTCAAGTTTGTATATTGTTTCTTCTATTGATCTCAACCAGTCTACCTGTATTACCCACTCCTTCATAGTAGGGACTTCTGGCTTTCTCCATAGTCTTGGGATAAAGCTTTTGGCTGCATTTAGGAGGTATGGGACTTGGATATTCCTATACTGAGCGGCTGTTTTATTCTATATCATGAAAAAGACATTTCCGATTTCGGGACTTACAATAAATCACTAAAAATCCAGAGCCCTAGATATATCCCTCTCCAAAGTAGAATCAGACTCGGCCAAAAATGCACTCCCACTTATATGGACTGGGAGGTCAATCCCCTATCTAGGGGTTCACCTAACAGCCTTATATTCAGATCTGCATTTACCAAAACTCAAAGAAGGTCTTAGATTTCCAAATGTTGCTATCTATTATAGAGCTGCACACATTGCTAGCCTCTCTAAATATCATGCTACACATGAAATACCCCTATGGGTAATAATAGAAGCGGCAGAATGTGACCCACTTTCTATTTCCAATCTGTTATGGCTCCTCCCCAAGGAACGCAAAACGCTACGTAACCTCATCACTAAATATTTTTTATCTTCATGGGACAAACTTAGATTTAAGCACCAGCTACAATCTTCTCACAACCCTCTTTTGTCATTTCTCAAAAACCCTGCTTTCTACCCAGCATGGGTCTCACCCAAATAATTTAAGATCTGGAACTCATTGAACATTACGCGGCTTAGTAACCTAACTTCTTCAACATCCTTTCACACATTTCCTACCCTTTATGACACCTATAATTTACCAAATTCTGAACTTTTTAGATACCTCCAAATCATTTTTTTTTACACACCTTTGTTAAACACTGATATCTCTCTATCCCAAATTACGATCTTTGAATCAGCATACCTGAAAGACCCTCATTTAAGAGGTATAATATCTTCTATATATTCCCACATTTCTATTTACCCTGGTTTAGATAAACCACCTTATGCACATAAATTGGAGGAGGACCTGGAAAGAACATTTGATATGGCTGATTGGTCCAAAATCTGGTCTGCAACAAAATCCTCCTCACCAAACATCCTGGCGGTAGAAACCAACTACAAAGTTTTAACTCGTTGGTACCTTGTTCCCTCCAGGTTGGCCAAATTTACGCCAAACCAATCAGCCCATTGCTTCCGGGGCTGTCCTGATCCAGGCACCCACTTACATATTTGGTGGTCTTGCCCGTTAGTACAAATATATTGGGAAAAGGTATTTGAAACTGCTTGCAGAATATTTGGTCTCACTGTGCAACCAGACCCAGCCACATCCCTGCTCAACCTAAAACCGGATCTCATTATACATAAGCAATTCAAACTTCTCACTCAACTTCGTACGGCAGCTAAGCAAACAATAGCAAGGGCATGGAAGATCCCTAACTTGGAGATATCCGAAACCATATGCAGAGTAAATGGCCATGCAGGACATGGCCATGGCCAGCAGGAACCGCAGTTCAGCAGGACCCATAGGCCATGGCCAGAGGCCAGCAGGATGCCACAGGTCAGTGGCCAGCAGGATCCCACAGGCCAGCAGCCAGCAGGACCCCACAGGTCAGCGGTCAGCTACTAGCAGGATCCACAGACCATGGGCACTTGGGCAGCTCCTAGTGTTGCAGGCTATTTTGAGATTACTGGATGGGCACTGGGGCAGGGTAAATGAGGTGAATAGGGGGGGATAGATGGGATGATAATGTGGGGGTCAGCTGGGGGTGTTTAAGTGTCTCTCACTGTGACCTCAGCGATGGGCCGATGGCAGCTGCCAGCTCAGGCTCAGCAGGGCAGGTCCTCCTCTTTGCACGCCGAGCCAGTGAGTCAGACTCAGCCACAAAGGTGTCCAAGAAGATCCAACTGTGGCTGTAGTCAGGGGAATCACTAGGGTTGGTGTTACCTGGTGTGGTAAAACATGGTGTCACCCCCCTGTCTAGGCTGCACAGCACCATGCAGACAGCGCACGGTCATGGGGCGCACCCCAAACCAGCCTCTGTAAATGATAGTATAGGGTACTATAGTGGCAGGTTAGGGTAGTATAGGGTGGTATAGTGACAGGTTGGGGTGGTATAGGGCAGGTTAGGGCGGTATATGGCATGTTGGGGTGGTATAGGGCAGGTTGGGTGGTATAGGGCAAGTTAGGGTGGCATAGGGCAGATTGGGGTGACACAGGGCAGGTTGGGGTGGGACAGGGCAGGTTGGGGTGTTACAGGATAGGTCAGGGTGGTACAGGCCAGGCTGAGATGATACAGGGCAGGCTGGGCTGGCACAGGGTAGGTTGTGGTGGCACAGGGCAGGTTGGGATGGCATAGGGTAGGCTGGGGTGGCACAGGGTAGTTTGGGGCGGTACAGGGCAGGTTCGGGTGGTACAGGGCATCTTAGAACTCGATGCAGTGCAGTGTTGCCAACCGTCTGTTATTTTACGGGGAGCCCGTAAATTTCAGCCTGTTCTTGGGCCGTCCGTAAATGTCCATTACGGGCAACAGTGCCCCTAAAAAAGATGGCTGCTGGCCGACAACCTAACCTAATCGCACAGCTGTGGACTAAAACTCCCAGAAGCAACAGCGGTGGATGTCATGTGATGTCACCAACGTCAGCTAGCCCGACTTCCTCCGAGTAAACCAGGAAGAGAAAAAAAAAACATCGTAAGCAGGCAGCCATTGCTTACCAGGAAATGTATCAATATGGATCAGTCCTGCGGGCCGATTGTAACCGCTCCACGGGCTGTAAATGGCCTGTGGGCCGGTACTTTGAGACCCCTGACCTAGACCATCCCATATCTTAAAAGTGTTCTTAGTGGGTTTGTGCTACTAGATCATTCCCATTATTGCCATGGTATCCATATTATCTTTCCTAAATCTACTTTGCTTTGTGCTTTCTCAATACCCACCCAACTTTTTCCCTCCTTATTGTGTATCCACTCTGCTATCCATGAGATAGTGATTGCCTGATAGTATTTCTAAAAATTGGGTGCTACTAATCCTAGGGCGTTTGTGTGTCCATATATATTTTAATACTATAGATCTTAGTTTCCTAAAGTATTTCTTAGGTAATGTTATTGGGATTATTTGAAATAGGTATATTAATTGGGACAAAATATTAATTTTTAATACATTTATTCTCCTGAGCCACGAGAATGGGCCAAAAAATGTTAAATATCCAGTGAGTGGCAGTTGTGTGGAGGAAAATGCCTTGTTGATGTCAGAGGTCAGAGAAGAATACCATCTCTGAACGCACAACACTTTGAACCTTGAAGCAAATGGGCTACAGTAGCAAAGGATCACATGGGGTGCCACTCCTCTCAGCTAAGAACAGGAAACTGAGACTACAGTTCACACACAATCACCAAAATTGGACAATACAAGATTAGAAAAACGTCGCCTGGTCTGATGAGTCTCTATTTCAGATGGTAGGTTCAGAATTTGACGGAAATAACGTGAAAGAATGGATTCATCCTGCCTTGTATCAAAGGTTCAGGCTGGTGGAGGTGGTGGTGGTGTAATGGCGTGGCACACTTTGGGCCCCTTAGTACCAATTGAGTACCATTTAAATGCCATGGCCTACCTGAGTATTGTTGCTGACCATGTCCATCCCTTTAGGTCTACAGTGTATCATCTTCTGTTGACTAGCTCCAGCAGCAGGGGCGTCATTAGGGGTGGGCTGGGGAGTCTGGAGCCCCAAATGGGTCCCCGAAAAGCACAGAGTCTCAGGTATGCGGTATTTAATTACTTAGCCCCGAGCGCTGCCATTTGCCCAGCAGGGACAATTCTGTTTCTGACAGCCGCCGAGCGACAAGCGCCGCAGGGTGTGACTGAGTGTGGCCGAAAGACATAGCGGGTCCCGCCTTCTGGAGCATGCAGCGCCTATGATGGATATCCCACTGGTCCAATGCCGGGATGTGTGACATCTATCATAGGTGCTGCAAGCTCAGAAGGTGAGAATTACAATGCCGCCCGCCGCACCATGCGACATCCCCGCTCCCTGCTCGTTTCGGCGCTCTCCTCCTTGGCTCCTGAGCCTCCTCTGGCGACTGGCTGCATCTCTCTGACAGGCACATTGGGCGCGCCAGCACCGCACACCCCACACCACAGTCGGCTGCTGAGGTAGATCAGTGATTTAACCATATCAACAAATGTTGGGCATCAAAATCTAACACTTCCAGCTTTTCCTAAATCCCTGTTATCCAAAGCCGGTACTAAAGTATGTCTTGTCACTTATGTCTGTGCAATGGTGACCCCCATGCTAATATCTCATACTCTGTCAAGGTGGGGGACTCCCCCACCTTGACAGAATATGATATTAGCATGTGGGTCAGTGATTGTGCATTCAGGTCATGTCTGTGCATGTAGGTCATGTTACTGCATGTAGGTCATGTCTGTGCATGTAGGTCATGTTACTGCATGTAGGTCATGTCTGTGCATGTAGGTCATGTTACTGCATGTAGGTCATGTCTGTGCATGTAGGTCATGTTACTGCATGTAGGTCATGTCTGTGCATGTAGGTCATGTTACTGCATGTAGGTCATGTCTGTGCATGTAGGTCATGTTACTGCATGTAGGTCATGTCTGTGCATGTAGGTCATTTTACTGTATGTAGGTCATGTTACTGCATGTAGGTCATGTCACTGCATGTAGGTCACACGTAGGTCATGTTACTGCATGTAGGTCATGTCTGTTTGTAGGTCATTTTACTGTATGTAGGTCATGTGTCAGAAACAACTACTAAAGACATGCTAGTGTCCTTAAGAGCTTCCTTACATGCTGATCTCATGGAATGTGTAACTGACATACATACACACACTGACTTACACGTCAGTATGTGTATGTACTGACATATATATATATATATATATATATATATATATATATATACACACACACATAGCTCAGTGTATGTAGGTCAGGGTATGTGTGTCAGGTAGGTCGCGCCGGGCCAACGACCCCCCCCCCCAGTGCCGGCTTCGGGGTGAAGCCCCTGGTCTTTTTGCCACCTAGCAACGCCCCTCTCCAGCAGGATAATGCACAATGTCACAAAGCTCAAATCATTTCAAACTGATTTCTTGAACATGACAATGAGGTCACTGTACTCCAATGGCCTCCCCAGTCACCAGATCTCAATCCAATAAAGCACCTTTGGGATGTGGTGGAATGGGAGATACACATCATGAATGTGCAGCCAACAAAGTCTGCAGCAACTGCGCAATGCTATCATGTTAATATGGACCAAGATCTTTAAGAAATGTTTCCAACACCTTGCTGAATCTTTGCCTGAAGAATTAAAGAGGAACTGCAGTCTGCTCACATAATTTGTACAAAAAACATTTTTGTCATTCTGAAGCTTCTTACACAAATAAATCCGGCAAGAGTGACGGTGAAGAGGAGACACCCAGATAGGAAATCCACCACCGCAAGCAAGATGGACTCTCACCTTATTGCTTCGACCCGTGAGGGTCACAAAGCATATCAGCTAAACAATGTCAATCAGATCGGGCCTTCAAGCAGAATCACCATACCATACAGATATCAGCGGACAGCCATCTTTTTTAACACAAGGTTTCCGTGAAGGATCTGTTGGGACCGTCTTTAGCGAATCCTCCGCCGATGGCTGTCCGCTGATATCTGTATGGTATGGTGATTCTGCTTGAAGGCCCGATCTGATTGACATTGTTTAGCTGATATGCTTTGTGACCCTCACAGGTCGAAGCAATAAGTCCATCTTGCTTGCGGTGTTGGATTTCCTATCTGGGTGTCTCCTCTTCACCGTCACTCCTGCCGGATTTATTTGTGTAATTCACTTTTCACATAATGGACTTTATTTGTGGACACGTGGACATTTAATTTCACTGGCACACTTTGTTATTCATATTTATATTGTTTATTGTTTATTTGTATTTAATTTTTTGCGCTGCACTTTTTCACTTTAATTTATGCTTTGGGAATTTTCTATGAATTTATCCTCAATGCTGGCTTGCATAATTTTATTTTTATTTTTTCAATTTATTTTGTTTATATCCCAGCGCTGAATTTTCACGTTTGTATATTCTGAAGCTTCTCTCCAACCACTTTGCATATTATTTTATATATACTGTGAATCTGTACTTGCCAAATATGTTGCAGAAATCTCCCTCTACTGAGTCTCACTGCATTCATTTTAACTGTGGGCAGCTGAAGCTGCTGCCTGTTAACTTCCTGGATTTACACAGACACACACTTCCAGCTCTGCAGCTCTCATTGGCCCTCTTATGACTCATCCGCCCCCCTACCTTCCTGGCAAACTCTCATGAGAGTGATAGAGAGAGCTGTACATGATGTCACAAGCCTAGGCTAATGAGCCGGACAAGAAACAGGAAGTTGGCTATAAAAGGTATTTACTGCCAGAAATAAATGTTTTACTATCCAAAGTTAAAACAACAAGGGCAGAAGATTTACAGTTTTTCTCTATTGGTTTGGCTCATTTCTTGAAACAGAAATGACATTCTCAAAACAACATGGACAAATCTCCAAACCACTTGGCAATTGTTCACAACTGAATGGCATTTCTCATTCATTTCATCAAATTGCAAATGTCTCAGTACATGTCTCAATGTCTCAGTACATTTCTCAAATGATTTAGTACAAGTAACCTACATTTAGCACAATTTCCAATTGAATAGATCATGTTGATCCAAACTGATTGTCATTTCTCAGTCTAAATGGCCGTTCTCTCCAAAACGTGTCAACGTCATTTCATTGTTTAAGTCATCACATGCACAATAGTCTGTTCAATTGTCAAAATTATTCAGGAACACAATACAATGAATACCATATATGAATCTCTTGGAACATTTGATAAAATCATTACAGCAATTGACAGTCAGGTAAAACTAGAACTTGAACGAAGGAGGAGTTGGTCTCAGATGACCAATCAAACAGTATGTTTAGTTACCTGACAGGTACTGTCCATTACTGTATTGTGAATGCTGCCAAACATGTATATATAGAGATTGACCATGCAGTACAATGTCTGAACATGGAGGCACCTGGCCAAGTAGATGAACACAGGCAACTGCCTGCCCGAGGAAGAGGAAGAAGAGGAGGAGGAGTAAGGGTGCGTGATGGTGGAATAGGGGGAAGAAGCTGAGGAGCACGAAGACACCATGCTGTCCCTAATGAAATTTGGGCGACAATTATAGACCATGTCATCAACCATGCCCTCACAATCAATGATGGAATTATATAATGTATAGGACAGGACACTGTGCATAGAGCAAAAAATATGTTTATTTACTCATTTGCGTATTCATTTAGTGTGTGTGTGTGTGTGTGTGTGTGTGATAGGTCTACAGTATTACAGTATCTTACTTCACTGGGATGTTACGTATGATACTAACCATGACAAGAAAAATATTGTAAAAAATAAATTATGGAATAGTATGGAATAGTTTATTTTCTACAATATTTATTATACAGTTTACAGTAGTATTCCAGTATTACAGTAAAAACTGCAGCTTACTGTATGATGCAATTATCATTATAATCCTTATTTTGAAGAATATAACCTACAATACAGTAAGTAAAAGGGTCAAAGAGCTGCAATTACAGTAGTGCCTCCCATGGAAATCTATCTAATAATGTTACTGTAAAATTTCAGTAATTTCATAATTTTTCCCCTCCCCTTTCTGTCAAATACCCCCTGTAGTACCTCTGCATAGGGTACATGTACCCCAGGTTTGGATCCACTGGAATACTGGCTAGTAGTATATTGAACTTGTGCAGAACATAGAACATTCCTATGTAGCTGTCTGTAACTGTATTGTATGGGGATGAGGCTGGCTTCAACCTGGCCAAGGGCCAAAGACGTGGCCGTAATTTTATTGGCCACTGGGCCATGGTGGATGTCCCAGGCCAGCGAGGGGGCAATATAACTATGTGTGCTGCCATTTCTGAGAATAGTGTGGCCACTCACATGCCCAGTCTTGGCCCATACAAAACACAGAAGCTCCTCATCTTCTTGGATCACTTTCATTTGGATTTGATCCCAGAAAATGAGAGAGGTCTCATAGGGCCTCACCTACCACAATATATAATTGTATGGGACAATGTGAATTTCCACCGTGGCTCGCTTATCAGGGCCTGGTTCACTGCTTATCCAAGGATGGATATTGTGTTCCTACCACCTTACTCTCCTTTCCTCAATCCTATTGAGGAGTTTTTCTGCGATTGGAGGTGGAGAGTGTATGAGCATCAGGCTCAAGATCAGAGGTCCCCGTTCCATGCAATAGACGCTGCCTGTGAGAATATTACAGGAGATCAATGTAGGCGATGGTTGCGACATCTCCCTAGTTTCTTCCCTCGTTGCATCGCAAGGGAGGATATACGCTGCAATGTTGATGGGAATCTGTGGCCAGACAGACAGCAGCGTGTGGATGGGCAGGAGGGTGAGGGCAGTACCCAGGAGAGGACAGCGACCAGTGAAGAGATGTTAGGGCTCTTTCACATGGGTGGCCTGTTCAGGTCCGCCTGCCAGTTTTTTAGGCAGACCTGAATGGGCACTCTGTGCTCCTCTATGGAGCTGCGGATGTCAGGGGTGACATGCCCACTGATATCAGACCCGCTCCGATCCGCCAAAGTGTGACGGAGGAATAACCTACTTTTCCATCCGTCTGGCGGACAGACGATCCGTGTTCATCCGATCCCCCCATAGGAGAGAGCGGATAGCTGGCAAGGCAGTCCCTGTACAGTGTGCGAGGACCTCCCTGTCATCCGCCGGCTTAGTGGGGATCAATGGAGCGATCCCCACTGAGCAAGTGGAGGCTCACGGGGCGGATCATTACTGATCCGCCCCGTGTGAAAGGGGCCTTACAGTAGTTGTGAAACTCTAGATTTATTTACAGAATTGTAGGCTAAATTTACAGTAATTGTCCTTGTTTTTTGTTTGTGTGTTTATATTTCCATATATTATGCTGTATACGTTTTCTTTTTAGTCTCATGTATGGAAGTTACTTTGTGTGTGAATGATAATGGTTACAATACTGTAAAGTAATTTTTCCTTGGCAGTATGAGTGCAATGTGTGATGTCAAACCTTGGAGGCTACTTTTACCCTAAAATTGTTTCTTATTTTTCAGTTTTATACACAATTGTATTCAGTTAGCTAGACAAAAACTGTACAGTAACCATTGTCAATGAAGGACGGGGCTAAGTCTGAAAGGTGGACATGAGGGATATTTCAATGGTCCTCTGCCATAGAGATAAAACATCTAAACATTTTGACTTGCAGTGCTTACACAATGCCAAAGGGATGATGCATTTTGGGGGCACTGACTATTTGAATGAAAAATAAATTTAGTTTTGACACATGAGTGAACTGTTTTGGGAAGGATATGAGCTTTTGAAGGTGAACCATGGTGTTGTGCCGAACCATCCAGGTTATTTTGGCAAAAGTACCAAAAGAGCTGAGAATGTCTGTCTGGTCTGTTTCAAGAAATGAGCCAAAGCAATTGAGAAGAATCTTTGCCATTTTGGAGGCACTGACTATGGGAAAGGAATATGGTTTTGAAGCATGAGTGAACAGTTTTGGGAGAGATATGAGCTTTTGTAAGTGAGTTATAGTGTTGTGCTGAACTGTAAGACTGTTTTGCCGAATGATCTTAGAGTTTTGAGAATGTCATTTCGGTTTCAAGAAATGAGCCAAAACAATAGAGAAAAACTGTAATAGATGTAAAGTTGAAAAAATTACTGAAGGTCCACTTTAAGGTAGTTCTGAAGGCAAAAGGGGTCCAACCCGGTGCTAGCAAGGTGTACCTAATACAGTGGCTGGTGTATATATATACATATAGATAGATAGATAGATAGATAGATAGATAGATAGATAGATAGATAGATAGATAGATAGATAGATAGATAGATAGATACAGTGGGGAAAATAAGTATTTGACACCCTGCTATTTTGCAAGTTCTCCCACTTGGAAATCATGGAGGGGTCTGAAATTGTTATCGTAGGTGCATGTCCACTGTGAGAGACATAATCAAAAAAAAAAATTCCAGAAATCACAATGTATGATTTTTTTAACTATTTATTTGTATGATACAGCTGCAAATAAGTATTTGAACACCTGAGAAAATCAATGTTAATATTTGGTACAGTAGCCTTTGTTTGCAATTACAGAGGTCAAACGTTTCTTGTAGTTTTTCACCAGGTTTGCACACACTGGAGGAGGGATTTTGGCCCACTCCTCCACACAGATCTTCTCTAGATCAGTCAGGTTTCTGGGCTGTCGTAGAGAAACACGGAGTTTGAGCTCCTTCCAAAGATTCTCTATTGGGTTTAGGTCTGGAGACTGGCTAGGCCACGCCAGAACCTTGATATGCTTCTTACAGAGCCACTCCTTGGTTATCCTGGCTCTGTGCTTCGGGTCATTGTCATGTTGGAAGACCCAGCCTCGACCCATCTTCAAAGCTCTAACTGAGGGAAGGAGGTTGTTGCCCAAAATCTTGCAATACATGGCCCCGGTCATCCTCTCCTTAATACAGTGCAGTCGCCCTGTCCCATGTGCAGAAAAACACCCCCAAAGCATGATACTACCACCCCCATGCTTCACAGTAGGGATGGTGTTCTTAGGATGGTACTCATTATTCTTCTTCCTCCAAACACGGTTAGTGGAATTATGACCAAAAAGTTCTATTTTGGTCTCATCTGACCACATGACTTTCTCCCATGACTCCTCTGGATCATCCAAATGGTCATTGGCAAACTTAAGACGGGCCTTGGCATGTGCTGGTTTAAGCAGGGGAACCTTCCGTGCCATGCATGATTTCAAACCATGACGTCTTAGTGTATTACCAACAGTAACCTTGGAAACGGTGGTCCCAGCTCTTTTCAGGTCATTGACCAGCTCCTCCCGTGTAGTCCTGGGCTGATTTCTCACCTTTCTTAGGATCATTGAGACCCCACGAGGTGAGATTTTGCATGGAGCCCCAGTCCGAGGGAGATTGAAGGTCATGTTTAGCTTCTTCCATTTTCTAATGATTGCTCCAACAGTGGACCTTTTTTCACCAAGCTGCTTGGCAATTTCCCCGTAGCCCTTTTCAGCCTTGTGGAGGTGTACAATTTTGTCTCTAGTGTCTTTGGACAGCTCTTTGGTCTTGGCCATGTTAGTAGTTGGATTCTTACTGATTGTATGGGGTGGACAGGTGTCTTTATGCAGCTAATGACCTCAAACAGGTGCATCTAATTTAGGATAATAAATGGAGTGGAGGTGGACATTTTAAAGGCAGACTAACAGGTCTTTGAGGGTCAGAATTCTAGCTGATAGACAGGTGTTCAAATACTTCTTTGCAGCTGTATCATACAAATAAATAGTTAAAAATTCATAAATTGTGATTTCTGGAATTTTTTTTTTTTTGATTATGTCTCTCACAGTGGACATGCACCTACGATGACAATTTCAGACCCCTCCATGATTTCCAAGTGGGAGAACTTGCAAAATAGCAGGGTGTTCAAATACTTATTTTCCCCACTGTAGATAGATAGATAGATAGATAGATAGATAGATAGATAGATAGATAGATAGATAGATAGATAGATAGATAGATAGATATGTAACAGGTAGGGGGGCAGGATCATGATTGCTAGGGTTGTCCCGATACCGATACTAGTATTGGTATCGGGACCGATACCGAGTATTTGCGGGAAGAGGCGGGAAGAGGCGGAATGCAATGCTTGAAAGCAGGAAGTAAGGGTCTGGAATAGGATCAGAAGAGGGCTGAAGCTCTCCTGTAGCTGCAGGAGAGGTGCAAGGACCACATGAAATGGCCTGGAGGGCCGGATTCGGCCCGCAGGCCTTGTGTTTAACACCTGTATACTAATGAGTACTAACAAGTCAACCAAACCAGGACAACCCATAAACAGAAGAACCCTTACTGACTTGTATTATGTAGAAATTGGTGACGTTTATGATTGCGATCTACTAGTATGTGCTAACAAGTCATCCAAACCAGGACAATACATTATCATTATTATTATATTATTATACAGGATTATATTATATAGGATTTATATACCGCCAACAGTTTGCACAGTGCTTTAAGAGGAAGTAAACCCTCTGAAAAAAAAAAAAACCTGCAGGACAAAGGCATAATGAGCTAGTATGCATAGCATACTAGCTCATTATGAATTACCGTAAATACTCGAGTATAAGCCGACCCGAGTATAAGCCGAGGACCTAATTTTAACACAAAAAATATATAGGAAAAAATTATTGACTCAAGTATAAGCCTAGGGTGAGAATGCAGCAGTTACTGTAAGCAGAAAAGAGGGTCAACAATGCCCATTTGCACGCCTCACGGTGCCCATTTGCAACCTCACTGTGCCCATTGCAACCTCATTATGCCCATTGCAGTCTCACTGTGCCATACCTCACTGTGCTCATTGCAGTCTCACTGTGCCATACCTCACTGTGCCCATCGCAGTCTCCTGTGCCATACCTCACTGTGCCCATTGCAGTCTCACTGTGCCATACCTCACTGTGCCATACCTCACTGTGCCCATTGCAGTCTCACTGTGCTCGAGTACCTGAATTCTTGGCAGGCGTTCATTTTTTTAAATTTTGAGGCTTCCTCGTGGCGTTGATAGGCATTTCACACTGTGTTCCGCCTATTACGGAGGTCCTCTCATCCTCGGACTCAGTTTCCCAGCAGACACTGTGTTCAGTGTTCCGACAATCACAAACATTCTTTCATCCTCGGACAAAAGGACGTTCGTGATTGGCGGAACACTGAACACAGTGTCTGCTGGGAAACTGTCTGAGGATAAGAGGACCTCCGTGATAGGTGGAAAAAAGTGTCAAATGCCTATCATGGAACGGAACTCCAGGATGACGCCAAAACTTTAAAAAAAATGGACGTCTGTCAAGAATTCAGGTACACTGACTCTAGTATAAGCCGAGGGGGTATTTTTAGCCCTAAAAAAAGGGCTGAAAAACTTGGCTTATACTTGAGTATATACGGTACTTACCTGAGATCGAAGCCCCCGCAGCGGTCCTTGTTTCCCTCCTCCGTCGCCGCCATCTCTTTCGGAGTGACTTCCGGGTATCGCGGCTCCGGTGCTGTGATTTGTCGGAGCCTCAATGACGGCATGCACGCGGGAGCCGCCAATCACGGCACATCCTCCTTTAGAAATGGCACAATCAACGTTTCTAGAGTGCGCCTGCACCGTAGACATCGGTGCATGACTCTAGTGTAAATATCTCCTACACCGTGGAGGCTTAGGAGATATTTCTTGCACCTACAGGTAAGCCTTAATCTAGGCTCATCTGTAGGTAAAAGTGGTATGTAAGGGTTTACAACCACTTTAACAAAATAAAGGCAGATATTACAGTTACATTACAATTTGGTACAAGAGGAATCGGAGGGCCCTGCTCAACTGATCTTACAATCTAAATTAAACAGAAGTACCCTTATCTATTCATGTTATGGAGAAATTGGCGGTAATTATGATTGAGATCTGCACCAGGGCTGTCTTAATGCCTGGGCACACTTGGGCATTGCCCAGGGGCCCCAGGTGCATAGGGGCCCCATGATAGTCTTGCATTACATCATATTTGCCAACTGTCCTATATCTGCTAGGATACTCGTCATGCATTTTACTAAGTTTTCCCAGGATGATGGCCTTGTCCTGAGTGGCATCCCAGAACTTGTACGTTGCCCTCCTGATGCCCTTCGGCCTCTTCCCTGTGCTCTTTGTGTTGATCCAGTCTTTGAATTATGGCACGTTTTCCTATTGTTTAAAATCAATGTTATTGAAAGTACTAATATATATATTTATATGTTTAATTCTATCAACTATTTATACTTTAATGATTGAGTAGGTGCATAAATTTGGGGCAGGCTGGCAGGGGCCCCGGTGCATTACTTTGCCCAGGGGCCCATGATGCTATTAAGACGGCCCTGCTACCAGTATGTATTAACAAGTCATCCAAACCAGCCATAAACAGGGGAACCCTTATTGACTTTTATTATGGAGAAATTGGTGATGTTTATTATTGCGATTTACTAGTATGTACTAACAAGTCACCCAAACCAGGACAATCCATAAAGAGAAGAATGCTTATTCTTATGTTATGGAGAAATTGGTGATGTTTATTACTGCAATCTACTAGTATGTACTAACAAGTCACCCAAACCAGGACAATCCATAAAGAGAAAAAATCATTTTTCTTATGTTATGGAGAAATTGGTGATGTTTATTACTGCAATCTACTAGTATGTACTAACAAGTCATCCAGCCCAAGACAACCCATAAAGCAAAGCGCCCTTAAGGAAGCAGTGGCAGTTGCAGTGGTTTGCTCCCCCCTTAAAGGGCTGCTCCACCTTAAATGCGCAGAGCCGTGGTACAGGGAATGATTAGTCAGTGTACACAGGCTGCGGTGCGCACTGGTGGCTCCTTCCTCTCTGCAGCAGTCACCTTCCATTGTGTATACATGTCCATTGATCAGCCCACTGGCCGGACCAACAACACGGACTTCTCATCACAGCCCACCGCATGCAGATGAGAGCTGTCAGCCGGCTGGATACCTCTGCCAGCTTCCCTCCACCCGCAGCCTGTGTATCTCCGCATCCCCTGAGCATCCTTCCTCTCCATCCAGGGCTTGGCTCTGACAGCTGCATCTAGTCTGGATCTAGTGATCGCCTGATCCACCCCTGGGATCCACTACACAGCAACACCCCACCTTCCACACCCTACTCCGATCCATCCATCACCCCAGCCGGCTGGAAGAAAAGTGCGACCCTCTGCCATCCTCCTCACCTCCCCATCATGGCTGAAACCACGGAGTGCAGCATCAAGGTCCTGTGCAGATTCCGCCCTCTAAATCAATCGGAGGTCCAAAGAGGAGACAAGTATCTGCCCTTATTTCAGGGGGACGACTGTGTGGTTGTTGGGGTGAGTGACCACCTACCTCTGTCCTTTCTATTATAAGGGGGTTGCAGTGCTGGGAGGATCCATTGTTTTATTCATCTATTCTAGAGGATGTGTGGGTTTGGAATATGCAGCACTGTATTATTATTATTATAGCAGTGGTGTATACCGACAGGGAAAGCCATGCAGTGTAGTAAAGGTGGCCCCTCCCTGGATGGCCATTCTATGCAGGGTGTGGCACAGTCCTCTCCATACATCTGCCCTATGGTAGGTGGGTGCTCTATACAACATACCATACACACAGATGGCCTGCCAGTGCCTCCATGTCCCCCTCCCTACTGCCATCACTGGGGCTGCATTGCGCTACAGCATGGAAGGAGCCTTACTATCCACTTACACAATGTTTATGTTACTATAGGGGACTGATAATCCACTGGCTGGGGTTTAAAGAAATATATATATAAATGGAATTATCCATTTCCAAAAGGGGCTTGTGTTTTGGTTTTCCCAAAGCAGTTTGACTATCTATCTATCTATCTATCTATCTATCTATCTATCTATCTATCTATCTATCTATCTATCTATCTTTCTATCTATCTATCTATCTATCTATCTTTCTATCTATTTATCCAATCTATTAATTATATCTATACAATCTATCCATCTATTTATGTAATGTAACAATATGGCATCTATCTATTATTATCTAATCTATCAATCAGTCAATCCATTATATCTCTATATATATCCAAAGTATCAATATAATCTATCTATCTATCTATCTATCTATCTATCTATCTATCTTTCTATATTATCCCTCTATCTATACAAAGTAATCTATCTGTCTATCATCTAAATCTATGCATCGATTTAGATAATGTAACAATATAGTCTATCTATCTATCTATCTATCTATCTATCTATCTATCTATCTATCTATCTATCTATCTATCTATCTATATACAAAGTATCAATACATTCTATCTATCTATCTATACAAAGTATCAATACATTCTATCTATCTATCTATCTATCTATCTATCTATCTATCTATCTATCTATCTATCTATCTGTCTATCTGTCTATCTGTCTATACAAAGTATCAATACATTCTATCTATCTATCTATCTATTTATCTATCTAAATGATCAATTCTATCTATCTATCTATCTATCTATCTATCTATCTATCTATCTATCTATCTATCTATTTATTGTATCTCTCTATCTATACACAGTATCAATACATTCTATCTATCTATCTATCTATCTATCTATCTATCTATCTATCTATCTATCTATACAAAGTATCAATACATTCTATCTATCTATCTATCTATCTATCTATCTATCTATCTATCTATCTATCTATCTATCTATCTATACAAAGTATCAATACATTCTATCTATCTATTTATCTATCTAAATGATCAATTCTATCTATCTATCTATCTATCTATCTATCTATCTATCTATACAAAGTATCAATACATTTTATCTATCTATCTATTTATCTATCTAAATGATCAATTCTATCTATCTATCTATCTATCTATCTATCTATCTATCTATCTATCTATCTATCTATCTATCTATCTATTTTTCATATCTCTCTATCTATGTTAAGTATCAATATTATCTATCCGTCATCTAGCTTTCTTTCTTTGATTTTCATTTTCTCTCTAAATGTCTCATTACATTGATAAGTCTGTCTGTGTTTTGATTTTTGGACTCCTTTAGGCCAGTTGTTCTGGCTGTGTACCGCAGTCACCCATTAGACATTTTCCACCTGTTATTGCTCTTCTATACATGGATTTTATCCACTCTTGCTGGAATTTTCTTTTCCTCCCCCACCAATCCTCCCATTCTTTTTTCCTGGCCACTTTCCACTTCATTTGTCTTCTCCTACACTTTTTGTCACTTCCCTGAACTAGACGGAGGCCATTAATGGCCCACTATGTATCTCTCTGGTAGTGATGTCACACCCTGCCTGCCGCCTGAGTATTTATGTAATTGCAGCATCACTATTTACCAGCTATACTCCACAAATATAGGTCATTCTGCTACTTACAGTTCTATGGCAACAGCAGAGTCACTTATAATCATTCTATGACTGTGTGATATTATACAAACATGCTATATATTTGTGTCCTTATGATCTACAAAACATATAGAAACATAGAGATAACAGGACTAATCCAAGGTCATAGTGACATGACATTGAAACATTACAAGTACTATGTTATAACATGAAGACCTTGATAACATTGTGGAGACCTGGGGAAAAAACAGTACCAAGAATAATAAATATTAATTATAGAAATACTGTATATAGAAAGATATAAACTGTATATATATATATATATATATATATATATATATATATATATATATATATAGCTATATATATATATAGATCTATCTATCTATCTATCTATCTATCTATCTATCTATCTATCTATCTATCTATATATATATATATATATATATAGATATCTATATATACTGTTTGCACTCTACATGAAGTCTTGTAGAACCTATAGTAAAAACTTTACAAAATGTAGTATGTTAGTAACATATTGTTAGAGTATCTTCTAGGGATTGGGAAGGCCCAACATCTTATTCTGTTTACTAAAATGAATAACATTTTAGAGATCTCATTGGTCTTTCTAAATCTGCTCTGTACTGTACTTTCTGCTCATTATGCAGTACTGTGAGATATAGTATGTTTCCCATCTAATTGTTTATAATATAAAATATTTATTCAAAAATTAAACTGCCCCTATTTTAGCTTTATTGAAACCAAAGCAGCGATATTTAACATCGCATCGTAGGCTGCGAGGAAGGTAAATGTCATTTATTGGCTTAGATGACATCAGTGTGTAGCCTGGGTTGATGTCATTGCCTGGCACACAAGGTGATCACAATCAAAGGGAACCTGTCAGTAAGGAAATATGAGCCAATGCTGATTTGTTTTTTGTATGCATTGGCTCTATGGTTATTACGTTTATCCACAGTTTACTACTTATTGAGTCATCTTCCTGAAACAAGTGATTAGCCAGTGAAGTCTTACTTTTTTGGGGTCAATGATTTACTAGCTAAGGAAAAAGAGCAAGAAAAAGTTAACAGCTAGTATATTACTATTCTGAGGCTTAGTGGTTAGCACTTGGATCCTTGGTTGAGCCCCAACAATGGCTTGCATGGCTTACTCTCACATTGCAAAAACTGCAAAAACATGCTTGTAGTTTCCCAGGCATGGATTCTGGAGAAAGTAGTGACTGGGCAGGTTAAAAAGTTATGGCTGATTTTTTTTGTTTTCCCTTGATAAACTGGCATCGGGAGGCTAACTAGCTCCTGTTTAAAGATGTTGCTTAAGCTGGTTCAGCCGAGATTCGAACCATGTATGGGCAAGCTGAACGTACCAAGTTTATGGATTAATCAAATTTGGGTACAACCAGCATGCCAGGTAGTACTCACTGTCCTCTGCCGGCGGGGGCGGCTTCTTCTGCTGCCCCCCCCCCCCCTCTGGGAGAAGACAATGGTCCGGCAGGAGGAATTCCCGCATGAACAATGTCTGTGGTGATGGGGGAATTGAGCAAATTCCTTTTATGCAATCTGTGGTTGCAGGAAAGAAATTTGCTCCGTGTCTGACTGGCCTTAGCGTGTGTATACATGCGATAGAGGCTCATATGTAAAGTGCTGTGAAATTGTTGGTGCTATATAAATACCTGTAGCAAATATGCTAAACACATGGTGTCAGATGGTTAGGAGATCTGTTTGTCACAGGACAATGTTGTAGCCTAAAGTTGCAGCCATAGCAGACCACACAACTTCTATGGGGCCCAGAAACATAGGGATTGTCTGCAAGCCTGTATTCAGACATCATGCTACCCTTGGCACACAAAAATGATGACTCCCTGCCGCTTGTATCACGTGAATATTTTAGTAAAATCTACTGCTATAATACATTATTGAAGGCTACATGCTGTCTTAATTATACATTACACAAGAGAAAGGAGAAATGGCATAATATCTCCTGAACTATAAAGTCTTCTGACTTGTCTTACCAATGCCTTTGTCTCTTGCCCCTAGACTTCTGCTTCATTAAGCCACAAGTATCCAGAGGTCCAAAAGTAGGAAAGAAAATAACATTCAGCAATCACAGTTTGTACATTTTGAGACTTGGTGCTGCCCAATCTTTCCCTAGAAACTGACCTACCTGTGCCATTATAGTCAATGCCATCCATGGCTGTCTAGCTACACAGTAAAATATGCAAATTGAAATAGCATTTGGCCAATACATTTCAATAAAATGTATGTATATCGTTTGAAAACCTATGTATAATTGCTATGAAAGAAAGTAGTATTCTGAATTGCCTTAGAGGTGGAGATAAGAGAAACAGAAGGGCCCATTAATTTTTTTGCTATGGGGCACCATTACATGTTGTTATTGGCCTGCTGTTGGTACATAAACACGATATGTGACTTCATCAAACAGAGCTGAATCTGGTGGCTGGCTACTAAACATGAATGCTTGGCATAGACAGCTGTTTGTCTTTACCCTTAGCAGGGAAGAAGAGGAGGTGTGTGCAGACACCTCCCAGTGCCATTTTATTAAGGGAGAACAAAAATAATCAGCTACAAATTTCCAGTCTGTCCAGTCATTACTTTCTCCAATATGCACGCAAATAGTAATTGCTGAGAATGGAAGCAATGTAAGGGGGAGTTGTGGGCAGGGCCGAACTGCACTTAAAGTGGTACTAAAGGCCTAAGTACCTATGCTCCAACAGTCTGACACCTGTGAGGTCCCCTGCTGGCATCAGCATCTTCTCCCTGGCTTCCTCCAGGTGCTGGCCTTTGTCATCTTGATTGGCCAGTGCAGGGTGGTGTCCCTCCTACGCATGTGCAGAAATAACAACACAGATGGAGTGTGCTGAAATATAAACTGAGCTGTCCATTCACACCTCTGTGTACATTCTAGAGGGGATTGCAAACAGTCAAGTAAGTGCAAGGTAATTGCACGTCTCTTCTGCCATAAAAGCCAAAAAAGCCTACCTGTTCCCAGGTTCTAACATTTTGCCTACAGCTCCGCTGTAAGGCTGAGGATTAGGAATGACAATTTTTACACAGCTATAAATAAAAACAGTTAAAAAAGGCTGCAGTTTGGGTGGGATAAACACAATAACAATGAAACAGAGAAAACTGCACCAACAATAAGTCCAAAAGAACACCAACAAAGGTGATTGAGGGATGAAGGTCGTCAAAACAATGTCCCAAAATGCAAGGACGTAATCTCAATGTGACCATATATCCATAAGCATGACGAATGAACACCACTGTGAATCCATATATGAGTGATAGCCCACCACCTAATGGAAAGCCGCTTACCAAAGGGCATGCTTTAAACAGCGTTTGTCTTATGCCCAGCCGTGGCCTCCGTCCTCAGGATTGGAAACTCAGACAGGACTTCTTCCGGTATTGAGAATGCTAGGCTCTTACATACATGCAGTCCATGGATCATAAGACACGAGAGGAAAGGAGACCATAGCATAATTTTGTATTAAGAAATTTTATTAAAATAAAGTAATGTACTTACAAATGGAAGTATATTAAAAGCATGTAACACAATGCAGGCCAGCACTATAGGAGCCCTTACTCCTTCAAATCGACGCGGTGACGTCAGTGTATGCCGACACAGCGATGTTAGTCCATCTTGGATCATCAATGTAAATATGTATGTGTCATACCTTTGGGATATCTGTGGAATCTGAAAATTACTTTAGTAGACAGCGCTACTACAGTGATCAATGCAGAATGTTCTCTGATTCGACAAGGTAGAGAAGTGGGGTAGTGACTTTGAGAAATTGCAAAGTGTTCTCTAAATGGTGCCCTCACTGAGTGGGAAACCTCCTGAGTTCAGTAAACAGCATGACAGCCGCTCAGCAGGGAAACAGGAAGCTATTGGAGATCACTGAAGTAGCGGTATCTACTAGTGGTTTTCAGCTTCCACGGAGATCCTACAGGTACGGCACATACATATTTCCAAGGTGGACCAATGTAACTATGTAAAAGCTGCTATACCTATACTTTAAACAGTTGGGAGAGGCTTAAAGGATAAGCCCGGAGGCAATAGTGACAATACACAAGCAACAAACTGGCAATCATGGGAATGTGAGAGTAACAGAAGCACAATTGAGACAATAGTGACAATAACAGTGACAGTAGTTACAATCAGAATGGCATGTTTCATTCTGCAGCTCTCCTGCCACCACTCATTTGTGAAGCTACTAGTTCCAGTACAGAGTGAAATGATATGTCCAAGCCTGTGTACACTAACTCACACTGATGTAAGGCATTCCACCAGACTGGAGTAAACCAAGCTTGGCTTGCATTCTCCTTCTCCAGATACATCGGCTCCCCTTACTTTCACCAGCTGCTAGCAAGGCTAGCAAGGCCTGTAATTCAGAGGCATATCTGCTGCTATGGTGATGAGGAGGGTGCAGCTCATCCCCCACACCCTGGTCCATGTCTGCTACTGTACAACACCCCTCCCTTCCTTCCTCCTTTCCAGGCAGCCAGTGAGTACAGAGTGCAGGAAAATTACATCACACGCTTCACGCTTTACAAACATTGCAGGCCATCCCTTGAGAAATGCTGGATTTGGGTAATGACCCAGGAACCAGTTCAAAGTTCCGGAATTGCTGAGTCAGTTCCAGCAAGTTTACCAATATGCCTCATCTGTTGGTGATTGTGGGTAACTCATATACTTTTGATGAAAGCAGGATCATCTACAAGGTAACCTAGGCGGTAGCCCAGGACCTGGTGGATATCCAATGCCTTGTTTCCACTGCACGGATCGGTTCGGGTCAGTAAACTCGGAGCGGTTAGGATGGGACCGGTCTATTCCCGTGAGTGTTTCCACTGCAAATCGGACCGTCAGGGACCATTCAGGCTTTAGAAAAAATTCCTAGCGCTTCCACCAATCAGTGAGATGTATTTGTAGGTCTGCCCTAATGGAACCGTTCCACTTTCTCTGGACCCTCATGAGAAGTAGGACCCTTGCTGGTGCGGTACGGTTCGCTTTTATGGCACGCTTTCATAATGGAAACACCCAAAATAGCGAACCGTACCGAACCGATACGCTCAGTGGAAACGAGGCACAAGTGGACCATCTACAACCTTTGTGCTCCTTGTGGTAAATCAGGGAGTGCAATAGGACAAAGTTGTTCACCTGCCTAAAACTTCACAAGGAGGTATATATTTGTTGGCAGCTTGGGTCTGATGGAAAGGGGCAAACAGTGCAAATAGGATGGCTTCTCATTACCTATTGCATTTCTTTTTATTGTCAATGGATGGGATAAGTGGGTCAAAGCTGCTACTTTGCCTAGAGCCCCATTTGTGCGTAAAACACCCGGGTTGGGCACATGCCCTCTCCTGTACACTATAAACAACCTCATACATAAAATAATACATAATTATGTTTGTCGTTTAAAGTGTATTTTCTGATTATGGATTACTGCTTGCTTATGTATATGTGCACATGTACATTATAGCATGCATAAAAACATTAGAGGAACACTTTGTACATTGCTTTAAATGCCAATATTCTCTCAGCTGTAGATTAGGACCCAACTATACCATGGTGGTTCATTGCGGTATATTTAAGGGTATTAAATTAAGACAGTCAATAATAATAATAGTACAGGAGGACTCCATTGCAGGAGGAAAATTAGTATTAAATATACATGCATATTAATGTAGAGCTCAGTTGGGGAGCCTGGAGCAGCATAAACTCAACTAATTACACAAGTGTGTCTATTCATTGGATATGGTAAAGTGTTTGAATCCATTATTATGATTTTTCTACGGATATATAGATAAAATGTAAAATATACTGTATATTGTAAAAGTATTCAGAAAATAACATGACTGAAATATAAGCGCTTACATTTATTTTCAAACCCAAAGTATAGTGAGGGAAAATTGTGCAGAGGATGATACATTAGGATTTGCTGCACTTGCCAGTATTTGTATTTACTATGCAGAAGTACATTGAGGACCATTTTGATGTAATTCTGTCAAGCAAGAATTTGTTTTGAGTTTTACTAATTTCTAACTGATTAATGTGTAATCTTCAGATGACACTGAACATTACTAGGAGATGTGAGACCGCAGTGGCCAGGGCTTACTGGCTTCAAATGTGCATTTGACCTTGAACAAATGCCTATTTTTAGCTGCCCCTAGAGAATAAGGCACTGAATGTAGTCTCTAAATAAAGCTTAATTTCAGAACATATAATGCAGCTTGCTTACTGCTGTAGACTAGCTAGATTAGATATTGTTATAAAACCTTTTTTTATACATAGCAGATAAAAGTTTGTTGCACATTATCTTCATATATTCAATAACAGTGCTTTGTGAAGGGCAGTAACCTCTTGGCAACCAACCTGAAATGAACCTTCATTGAAGTCAGAACAACTTCAAAGCTATTTGTGACCTCACTCTGTCTAACCTCATAACTAATTTCTCTTTACCATGTATTTTTTTTTTTAGTTTTAGGTACACTGGGGAAGGGTTAGAACCTCTGTCAGGTTTAGTGCTCATGAGTGTTTTCCTGCATTTGATGTGCAGTTGAAGCACATGTAAAATGCAAGTCTAATGGCCATTCATTGGCTGGGTTTTACCAGCTTTGCTTTTTTAGAGAATGATTTAAAAGACAGTGCTTGTAAAACAGCCCAGCCAGCAAAGGCTATATATAGCCCGCACCTAGACTCAATAAACAGTCCTTGCACAAGTGTAATAGCTGCTCTTTTAACCACCACGCATATATCCATCAACTGTCTTGCTCACTGGTAAGGCTGGGCCGTCAAATGCTGCCGGGAGACAAAGCCAAAGGTGTTGGTTCATCTTTTTAGATGAGCGAGGTGGCTGATGGAGATATATGGTGGTGATTATAAATGTAACTGTGATATTTGTGCAACTGCTTTGCTTTGTGTTGTATTTCCTTGGAAACTGCAGGTCCTCTTAAGATTGTTTTGCAAGTTCAATTCAGTCTTTGCTGCATTTTGAATTGAATTCATGTATTTGAGCAATGCTCCTTATCTATGTAAGCATCTACAAAATCTGCCCCCCTTTTCAGGAAGTGTCCCTTTGCTTCCTGTACTGTCTTCATCCTTACCTTTATCTGCACAAATTCAAATATAATTAAAGGAGAAGTTTGGGGTATATAAAAAACAAACCTTCATACTCACCCCTATGGTGTGGCATTATTGTGATGCTGTCCCATGTCACCCCTAAGACTGAGAACTGAGTGATCACGTGACCGCTTAGTTCTCAGTCCGCTCTGAGCAGTGACTGTCAGTCATCGCTCTCTGGTCTGTTCCTCCAGCACTCACTGGTGCGCTTGGCTGGAGAGGAGGGCAAGTGCAGCTTGATTCAGCCAAGCCAGCTGTCATTTAGGTAGCTGAGTAAATCCTGACAATATGGTCGGCATCCTTCCAGAGCTTGGAGTGACTTTTCCACATCAGCTGACAGCGGGCAAGAGCCCATTATTGACTGACTTAGGGTCACAAGAGAGTAAAAGCAATTGCACTTCTGTAACCCACAAGAAAAATATGACCAAAAAAACTCACGGCAATGCTTCTCTTTTAATGGGGACTAACTATACTTTTTTAGGGAATGAATGATATTTATTAAAGCGGAGCTCCAGGCTCTTTCAGAAAAAAATTAAAAGTCAGCACCTACAAATACTGTAGCTGCTGACTTTTAACATAAGAACACTTACCTGTCCACAAATCCAGTGGTGTTTTCACCCAAGCTGATTTTCCAATCTGCTCCTGAGGCGCTGCCGTCGCCATCTTGGCTAAGGGAAACCGGCAGTGAAGCCTTGCGGCTTAACAGCCGGTTCCCTACTGTGCATGCATAAAGTGCTCTGCACTTTGTTTATTGCCTGCTAGTGGGGGGGGGGAGAAGGGGGGCTGAACTTCCGACTGAGTTCGCTGCAGCAAAGTCACATGAAAGTGGGAGTGGGAACCTGTCAAAATCAGGTACTCACTCCCCCTCCCCCAAAGGTGCCAAATGTGGCAGTGGAGGGGGGGGGAGGCAAACAAGTGGAGCTTCCCCTTTTGGGTGGAGCTTCACTTTAAAGAACAAGGAAATGACCACTGTTACCACAAAGTTTTGCTGCTTTATATATAATTTCCTATATTGATGATAGGCAGACGCACTCATCATTAAACTTTAGCTAACTGCCCTGTATGCAAAGTTTGTATCATTATGGGTATAATGTGTCAGGATACAGTCATCAATTTTATGGCATGGAAGCACCAACGTGTGGAAATGTTGAATTGTGCCACTTCCTACAGAGTCATATAAAGTCTTCCTAAATTCATAAATATGTCCCTAAATTTTTCACTACTGCCTAGAGGGGGGTGGCTTAATCCCAGTCAATGGCTATGCTTATTGCGAATAATTATGCCTTGGTGTGTTTTTTGGGCCACTTGTGTAATCTTCAAGAAAATGGACTGCAACCTACAATCATAAAAACGGAGTCTCCGGTACAGCTCGTTAATAGTGTCATTATATGAACATAGTTCCTTTTTTATTCATTTAGATACAAATTGGCTGGTATGCACTGTTTTCAAGCACTATTTCATCATTATCTTGTTTTGATAACCAGGATAATCACTCAAATGTGACAATGATCAATAAGATTTAACACAAAGCAGCAAGTACTATCTGAACATGTTCCACATCAAATTCACTATAAATTAAATTTTTTCATATAATGTACATTGGGATTATTGTGTAAAAGAGACTGACAGACAAAGAGACCTGGAATATTAATGCTATTTACATTATATACAGCAAGTTCAATGCAAGCATATTTGTCATTTGCTATTTGACCTGAGTCATATGCAAAATATATAATTATTTCCTACTTAGATATGCTTTGAATGTTGGAATTCTAATGATATTTTAATGAAACCTATTACCATTATTATGAATTAAATGTTTTACACTTAAGATCTTAACATAATTGCATTTTAACTAAATGACTATTTTCAAGTGTCAATCTTAAGAGCGTTTGATGATGGCATTAGATAATTTTAAGAGTAGGTGTTGGCAAGCCCTTGAATCTAAATAAAAAGGCTTTGGGGTATTTCAAATTTTAGTTTTAAAGAACTCTAGTCTGGTTTTTAAAATGAGATTCTGATATCATAAGCAAATTATTATATTTTTTGTCTAGTTTCCTTTAATCTGGGAGCAACTCATTTGCAAAACCTTCTTGAACCCTTGTAAAGTATGAAACAGATTTACTTTACTCGTGATAACGCCGCAAATATCTACCCATATATGGGCATGCGCCAATTCTTTTCCTTTCTAAAGAAATTAGGAAATGAGATTGTCACAGTGCTGCTGCAGATGAGGATTTTAAGCCTGAAATCCTCATTTGTGTTTGACCTCTACTTCTGCTGCAGTTTTATGTTTTAAATAACATAAATCTTTTGGGCAAATGATTAATGAACACAGGCAAATCTAGTATTTGGAAATGGCCAAGATTCACCTGCTTTAATAACTATGATCCTGGGATTTACATGTTCATCACATAGGCATGTATTCACCATAAACAGCATTTTTTTTTTACAGAAACATGTATAGTTTTCTGAAATGTTACCATTTTATGCATGATAATTCCAGTTGTGTTTTTTTTCTTTGTTATTTTGCTTTTATTTACATATTTAAATATAATTTTGCTGCATAGACCATCTACTAGAACACTATAGCTAAGTAAACCACTGTAAACCTAATTACATTCCTCTTTAATATGTGAAACAATGTGCCCTGCCAGTCAATAATAAATTGATTATTTTGGAAAATGTAGGAACTTAGAGATAATGTGGTACTAAAACAAATTATTTCAGAGGCTATTTCCGCTAGCTCTAGGGATGCTTACCAGTGCCATAAGTGTTGTCCTTGCATCACAGATTTAAATATCTTCATAGCAGGAAATCTCTATAGATGACATTGACTTTTTGACTTTCCCTGTTCACACATACACATTTATGAAACTGACCTGTGTTTTTTTTAAAAGAGTATTATGATCTATTCATTTGTACATAAGAACTATTTTAGTTAGAAGCAAGTACAGTTGCATGTAGTGTTTCTTTGTTCTTCCTTTTTTTTTGTGCATTTTCAGTTTTGCAGAAACACACTACAGTCCATTTAACCACTTAACCCCGGACCATATTGCTGGTCAAAGACCAGAGCACTTTTTGCGATTCGGCACTGCGTCGCTTTAACTGAAAATTGCGCGGTCATGCGACGTGGCTCCTAAACAAAATTGACATTCTTTTTTCCCCACAAATAGAGCTTTCTTTTGGTGGTATTTGATCACCTCTGCGGTTTTTAGTTTTTACGCTATAAACAAAAATAGAGCGTCAATTTTGAAATAAAATGAATATTTTTAACTTTTTACCATAATAAATATCCCCTAAAAATTTATAAAAAAAACATTTTTTTCCTCAGTTTAGGCCGACACATATTCTTCTACATATTTTTTGTAAAAAAAAATCGCAATAAGCGTTTATTGATTAGTTTGCGCAAAAGTTATAGGCCCAGATTCAGATAGAATTAGACTATCGTAGAGTATCAGAAATACACTACGCCGCCGTTTTTTACCTGGCTCTACGTGGAATCCAGGTAGATTTTGTCCAGTAAACGACGGCTGCGTAGTGTATTTCTCCCGTCGCAATCCATCTGCGCGAGTAGGGGGCGTGAATCATTTAAAATAGGCGCGTTCCCGCGGCGATCGAACTGCGCATGCTCCATTCGCAAATTTCCCGCCGTGCATTGCGCGAAATCACGTCGTTACGTAATTTTTTCTTGAGTAGCGTCGTTTACGGAGATTCCTATTCCCGAACGAGTTACGTAAAACAAAAAAAAAATTTTTTAAATTCGACGCGGGAATGACGGCAATACTTAACATGGGCTACGCACCGTTAGACCAGCAAAAAGCTGGTCTAACAGTATGTATAAAAAAATAGACGAAAGCGATTGCGAAGACCGCTCGTATCTTCGTGGATCGCCGTAAAAACTCATTTGCATATCCCGACGCATGAAAACGACGCAAACTCCTCCCAGCGGCCGCAAAAATATCGCAGCGTAGATCCGAAGGCTTACGAAAACGTAAGCCTCTCGGATCGAAGCCCGAAGCCGCCGTATCATGGTTTGAGGATTCAAACTAGTAATACGGCGCGCGAAATTTGAAATTACTCCTGTCTAACACCAGTTAGACAGGCGTAATTGCTCTGTGAATCTGGGCCATAGTGTTTACAAAATAGGGGGTAGTTTTATGGCATTTTTATAAATATTTTTTACTAGTAATGGCGGCGATCAGTGTTTTTTTTCGGTACTGCGACACTATGGCGGACACTTCGTACACTTTTGACACATTTTTGGGACCATTGGCATTTTTATAGCGATCAGTGCTATAAAAATGCATTGATTACTATAAAAATGCCACTGGCTGTGAAGGGGTTAACACTAGGGGGTGGGGAAGGGGTTAAGTATGTTCCCTCCGTGTGTTCTAACTGTAGGGGGGGTGGCCTCACTATGGGAAATGACTGATCGCTGTTCATACATTGTATGAACAGACGTTCAGGCATTTCTCCCCTGGCAGGACCGGGAGCTGTGTGTTTATACACACAGCTCCTGGTCCTCGCTCTGTAACGAGCAATCGCTGGTGCCCGGCGGCGATCGCGGCTGCCGGGCACGCGCACTCGAGTCAAAGCAGAGGGGGGGTGCACGCGTCAGTGGGCGAGGTGACGTATAGCTACGTGCTCTTTTTATGGTTTTTGGTTCCATAGGCTTCAATGGATCAAAAATGTGTATTGAAAAACTTAATATGCACCTGGAATATGCAAACAGCAACCTGCAGAGATGTGAACCAGACCTTAAATCAGGGTTGCCCAACCTTTTGAAGCACGAGGGCCACATAAGCGATTTGGTAACCAGTTGTGGGCCACAATAAACAGAGCGGGGGTATGGCAGGTCCATGTCTGCTCTACATAGGCAGAGCGGACACGGACACAGACCACTATACTCTTTTTTTTTTTTAAGCGGATCGGATTGGAGGTAGGACACAAGTCGGTTTACATCTGCCACTCCTTAGAGGTGAATGGAGGGTCCAATTGGAATGGACGGACCATGTGAAATGGGCCTATTGCTTTCACAATAATGCACTGCGGTTTACCAACGCAGTGTACCTTTGGCTTTCCTGCACTTTGCAATAGACTTCTATTATATTCTGCAGGTTTGGTGCATTTTCAGAAAGCTCCCCAAACTTGCAGGCAGAAGTGTATGGCTCAGTGCAGGTAACCGGCAGGTGCACTGCTCTGCATCTGCGGATTAGTTTGAAAGCAGCCTAGTAACCACTGCAGAACAGATATGCCCATATATACACACTGTGATTTTAGTAATAAACTGACCATTAATAACAGTATTCTATTCTAATCCATCCCAGAGCAGGAGGTCGCGGGCCACATCAGAGGGCTCCGCGGGCCATTGCTTGGGCACTGCTGCCTTAAAGCCTTTAGCTTGTATTATATTAAATACTAATCCTATTATTATCAAAGCTTCCCATTTTCACTGGGAATATGTTTCTGTAAGTGCTCAGAGCATGGGTTTTAGGGTTCTTGCAATCTAATAACACAGGAATTAGATTTATACATAGAAGCTACTGGAAGGATACGCACAAGAGGCGTCCTTAACCACTTCCCGCCCGGCCAATAGCCGATTTACGGCCGGGAAGTGGTTATGAAATCGTGACTAGACGTTCTCAAACGTCTAGCACGATTTCATGCCGCGCGCGGCCGTGCGGGCGCGCAGCGCGGCGATCGGTGAAGCTGGGGGGGCCGTCTGACACCCTGCACCTCCGATCTCGGTAACGAGTCTCCGGCGGAGCCTCGTTACCACGTGATCAGCCGTGTCCAATCACGGCTGATCACGATGTAAACAGGAAGAGCCGCAGACGGCTCTTCCTCACTCGCGTCTAACAGACGCGAGTACAGGAGAGCCGATCAGCGGCTCTCCTGACAGGGGGGGTTCGCGCTGATTGTTTATCAGCGCAGCCCCCCCTCGGATCGCCACACGGACCACCAGGGAGTGCCCACACTAGACCACCAGGGAACATAAAAAAAGAAAAAAAAAAGACAAAAAAATGACAAAAAAAAAAAAAATCAGCAAGAAAAAAAAAAAAAGGGGCAGTAAAAAAAAGATGCCAATCAGTGCCCACACCAGTGTCTGTCAGTGCCACCCCACAGTGCCAATCCATGCCCAGTGCCCACCTATCAGTGCCCACCTGTGCCACCTATGAGTGCCCACCTGTGCCACCTATGAGTGCCCACCTGTGCCGCCTATGAGTGCCCACCTGTGCCGCCTATGAGTGCCCATCTGTGCCGCCTATGAGTGCCCAGTGCTGCCTATGAGTGCCCATCAGTGCCGCCCATGAGTGCCCATCAGTGCCGCCCATGAGTGCCCATCAGTGCCGCCCATGAGTGCCCATCAGTGCCCCATACCAGCGCCGCCTATCAGTGCCCATCAGTGCTACCTAATCGGTGCCCATCAGAACTACCTCATCGGTGCCCATCAGTGCCACCTCATCGGTGCCCATCAGTGCCACCATATCAGTGCCCGTAATTGAAAGAGAATACTCATTTACAAAAAAATTAACAGAAAAAAATAAAAACTTTTTTTTTTTTTTTAAATCTTTGCTCTATTTTTAGTTGTTGCGCAAAAAGAAAAAATCGCAGAGGTGATCAAATACCACCAAAAGAAAGCTCTATTTGTGGGGAAAAAAGGACGCCAATTTTGTTTGGGTGCAGTGTAGCATGACCGCGCAATTGTCATTCAAATTGCGACAGTGCTGAAAGCTGAAAATTGGCTTGGGCGGGAAGGTGCGTAAGTGCCTGGTATGGAAGTGGTTAAGATTCTGTGAATTGCTCGAACATGGCGTATTTGTTTCTGTTTGTGTTTGGGCTTTTCTGTGACCTTGCTGTATCTAAAACTGCTGATGAAGCAAAGTTAATTATTATTTTATATCTTTAACATCCAAGTTATTAAATGGAAAATGTTTTTCTCTCGCTGTAGTCACCGTTTAGATAAATGAGCACTTAGAGTCTGTCATGTTCCAAGAAATATTCAAATGTTCAGCTTGCAGAGGCTCATGTTAATTATCTTTCCCCATAAGATTTGCTTTCCCTGCATCCCTTGTTATTCACTACTGGGAAAATGTCAATATAATCTATTGCTGGTTGGCGTACCAAAGACAGTGAGATTCAACTCCACTGATCTAATTTTATAAAGGGATTTTGTACTAAAAAAAATGTTGTAATTTTATATAATTCTCTCATTTATGAAATGGCAATAGCCTAAAATGTTTAGTTTCTAGGCCTGAGCTAAACTTGTTACAAACCTGTGCAATTAATAGCTATCATTTCAGTACACATTGGGGGCCAGATTCTCATACAAAATCGCCGGCGTATTTACACTACGCCGCCGCAACGTAACAGAGCAAGTGCCGTATTCTCCATGCACTTGCTCCGTAGTTTGCGGAGGCGTAGAGTAAATCGCCCAGCGTAAGCCCGCGTAATTCAAAGGGGGCGGCTTGTATTTAAATTAAGCACGCCCCCGCGTCTAACGAACTGCGCATGCGCCGGCCGGGGAAAAAGCTCAATGCGCATGCTTCAGCTCACGTCGGAAAGCGTCATGGAAACCGACGTCAAAACGGCGTGATCGACACTACGCAATGCCCTATTCGCGAACGAGTTAGTAAAACGACGTAAGTGACGGAAAAAGCAGACGCTGACCCGACGCCATACTTAACATGGCATCCGACGGCACCCGATGGCATCCGACGGTACTGCGTAAGGTTACCCCTCATATTAGCAGGGGTAACCTTACGAGTTCGTAAACAACGTACGCGACGACGGGGCGGCGTAAAAGAGATCGGGAATCGGCGTAGTAGCCTCATTTGCATAGGCAAATGAGAAAACAACGTAAAGGCCACCTAGTGGCCGGAACTGTCATTACATCTACGATCCGCAAGTGTAATGGTATTACACTTGTCGGATCTTCAGGCGTATCTATGCCATCACTCGCATAGATACGAGGCAAAAAAAACGGCGATACGATGGGGTATCTGAGATACTCCGTCATAGCACGGCTGAGAATCTGGCCCTGGGTCTCTGACTCTGATTTACACCAAATCCAACAATTTGGATTATTAGATAAACTGTCTATTGTAGTCCCTTGGACTACAGGAGAGTCAGGATGCCCACTAACACACAGCTCCGTTCTCTATCTGCAACGTAGAGAGCGTCCTGACTCTCCTGTAGTCCAAGGGAAGGGGGCGAGCACGACACTCCACACCAGGGAGAAAGCCTCACATTACTGTGTGGAGTTATAGACAGAAGAACAGGAAGTGAGGATTTCTCAGGAGAAATAAAGGCATTTAAAAGCAAAATGGAAGGATGAGGTAAGTGAAGGAGGACTGCACTAAGGTAAAGGAAGCTATTTAGGAAAAAAAATTGTACCTTTACAACCCCTTTAACAATATTTTATATTTTGTTGGCCAATACCATTCCCTATTCCTCTGATTGCTAGACAAAAGACTGACCGCCATCCATACAACTGCTTGACCCAGTACAGACAATTCAATCTTAACCACTTGATACCCACCCGCCGTCAAATGACGGCGGGCGGGATACCCTACTGTCCTGACAGGACGTCATATGTAGTCCTGTCACTTTAAGCTGCTAGGGGCGCGCGCACACCCGTCGCGTCACTTACAACACCGTGCGTGTGCCTGGCGGCCGCGATGGCCGCCGGGCACGCGCGATTGACGACATTTGAGCTGGGACGTGGAGCTCTGTGTGTAAACACAGAGCTCCACGTCCCTGTCAGGGAGAGAGGAGACCGATGCTGTGTCCCTTGTACATAGGGACACAATCGGTCACCTCCCCCAGTCAGTCCCCTCCCCCCACAGTTAGAACACAATGTAGGAGAAACATTTAACCCCTTCCCCGCCCCCTAGTGGTTAACCCCTTCCCTGACAGTTACATTTATACAGTAATCAATGCATATTTATAGCATTGTTCACTGTATAAATGTAAATGGTCTCAAAAATGTGTAAAAAGTGTCCGATGTGTCCTCTATAATGTCCCAGTCCCGAAAAAAAATTGCAGATCGCCGCCATTTCTAGTAAAAAATAAATAAAAAAATAAATCATAATTACGTCCCCTATTTTGTAGGCAATATAACTTTTGCGCAAACCAGTCACTATACGGTTATTGCGATTTTATTTTTTATTTTTTTTTACCAAAAATATGTAGAAGAATACATATCGGCCTAAACTGAGATAAATTTTTTTTTTTTTTTTTTTTTTAAATGGGATATTTATTATAGCAAAAAGCAAAAAATATTGTGTCTTTTTTCAAAACTGTCGCTCTTTTTTTGTTTATAGCGCAAAAAATAAAAACCGCAGGGGCGATCAAATACCACCAAAAGAAAGCTCTATTTGTGGTGAAAAAAAGAACGTCAATTTTGTTTGGGAGCCACATCACACGACCGCGCAATTGTCAGTTAAAGCGACGCAGTGCTGGAAGCTAAAATTTTGTATGGGTAGGAAGGGGGTGTAGGTGCACAGTAGGCAAGTGGTTAAACTTCATTATCCAAAAGAATACTGTTATTCTTGTATCATTATCTAAGCAAAATATTGCAACCACCCTCATTGTCAACTGCATTATCATAGCAAAAAATACATAGAAAATCAGCAATAGGAGGGAATGTATCTTTTTGTGGGAACTATGACCCAAAAGATGTATGGTGACCCTTAGGATTCTTGATCTCTCTATGAGACTGGACATCCAACGGCAATAAAAATGTATTGAATGTGTTTTGATATTTATCACAAGGGACACTGCCACCAAAGATTAACCGCTTAAGACCCGGACCATTATGCAGGTAAAGGACCTGGCCCCTTTTTGCGATTTCGGCACTGCGTCGCTTTAACTGACAATTGTGCGGTCGTGCGACATGTCTCCCAAACAAAATTGGCGTCCTTTTTTTACCACAAATAGAGCTTTCTTTTGGTGGTATTTGATCACCTATGCAATTTATATTTTTTGCGCTATAAACAAAAATAGAGCAACAGTTTAAAAAAAAATTCAATATTTTTTACTTTTTGATATAATAAATATTCCCAAAAAATATATATAAACATTTTTTTCCCTCAGTTTAGGCCAATACGTATTCTACCTATTTTTAGTAAAAAAAAAAAATCACAATAAGCGTTTATTGATTGGTTTGCACAAAAGTTATAGCGTTTACAAAATAGGGGATAGTTTTATGGTATTTTTATTAATAATTTTTTTCTACTAGTAATGGTGACTAACAGCGTTTTTTTTTGTGACTGCGACATTATGGCGGACACATCGGACACCTTTGACACATTTTTGGGACCATTGTCATTTTCACAGCGAAAAGTGCTATAAAAAATGCACTGATTACTGTGAAAATGGCAAAGGCAGTGAAGGGGTTAACCACTAGGGGGCGCTAAAAGGGTTAAGTGTGTCCTATTGTGTGTTTCTTACTGTAGGGGGGTGTGGCTGGACGTGTGACGTCACTGATCGTCGTTCCCTATGACAGGGAACAGACGATCAGTGACAGGCCACAGAGAAGAACGGGGAAGGTTTGTTTACACTCACCTCTCCCCGTTCTTCAGCTCCTGTGACCCGATCGCGGGACAGTGGCGGAGATCGGGTCTGCGGGTCCCGTGGGCGCGATCGCGGAGCTTCGGGCAGGGTCGCACACCGCTGGCAGCACGCTCGCGACCCGCGGGATCCTTCTGCCCAGCCGTGCCATTCTGTCGATGTATATCGTCGTGCTGCAGTCCTTAAGTGGTTAAACAATAGAAGCTGAGGAAGCTATGCCAGGAGTAGAAATGATATTGTTTTGGTTTCTTAGTAACTGTCGAACATATAAATGACATGTCTGTTTGAGCCCAGAGTATTTTCCTGTTCACAGTATAAGCATTGATTTAGAATCACCCCTGGGGTTTAATTGGTAGGTCCCGAAAAATTTCAGTGTCACAAATTATATTGGCATGAAAGGTTTTCAAAAGTTACCTCAAGGTAGAGAGAAAAAAACACACTCATTAATTCAAATGTATTTTTATATTTATTCAAGTGTACTAATGAAATTTGGATTAATACCAGCCTCGTGCTGACAGGGCAGTGAGTAGAGGGATTTCCATAGCTGCCGGTGAGTTCTTGACTAACCTATATTAAAGCCTTAGTTCTTGTGTACGATGTGGCTGCACTGCTTAGCAAAAGTGCACAGAGTTAGAAATTCTTTAGCAGGTAAACAGATTTAATATGAGTATTTCAATTGTGTATATCTAGATGCATGTTTAACCACTTCCATACTGGGCACTTAAACACCCCTCCTGACCAGACCAATTTTCAGCTTTCAGCGCTCTCACACTTTGAAAGACAATTACTTAGTCATACAACACCCAAATTATTTTTTTGTCCTTTTTTCCCCACAAATAGAGCTTTCTTTTGGTGGTATTTGATCACCTTGCGTTTTTTATTTTTTGCGCTATTAATGAAAAAAGACCGAAAATTTGGAAAAAAAAAGATTTTTCTTAGTTTCTGTGATACAATTTTGCAAATTATTAATTTTTCTTCATACATTTTGGCCATAATTAATACTGCTACATATCTTTGATAAAAATAACCCAAAGTTTTTGGAAATTATTTGGTCTGTGTGAAAGTTTTAGAGTCTACAAGCTATAGTGCAAATCATAAAAATTATCACATCTGATCACACCTAATGTACTGAAGGCCTCTCTCATTTCTTGAGACCCTAACAAGCCAGGAAAGTACAAATGCCCACAGATGGCACTGAGGCGGCACAGATGGCACTGAGATGGGTACTGATGAGATGGGTATTGATGTGCACCGATGAGGCCTGTGTACTGGTGGACACAGGTGGCCACTAATGAGGTGGCACAGATGGCGGCACAAATGGCACTAATGAGGCGGCACAGATGGCACTGATGAGATGGGTACTGATGTGCACTGATTGACTGCGGCACAGGTGGGCACCGATGAGGTGGCACAGGTGGGCACTGATAAGGTGGCACAGGTGGGCACTGATAAGGTGGCAAAGGTGGGCACTGATGAGGTGGCACAGGTGGGCACTGATTGCAGATGTGCACTGAGGTGACAGATGGGCACTGGGCACAGGTGGGCATGGTGGTACTAGTGGGCACGGTGGTACTGGTGGGCGCACGGTGGGCACGGTGGTACTGGTGGGCACGGTGGTACTGGTGGGCACAGATGGGCACGATGGTACTGGTGGGCACAGGTGGGCACAGTGGTACTAATGGGCACAGGTGGGCACGGTGGTACTGGTGGGCACAGGTGGTACTGGTGGGCACGCTGTGGTACAGGTGGGCACAGTGGTACTGGTGGGCACACTGTGGTACTGGTGGGCACTGTGGTACTGGGGGGAACTTTGGTACTGGGAGGCACTGTGGTACTGGGGGGCATGGTGGTCCTGGGGGGAACAGATGGTCCTGGGGGCACAGATGGTCCTGGGGGCACAGATTGGTCCTGGGGGCACAGATTGGTCCTGGGGCGCAGATTGGTCCTGGGGGCACAGATGGTCCTGGGGGCACAGATTGGTCCTGGGGGCACAGATTGGTCACTGTGTGAGGAGGGAGAGTCGTCAATGAGAGATGATCTCATATGTTTACATATGAGATCATCTCTCATTGGCCGCACAGATCGCGCTGTAAATAGGTGCTGTGATTGGCTATTTACCGCGATCTGTGTTTGGCTGTGTCCAGGGGACACGGCCAGCACAGCAGTTCCCCGCTGCGCACTCGGGAGCGCGCGCGGAGATCGAGGAAAGGGGCGGACGAGAAAACACGGCAGCTCAGAGAAGTAGAGCCGCGCTGCGGCCGTACAAACTCGTACGGCCGTCAGCAGGTGGTTACAGGGGTTATAAAGGTTTCATTTTTTTTTTTAATAACAAACATACCATACTTACCTCCACTGTGCAGTTTGTTTTGCACAGAGTGGCCCTGAAACCTGGTCTTCTGGGGTCCCTCGGCGGCTGTCTCGGCTCCTCCCTGCATCAGCTAACCCCTCTGGGATGCCTGACAGTGTGTATGCAAGACTGACGGAAGTCTGCTTCATCGGAATTCTGGCAGAAAATTCCATCGGAAATTCCGATCGTGTGTACGCGGCTGTAGGCACCATCGGCTATAGCCAACGGCACTGATCAAGCAAAGTTTCAAGAGATCGATTTCTGTACAACCAACCTGCCCATAGATGTATCAAAATTTTGCCAGCCCCTGCTAAACCAGCTGAATTTTGATCAATCTCTGACTGGCTTCAAGGGGTTGTAAAGGAAAATTTTTTTTTTCATAATAAGCTTACCACACCTAATGACTGGTAAGGTGCAATATATAAAACATTTTGTTTTGGGCTTATTATTACTTTAATAGCTCAAGCTGAAATTTACAAACACAAGTGAATGACTCAACAATGGCTCTTATCGTATCAGATGAGTCAATCTTAAATTTAACCAGGCAAAGTGAAATAAAACTAATAAAATAAAATAACATGTCTGGGAAGCATTCGACTGTGTTAAACACATTGAAGGGAATTCTGTAAAGCATTTACCACTATTTTCTGGTGGTAATTTCCATTGGAAATGTCTGCACCTAAAGGCATGCATTTGTGCCATTTTTGGTGACCAACGCGTGCACCAAATTTAGCGAGTGCTAACTACCGCCACTTTAAGAACCTGTGGCTATAGCAGCTTTAGATTCTTAAAGCATTACCACCAGTTTGCAGATTAGGAATCCCTTGGATAGGATTTCCAAGTTAAAGTGGTTGTAAAGGCAGTTGCGGTGCGTCCATAAGGGGCAGCAGTTAGCGTGTTTTTTGGAAGCACCTGATTAGAGCCGTAGGCGAACAGCGGGCGCCATGCTGGGCGATCGCTGTTCACTCAGCGTTGTGTTAGCAAAGCGAAGGAATTTTCTTTACTAACACTAAACCACCTCTCAGCCAATCAGGTGCTTGGGTCTGTTACCTGTCACCTGATTGGCTGAAACGTCAGGCACTGTGATTGAACGCCTGAAAGAGAGAACGAAAGAAGACATTGAGGAGCTGTGAGACGGGTATAAACCCGGACGTTGCACACTGGCAGCATTTGATGGGGCACAGTAGTGGCAATTGATGGTCACACTGGCAGCAATTGATGGGCACACTGGCAGCAATTGATGGGTACAGGAGCTGTGTTTGATGGCACAGTGGCAGCATTTGATGGCACAGTGGCTGCATTTGATGGGCACAGTGGCTGCTTTTGATTTCACAGTGGCTGCGTTTGATGGCACAGTGGCTGCGTTTGAGGGGCACAGTGGCTGCGTTTAAATGGCACAGTGGCTGTGTTTGATGGCACAGTGGCGGCAATTGATGAGCGCAGTAGCTGCGCTTGATGGGCACAGTGGCTGCCTTTGATGGCACAGTGGCTGTGTTTGATGGTACAGTGGTGGCAATTGATGAGCACAGTAGCTGTGCTTGATGGGCACAGTGGCTGCCTTTGATGGCACAGTGGCTGTGTTTGATGGGCACAGTGGCTGCGTTTGATGGTACAGTGGTGGCAATTGATGGGCACAGTAGCTGTGTTCGATGGCACAGTAGCTGCGTTTTATGGGCACAGTGGCTGCAATTGCTGTTTGCGCTCCCCCAAAAATTTTGAGCACCAGCCGCCACTGTGTAAAGGTGATACACAGAGATGAAACATATCTTGCTACATAATTACCCGTCTATCTGTAGTCTTCTCTTCTCTACATCCATTCAAAGTCCAGAATTTATAAAGCTTGTCTAAGTGGTCAGAAAAAAAGAAGTGGAGAGCTGAAGTTACACTCTGCAGTGCGGAGTACGGACAGCTCTGAGACCTGATTAGAGTAAAGGAATGCACAACCTTTCACACAGCACACAGGAACAGAGCCGAGGCTGTCAATCAGATGGCGGTCCTTCCCCTGTCACCTTTTTTTTCTTAGTGTCAGGAAAAATTGTCAGAAGTGATTTTTGCAGAGGAAGGAGGCAGCAGACAGAAATTACACTGCTCTTAATTGAGACAAGTACACAGTTTAGAGGGATATACTTTGTTCATATTTAATGTCTGAGGTTTACAACCACTTTAGGACACCTGTATATACTTGACCTGAAAGTTGACTTAAAGCTGAATTCAAGGCAAACAGCTAAATACATTTATAAAATAATTATAAGGGTGCTGTTTTACCTGCCAAATGGATTTCTGTCCATCTAGTTGGGATATTTAGATCACTCTGCCACATAGCACAGTGCTGCCTAACGGGGCGAGACCTGATCTTTCTCTGCTGCAGTTCCACTTACATATAAGGACGGGGGAAGGTAGAAGCAGAACAATGATATGCTTATCCACCTTTCACTATACTCTCCTCTTGTTAGCATGTGGCTTTCATTGCAACACACCTGATTGCCTCCTTGTGCTGCTTCCCCCCCTCCACTCTGCTCTCTGCTGTACAGGGACTGTAAGAGGCTGAAACCAGGTCAAATTCAGGTATTAACACTACTTGCATTTAAAAACTATATTAATGATATATTAATAAATACAGAGCTGTATTCATTTGTTTATTTTATAACAGACTGGAGTCCAGTTTTAACAATATACAGAGTTCTAGAAATTATTATTCATAGAATTAAAGGAGATGTATGGGGTTAATAAATAACAAACAAACATACATACTTAGTGCTGCAGTATTAGGGCCCTTTCACACGTACGGACCGTATGTCCGCATTTTCATCCGTCCGTTTGCGTCCCTATGTGATTACGGGTGTCAGCCGCTGACACCCGTAATTTGTCCGCCTCCGCAAAGATCCGCATTTGCAGACGGAAGAAATCCTATTTTTCTTCCGTCTGCCGGATCGGATCGGATGAACACGGACATATGGTCCGTGTTCATCCGATCCCCCATAGGGGAGAGCGGAGGAAATACAGGGCGGTCCCTGCACAGTGTGTGGAGACCGCCCTGTCAGCTGCCAGGTCAGCGGGGATTTTACGGAGGATCCCCGCTGAGCTTTGCGGACACACGGAGCGGATCAATACTGATCCGCCCCGTGTGAAAGGACCCTTAGTATGATTCTACAGCTGTCCTATGTCGGCTGTAAGGCCGAGAGCTGAGCAATCACATGACCTCTGATCGCTCAACTCTCGGTCTTCCTGGAGTTGAGAGTGGTGACCATCAGTCATCGGTTTCCATCTGCCCCTCCACCAACGGGTCTAGAGAAGGGGCAGGCGCAGATGACTTTGGCTCTCAGCTGCATGCTGAGAGCCAGTGTCAGCTGTCAGTCAACAGCTGGGTGGACAGTTGACTGATTCTGGGTTACAGGAGAGCAAGTAAGTGCACTTCTGTGACCCACAAGAGAAGAATTGTCAAACAAGCTCTAGCCATACTTCTCTTTAAAAAAAATCCGGAGCATTTACATTTCTTTACATTTCTGTATAGATATATATAGATATATATCTATATATATCTGTACCAGTGATGGGGAACCTTGGCACCCCAGATGTTTTGGAACTACATTTCCCATGATGCTCACCTACAATGCAGAGTAGTGGTGCAACGGATCACAGTTGATCCGTGATCCGAACGGGTCACCCCCTTTGAATTGGCACACACTGTGATCCGTGGATTGCCGCGGCTCCGGAGCTAGGACGAAGCTGCGGCTTTTCCTAATGTTATGGCCACGGCTCCATGGCTAGGCCTAGCTCTGGAGCCGTGGCCATCTTGGTACACCCGGCGGCGGCCCTCCTCTCTGTTTACACCTACAGAGGAGGAGGAGCCAGCACTCGTGGGACACACCGTTAGGAGTCATACTACTGGGAGGTTTGTCTGTACTGCCTGGGGAGGTCTGCCTGTACTACCTGGGGGGTCTGCCTGTACTACCTGGGGGGGTCTGCCTGTTCTACCTGGGGGGTCTGCCTGTACTATCTGGGGGGGGGGTCTGCCTGTACTACTTGGGGCGGTCTGCCTGTACTACCTGGGGGGGGTCTACCTGCACTACCTAAGGGGGTCTGCCTGCACTACCCGGGGGGTGTCTGCCTGTACTACCTGGGGGGGTCTGTACTACCTGGGGGGGTCTGCACTGATGTGGGTGTCTGCACCGAGGGGGTTCTTTACGGATGGGGGACTATAGTTGGGGGGGTGCCCTTTTTTTCTGCACGGGTGACACCAACCCTAGTGACGCCACTGCAGTGGGGGAGATGTGGATATTACGGGGGGGGGTGTGGATATTACAGTGGGGGGATGTGGATATTACAATGGGGGGGGGGTGTGGAAATTACAGTGGGGGAGAATTTTTTTTTTTTTTTTTGTCGATCCGAGGAACGATCCAAACCGTGACTTTTTTGATCCCTAATGCAGAGTGCATGAGCATCATGGGAAATGTAGTTCCAAAACATCTGGGGTGCCAAGGTTCACCATCACTGATCTATACTGTATATACAGTATATATTGTATATAGTATTATTACTATACAGGATTTGTATAGTGCCAACATTTTATGCAGCACTTTACAACATATACAGTATATATATATATGTATTTTCTTCCCATTACAGTATAGTACATGTGTCTGCTTAAGAAATATATCTCATTCAGCACATTAATCTGTGAAAAATTCAGTCTTGGGATTTGAGTCATCTTACTTACAAGTGCACATTTGCAGTTTTCAATCTAATTAATCTTTTATTTAATTATTCCTATTTTTACTCCATCTTTCTGCTAATAAATACACATGAAGATTACACATTATGGGCCTCCTGCTGGATATCTCAGCGATACACGGGTAACAGCTGCTGAATACAGCATTATTGTATGAAGACTTTTCCCCTTTGTGTTGCTAGGCTGATTCTCTGTCTTTGTGCTTTATTATTTATAGATGAGCAAAATCATTTAAGGATCTGGCCAGTAGAGTGAATCTGGTTTTTAAAAAAATGTGATGTTTATTTGAAAAATCTAGCTGATTGTGTAATTTGCAAATCCTGATGGCCTGATTTCATGAATTGCATATTTCTTTAGGCCGGGTTCACACCTAATACTGATGCGGCTCCCAGCAGGGTTCCAGAGCATCCTCGTTCACCATTTCAGGTCCGATTTTAGCCCAAATTTTTGGCTGAATTCAGACCTGAAACAGACTAAAATTTCACACCAGAGCCGCAGCGGAGATATGTGAACTGGCTCCATAAATTTCAATTCGCAATGGTGTGAGCCCTGCCTTAAAGGATCACTAAAGATATATATTTTTTTTAAAATAACAAACATGTTATACTTACCTCCACTGTGCAGCTCGTTTTGCACAGAGTGGCCCCAAACCTGGTCTTCTGGGGTCCCTGGGCAGCTTTCTCGGCTCCCCCCGCAAGGACCTTCATGCAAGCAAGCTCTCATGGTGTTGAGTCCTTGCGGGCGTGCTCCCGTGATACAGCCGGCGGCCATAGCCTCTCACTGTATCACTCGGCCCCGCCCGGCACGCTGTGTCATTGGATGTGATTGACAGCAGTGCGAGCCAATGGCTGCGCTGCTTTCAATCCATCCACTGTAACCAATCAACGGCCAGGCTGAGCGGCGAGGAGGATTTTCGGGGGCGAGCACGGGACTTTTCGAGGGGTCAGGTAAGTATAACGGGGGGGCTGGGGGGCCGGTATTGTTGGATGTTTTCTTTTACCTTTATAACTCCTTTAAGGATCAGACAAATATGCATGCACATATTGAGACTAATTAAACATTTTCAGTAAAATGCGACTCACTTAATTGTTATCGCTATTATTTGTGTAACTTCATTCAATTTGTGTGGCTATGAGAACACTTTGAGCAAACATGAACATTTTTTATTTAATTTCACTCATGGAATACAGAATGCTGAGTTTCTATAACATTCCTACTACCATTCATCTGGTGCAGCTAGGTATCGCTCATTGCCCACCTAAAGTCCACAATGCAGAGAGAGGGGGCTATTTAAATGCGTGGAAAATTTTAAGTGATTGTAAAAGTTTGTTTAAAAAGCAAAACAAACATGTCTATACTTACCTGCTCTGTGCAAGGGTTTTGCACAGAGTGGCCCTGATCCTCCTTTTCTGGGGTCCCTCTGACAGCGCTCCTGGCTCCTCCTCCCCATCGAGTGCCCCCACAGAGAGCTGCATTCCATTGGGGGCACTCATGCTGGTAAGCTACCGAGTCCTGTTGCTGCGTCCATTGACACAGACAGCAGGACTTGGCCCCACCCCTGGCTCCTGTGTCACTGGATTTGATTGACAGCAGCATGAGCCAATGGCTTCCGCTGCTATCAATCTGTCCAATGAAGACCTGAGACAGTGGTTGGAGCTGCTGGAACGATTCGTTCAGGTAATAAAAGGGTGGTCTCTGGGGGGCAGCTGCACCACAGAAGGTTTTTCACCTTAACCACTTCCATACCAGGCACTTACGCACCTTCCCGCCCAAGCCAATTTTCAGCTTTCAGCACTGTCGCAATTTGAATGACAATTGCGCGGTCATGCTACACTGCACGCAAACAAAATTGGCGTCTTTTTTTCCCCACAAATAGAGCTTTCTTTTGGTGGTATTTGATCACATCTGCGATTTTTTTTTTTTGCGCAACAACTAAAAATAAAGCGAAGATTTTGAAAAAAAAATAAAGTTTTTATTTTTTTCTGTTAATTTTTTTGTAAATGAGTATGTTTTCTCTTTCAATTACGGGCACTGATATGGTGGCACTGATGGGCACCGATGAGGTGGCACTGATGGGCACCGATGAGGTAGTTCTGATGGGCACCGATTAGGTAGCACTGATGGGCACTGATAGGCGGCGCTGGTATGGGGCACTGATGGGCACTCATGGGCGGCACTGATGGGCACTCATGGGCGGCACTGATGGGCACTCATGGGCGGCACTGATGGGCACTCATAGGCAGCACTGGGCACTCATAGGCGGCACAGATGGGCACTCATAGGCGGCACAGATGGGCACTCATAGGCGGCACAAGTGGGCACTCATAGGTGGCACAGGTGGGCACTGATAGGTGGCACAGGTTGGCACTGATAGGTGGCACAGGTGGGCACTGATAGGTGGCACAGGTGGGCACTGATAGGTGGGCACTGGGCATGGATTGGCACTGACAGACACTGGGGTGGCACTGATGATCACTGAGGGGTGGCACTGATGGATCAATGTTGCCAATCAGTGCCCATGTGTGGGCACTGATTGGCATCATTTTTTTTTTTACTGCCCCTTTTTTTTTTGTCCTTTTTTTTTTTTTTTTGTCCTTTTTTTTTTTTTTTTTTTAGTACCCTGGTGGTCTAGTGTGGGCACTCCCTGGTGGTCCGTGTGGCGATCCGAGGGGGGGCTGCGCTGATAAACAATCAGCGCGAACCCCCCCTGTCAGGAGAGCCGCTGATCGGCTCTCCTGTACTCGCGTCTGTCAGACGCGAGTGAGGAAGAGCCGTCGGCGGCTCTTCCTGTTTACATCGTGATCAGCCGTGATTAGACACGGCTGATCACGTGGTAACGAGGCTCCGCCGGAGACTCGTTACCGAGATCGGAGGTGCAGGGTGTCAGACTGACACCCCGCATCACCGATCGCTGCGCTGCGCGCCCCCACGGGCGCGCGCGGCATTGAAATCATGCTAGACGTTTGAGAACGGCTAGTCACGATTTCATAACCACTTCCCGGCCGTAAATCTGCTATTGGCCGGGCGGGAAGTGGTTAATGCATAGAATGCATTAAGGTGAAAAACCTTAAGACCTTTAAGGTTGCTTGTCAAGTTGACAGGTGCACATGTCAAAGGGTAGGTTTACACTTGACACTAAGCAGACATTTTCAGTCATCCAGGAGGCAATCCTGTTGCCCTTTGATTGCCTAACTTGAACGACCGTTAACTTGAATTGTCAAGTTTGACAGCAAGGTCCATAAAGACATGGATGAGCGAGTTTGGGGTGGAGGAACTTGACTGACCTGCACCTGCACTGTTCTGACCTCAATCCGATAAAAACACCTTGGGGATGAATTTGAGCGGAGATTGCGAGCCAGGCCTTCTTGTCCTCATGCCTGACCTCACAAATTTGCTTCTGGAAGAATGGTCAAACATTCCCATAGACACACCCCTAAACATTGTGGACAGACTTCCCAGAAAATTTGAAGCTGTTATAGCTGCAAAGAGTGGACCAACTCATTATTGAAACCTACGGACTAAGACTGGGATGCCATTAAAGTTCATGTGCGTGTAAAGGCAGGTGTCCCAATACATTTAGTAATGTAGTGTCAATCGTCTTTTTGGGCTAATGTAAACCTAACCTTATTACTGGTGGTTACTCGAAGATCCAAGCACTGCCCTCTAGTTTTAAAGCGGGAGGATGCACAATAGTGAATCATGTGACAAATTGCAGTAATAAAAGTATTAATAAGGCTTGCTGACTGTAGTGGCAAAAATACAATTCACAGGTGAATTAAAAGGACTTTGCGTTTAGTACAGTTGCAGTATAGTGTAAATCTGTGCATGTGATGAGGTGCAAATTTGTAACTTGCTAGAATTTGTTATTGATAATTGTGGTTTCTTGGACCGGATGCTGAAATGTCTCTGTATGGAAACCCCAGTGTGTGGAAAAGGGGGTGGAGATTTTATTGTTCTTTGATTGATGATACGCTTGTAAACTGTATATAACCAGGAGAATGTTTCAATAAAGTTGAGTCCTGTTTGAACATACATACAGCTCGTCTGGTGTGTGTTCTTCAAATGGATCGCGATCGGCACATAGCTGTAGGTCGGATCCCGGAACCTTGGATGACTGGACCATCAGATGTCTGATCCAATAGAGGCAGAGGAGTGTCGGGAGAGCAGAACCGAGCGAGCAAGGGTCTCGTCATAGCATCTATATAGGCCAACAATTTACACACAGCTTAACCTACCATTCATTCACATCAGTCCCTACCTTCAAGGAGCTTACAGTCTAAGGCACACATGCAAATTTAATTCCTGCAACCACGGGTTGCAGTAAACAATTTTGCACGATTCCCCCATCCAATCAAACAGTGCTGACATGGCATATGTCCTGCTAAGCAGTTGTCTGCTCCCAGTGGGGTGGCTGCAGGGGAAGCCACCCCCGATCAGAGAAGACAGTGATTATTGCTAGCGGCTCTAGCAGCCGCTAGCGAAAAAGTGCAACTGAATACGGCAGGCTGGTTGTACCCAAGGTGACTTGGTACATTAAGCCTGCCCACACACACAGTTCAGATTGGCCGATCTTCGAACTGTCCATAGCTGGCCTAAGGTCCCTACATACTAGGGCCAATTTAGACAGGAAATAATTCACCTACCAGTACATCTCTGATGGGTAGAACATGCATAACCCATGCAGATAGAGTCCTAGATGAAATTCAAACCCCAGCACCCCAGTACAGGGCTTGCCATAGTTGGCCTCCTAAAAAATGTTTTGTGTCTGTCTGTGTTCTCAGTGGTGAGTGACAGACCTGGAACATTCATTCTTTATATGAGTGCCAGAAAAGTGTCAGAATTCTATATCTCTATAATTGTTCTAGGTCAGTGACTCAGAAAGCATTGAAGCTGACATTTTCAGAAGGAATGGTTGGCGGAGTTTCTCTAAGCTGGTTTGCTTTAAAGGCACATTACATATAAAAAGAGAAATATCATTTTTTATATATTTTGCAATTGCTAATTTTTCAACATTTACCTGAATTTTATCTGGCTTTAACTTTTTACATGCTTAGTGTTCCATATCTTTTATTTATTTTTTTGTATAAAAAGGCAATATTTCTATTCAAGAGAATGTATAGTTTTTCTGTATACAGGTATATTTAACCACTTCATGGGCCTATTGTGGCACTTCTCTCCTTCATGTAAAAATCATATTTTTTTTGCTAGAAAATTTCTCAGAACCCTCAAACATTATATATATATATATATATATATATATATTTAGCAGACACCCTAGGGACTAAAGTGGCGTTCATTGCAACGTTTTATCTTGCACGGTATTTGCGCATTTTTTTTCAAGCTCCTTTTTTTTGGTAAAAAAACTTTCATGAATTAAAAAAATAACAAAACAGTAAAGTTAGCCCAATTTTTTTATATAATGTGAAAGATGATGTTACGTCGAGTAAATATATACCTAACTTGTCACGCTTTAAAATTGCGCACACTCATGGAATGGCGCCATGAGCTATGACTAAGCACTAAGCACTAGTTCCAGTGCGAAACGCGTCAGTGGCCAGGTTTTATTTTATTTATTTTTTGCTGTGACTTGTAGTGCTGCCCTTCTTTTAATAAAGGCTACAATTTGTTAAGAGTGCGGCTCTCCAGAGACATTTCTTGTTCCTGCCTTCCCGAGTGCATTGCCTGCACCTGAGTTATCTGCTACGGTAGATCTTTATTTTATTTTATTCCCACCTGGAACGGCTACTCCCTCTCTCCCTGTTGTCTGATGATAGCTAACAAATTTTCACTATTTTCACACTAAAGTTCCTCCCCGCCAATCAGGAAGCAGGTCCTGAAACCTGTTTCCCAATTGGCCAAAGCATCAGGCGATTCTATTGAATGCCTATTCTATTCGGTGAGTGCTTTGGCAGAAGAGGAGACACAAGCTTGACACAAGATACAAGCTTGAAGAGCGGGCACCAGAGCCGCCACTGCCCGCACTCGAGTAGAAGAGGAGTGGACACCACAGCCCCGCCACACAAGCGAGTAAGTGCCAGACCGCCTGCGAGAGTAGGGGGGCATGCCGTCAGTGCCGCACCGCTGGGATGATGTAATTTCAGTGCCGCGCAACCCGCTGGGGGGTGTTGTTTGTTTGCCGCCCCCTTTAAAAGAAGAACTCACCAGCCGTCACTGACACTGGCCATGCTGTTTCCAATAGCTCTTGGTCATGGAGGTAGTGTGACCGCTGTGGGAGCCAATCGCAGTAATCGGATTGATTGGAAAACTGCTGCGCCTCCTGGCATTGAAGCCTACTTAAAGAGCCCCCAGGAGCCATCATGAAGGGGTTAACAGTTTTGTTAAAAAAAAAAAAAACACTTTTAATTACAAAACTAGATGAATTTCGGTTTACCCACACAGCTGTGTCGTGGGCTCATCATGCATAACATTAATATATTATTATTTAAAATAAGTAAAGATTTTGTTTAAATATACAAGTTGTATATAAGTTGTATCTGCTTATATTTTGCCTTCCCCTCCCCCCATTATCATGCTAATAAAATGTTTAAACAAAACCATCTAGGTTTCATTACATACCTTATTTTAGATCCAGTGACAGTGTCAACACTGGATCTCTGTGTTTCTCTCTATATATAGCAGGCAGATCATGGCTGGTAATTGGTGCCATAACAATGCTGTACATAACTTCCTGCCTCGGTACACCTCTCAATAGTTTATAGGCCTGATGAAAGCAGTGGGCTGGGTCTTGGGAAGAGCTATGCAAATATAAAAATGTCTTGATGGATGGATGCCAGTGTGGAGAAGTGGCCATTTTTTTAGGTAGGCTGCATTTGCATGCAGACCACCCTAGGCAACGCCCATATGTGATGCTGAGCTCCCATGAGTAAAAGAACTGAAACCCAATGAATGAAAGTGGCAGATCATGGATTGTGGACCTGGGGAGGAAAGACCTGACGTTCTGCTAGGATATTAATCGGGCTTGGTCTGACCTACCTTAGCTGCTAATGCACAATGTGCAATCTGTTGTGACAGGTGTGTAGTGTACCCATTCCTCTGCCTCCATGATAAAGTGAACTTGTTTGATCCAGTGTTTAACCAATGGAGGGAATTCAAGAATAAACACTGTGGCCCAGATTCAGAGAGAATTGGATTCTCGTAGCGTATCAGAAATACACTACGCCGCCGTTTTTTACCTGGCTCTACGTGGAATCCAGGTAGATTTTGTCCAGTAAACGACGGCGGCGTAGTGTATTTCTCCCGTCGCAATCCATCTAGACGAGTAGGGGGCGTGAAGGATTTAAAATAGGCGCGTTCCCGCGGCGAGCGAACTGCGCATGCTCCGTTCGCAAATTTCCCGCCGTGCATTGCGCGAAATCACGTCGTTACGTCATTCGTTGTTTGAGTAGCGTCGTTTACGGACATTTCTATTCCCGAACGAGTTACGCAAAAAAAAAAAAAATTAAATTTGACGCGGGAACGACGGCCATACTTAACATGGGCTACGCACCGTTAGACCAGCAAAAAGCTGGTCTAACAGTACGTAAAAAAAAACAGACGTAAGCGATTGCGAAGACCGCTCGTATCTTCGTGGATCGCCGTAAAAACACATTTGCATATCCCGACGCATAAAAACGACGCAAACTCCTCCCAGCGGCCGCAAACATATCGCAGCGTAGATCCGAAGGTTTACGAAGACGTAAGCCTCTCGGATCGAAGCCCGAAGCCGCCGTATCATGGTTTGAGGATTCAAACTAGTGATACGGCGCGCGAAATTACTCCTGTCTAACACCAGTTAGACAGGCGTAATTGCTTTATGAATCTGGGCCTGTATCTCTGTCTCCCACTCTAAGAAACTTAAAGGGTCACTAAAGGGAAAAAATGTTTTTGCTGAAATGACTGGTTACAGGGTATATAGACATAAAAGTTAACTGATTCCTTTTAAAAATGATTAAAAATAGATAAAAATCAATCATATAATGTGCCTACAGTTTTAGTTTCACTTTTAAACTGGTTTCATGTTTCTGTGAAGTAAAGAGACACACAGAACAAAAACAAACAAATACAGGGCAGTGTTTGTTTTTAAAATGAATCTGGTTCTGAGGAGTTTTAGACACATAGTAATCACACCTATTTGATCATGGACCACAGTGAAAAGCTAGCATGAGTTTTTTCATAAGGAGCCAGACAAGCAGGAAGTGTGGAGATCAGAGCAGTATTACAGCTACTTCAAAGCAAAAACGAACAATGAGGACATGAAACCAGGACTGCAGTACGGTAAAGGAAGCTATTTAGCTAAAAAAAAAAATTCCTTTAGGTACTGTGATGGTTCAAAAGCTTATAGCAGGGGTGTCAACTCAATTTCATTGTGGGCCGCATCAGCATTATGATTGCCCTCAAAAGGGCCGGTTGTATCTGTAAGATTAGATGTCCAGCACATCCACTCCCCTTACATTAGATGTCAAGAGCCACCCCACCATCAGAAGTTGAGTCTCCCACTCTCCCTTACATCACAGTGCACACCCTTTCCTTATGCTGCTGCTGGTAAGAAGCTGGATGCATTGCCTGAAAGCAGAAAGTAAGGGTCTGGAGAAGGACCAGAGGAGGGCTGGAGCGCTCCTGCAGCTGCAGGAGAGGTGCGAGGGCCACATCAAATGGCCTGGAGGGCCTGATTCGGCCTGCGGGCCCTGTCTTTGACACCTGTGGCTTATAGGTAGTGGATAGCAGTGCCTTTTCAGTGGGCAACTTAAGCCAGAGTGGAACTACACTAGTATAAATCACATTAGATCCTTCCTAAAAAATAACTACCCCCCCCCCCCCCCCAATAAAATGTACCTAATTACAGCTTGCAAGTCCTTAGATTTTGTGGCTACACTAGTTTTCAAGCTAAGAACATTTACTGCAAGCACAGAAAAATGTTGATTATGTCAGGAACCTGTCAATTCTTGTGAGCCGAAGTTGAAGCAAGTTAAGTTTCTAAGGTATATAGAGGTGTGGCTGTGTGACTGGATGGCTGTAGGGCTCTGGCAGTGAGGTTTCGGGAGCCCCTGAGGACCAGAATGATGGTTGCTCCGGCCTATGCTCTATTCTACTGCTCATCGTCTCGCCTGCCCTGGGGTTGGGGACCTCTGTATAGTCCTTATAGTTATATTCTTTTAAATAATCTAAATTGATTTTAATAAAATTTAATCAAAAAGCTGAGTTATATAAATTGATCATATGATGAAAAAATACATTAGCAGAGGATGTTTCCAATGTAAACTGCATAATAATAACCCAAACACTGTACAACTCACACATCTGCAACACCAAGAAGAAAGTGTCTACAGAGTGATTATAGAGCTTACCTCTATTCAATTTAAATGTTTAGGGCCAGATTCTCAAAGAATCCCCGGCGGCGTAGCGTTAGGCATTTACACTACGCCGCCGCAACGTACTAGAGCAAGTGCTTTATTCTCAAAGCACTTACCTGTAAAGTTGCGGCGGCGTATCGAAAATCCCCTGGCGCAAGCCCGCGTAATTCAAATGAGCCGGGTAGGGGGAGTAGAGCATTTAAATTAGGCACGTTCACGCGCCGAACGTACTGCGCATGCGCCATCCCAAAAACTTCCCGACATGCATTGCGCAAAATGACGTCGCAGGGACGTCAGTGTTTTAGACGTGTACGTTAATGGCGTCCAGCCCCATTCACGGACGTCTTACGCAAACAACGTAAAATTTTCAAATGGCGACGCGGGAACGACGGCAATACTTAACATAGGGTGCGCCACCTTCGGGCTGCTTTATCTTTACGCGGCGCAAACCTTACGGAAACGACGTAAACTTCGACGGGGCGACGTAAAATCGTTCTGGAATCAGCGTATTAGGCTCATTTGCATAGGCAAATGAGAAAACAACGTTATGGCCACCTAGCGGCCAGCGTTGTCATTTCATCTACGATCCGACGGTGTAATTCTTTTACACCTGTCGGATTTTTAGTGTATCTATGCGTAAGTGATTCTAAGAATCACACGCATAGATACCCATTGAAATACGACGGTGTATCTGAGATACACCGTCGTATCGCCTCTGAGAATCTGGCCCTTAGTGTTTATAGAGCTTAAAATGATTAGATAATGTAAACTGACAAAGGCCGCGCCTAATTACAATTGTGATATTTCAAAATAGAGTTCCATAAACAATCTACCACTTTGTCCAATTCTTCCCTGTATCAACTTTTACCAAACTATGCCCTCTGCACAGTGATGAAAACCTCCACTTGTGGGAAAAGCATTCACCAGAATGAATTGACCTTCACATTATGGGTAGGTCATCTCACATCAGATTTATTACATCTTCCCATATCACATGGCTTAAATGGCTATCCACTATAGACCATACATCCTCAAATGTCATAAAAAGCTCAAGCAAAACAAAAGCGCTTTGTAGCGTAATCACATTTAAGTACATGCAGCACTAACATCAAGCGAATTGAGCCATACAGTATACTCATATACCACACTCCAACAATACTAACAATCTTCCAGGTATCAGTAGACATGTGCAGTTTGTTTCCTTCAGAATTGAAATCCAGATGAATCTTCTGTTTTCGGAAATTTGGATGAATCTGAATTTGCGAATTATAATAGTACTAAATTTAAACGAATCTGAAATAACAAAAAAAATTCAGATGAAATTTGAATTCAAATAGTTTTTCCAGTCAAAATAGAATCAATTTGAATTTGAAAAGAATAGAAAATAATAGAATAGAATAGAAAATAACAGAATAGTATGGAAAAAACAATAAATTAGAAAAGAATGAATACAACCATATTTCGAAATTAGAATTTTGAATAGAAAAGAATAGAATAGAATAGAAAGAATATAACTATTTCCCAAAATTCAAATAGAATCAATTAAAATTTAAATAGAATAGAAAAGAATAGATTAGAAGAGGAAGATGGTTATATTTTTTCTATTCTATTATTTTCTATTCAATTCAAATTTGAATTGATTCAATTTAAATTTTGGGAAATGGTTATATTCTTTCTATTCTATTGTTTTTTTAATTCTATTCTTAAAAGAAAGAAAATGAGAGGGTGATTGCTCTCTCGGTGTGGACTGGGACTTTTGGGAGATATTATGTCTGTTTATAGGTAAGCACATATAAAGGTTTAAAAAAAATACAACATTTATTAATATTCTATTCTTTTCTATTCAAATTTCAGAAAATGGTTATATTTTTTGTATTTTATTCTATTTATTTTTATTCTATTCTGTTCTGTTTTACTCTATTATATTATATTCTCCTATGTTCTGTTGTATTAATCTCATTTTCTATTTTATTTCTATTTTATTTCTTTATTCTGGAAAACAAATAAAAAAACTATTCAGCAACTTTTTAAATTTGAATTTGAAAAGGTTTCGAATAGATCCAAATACAAATAAATGAAACGAATTCCGAAAATTAATTCAACAAATTAAACAAATTTAGCTAAACAAATTTTTGTAAATAATAAATCGAAACAAAACAAAACACATTTTCTCATTCTGCACATGTCTAAGTATCAGACTGCCTTGGCTCCAGTGATAAACAGCGTGATGATGAAGGTGTAATGCTTAAAGGAGACTATCAAGGCAACACCACACTCCCTGACACACAACGGCGGAAGAGTGAATAATTATTGTTGCATCAAATAGTAAAACAATAACCAGAAAAGTAACAGTAGATACACTAACAAGTATACAAAAACAGTTGCAAAATAATGTGTAACCTCTTACTAAGTGGGGGGTCCTAATGCAAAAATCAGAAGTCCCCAGTGTCTCTGCATTGGTGTATGATGGGGGCCAAATCCAATGTTGAAATCCTACAAATCTGGGTGTAGGATTTCAAAACTTTGTCCGAAACAGGTAATTCTGTTCCCTTAAAAAATGTCAGAAGGTTGTGGCCAGCTGCCTTTCACCACCACTTAAGTTGATGACTGGCCTTCTACCTCTCTCCATCTGGGCTCAGCACAGGGCCGATCCTAGGATCACAGGCACCTGGGTGCAGAAATATTTCTGGCGCCCCCACATGGGCCTGGTCATTTTTACTAACTCCTCCCCTTTACAGATGTTTCTATGGCAACGACTCAACCACAGAAATGTTCCCCCACAAAGTCTTCATTACCTTGGGATCCTTACATGATCTCTTAACAATAAACAAAATACAAGAAGAGAAGCACAGTATTTTATTGGGACCTGGAGGTGGGCCTCTCTGATAGACACAGAGAGGGCTTCTGTTAGAAAGACCCCCAGACATACTACAGACATGATACAGGATATGGTCAGAGACTACAGACATGATACAGGAGATGGTCAGAGACGGCAGACATGATACAGGAGATGGTCAGAGACTGCAGACATGATACAGGAGATGGTCAGAGACTGCAGACATGATATAGGAGATGGTCAGAGACTGCAGACAATAGTACAGGAGATGGTCCATTAGACCCCTTTCACACTGGAGGCATTTTTCAGGTGCTTTAGTGTTAAAAATAGCACCTGAAGAAAGCCTCATCTGCAATTTCAGTGTGAGAGCCCGAGTGCTTTCACACTGGAGCGGTGTGCTGGCAGGACGTCCAAATTTTTTCTGCAAGTAACTTCTTTGAGGTGCTCTCTGCAGCATTAAATAGAGATGTGAGGGGGAGGCATTCCAACTGGAGTTGTGGGATCCCAGACTCTCAGTGTGAGGAATTAATTTCTGCACGTCAGCATTCAGCAGCCACTGAAAACTAGAACCCTTCATGTCCGGAAGAGGAGCGGCCCCTCCCCCGAGCACTGCCAGAAGGAAGGGAGAACTCCCCCCCCCGCTGTCTTCTGGGAAACACTGTTCCCAGGAGAGAGCGGGACCAGTGACAGCGCACCGCGATCTTCACGCATGCGCAGTAGGAAGGGAGAACTCTGGCACTTCGGCGCCCCCACCTCTGCAGGCACCTGGTTGCAAAGCACCCTGCGCACCCTGCCTAGGATCGGCCCTGGCTCAGCAATGTCAGCTGCAACACAACTTTGTCCACCCTACAGACCAGGAAGTAGTAACACCATACTCAGCAATGCTGTTTCCACAGACCTGGCAATGTCACTATATGAGACATCTCTCACAAGTCCTCGCTCCTCACAGAAAGTTTTGTCCTTTCCTAGCCCTGCGGCATCTGTGTCCTCTCTTTTTCCTTCACTCATTGGCTGATTGAAAGGACATGTGGAAGTGACAGCAGCAGTAGTAGCATGGTCCATTTGGCAGAGCAGAGCAGCGCTGTGGACTGGAGCTACAGGGGTTAATCCAATCCTAAACGTTTTGTCATTCTGACTTCATCAGGAGCACTCCTGCATATGGCTGGATTAACCTATGCTACCATGCTATCCATTTATTCCTGGAATTATACTCCCCTTTCCAGTGCTCCCTAACTGCTTCTTCCCTCAAAGCTGGCACTAATACCCAGCACTCTTTAAAGCGGAGGTTCACGCAAAAAGTGAACGTCCGCTTTTTGGATCCCCCCCTTCGGTGTCACATTTGGCACCTTTCAGGGGGAGGGGAATGTAGATACCTGTCTGAGACAGGTATTTGCACCACTTCCGGGTTCTGACTCCCATGGGGAATCCAGCCTTGTCACGTCACCCCCCCCCCCCCCCCCGCTGTCTTCTGGGAAACACTGTTCCCAGGAGAGAGCGGGACCAGTGACAGCGCACCGTGATACTCACGCATGCGCAGGATGGCGGCGGATGCAGCCGAGGACCGAGCGATTGCTCAGCCTCGGCTGCTGACGTCGCGGGCACGCTGGACAGGTAAGTGTCCATTTTTTAAAAGTCAGCAGCTGCCGTATTTTTTAGCTGCTGGCTTTTAAAAAAAAAAAAAAAACAGCGGAACCTCCGCTTTAAACAGGATAAGCCAAAATGTATATGCACTATATCTTCATTAAGGCCCCTTTCACACTGGGGCAGTGGGGGCATCAGCGGTAAAGTGTCGCTATTTTTACCGTCATATTTGCGGGGGGAATTCACCCGCTAGCGAGGCACTTTTAACCCCCGCTATCGGCCGAAAAAGGATTAAAACCACCCGCAAAGCGCCCCTGCAGAGATGCTTTGCCGGTGATATGGCTGTGCTAGCTATTGATTTCAATGGGCAGGAGCGGTAAACACACCGCTCCTTCACCACTCCAAAGATGCTGCTAGCAGGACTTTTTTTACCGTCATGCTAGTACACCGCTCCAGTGTGAAAGCCCTTACACTGGAGAGACAGCAGCGGCTGTTTCAGGGCGCTTTGCATGTGCTATTTTTAGTGTTATAGTGCCTGCAAAGCGCCCCAGTGTGAAAGGGGTCTAAATATATTGTATATACTCAATAAAGCAATAAAGTGTTATTTGTGAACAGTCCTAAATGAAGTGCTATAACCATGGTCCCTTAAAAAGTGCTTCAACACACTGTCACAGTGAAGATCAACAAAGTGCTCCTTCTGAAATAACTCATCAAATGGAGTGGGCCACTAATGCTAATGGTCACATACACTCAGTAATATCAATCCACAGTGTTTCTCCTACTGAGTTTTGGCAATAATGCAGATAAAACATAACTCCAATAGTGTTATGCCTCGTACACACGATCGGAATTTCTGATGAACAACGTCAGACGGAATTTTTTCATTGGATATTCCGACCGTGTGTATGCCCCATCTGACTTTCCGACGGAATTAGAAAGAGAAAATTCAGTTTGTCTGTATGGAACTCCGACGGAGAAAAAAACACGCATGCTCCGAAACAAGTCGACGCATGCTCGAAAGCATTGAACTTAATTTTTCTAGACTCGCCGTAGTGTTGTACATCACCGTGTTTTGGACGGTCGAAATTTGGTGTGTCCATGTGTATGCAAGACAGCTTGAGCAGAATTCTGTCGGAAAAACCCATCGGAGTTCATTCCGACGGAAAAAAACAATCGTGTGTACGGGGCATAAAACTGTATACATTTCATTAATATAAGCATACAGATTAAACGCACAATATAAAGTGCTTTCAGAGTGCTAAGTAAATGCTCCTGCAACCCCATTCATTGCCTAGCCTCCTTGTCTGCAGGACTTCTGGGTTGTGTAATAACGTCAGAGTGTCTGAGCACATTCAATGCGTTTTTTCACAAATACCTTCATCAGGAGTATAACTTTATATATTTATTTGTGAGCGCAGTGTGCTTGTAGGCATGTTGCCTATTATGTGAATTTAGGTAGTACCCAGCTGCCCAGCTTGGGAGGAAAGGGGTTTATGCTTGTGCCTCCTTTTCTTGCGTGTTTTACACCTGGGTCCATCCTCTCTCCTGTCTGTCTCTCCTGTCTGATATAAAGGAAATTGTTGAGTGACCCGTTAATCACCTGCCGTAGCCCAAAGAACCTATCCCTGGGTAATCGTCTCATGTGATCCCCACTTGGTGCCCAATGGGGTAATGGGGAACATTGAGGAAGGTCTGCCATCAACCACCTACACCTTGCTTAAAGGGGTGTTCCAGCCAAAATTTATGTTTATTAAAAGTCAGCAGCTACAAAAAGTGTAGCTGCTGGCTTTTAATAAACAATCACTTACCTGCTCCAGCGTTCCAGCGACGCGCCGGCCGGGGCTCCGCTCCTTTCCCCCCTCCCCGGGGTCTTCATTCGAACTGTGGGCACCCGGCCGTGACAGCTTTCAGCTTCACGGCCAGGCACCCATTGTGCATGCGCAAAAGGCACTGCGCATGCGCGCGGCTCGGCTTGGCGCTATTCGATTGGACAGGCTATCGCCTAGGACCTGTCCTAGGCGATAGTCTACAGGGGGGGGCTGCTGTAGGCGATAAAGCTTAATCGCCTAACCAGCCCCTCGGTGGAAGGAGGAAGTGGGACAGGAAGTCCCACTCCTCCTAAAGCCCCCACTCCCCCCCAAAAAAATGACATGCCAAATGTGGCATGTAAGGGGGTGAGGAGTGGGATAAGCGGAAGTTCCATTTTTGGGTGGAACTCCGCTTTAAGTGCTTTTTATTATATATTAACTGAGGATTGTCTTACTAGCACAGCAGCTTTAGGTAGGTTTGGGTTTAGCTGGGTGCTCGTACTATCATTTTACACGTACGTATCTTCACCTGTCTGTATCTCTGGATCTCCTGGCTGTTTTGATATGTGGTTTTAAATGAAGGCAAAGCTTCTGCTTATGTATTTTGTTCATCATATGTTCAGTCGGTATTGCCCAAGTTTGTCACAACATTATTTATATTTTTGAAGTAAAAAAAGCTGTATTTCAACATTTCTAACAAACATCCACACTGGTCTCATTTACAGCCTGGTGTTTCTATCTGCAGGAAAAAAATCATGCCACATTCATGGCCTTCATTTTTTTGACTAATGGGAAGAGACAGGGCTGATGAATTATTTATTTTAGATTTAAAAAAAATACAAGGGGAAAAAGGAGAAAGGTGTCAGAACAGAGTTAATATAAGGTTACAGTAATGGTCTCTTTGGCTGTGCAAAAATAATGTTTCTTCTTGACTTGTTTCTGGATCAGATGTTTTAACTGTTTTGTACTGCATTCATGGTTTTACAATAATCACATCTTTGAATTGCTTGCAAATAAGATAACATTTTTTAAAATCAATAAAACAATGGGGAGAAGAATTCCGATGTGCCAAGAAATTTATCAGTGGGTTGCAGAGGAACCTACATTGCGGCCAAGTGGCCCCCATCCACTGCTAATTATGTGGACTGCTCTGTAAAGAGACCTGACTTCCAATAACATAAAGACTTCAGAAATTGAGTCAGTGTCATGTCTTGAAGACACATACATGAATAAACTTATCTCCTCTTATGCCGCGTACACACGATCAGGCTTTTGCCCGGCCAAAACACATCGGAATTCGGTCTTCTAGGTCTTTTGGTATTGCTGAGCTCACCGGGTGCGTTCTTTCTTTTTAAGGATATTCCAAACAGTTGTTTTGGCCACACCTAATGTTTTTGCTATCTCTCTGATTGTTTTTTTTTCCAGCCTAATGAAGGCTTGCTTCACTGATAGTGACAGCTCTTTGGATCTCATATTGAGAGTTGACAGCAACAGATTCCAAATGCAAATAGCACACTTGAAATGAACTCTGGACCCTTTATCTGCTCCTTTTAAATGGGATAATGAGGGAATAACACACACCTGGCAATAGAACAGCTGAGCAGCTAATTGTCCCATTACTTTTGGTCCCTTAAAAAGTGGGAGGCAAATATACAAACTGTTGTAAGTCCTACACCGTTCATCTGATTTGGATGTAAATATCCTCAAATTAAATCTATATAGATAGATAGATAGATAGATAGATATGCAGTATCTTTATATATATATATATATATATATATATATATATATATATATATATGCAGCATATATATATGCTGTACTTTACAGGACAGCAATAATAGGTCTTGGAAAACAAATATATACCACTGCTGTTCGGATTCAAGTCCCTTTAGGGGGGATGACATAAGTAAGTTTGAGAATAATTAGGGATTGTCACCTATTCAGGGTGAAGGGTTCCAGGGTGATCCAGAAAGGGGGGAAATTGACTTGTAGTTGTCCCAGGATTGTTAAGTCCTTATATGGGACCTGGAATTTGAAGACTTGGAGAGACGTTGGCTTGAAAAAAACCTTCAACCCTGATTATAGGTACTTTGGTCCTAAAAGGGCTAACCACCTGCAAGAGAGTGTTAAAGTGGGCAGGCTGCAGTCAATAGGTGTCAGTGATGTGTTGAATGGATCAGGACACAGTTGTGTGTCGCTGTGGACTGGGACTCTGCTGCTGAGCTGTTGCAACTTTTCCTGGACACCAGAAGCAAATAGGAACTTTAACAACACTGTGGTGGGTCAAGCTGATGCTGGCAGTGAGCCAAAGTCTTAATTTGTGAAAGGGAATTGTGGACTATTTTGTTTATTTTACGCTCAAGTCAAACCATTTCATTTTACCCTTTGTAAAAAAAAGACTTTGCTCTTACCAATGTGGCTTGTTGGTGAACTCCCAAAAATATTACAATATATATTGTGTAATATATGTAGCGCTTACCCCCGAAGGAGCCACTGGTTAGATTTGGGATCGGCGTATTTAAGTTACCTCTGTGATGGTGTCTAGGGGTGATGATGGTGATGAGAGCAGTAATAGAATGTCCAGACGTTGACGTTTTCAATGCTTTATTTCTGGTCCAACATGACCAACAGTCAACTCGAGGTAGATAGAGTAGATTGTTGAAAAAAAGAATAACCTTGCAGATACAGGCTGTAGATAATAGAAGCAGTCCTGCCTCCAACGAATGTGTTTGTCTCATCGCCACTGCAGCCGGAGTGGGTATAGCGCCCCTGGACAGGTCCCTCTCACAGGCCTGGCAGCCAGAAAGTCACTAAGGATTGCTGAGAAGGAAGAAGTCTCTGTCATCGACTTGGCTCTAATAGAATTTGTTTTAGTAAAGGGTCTCTGCCACAGGCCCAGTACTCAGGAACATAAACGTAGAGCAAATCCTCTCAGTCAGTAATTTTGGGGCCACCGACTGACAGTTTGCAGCAGACAACCTGTCAGTGTTTGGTACCCAGATCCCCGATGGTTCGTCTAAGCCCTATTGGTTCACCTGCCTCCGGGCTCACCTCAGACCGACTCCCCACCGAACAGCACATCCAGCTTGGGATCTTTTCGGTATGGAACCCTATTTCCACACTGAGGTCCCATTGTGGTTTCAGTTGCTCTGAGCCATGAGGGCCCAGAGCCAGGAACTCCGCGTTGCACAGGCCCCAGCCAGGCAGGCCATAGTGGTGGGGCCCGTGATGTGCGCACACCCTGAAGGTGGGTGCTGCACCTGGAACCAGGAACCCGCGAAGACCCCGCAAAATGGCATCTGCCACAGATATACCCTCCTCCAGCATGCCCCGCTAGGGAAACACTCCTCCAATTGGCTGCTGGGGAAAAGCGGCTCTGCCTGAACCCATCTGGCGCCACCTGCTGCCCAGAGATGAGACTGCATCTCTGGAGCACAGAATGACCCACAGGACAATTTAGGGCTGACAGCAGTCCAAATTTACCACAAATCAACCTGGGTGAAAGCAGGTAAGTCTCTTACCCCACTAAATTTACAATAGTGTCCCTTCTGAAAGTAAGGGGGCGCTACATATATATATATATATATTTATATATATATATATTACCCGAACTGCTATCATAAACCCACTTCTTGCTACAAAATATTACGCACAATAACTAATTATTTTGAAGTAAAATAATTTTTTTTGAATAAGCAGCTGAAATTTTCTAGAATAGAGAAATCACTGCATTTTCCTGTATACTTTGCTTTTATAGTAATAGTTATTGTCATGCCTTCATTCATAAGGCTCATCATCTTTGTAGTTTTGACCTCAGTTTGAATTAAATCAATGCTGCCATCTAGTGGACTTTCTGTTTAATTGCGCCACATGTATGTTAATATAGTCAGCTAGTATGGCTCATTAGTTTGGCCTATGCAGGCTCCCGTATTTTTATCCCATGAGGCCTTTCAGTACCTCCAGAGCCTCCATTTTCCATTTTCCTTCCAAGCATAGCACATGTCTCTGAGTTCTGTCTCACGTCAGCCATATCGATGCATCTACGGTACGTGCTACTTTGTCTCTTTAGATAGATAGATAGGGAGGCTCTAATTGTGTTATTGTTTATTAATTGTAATCTGTTTGTATCTATTACAGTTTTACTCTGTCTTGTGCTAATAAAAGTTCATAAGGATTCTGCGCCTACTGGAATGCATTAGTATGAGAAGAGTTATCAGTGTGCCCGAATACACATCAGTCACGTGTAGTGAGGGGCATAACAGTAAAACGTAGGCTTCAAAACATGGCTGGCACACAGAACTTCCAGCGAAACAAAGGTTTCTAAGCACGGCCAGCATTCAGAACGCCATAGAAACCAAGGCTTCTAAGCGCAGCTACCTCATAGAACGCCAAAGTGACATCAGGGTTATCGGCTTCCATATACAGCTAGACATCATGTCGCAGACAAAGTCAGAGCACCTCGTGACAAGGTCAGAAGTTTGCTCCACGAGCTCAAGGAAGTCAGTGAAAAGCGAAACAATCACCACTGCCCGCGCAAAGGCAGAATCTGCTAAGGTGAAAGCTGACTTTGCAGCAAAAGAGGCTGAAGTAAAGGCTAGGTTTGCTGAAACAGAGATGCAAATCAAATTAGAGAAGTTACGTATGGAAACTGAATCTGAACGGTTACGCATGGAAATTGCATTAGGAAAGTTACGCATGGAAACTGCATTAGAGAAACTAGCTGCAGAGAAGGAGTCAGTGGCTGCTGCAGCCGAGGCAGACATCCTAGAAGAACTTGCAAAGCCCACCAGTGAGCGGCGCAGCAACGTGCTAGGGGAAGAATCCGTTCCTCATGACAATACAGAGCGTACCTCAGAATATGTGCGGCGACACGCCAAACCAGACAACTGCCCGCTTACAGCGCCAAGAGCGAAATCAACTCCCGCCATTCACACGCCTTATATCAAGCAAGAAAGTGAACCTGCACTTAGTCAGTTTTCTGCACATTCTGCACCCAGGCCATCAAAGCACTACGCCACAGTTGACCGAGTCGAAAATGAAGAACAACAGGTTAAAAGACCCAGCGACAGCGTCTCTGATGACCGCATCTACTCCACAAGTTCCTGGCACAACAAAGCGCCCCCTGGCTACTCGCACAACGATCAAGGTATGTCAGACTTCTTCAAGCTCTTGGCACGACGTGAACTGTTAGCAAAGGGACTTGCGAAGTTTAACGATCGCCCTGAAAGTTATAGAGCATGGCGTTCGTCCTTCAGAAATACAGTTAAGGATCTTGGGTTTAAAGAAAGTGAGGAAGTCGATCTCCTAGTCCAATCACTGGGGAATGAGTCATCAGAGCATGCAAGGAGAATAAGAGACATTAACATTAATTACCCAACCAAAGGGTTGAGCATGATATGGGACAGGATTGATGAATGTTACGGTTCCCCAGAAGTTCTAGAAAACTCTCTTTTTAAAAGAATAGAGGACTTTCCCAAGATTTCTAACAAAGGCTACCAGAAGCTGAGAGAATTGAGCGACCTAGTGACAGAACTCCAAATAGCCAAATCAGAAGGAGACTTGCCAGGCCTTGCCTTTCTGGACACAGCCCGTGGTGTTAACCCTATAGTGCAGAAGCTACCTTACAGCCTTCAAGAAGCCTGGATTACACGAGGCTCCAACTACAAGCAAAGGCACGATGTTCCCTTCCCACCATTCTCTTATTTTGTGGACTTTATTCGCCACCAAGCAAAGATTAAAAATGATCCAAGTTTTGACATCTCATCATCTGACTCCGCTCTCCCTAGGCCAAGTAAGCCTGCTTTAACCCGCAACTTCAAAGCCACACCTGTCGCAGTACGCAAAACAAGTGTATCTCCAGCTGAGAATCCAAGCAGAGAGTGCCCTCTTCACAAGAAGCCTCATTCGTTGTCAAAGTGCAGAGGTTTTAGAGAAAAGTCTCTCCAAGATCGCAGAACCTTCCTCAAAGAAAACAGAATTTGTTACAGGTGCTGTGCATCAACTTCTCACATCAGTAAAGACTGTAAGGTGAGCATCAACTGCTCTGAGTGTAACAGCACAGAACACAACACAGCTCTACATCCAGGGCCAGCGCCATGGACTCTTACCCCCTCACTCCAAGTGGAAGAGCACGGCGAGGAGCAACACGACACAGTACCTCCCGTAGTTACACCCCAGTGCACCCAAGTATGTGGAGAAGGTCTGTCCAACAAATCCTGCTCTCTAAGATTAGTCTTGTTACAGTCTACCCCACAGGCCACAGAGAAAAAGCAGTGAAGCTATACGTGATCCTGGACGATCAAAGCAACAGAATCACTCGCCAGCTCAACCTTCTTTGACACCTTCAGAATCAAGGAAGCAAACTCTTCATACTTACTCAAGACTTGTACAGGGGTAAGTGAAGAAAAACTGGGAGAAGAGCCATCGGTTACCAAATCGAATCCTTTGATGGTCAGACAACCCTGCCTCTGCCAACTCTTATCGAGTGCAATCAGTTCCCAACTGAAAGAGAGGAGATCCCTACACCAGAGGTGGCACTTCCATCACAGACATCTGAAGGGCATAGCACACCTCATCCCTGAACTGGATCCCCAGGCTGAGATAGCACTTCTCCTTGGGAGGGACATCATCAGAGTTCACAAGGTGAGTGAAAAACAAATCAATGGTCCCCACAACTCCCCCTATGCCCAGAAGCTAGATCTCGGATGGGTCATCATAGGCAACGTATGCCTAGGGAGTGTTCACAAACCAACCAGAGTGAACTCTCTCTTTACAAAGACACTTGAGGGTGGGCGTCCATCCTTATTTCAGCCTTGCACCAACAGATTCCTCGTAAGAGAGAAGCCTGCCAGTGTAATCCATTCCAACCCTTTACACCACTAATCTTCCTTGCGATGAAGACAGAGATCGTTTGGGATGCTCAGTTTTCCAAGAGACTAAAGAAGATCACAAACTTTGCCCTATCAATTGAAGATCATATCTTCCTGGAAGTGATGAGACAGGGATTCCACAGAAACAATGAAAACAGCTGGGTAGCACCCCTGCCTTTCAGAGCACAGAGACCCTGCCTTGCTAACAACAGAGAACAAGCTTTAAAGCGCTTTTCTTCTCTTAAACGCAATCTTCAAAGGAAGCCAGAAATGAAAGGGCATTTCTTCTCATTCATGAGTAAGATGTTTGAGGATGACCATGCTGAGTTAGCCCCACCTTTAAGAGACAATGAAGAGTGCTGGTACCTACCAATCTTCGGTGTCTACCACCCCAAGAAGCCAGGTAAAATCCGAGTAGTGTTTGACTCCAGCTCTCAGCACCAAGGGGTCTCACTAAATGATGTCCTCCTAAAGGGACCAGATCTCAACAACACACTTCTTGGTGTTCTCATCAGGTTCCGCAAGGAAGCAGTTGCCATAGTTGCAGACATACAGCAAATGTTTCACAGCTTCCAAGTCAAAGAAGAACACAGGAACTTCTTGAGATTCCTATGGTTCAAAGACAATGACCCTACTAATGACATTACAGAATACCGCATGAAAGTGCACGTTTTTGGTAACAGTCCATCCCCTGCTGTTGCCATCTACGGACTCAAGCTATCTGCTCAAGAAGGTGAGAAAGACGTTACACAGTTTATTGAAAGAGACTTTTATGTAGGATGATGGTCTGAAATCACTTTCTTCACCTGAAGCTGCAATAAGTCTACTCAAGAGGACTCAAAGCACACTTGCCTCTTCAAATCTTAGACTGCATAAGATAGCATCAAACAGCAAGGTCGTCATGGAGGCCTTCCCTTCTCAAGATTATGCCAGTGACTTCAAAGATCTGGACTTAGCTACAGACTCCCTTCCTATGCAACGCAGCCTAGGACTCAACTGGGACCTCAAGACTGACACCCTTACCTTTCAGGTCGACCAAGAGCCAAAACCCTTCACTCGGCGAGGTGTCCTATCCACCATCAACAGCCTGTATGATCCACTCGGGTTCGCTGCACCGGTGACCGTTCAAGGTAAGATTCTACTTAGAGAGCTTACCGCAGCCACATGTGATTGGGATTCTCCACTACCTCCTGAGAAAGAGACATTATGGGTAACATGGAGGGACTCTTTAAAGACTTTATCTAACCTACACATACATAGACCATACACCCACTTTCCTCCTGAAAGACTTCAGTCCAGAAAGTTATGTGTATTCTGCGATGCTTCAGTCAAAGCAATAGGAGCAGTAACCTACCTCAAGTCAGTAGACATCGAGGGCCAAATTCATATTGGGTTCGTTATGGGCAAGGCCAAGCTAGCACCATGTCCTGAAACCACCATTCCAAGATTGGAACTGTGTGCTGCTGTATTAGCAGTAGAACTAGCAGAACTTATTACAACTGAGATGGATATAGAACTCGAGGATACAGAGTTTTACACAGTCAAAGCACTACGCCACAGTTGACCGAGTCGAAAATGAAGAACAACAGGTTAAAAGACCCAGCGACAGCGTCTCTGATGACCGCATCTACTCCACAAGTTCCTGGCACAACAAAGCGCCCCCTGGCTACTCGCACAACGATCAAGGTATGTCAGACTTCTTCAAGCTCTTGGCACGACGTGAACTGTTAGCAAAGGGACTTGCGAAGTTTAACGATCGCCCTGAAAGTTATAGAGCATGGCGTTCGTCCTTCAGAAATACAGTTAAGGATCTTGGGTTAAAGAAAGTGAGGAAGTCGATCTCCTAGTCCAATCACTGGGGAATGAGTCATCAGAGCATGCAAGGAGAATAAGAGACATTAACATTAATTACCCAACCAAAGGGTGAGCATGATATGGGACAGGATTGATGAATGTACGGTTCCCCAGAAGTTCTAGAAAACTCTCTTTTTAAAAGAATAGAGGACTTTCCCAAGATTTCTAACAAAGGCTACCAGAAGCTGAGAGAATTGAGCGACCTAGTGACAGAACTCCAAATAGCCAAATCAGAAGGAGACTTGCCAGGCCTTGCCTTTCTGGACACAGCCCGTGGTGTTAACCCTATAGTGCAGAAGCTACCTTACAGCCTTCAAGAAGCCTGGATTACACGAGGCTCCAACTACAAGCAAAGGCACGATGTTCCCTTCCCACCATTCTCTTATTTTGTGGACTTTATTCGCCACCAAGCAAAGATTAAAAATGATCCAAGTTTTGACATCTCATCATCTGACTCCGCTCTCCCTAGGCCAAGTAAGCCTGCTTTAACCCGCAACTTCAAAGCCACACCTGTCGCAGTACGCAAAACAAGTGTATCTCCAGCTGAGAATCCAAGCAGAGAGTGCCCTCTTCACAAGAAGCCTCATTCGTTGTCAAAGTGCAGAGGTTTTTAGAGAAAAAGTCTCTCCAAGATCGCAGAACCTTCCTCAAAGAAAACAGAATTTGTTACAGGTGCTGTGCATCAACTTCTCACATCAGTAAAGACTGTAAGGTGAGCATCAACTCTCTGAGTGTAACAGCACAGAACAGAACACAACACAGCTCTACATCCAGGGCCAGCGCCATGGACTCTTACCCCCTCACTCCAAGTGGAAGAGCACGGCGAGGAGCAACACGACACAGTACCTCCGCGTAGTTACACCCCAGTGCACCCAAGTATGTGGGAGAAGTCTGTCCAACAAATCCTGCTCTAAAGATTAGTCTTGTTACAGTCTACCCACAGGCACAGGCCACAGAGAAAAAGCAGTGAAGCTATACGTGATCCTGGACGATCAAAGCAACAGATCACTCGCCAGCTCAACCTTCTTTGACACCTTCAGAATCAAGGAAGCAAACTCTTCATACTTACTCAAATACTTGTACAGGGGTAAGTGAAGAAACTGGGAGAAGAGCCATCGGTTACCAAATCGAATCCTTTGATGGTCAGACAACCCTGCCTCTGCCAACTCTTATCGAGTGCAATCAGTTCCCAACTGAAAGAGAGGAGATCCCTACACCAGAGGTGGCACTCTCATCACAGACATCTGAAGGGCATAGCACACCTCACCCTGAACTGGATCCCCAGGCTGAGATAGCACTTCTCCTTGGGAGGGACATCATCAGAGTTCACAAGGTGAGAAAACAAATCAATGGTCCCCAACAACTCCCCCTATGCCCCAGAAGCTAATCTCGGATGGGTCATCATAGGCAACGTATGCCTAGGGAGTGTTGCACAAACCAACCAGAGTGAACTCTCATCTTTACAAAGACACTTGAGGGTGGGGCGTCCATCCTTATTTCAGCCTTGCACCAACAGATTCCTCGTAAGAGAGAAGCCTGCCAGTGTAATCCATTCCAACCCTTACACCACTAATCTTCCTTGCGATGAAGACAGAGATCGTTTGGGATGCTCAGTTTTCCAAGAGACTAAAGAAGATCACAAACTTGCCCTATCAATTGAAGATCATATCTTCCTGGAAGTGATGAGACAGGGATTCCACAGAAACAATGAAAACAGCTGGGTAGCACCCCTGCCTTTCAGAGCACAGAGACCCTGCCTTGCTAACAACAGAGAACAAGCTTTAAAGCGCTTTTCTTCTCTTAAACGCAAACCAATTCAAAGGAAGCCAGAAATGAAAGGGCATTTCTTCTCATTCATGAGTAAGATGTTTGAGGATGACCATGCTGAGTTAGCCCCACCTTTAAGAGACAATGAAGAGTGCTGGTACCTACCAATCTTCGGTGTCTACCACCCCAAGAAGCCAGGTAAAATCCGAGTAGTGTTTGACTCCAGCTCTCAGCACCAAGGGGTCTCACTAAATGATGTCCTCCTAAAGGGACCAATCTCAACAACACACTCAACACATTCTTGGTGTTCTCATCAGGTTCCGCAAGGAAGCAGTTGCCATAGTTGCAGACATACAGCAAATGTTTCACAGCTTCCAAGTCAAAGAAGAACACAGGAACTTCTTGAGATTCCTATGGTTCAAAGACAATGACCCTACTAATGACATTACAGAATACCGCATGAAAGTGCACGTTTTTGGTAACAGTCCATCCCCTGCTGTTGCCATCTACGGACTCAAGCTATCTGCTCAAGAAGGTGAGAAAGACGTTACACAGTTTATTGAAAGAGACTTTTATGTAGATGATGGTCTGAAATCACTTTCTTCACCTGAAGCTGCAATAAGTCTACTCAAGAGGACTCAAAGCACACTTGCCTCTTCAAATCTTAGACTGCATAAGATAGCATCAAACAGCAAGGTCGTCATGGAGGCCTTCCCTTCTCAAGATTATGCCAGTGACTTCAAAGATCTGGACTTAGCTACAGACTCCCTTCCTATGCAACGCAGCCTAGGACTCAACTGGGACCTCAAGACTGACACCCTTACCTTTCAGGTCGACCAAGAGCCAAAACCCTTCACTCGGCGAGGTGTCCTATCCACCATCAACAGCCTGTATGATCCACTCGGGTTCGCTGCACCGTGACCGTTCAAGGTAAGATTCTACTTAGAGAGCTTACCGCAGCCACATGTGATTGGGATTCTCCACTACCTCCTGAGAAAGAGACATTATGGGTAACATGGAGGGACTCTTTAAAGACTTTATCTTAAACCTACACATACATAGACCATACACCCCACTTTCCTCCTGAAAGACTTCAGTCCAGAAAGTTATGTGTATTCTGCGATGCTTCAGTTCAAAGCAATAGGAGCAGTAACCTACCTCAAGTCAGTAGACATCGAGGGCCAAATTCATATTGGGTTCGTTTATGGGCAGGCCAAGCTAGCACCATGTCCTGAAAACCACCATTCCAAGATTGGAACTGTGTGCTGCTGTATTAGCAGTAGAACTAGCAGAACTTATTACAACTGAGATGGATATAGAACTCGAGGATACAGAGTTTTACACAGACAGCAAGGTAGTGTTGGGCTACATTTACAACGAAAGTAGGAGATTCTATGTCTATGTACACAACAGGGTCCTAAAGATCAGGAAGACTACACAACCCACCAGTGGCGTTATGTCTCAACTGATCATACCCAGCAGATCATGCCACAAGGTCTGTGCCAGCATCCCGTCTCAAAGACACTACATGGCTCACAGGACCACCCTTCCTGTACAAGTCAGTGCCTACCACTCCACAAAGGGAGACTTATGAGCTGTTAGAACCTGAATCTGACTCAGATATCCGTCCTCAGTTTCCACACTACATACAACAATTTCTAACCAACTGTTGGGATCCAAGCGCTTCGATAAGTTCTCCACTTGGAAATCCTTACAAAGAGCTACAGCTTGCTTGGTCCACATAGCCAGATCCTTTAAAGGCATCCCTACGAGTCAAGGTTGCTTGCAAAGGTTGGCATTATTGTCACAGGCCACATACAGTAGATGAGCTCACAGAAGCAAAAAATGTAATCATCCGCTGTATCCAACAAGAGACTTATGCACTAACACTAGAATGCCTTCAATATAACAAGAGCATTCCAAAGAACTGTCCTCTAAGGAAACTCAACCCCTTTATAGACAATGAAGGACTGTTGAGAGTTGGAGGGCGCATCTCAAATGCAGAACTTGAAGTGGTGAAAAGCAATCCTGTCATAATACCAAATAACCATGTTGCTTCTTTACTTGTGGAACACTACCACACACAGACAAAACATCAAGGACGTTTGTTCACGGAAGGAGCTTTGCGTGTGGCTGGACTCTGGATAGTGGGAGCCAAGAGACTTGTGAGTAAAACCATTTTCAAATGTATCACCTGTCGTAAGCTTCGTGGTATTTTCCAAACCCAGAAAATGGCCAACCTTCCTGCAGACCGTCTCAGTACAGAACCCCCTTTCACAAACGTCGGTCTTGATGTGTTTTGGGCCTTGGGCTGTCATCACACGTCAAACCAGAGGGGGCGGTGCCAACAGCAAACGCTGGGCTGTCATGTTTACTTGCATGTGCATCAGAGCTGTACACATAGAGGTAATTGAGTCTTTAGATACATCCAGCTTTATCAATGCCCTGAGACGTTTTCATCTCTATTAGAGGCCCTGTCAAGTACATACGCTCTGATAGAGGAACCAACTTTGTTGGAGCTTGCAAAGAATTGAATATCACTTCAAACCTTGACACAGAACACGTCGGGAGATACCTTTCAGAACAGGGTTGTACATGGACGTTTAAACCCCCCACACTCTTCTCACATGGGAGGTGCTTGGGAGCGTATGATTGGTATAGCTCGAAGAATCCTAGATTCAATGTTCCTCCAATTGGGAACTTCAAAACTCACACATGAGACTCTGACAACCTTCATGGCTGAAGTATCAGCTATAATGAATGCCAGACCCTTGACATCTATACCCAATGATCCTGAAGATCCTTTCCTGCTTACACCTTCCACTTTGCTCACTCAGAAAGTCGAGGCGATCACAGCTCCTTCTGTCAATCTCGACCCAAAGGACTTATACAGATGTCAATGGAGAAGAGTACAAGTGCTAGCCAACACCTTTTGGAACAAGTGGAAGAAACAAATACTTGTCTAATCTACAGACCAGGAACAAATGGCAAGACAGTAAGCCCAACCTAGAGCCTGGTGCCATTGTTCTCATGAAAGACTCTCAATCAAAGAGAAACGAGTGGCCTTTTGGGTCTGATAACCCAAGTGTTTCCCAGTGAAGATGGACACGTCAGGAAAGTTGAACTCAAAGTCATTAGGCAAGGCCAGCCTAAACTTTTCCTCAGACCTGTTTCCGAACTTGTTTTGTTACTCTCCTCCGGAGTGCCGTAATGTGTGGTATCCGCGGGAAACCAGGCGAGGAGTGTCATGCCTTCATTCATAAGGCTCATCATCTTTGTAGTTTTGACCTCAGTTTTGAATTAAATCAATGCTGCCATCTAGTGGACTTTTCTGTTTAATTGCGCCACATGTATGTTAATATAGTCAGCTAGTATGGCTCATTAGTTTGGCCTATGCAGGCTCCCGTATTTTTAATCCCATGAGGCCTTTCAGTACCTCCAGAGCCTCCATTTTCCATTTTCCCTTCCAAGCATAGCACATGTCTCTGAGTTCTCTGTCTCACGTCAGCCATATCGATGCATCTACGGTACGTGCTACTTTGTCTCTTTAGATAGATAGATAGGGAGGCTCTAATTGTGTTATTGTTTATTAATTGTAATCTGTTTGTATCTATTACAGTTTTACTCTGTCTTGTGCTAATAAAAGTTCATAAGGATTCTGCGCCTACTGGAATGCATTAGTATGAGAAGAGTTATCAGTGTGCCCGAATACACATCAGTCACGTGTAGTGAGGGGCATAACAGTTATTCTTTTTTTACAGCCTTAGTACGCAGTGATATGCTCTGTACTGCAGTAAACTGCAGAGCTGTGTTTATGTTGTGTGTTCCATTTCCCTCATCTTTCTTGCTACTAGCACTTTGTGTGTTCTGGGATGTCAGGGAAGGATTATGAAGATAAAATGTTATCTTTAGAATTAGATGGCAGATACATAATGCATGGTCTGAAGTAATTAAAATCTGCATTTGTGCACAGTATCTTATCTGCTAATGCAATATTTGCCTGAGCAGTTGACATTTCAATACACTAGAGAAAGATAGAAACTAGAACATAATGTTATAACAAATATACACATAGTCCGCATTCCTTACGTTTATTAATTAATGCCCAACTACAACATTCTATAAAGTTTTTAAATATAACAGTGGCTTTAAGTAGACATATAGGGGCAGATTCACAGACATTTTGCTTAGCGTAGCGTATCAGAAATACACTACGCCGCCGTTTTTTACCTTGCTCTACGTGGAATTCAGGTAGATTTTCTCCAGTAAACGACGGCGGTGTAGTGTATTTCTCCCGTCGCAATCCATCTGCGCGAGTAGGGGGCGTGAAACATTTAAATTAGGCGCGTTCCCGCGGCGATCGATCTGCGCATGCTCCGTTCGCAAATTTCCCGCCGTGCATTGCGCGAAATCACGTCGTGACGTCATTCGTTGTTTATGTAGCGTACTTTACGGCCGATCCACGTCCCGACGAGTTACGTAAACAAAATAAAAATTTAAATAAATTCGAAGCGGGAACGACGGCCATACTTAACATGGGCTACGTAAAGTTAGAGCAGCAAAAAGCTGCTCTAACATTACGTAGTAAAAAAACGATTGCGACGCCCGCTCGTATGTTCGTGAATCCCCGTAAAAACACATTTGCATATCCCGACGCACCAAAACGACGCAAACTCCTCCCAGCGGCCGCAAATAGATGGCAGCGTAGATCCGAAGGCTTACGAAGACGTAAGCCTCTCGGATCGAAGCCCGAAGCCGGCGTATCATGGTTTGAGGATTCAAACTAGTGATACGCCGCGCGAAATTTGAAATTACTCCTGTCTAACCCCAGTTAGACAGGCGTAATTGTTTTGTGAATCTGCCCCATAGTATATAGTATATTGTGACATGCTGCAGGCATCTGTCCTAAACTATCCTTGAATGGTGACCAAATGGATGAATTAGGAAATTGGCTTCTAAATCACAAGTAAATAGGTCAGTGGGAATTTTTCATTACATTTTCTGTTCATTTCTGGCAATAATGAGGAGATTGTAAAATAGAAATGGGTTTCCAATTAGAACGTTTTTTGGCTAAAAACGACTAATCTCCAGATAATTGTTTTGCTTCACAGCTGCTTTTATAAATACCTGATTGGTGGGGATTACAAGGAAGGAGACCCCAAATGGTCCACACTGAAATGAAAGTTCAGGAGTGTCTTGTGGAATACTCTTTATTTCATCATTATTCTTTTAAAGGGAACATTTCCAGAGTGTCATCAGCCTCAGGTGACTGTCCCTTAGAAGCATAGGGAGATTGACCATGCAGTCAGCAGCAGGAAGATTTTAACTGTAGGAAGTCAACTTTGTGGAAAGCCTCAACTTTTGGATTTAGGTAAGTAAGCATCTGGGGTGGGGGAGATTATTTTAGGTCAGTGCACTAGGCAGGAAGTATAAGTCTACTTTAATACAGGGCATGTTCACCCTCCTGCTCGCTCAAGCCATTTTTCAGCTTTCAGCGCTGTCACACTTGACAATTGCGCAGGCATGCAACACTGTACCCATATGACATTTTAACACAGACAGCGCTTTCTTTTGGTGGTATTTAGTCACCACTGTGTTTTTTGTTAAACAAATTATAAAAGACCGTACTAAAAAAAAAAAAGGTTTTTCTTTTTCTGTTTTTTGTTATAAAAGATTGCAAATAAGTGATGGGCACTGATAGGCAGCACTGATGAGGAGGCACTGATAAGGCTGCACTGATAGGTGGCACTGATAGTCACTTCTGGGTGGCACTCAGTGCTGGGACAAGGTCATTTGGTGCCCAGGGCGAAGATGGCAAACTGCGCCCCCCCCCCCCATTATCGTCACCACTCATCATCACCGCTGTCATCGTTACTCATACTAAGCATTTGTAAGAGTACTTGCAAATGCTCCAATATCTAGAACCAATACTTTCTGTGCGATTTGAGCTCATACAAAATGAATGGGCTCAAATCGCACTGTAAAGAACTACATGTGATTTGAACAGGAATGTGGTGTGATTCCTGTCTGAATCACATGCGGTTTCTCACATCGCTTCTGTGTGAACCTGGGCTTGTCATAATGACTTCAGCCTCGGTTCACACAGGAGTGGTGCGGGGAAACCACATGTGATTCAGACAGGAATCGCACCACATTCCTGTTCAAATCACATGTAGTTCTTTACAGTGCGATTTGAGCCCATTCATTTTGTATAGCTCAAATTGCACAGAAAGTATTGGCAACTGGTATCAGTGAGTACTTGAGCACAAGTATTGTTGGTACAAAATAGGTATTGGTGCAACCCTAGTGTGTACCCAGCTTTAGACAATGTGTCAGGGTGTTTAATGGACTCAAAGACAAAGCTCCCGAGCAAACAAATCTGCATAGGTGAGAATAAATATAACAGGGAAAACATTTGTCACTGTTAGTACTCATAACCAAAAACACTATACTGTAGGTACACTGTACAATCTGATTGTACAATCTCCTTTAGATTTACGAAAACTTTGTAATCTATGGACAACCTAAACAATTCATTTAAGTAGTATCCAATCAGGCAGGCCTTTGTACTACATAGTGTTGGTGGTAGATCCAAAAGATATTGTACAATCAGATTGTATAATGTAAGCTGGAGGCTGGCCATGGATCGTTTTTATTTTCATGTGATCGAAAAAAATGAATGGATCCCCCAATCCACACAACTAAGGTGGGTGGGGGAATCCTTTCTGCTGAGACATCGATGTCGGTGCTGTGAATCTAAAGAAACATTCCTGCGGGTTGGAGAGAAGTTGATGATTAAATTGATGTCTCTTTAACAAGAATGAGTACAGAAGGATTGAAACTTGTCCGGTCCTTGCTGGAGCCGTTACATTTCCATCCATCTATGGCCAGGTTTAGTCACCCCTTTTTTTCTTATGTCTGGGGAGCTCACTAAGCCTCCATGTACACAAATTATTTAGGGCCTATTCACATGTGGTGCAGACATGTGTGTCCTCTCTTATCAGCACAGGGATGTATGGGCATTGTGTGCCATCTCTGTGCCAGCGTCCCATTCACGTCTATTGGGACCCGCACCTGCATGTCATATTAGGATACATAGGCTGTGTCCATGCAGCCTCACGTCCCAGTAGATATAAATGGGGTGCTGACAAGGGGATCCGCACAACACCTATGTACCCCCGTGATGACAAACAACAGCCTGCATTGGAGATGCATGTTTGCACCCCTTGTGAATGGGCCCTTACTAAAAATAGAATTTGAAATAACATTTGTCTCCACAGCAATTAGCAGTGATATGAAGCCTAAAAGTGTGTTACTGTTACCTGTTGGCTGAGTAGAGACAGGTTCAGCAGCACAGGCAGGAGAGTCCATCACTCGGTTTTGTAGAGAGGAGGGGGTCGAGAGAAGGGCACAGGAGACAAGGGTGGGTCACTATACAGAGCAGGAACAGACTCTGAGATAGTGTACAGCAGGGAGAGATAACACAAGGGTGGGGGGGGGGGGGTCATGGTGGAGATCTCCCACAAACATCAGGACAGTGTGAAAGTGAAAGCTGGAGAAGGGGGAGAGAAGCCGATGTCCAGGAGAGGGAAAGTTGTAAAGTTGTACACTGAATCAGGACAGGGCTGATACCTTCCCAAACTCACGTGCCCTGCCTGCTCCACTACTGTTGCCGAAAGACTAATACAGTGAGCTGTGCACTGTGCAGGCAGGGGGGGCGGGTGCAGTGCTACGATCTACGTGCAGGGACAAAGCCGCTCTCTGCCTGTGTTACATTCTGCAGCATATCCTGTAATAAGAAGTGCTGTACCCGACAAACTGCGCTCCCTTCTCACACTAAATCATCCCGCCAAGGGCAGCTGTCCCTCCCGCCCACCCCTAGTACCGGCCCTTGTGGCACTGATAGGTGGCACTGATGGACACTGACAGGCAGAACTGATGGGCACTGATAGGCAGCACTGATGGAAACTGATAGGCAGCACTGATTGGCACTCTTGGGGCTGCACTGATAATAAGGACACTGATTGTCAAAGTAAAAGTCCCCTGTCACAATTGCCGGTTACTGGTTCACGCTGTCATGGTGTGAGGAGAGGTAAGCTGATAACTGGCAAGTGTATTTACTTGTGATTAGCTGTGATTGGACACAACTGGTAACATGGCAAAGGGCCATTGTGATTGGCTCTTTACCCCGATCTGTGATCATCTGTGTCGGAAGGACTTAGCAATCTCAGTGTACGCCGGCTGCATGCCCCCACGGGTGCACGGGGGTTGTGGTGTGGGGAGGACCTCCATCGAGACCCTCCCAGAACTTTACGACCGTGCTGTAGCCATCTTTTGGCTATAGCACGGTAGGGAAGAGGTTAAAGTGGTTGTAAACCTCTGAAATGAGAAATAAAAAATAAACAAAGCATATCACTCTATGGTGTTTACTTGTCTCAATTCAAAGCACCTGGTGTAGTTCCTCTGCCCCCCCCCTCTCTCTGCTATCTGCATGACTCACTTCTGACAGTTTAAGAAAGGCAAAGTCTAAGATAGTGTAATTTTGTCACAGGGATTTGTCCCTGCTGGGAGGACACAGTGATTATTACTAGCTGCTATAGCTGCTGGCCATAATTGCATTCTAGAAATCTGAAATGCTGGTTGTACTCAAGTTGAATGATGGATCGACTTGGGTACAAACAGCTTGCCCATGCATGGATCGAATCTTGGCCGGTTCAACTGTCTATGGTCAGCTTAACTCCACACCACACGACAGCTTTGCACCCCCCACCCCCCTCCCCACTAGCACACAGCAAGTGACTAACAGCTGTGCATTTGTTCCTATGAGAGTGCGTAGAGAAGGATAATTTCCTCCATTCAGGTCTCAGATTACACTCAGCTCTACTCATTATGCTGTACAATGTGACATTAGTTCCCTGTCCCCTGCCTTTTGGAGCTGAGAAAAACCTTCATCTGTGTATTTAGGAGGATGCAGAGAAGAAATTCTTACAAATAAACGGGTACAATTTATGTAGGAGGATTTCTTTCATCTCTGTGTATCACCAGAGATTAGTTACTTCACTGGGTATGTGTATGGGTTTACAGCCACTTTAAGTATTCCTTTATGCTAAAAAAAACATTATAAATTCTTGATGCAATTCATTAAGGTGTATGTGTCTAAGTAGTAATATTATAGCCATAAAGATCATCCAAAATTTTAAACAAACTATTACTGTTCGCTCAAGAAACTGCCTGTAGACTCTGAGGCCTCGTACACACGACCGAGAATCTCGTCGTAAAAGAAACATCGTTTTCCCGACGAGGTTCCTTGTCAGGCTTGTCGAGAATCTTGTCAAGCTTACTTTGCGTACACACTGTCAAGACAGAATCTCGTCGTTCTCAAACGCGGTGACGTACAACACGTACGACGGCACTATAAAGGGGAAGTTCGATTCCACTGGCGCCACTCTTGAAGCTGCTTTTGCTAATCTTATGTTACTGTGTGTTAGTAAAAGTTTGGTAAGAGACGATTCATGCTTTCCGTCTGTTACATCGTGACAAATGTGCTATCTCCATTACGAACGATACTTTTACCGAAGGTGTGCTCCCGTCTCATACTTTATTCTGAACATGCGCTCAGCCCGACGAGAAACACGACGAGGAAATTAAGACTCCCAACGAGAAAAAAGAGAACTTGTTCTTTTTTTTTCTCGTCAAGATCCACGACAGTCTTCTCGACGAAAAACATACACACAACCGTTTTCCCCACAAAAAAGCTCTGCCACCAAGTTTCTTGATGGATTTTATCAAAGAAAACGGTCGTGTGTACGAGGCCTGATGCACACAATTAAAAATGTCAGATTAGGCCGACATTGGGAATGACTTTACTGCCATTGGAAAGAAGAGGCAGAGTAGGGTTTATTGAAATACATCTTAAAGTGGAGTTCCACCCACTTTTAGAACTTTGTCTTAAAGGAAAGACGACCCCTCCACCACTCGCTTTCGGCTAACTATTTTAATTTGATTTCTTTCTAACTCATCCTTTCTGAAGTAGTAAGTCAGTGTACTTCTGTTCCAGCCAGGCCGCGACACAGGATGTCATCTGCTCTTGTGTGGCGAGCCCCCCTGCTGTCTTCTGGGACCTGTGGGTGTCCCAGAAAACAAGCTGGCCCTTCACATGTTAGAATGGCGGCTCCTGCACCCGATCCGTTGGACGAGGTGGGGGGGGGGGCGACAACGTGGGCTCCCTGGACAGGTAAGTGTCCTTATTAAAAGTCAGCAGCTACAGTGTTTGTAGCTGCTGACTTTTTTTTTTAAATGTTTGGGGCTGGAACTCCGCATTAAGTTTTAAGCGTTAAGTATCACGTTTGATGCACTGGGAGTGAGTGACGGAAGTGACGGAGGACAGTAAACAAAAGGTCAGGCATCTCCTGAGTCAGAGCTGGGATTCCATAAAAAAATATTATAGCTGTAGAGGGTGATTCAAGCATCTCTGACATCCACCATGCTTAGAAACACAAATGGCTAGCTCTGGCAAGCATGTGTAACTACCTTGTACAGAGAGTTATAGCAAGCACATTACAGTACCTCTGGGGCTGGCTTATCAGGAGTGACCAGGCAAAGTTTTCTAACTTCCAAAGTGAACAACTGGGTGGAATCTATGGATACTTTTAGATTGCAAGGCCAGAAAGGCCCCAAAAATTGCATCCTTTACTACCGTTCTACACTGACCTTCTACTGATATTAGGGAGTGGCGTTTTTGGTACTGAATGCTTACATGATACAATTGCTGACATAAAGGGCTGGTAATATACATCTTTTACTTCCAGCAATTTTTTCTAAGGACAAATAGATTGTGACAAGTGAAGTTGCTCCAGAGCTTAGTATATGATGGGAAGCTCTGCTGACTTCCATCATTCAATTATATGCAAGCAAAAATAATTTTTGTTTCCTTGCATGTGATTGGGTATTCATTGCAAAGTGAAGCTTCCCCTCATTTACTAAGCTCTGGAGCAACTGCACTTGCAAGGTGCACAGTCTATTTGCTTTTATCAAAGCAACTCCGGTGTATAGAAGGTAGTAAATAAACACATCTGACACCATATTTTGTTTTTACTTTATTCACTAGATTTCAATGCGATTACCCCGGTCACCCTTATATAGAACTTATTTGGTCACAGTATCCTCAGCGGAAGATACAGACCTAGTTATTTCAAATCCTTTATGCTTTGTAGCTGTCCTGCATTGTATTGCCGCATGCCAAAAAAAGATTGATTTAACTTAGGATTGTATAAAGTGTTTCTCTTTCTTCCCTGGGGTTTCTTATGTGTTCTCATCTAAGCTGGCAAGTTTGCACAGTGTGACAGCATTTTATAGCAATAAAACAATCTCTTTACATTTATATAGCGACATCTTGCTCTTGTCAGTTTGCCCTTGAAAATGCCATTACTTAGAGATCCATTGCATTGCATCTCAGGCAGACCCAGTGGGGTTGAGTTACTGAAGATAAATAGAATGTTTACTTTGTATAGGAATTGCCCCAGAGCTTAGTGAATGAGGTCCACCATCCAATCATGTGCAAGCAAAAATGCTGTTTTGTTTATTTTCATTGTACGTGATTGGGTATTCTTTGCAAAGCGACTACTTAAAGCGGGGGTTCGCCCTAAAAAAAAAAAAAAAATCTTTGTCTCCAGTGCCATTCAGCATACTAGCGTGAGCTACAGTATGCCTTTATTATTATTTTTTGTGCTGTACTTACAGTTTAATCCTTTAGTTTTGTTTCAGACTCCGGCCAGGAAATAGGCGTTCCTATCAAGAGGGGAACATGATTGACGGCCGGCTATGGCGCGTCACGTGTTCCGAAAATAGCCGGAGTAGGACTCGGCTCCTCACGGCGCCTGCGCAGTCAGCTCCTAGTCTGTGCGCAGGCGCCGTGAAGAGCCGAGTCCTACTCCGGCTATTTTCGGAACGCATGACGTGCCATAGCCAGCCATAGCCAGCCGTCAATCATGTTCCCCTCTTCATAGGAACACCTTTTCCCCCGTGGTAGCCTGAAACAAACTAATGGATTAAACTGTAAGTACAGCACAAAAAATAAAATAAAGGCATACTGTAGCTCACGCTAGTATGCTGAATGGCATGGTAAAAAGTTGTTTTTTAGGGTGAACCTCCGCTTTAACACTGGGGAAAATTCCCTTGTAAAGTGCAACTTCCCTTGCAAAGTAACAGCCTATAGTAAATCAACTCCAGAAAGTCACTCGCCATGTATGAAAAACTCAATCTATCTTTCTACCTATCTTTCTGTCTATCGTTCTATCTATCTATCTATCTATCTATCTATCTATCTATCTATCTATCTATCTATCTATCTATCTATCTATCTACCTATCTACCTATCTACCTATCTACCTACCTATCTACCTATCTATCTATCTATCTATCTATCTATCTATCTATCTATCTATCTATCTATCTATCTATCTATCTATCTACCTATATATTTATCTATCTTTTGTGCCTCATCCATTTTAGCATCTTTCTATTACTAAACCTAAATATGGTTCAAAACTTATCCTCCAAGCGGAACTACACTGCATCTGAGTACCAAAAGAAAAAATGCTATTTATTTCCTTTTTAATGTTTAAAACAAACTCACCCATCCATCAATGTCTCCATGCTCAGCATTTCTGGCCATGGCCATGTTGAGTAAGGGCAGATATTTCATGTAGCATTTGCTTCCAGAAAATCATCAACAATTAGTTCGGGCATAAAGCCAGGAGGATGTGCTTAGGTGAGAAAACCCCTCCTCCCGTCCTGAAGACTCATGGGAGGTATGTCATCATTTACCTAGGCCAGAAACCAGGAAGTACCAGAAAAATTATACATAAAAAAAAAAAGTTTAAAACAAGTAAATATGATATACTTTCTTATTTATTTACTAATGCTAGCAGCATAGGGACTAAAAATAGTCAATGTTGACTGAGAGAGTTAAAGTGTTATTAAGCCCACAGTAAACAGTAAAATCAGTCTGTATATCCATTAAAGCATGCTTGTTATACTCACTGTGCAACCTAAGGGGTTAATCTTCCCCATTGTGTAAAAAGGCTGTTTGATCCTGTATGCACATATCCTCCCCTTCTTGCATTGTCTCCAAAACATGTCCGAATAAGTGTGTTCAGTGCATGTGATCAGCACATACTGCTGGTGAGAAAAGGTATTTAGCAGTTTATATTTACTAAAACCATTTCCATGTTCTGTGTACTGTGGGAGACAGGATATACTGAATGCAGGGTCTTGGGTTTAGTAACACTTTAAGATACGCTTTAAAAAACTAAAAAAACTAACTTGGTAACAGTAATGGAGCACAGGGACCTTATGGTGCTGACAAGTGCCTGTGTTATTCCTAAAATGTATCTCTGTGTGTGGACCCCCTTCCTCCTCAGGCCGAGACTGTATATGGGACTCCCCCACAAATCTCATGACTTTATATTGTGAAAAGGCATAGCATACTTTTCCCACTGAACTTTTTCCTTGGGTAACAATATATGCTGAAAACAGGTGATTGTAAAGAACGAATTATAAATGATCACATATTTTATGAGCTGAGCAAGATGACTGTTACGCTATTGAAATTACATTGTCTTATTATTCAGTTAAAATACTAAATACAATAAAGTGTCATCATTAGAAGGATTGCTTTAACAAACACGCATAACACATTTTACTATTTTGTCAGTTACACAATGGTGAGACCTGTTAGATTCTGAGAAACTAAGCATATCACTGAAAATTATTTTTCTGTGAGGAGCACCTATTTAGAAGTAAGTGAAAATAGGGGAATAGGGGTTCTCTTAAATGTTCAAAACAAATCAAATACAATTATTTTATTAAATCAGTTCTAATATCAAAAAATGACTTCAGGATCATTGGTACTCAAGCTCTCCAGATATCTTTCCTAAAATGAAGTCCCACAAAGTCCCACTATTTGCCACAACAATGGATCACGTCGGTTAGAGGAAGAGGATCTGAATGGCTGCCTTTCCTTGAATTTAGAATTATAGAGTAGTGAAAAGGAAAAAGGAATAAAAATTAAAAAAAAAAATCTAATTTTTTTTGATCATTGTTTTGAAAATTTTCCAGCAAATGTAAAAAAAAATGTGATCATTTTCAACATTACACATTTTTTCCAATTGTTTTTTTACCACTGTTCCTACTGCTTCACTTAATTTCTTTTTTTTTTGTTGAACAACTGACATACAAATGATTAGGAAATGGTTTGAAAAAAAAAAATTAACAAGTTTGTTCTTTCATTTTCAATCTTGAACCGGTAATTCACTGTCGACTGAAATTCGAAATGAATGGTCTACCAACTAAATTTTTGGTTACATTTTTTGATTATGTTGCTAATGGAGCTTTAACTCAAGACCCACTGCTCTGTTTGTTCAACACTGTATTTCTGGGCCATATAATGGTAAAACTTTGTAGCAGAGGTTCATAGCAGTTGCAAAAATCTCTGCAATTTTTTGGGAGATATTTGTTAAAGTGGTTGTAAAGGCATCCTCTGTGCATTAAGATAAAAACTCTTCTGTGGGTAGCAGCCCACCCCAGCACCCCCTAATTACCTACTTGAGCTCCTTCTCTCTCCAGCGATGTCCACGATCCCCTCAGCCATCCAGTACACTCCTCCTGATTGGCTAAGTCAGAGCAGTGTCGCCATTGGCTCCCACAGCTGTCAATCAAAGTCAGTAAGCCAATCAGGGGAGAGAGGGGGCGGGCTCCGTGTTTGAATGGATAAACAGAGCTCTGACTCAGCTTAGGTGCCCCCCTGTAGCAATATAGGGAGGGGCTAGGAGCTGCCAAGAGTGACCGGGAAGAGGAGGATCGGGCTGCTCTGTGCAAAACCAACTGCACAGGGGAGGTGAGTATAACATGTTTAAAAAAAAGAATGAGCCTTTACAATCACTTTAACTACAGATTTGCTGCTGTAGATAGCTACAATTATTAATTAGGCAGCCATATTTTTCCAGTGTACCATGGTCTGTGTAATCAGTATTTATTAAACCAAATAAAAGAGAAAATCATACAAACAAAGGACAAGCATGTCCAACAGGATTCTGCATACTAAAATGAAAGCCTTGCAGGGCTGCCAACAGTCGTAAGCAAATCTTAAACAGATCACACTGTACACGCGTGTATAAACAATAACACATGCGGTTATAACTCAAAGGACCGCTACAGCACCCAACCACCTAAGGAGGCCCTAGCAGCTACAGCGATCCTCAAAGCAATGGGGTAGCATGATAACTAGATGGGCGGCGGCCTCATAAGAGACGGGAGCAGGTATCATGGAAGGGGAGCTTTAAAAAAAAAAAAAAATACTAAAATGGAAACATCAGAGGCCGAGCCCGGGCCCATAACCCACGTTCAGGGCGGAGGGGGGGGGCCCCAAGGCCTCCAAATACCACCCTCCACCCCCCGCGAGCCAGAGGGACCAAGGGCGAGGGACCACACGACGTCCCCATGTTAGGTTACGGGACCAAGAGTGGTCCAGCTATGTGCTCCGAGTAGCTCCCCATAACACCCACCACATATCAACAAATAAATCCCATCAGCAATAAATAATATAAAAGTAAAGGGAAGAGGAGGGGGGTAAAACAAAAAAGAAAGGGGGGAGGAAAGATCTCAGGATAGTGCAGCCAGAAATGGAAGATAGAGAGAGTGGGGGAGAGATAGGGGGGGATAGAGGGAGGAAGAGAAGGAGAGCGGTGCGTGCCTCTAAGCTAACGGAAAAAGTGTCCACCTCCACATCGGGCGCATCTCTCCAGTCCGAAGTACCAGCACTGTCCTGTCACTCCAGCCATGAACCACTAAGAGGGCCAACTCCTCACCTGTCGAGAGCCTGCAACCTACGAGCTCTAAGGGAAGGCTCCACCAATTCCAGCAGAGCAATGTCTAAGCTAGAGGGAACAAAATTAGGGTCTGAGACATAATCAATCCAAGGTGCCCATGTTGCTAAGTATTGTTCACGGCGATTACGACAGGTCGCTACCCAATCCTCCGCCTCTCCGATCGCACTCACCCCCCGGATTCATTCCTCACGACTAGGAACCGTAGTCCGTCTCCAGTAAATCGGAAGCAGCCTCTTGGCCGCGTTAAGTAGATGTGGCAGTACACTCTTCTTATAATGACTAAGAGGTATAGTCGGGACGTGGAGGAGAAAGTGCACCGGAGAGAGGGGAATATCAAGTCCCGTTATCATCAATATCTGGTCTTTTACGTCTGCCCAGAAGGGCTTTATTAAGGGGCAGTCCCACCATATATGAAGTAGCGTACCCCTGTGTCCACAACCACACCAACACAGCCCCGACTCAGCGGGGTAAATACACGGTACCAGCGGGACAGAATTTTAAAATTAGTCTCCTGGGTTTTGGAATCCATGGAGGAAGTGTGAGTAAGGTGGTACAGGTGGGTCAATTGTGCGTCCGTGAAGACCTGATCAAGATCCCTCTCCCATCTTCGTATGTAGGCGGGTGTGGACAGAGGGGCAGCGGAACCCAGCAGGCGGTATAGTTCTGAAACTAGGTGAGGGACAGGATCTTCGCTAACAAAAAGGCATTCAAACGGGGTGAGGGAGGAGGGGTCCCTAATCGTATGGCCATGCTTCATAAAGAAGTGGTGAAGTTGCCTATAGCGCCAATAATTCATTCGAGGGCCCTGTCGCCCCACAGGAAGGGCCTCATATTCCATAAGTTTACCGTCCTTCATGAGCTTGCCGCAACTGGCGCTACCATCATCTACCCACGACCCAAAAAGTGTACCATGGTCTGAAGCTGGTGATTATTTAACTAGATCCAAACACTGCAAAAAGTCGCTCAGCCAACACTGGCTAAGCTTCAAATAGCTGTGAATTTCTGTGACACAGACCTTTCATTGCCTGCAGTATATCTGTTCCTAGCAACAAAAATGCTAAACAAAGCAATTCTGTAGCTGCTTTAATTTGCTGCTACCAAGTGGGTAATGTGACATGGTCCTTAGGCAGACATGCAGCAAATGTACATCATGAGGGCTGCTTATTCCAAGCACTGGCTTTGGTAACAGAACTTCACAGGGTGAATTTTATGACATGTTGAGAGGCAGTGCTTGGGAATTTGGAATTTCATTGTCTGCATAAATATTTCATAACTTGCTCTCTGTGTATGTCGTCAACGCTGCAAACCCGGTTTCTAGAAAAGTAAAATAATTATTTGTTGTATCTGAGGCATATAAAGCAGATTATGTTGATGGGTTTTCGGGTTTATAACACAGAATTGTTTCTGGGATTCTGATATTACTGAACACATCTCTTCTTACATAACTTACATTTGTTTTTTGACCATTCAGTGCACAATCCTTCTATTAAAGAAGAAATATAGTCTTTTAATGTGCATCAGGTATACATATAAACAGTAGTGGCCGGTGCTCAAAATGTTTGGGGGGAAGGGGGGGCACAAACAAACTGAAAAATTCAGGAAAAAAAAGCATCAATTGCAGCCTCACTGTACCATCAAACGCAGCCACAGTACCATCAAACACAGCCACTGTTCCATCAAACACAACCACTGTGCCCATCAATTTCCATCACTGTGCCCATCAAAAGCAGCCACTGCACCATTAAAACGCAGCCACTGTGCCATCAAAAGCAGTCATTGTGCCCATCAAACACCACCACTGTGCCATTAAATGTTCCCACTTTGCCATCAAATGCTGCCACTGTGCCATCAAATGCTGCCAGTGTGCCCATCAAATGCTCCCACTGTCCCATCAAATGCTGCCAGTGTGCCCATCAAAGGCTCCCACTGTGAGATTAAATGCTACCAGTGTGCCCATCAAATGCTCCCACTATGCCATCAAATGCTTCCAGTGTGCCCATCAAATGCAGCCACTGCACCATTAAAACGCGGCCACTGTGCCATCAAAAGCAGTCATTGTGCCCATCAAACGCTGCCACTGTGCCCATCAATCACCACCACTGTGCCCATCAATCACCACCACTGTGCCATTAAATGTTCCCACTGTGCCATCAAATGCTGCCAGTGTGCCCATCAAATGCTCCCACTGTCCCATCAAATGCTTCCACTGTACCCCCCGCCCACCCACCGTCTGTCCAGAACTTACCCTGTCTCGGTGGGGCAGCGGGTGACAGCTCCTCGATGTATTCTCCCACCCTCTCTTCTCATCCTCTGCTATGATTGGACGCCTGATAAGCTTTAAGAATAAAACCTGGAAGCTGAATGGTTTATATGCAGAGATGCACCATGCAGTTGTAGTAAATAACCCCCAATCAGTGCCTTATTACACAGATGTTTTGCTTCTTGACAGTCTCTTTAAATCCTAAATTTAAACCACAGAAAATAAAATAATTTTACAGCCTTTACTGATGAGATTAGACCGTTATCAGGCAAACTACTTGAAAATGTGAGTACCTAGATTGCTAAGCGCAGTAGATTCCTCATTACTATGGGTATTATTTATTTATCTTTTTCCATTGCTTTCACTTTTTCTCTTTAGCTTAAATATGTTTTACAAAAAAATAGATCTTCTTCCTATCGGTAACATAGCCTAGAGAGGAGAGCTAGTGTTCTAATTGAACACCAAGGGAAATCCATTGCAGAGAAAATGAAAATATTCAGGTATATGGCAGTTTTCTGAGTTGCCATGGTCCCTTTAGTACAAATGTCGGCTTTTCTCTACAGATGTACTCTGTCCCTCTTATTCTGTTGCAGAATGTGGAGATAAGTACCGAGATACATCTTCACTAATCACAGAGATATCACGTTGTGATATCCTGGCGCTTAGGCGATCAAACTAAATTACTGTATAATTTAACTCATATAAATATTATAATTCATTTTAGTGGTCCAACTTGTCAAAAAATGTATATCGTTCTCTTAAAAATGAGCTTGGATCTGACTGCTTGCAGGTAATTATTTAAGTCACTTGTGCCCTAGGCTGTCAGTACTGTCTGCTGTGTCCTCCTTTTTTCAGCATCAGTTAGTCTTGTTTTGAGCAGAGAGAAAAAAAGATCTGATAATGATTATCCCTTTTATATGCAGTATAAAACATCCACAAAGTAACTTGGATCTCAGGACAGAAGTGGAGAAAAGTAAAGGCAGAATTATTGTCTGCTGTTATTTTTTTCTGCATTGCATCTTTATTTAAGTAATTGCTGCAGGAAACACCTTCATCATCCATTTGTACCTTTTTTATTTATCAGCCCAAAGTATCAAACCACCAAACAAATACACCAGTTTTTGGGAGATGCTTGACATTTATATGAACTACCGTATATACTCGAGTATAACCCGACCCGAATATAAGCCAAGGCACCTAATTTTATTGCAAAAAAATGGGAAAACGTATTGACTCGAGTATAAGCCTAGGGTGTCCATCTGCATGCCTCACTGTGCCTCACTTTGCCTCATTGTGTCCAATCCATGCCTCACTGTGCCCATGCCTCACTGTGCCCATGCCTCACTGTGCCCATGCCTCACTGGGTCCATGCCTCACTGTGCCCATGACTAGACTGACATTTAACATGGGAGTCATGGAAGGAGTGCCCGGCTTTGAAAAAAATGGTGCTCTCCAGCCGTAGGTCTCCCGGACAACATTGCACACTTGTAGAGGAAGAATAAGGCTATATGTGTGCCAAGTTTTGGGTCCAGAGGACCTACGGCAGGCCGGTACCAGGTCCCCAAAGTCCGGGAGATCAGGCGTAAAAAGGTGACTCGTGTATAAGCCGCGGGTGCATTTTTAGCACAAAAATGTGCTAAAAAACTCGGCTTATACTCGAGTATATACGGTAACTATTTCTTACATTTCTTGATGATTCTATACGTTAGATATCTATACTGTACCTAAGTTCCTGGATCTTTACTCCCGATGTGGTCATTGTAAAGGGTTGTCCACAATGCTTTATTTATTTTACGATATGCAGAGATGGTCAGGAACACCCAAAACTCCCAGGTGAACTGAAATTAAAGGGTAAATTCAACTTTTCACAAAAAATAAAAAGCCAAACTAATTCACTATACCCTCCCCATACCCCTGGTCCCAGCTGCACATATCTCCTTGATTATCTTCTGCTGCCCACGCAGTCAGTGTAGCAGTCCAGGCATTCGAAGAACGCTGTATACAACCCGGAGGCTGTATTGCATCTTGGTGGTGAGCGGGCATTAATCAGTACTGGCACATGATGCTCTGATCAATGAGAATTGCTCTGAAATGTCCTGGAAGAAAGAAGGGTGCACAAGGGTGGGATCAGTGGCAGTGCTGGCGGGGAGTTGGGATCAGTGGCAGTGCTGGCGGTGGAGTTGGGATCAGTGGCAGTGCTGGCGGTGGAGTTGGGATCAGTGGCAGTGCTGGCGGGGAGTTGGGATCAGTGGCAGTGCTGGCGGGGAGTTGGGATCAGTGGCAGTGCTGGCGTGGAGTTGGGATCAGCCAACTTAGGTGCTCTTGATCAAGGTCATCTGCTGATCTGAGAACTGTAGTGGGGACTTTTAAAGGCAACTCTAATCACAGGTAGTGTTACTCACTGTGACTCCGACTGTGATTTCTCGTAGCAGTGACACCTATGCTGAAATCAGCAGATAGGGTCTCCTCCAGCCCCTCCCACTTCACATTCCTCACCAGTCAGCTGACCTCTAGTCCCTGACCCACAGCTATGCCATGAACTAAATGGGCGGCTATGAAGAGGCTGAGTGGGCAGCCGCAGGCTTCAGGAACAGACCAGGCTTTGGTGACCCCTGGCAAATCCTCATTTGATTTTTTGATCCTCGATTTAGTTCGCATTTGTAGCGCTATATAAGTTACTCACTCACTCACTCGCTGACTCAAATAGGATGTCTGCTCTGAGTACATATAGATAAATTAATTATTCTTGGGTGGGTGTAGCCATAATCAGATGGGGCAGTCTTTTCATAATCTTAAACACCACTTTGCCTTCAGTTTTTTTCTTATTTTTTTATTTAACACTGCAGAATATTTAGATCATCCCAGATGATGAACACATCAGCAGTGAAAAAAAAGTGGAAAGTTTATTTCAGAAGTATAAGGCTAACGGGATTGAGAAGTCAGGAATGTTAGTTAACATTAATATCCTGGTGTGCGGCTCAATTATTTTTTGGCAGACAATTCTATTATTTTTCTTGGCTGTGATTTTCTGTCCACTGGCATGTAAGCAGTTCTCAGTAGGGGCTAGTAAATTGATCAGTGACTTTGTTAAAACACAGTTTCACGTCATAATAGTGTGGAATAATGGTTAAAGGGGTAGTAAAGGAAAACATTTTTTTTCATAATAAGCATCCTTTACCTGCAGACATTCCTCTTTTCACTTCCTCATTGTTCGTTTTTGCTCAGAAGTTGCTCTATTTCTTCTCTGTTCTGTTCACTTCCTGCTTGTCTGTTTGTTACTCACCACCATGAAGGGAGGCATTACTGCGGTGGTCAGTGACGTGCTTGCCCCCTTCTGGGAACTACATCTGTGTGGCAGGACGCTCTTTAAGCCTGTTAGAGACTTCAACGAGGTGTGAATTACTGGGTGTGCCGCAATTCATACTGGGAAATGTAGTTCTTACATGAACGAGCGCCACAAACCAGGAAGTGAATGAGAGAACAGAAACTAGAACGCCGGAGGTGATATAGATGAAAGAATTTAATAGGTATTCATTACACTATTCTGTCTGTCTACCTTGCAGACATTAATTTTAGGCAAAAAACATTTTCCTTTACGACTCCTTTAAAGAAGTGACCAATTATAAACAAAATTTGCGTTTCCTATGAATTTTATAAAAAAAAATTGCCTCTTGATTTACAATATAGTTCTAGCAAGAAAACATATCCATATGACTGTTTTATGATGAATTCCACTAAGATGTCAGAATAATGCCAAGAAATCTATTTATAATGTTGGATGTAACTCTCAAATCTTGTAGAGCAATGAATCTGTTAGACAAAGCAGATGAGTATTATATAAAATCCCATCTTGAACAGAGCTGATAGGATGGAGACTGGTAAGCCGTCAGTTTCAGACTCTGGTTGCATTAGCCTAATAACCTTCTCCGTTGGGATGCCGTTTCCATGACGACAAATGATGGTGATGAACTAGCAACTAATGAGTTATATATTTACAAGAGAAGAGTCCGTTGAATCTACCTGCCCTCTGCACAGCCATCATGTTCCAAAAGTAACCTTACAGTATTAAACATGATATTCTGTTAAACATGGAATTAGTTTTAATATCCAGTATAGGCATATTATCATTGACTCTATTATGTTATGCTAATGCAGATTCTTTTTTAACCACTTAAAGACCCCCGCACGCACATATACGGCCACAACATGGCTCGTACAGGCACAAGGGCGTAAATTTACGTCCCCGCCTGAGTGCGGTTCGGGGGTCCCATCGGGACCCCCTCCGCGGCGTGCGGGGGTCTCCCTACCTCTGGGAGCGATCCGGGATCTGCGGGCGGATGTCCGTGATATCCGCCCCCCCCCGTGATCGCTCCCAGCCAATGGGAGCGCGCTCCCAACCTGTCACTTCCTCCTCCTGTGTTTACACAGGAAGGAGGAAATGATGTATTCTCTCATCGCAGCGCTGTTTCCCAGCGCTGCTGATGAGAGAAGACATCACAAGTAAGTGTGCACCAACACAACACTGACACACACTCACATAGGCATATTAACCCCTTGTGATCGCCCCCCCCCACCCCCCTGTCACAGTGTTACTGAATGCAGTGATTTAATCACTGCATTTAGTGTCAGTGTGACAGGCACTGTAAAAAACAGTTAGTGTTAGGTTCAGGATAGCCCCCCCACCCCCTCTAATAAAGTTTTAACCCCCTGATCACCGCCCTAGTTAACCCTTTCACTCCCTATTGCCAGCGTCACTAAGCGATCATTTTTCTGATCGCTGTATTAGTGTCGCTGTTCCCGCTAGGTAGCTATTTTTTTTTATTGCGATTTTTTTTTTTTTACTAAAGACATGTGGCTAAATAAATTTTGGCCTAAATGTTTGACTAAAATTTAGTTTATTTGATTTTTTTTTTAACAAAAAGTAAAAAATAGTGTTTTTTTTTCAAAAATTTCGCTCTATTTTTGTATATAGCGCAAAAAATAAAAATCGCAGAGGTGATCAAATACCACCAAAAGAAAGCTCTATTTGTGGGAAGAAAAGGACGCAAATTTTGTTTGGGAGCCACGTCGCACGACCGCGCAATTGTCTGTTAAAGCGACGCAGTGCCGAATCGCAAAAACACCTTGGGTCATTTACCAGCGTATTGGTCCGGGTCTTAAGTGGTTAAATAAAAAATATCATCTGCAACATTTTGATCAGTCATTTTGAAGCATTCAATAAAGAAGCAGCAAGCTGATAGCTTTCTAATTCTGCAGGGATTGCATGACATAATTGATACTATTGTCCCACTGTTTAGTCATGCAGTCATTTCTTGCCCCAGTGACTTGCATTCTCCTTTCCTTATCAAAGACGCACATGGAACAGTTTTGCGGAAGATTGGATAAACCCCCTAGTTTTGTCTCATCTGTGGGAGTAATTTGCAGCACTCTGGGGAAGCACACAAAAAAATGAAAAGGGAAAGTATAAAACCGCCAAACTAATTGGCATCAAAGACTTGGCTTCAGTGCTCAAGGGCAGAATATGAAACAGTGAAACATTGTAGTGTTAATGAGTAATGTGGTGCTCCTGAATTTATTTAAAAGTGGGTCTTCCTGTGAAATGCTGATGCTGTGGGGTTCTCCTGCTCATATCCTTTTCTGAATAATGTGTCAGCCCCACTGAGACAGGATTATAGAAAATTGATGGAAAAATGTCTGTGTTAATTAACCCCTTAAGGACCACCGCATGTACATTTACGTCGGCAGAATGGCACCGACAGGCACATCAACGTATATATACGTTGGTGCCTTGGGTCGGCAGGAGCGATCCGACAAGAGAGGGCGGCTATTCGTTTTTGTCCGCCCCCTCCGGATCGCTCTCAGCCAATGCGCGCGCCCGCCCACCCGGTCACTTCCTCCTCCTGTGTAAACACAGGAAGGAGGAAGCGACGTGATCTCTCCTTTGGCGGTTTTTTCAACCACCGCTGAGGAGAGATCACCACACAGTAAGTCCTGCACCAACACTACACTACACACAGGCACATTTATCCCCCCCCCCCCCCCGATCGCCCCCCCTCCCCCCTGTCACAGTGTCACTGAATGCAGTAATCATACATGTATGATTACTGTATTTAGTGTCAGTGTGACAGGCAGTGTAAAAGTCAGTTAGTGTTAGGTTCTGGGTAGCCCTGTACCCCCCTAATAAAGTTTTAACCCCTTGATCACTGCCCTCGTTAACCCTTTCACTCCCTATTGCCAGCATCACTAAGCGATCATTTTTCTGATCGCAGTATTAGTGTCGCTGTTCCCACTAGGGAGCTATTTTTTTTTTATTGCAATTTTTATTTACTAAAGAAATGTGGCCAAATACATTTTGGCCTAAATGTTTGACTAAAATTTAGTTTATTGATTTTTCTTATAACAAAAAGTAAAAAATATAGATTTTTTTTCAAAAATGTCGCTCTATTTTTGTATATAGCGCAAAAAATAAAAATCGCAGAGGCGATCAAATACCACCAAAAGAAAGCTCTATTTGTGGGAAGGAAAGGACGTAAATTTTGTTTGGGAGCCACGTCGCACGACTCACAAAAACCTCTTTGGTCATTTGGCAGCATATTGGTCCGGGTCTTAAGTGGTTATAAGTACCAGACAGATTCCAGCACTTTTTGCAAAGTCCCAACTTTCCATTCCTGTTTTAACAAATGAGCCCCCCTTAACTTAAAAGGGACTTTGTACTATGAATACTTTAACAAGTACTAAAATTAATGTCACAATTCAACTTATTCTGGGAACACAGTGTGCCTGATTTACTAAAGACAAATAGGCTGTTCACTTTGCAAGGGAATTAGCTCAGTGAATGAAGCTCTGTTGACTTCTATCATTCAATCATGTGCAAGAAAAAATAAATGTTTTCATTATTCTTGCACGTGAATAGGTTATTCTTTGTAATGTGAATTTCCACTTCATTCACTAAGCTAAAGGAATTCCTTTGCAAAATGAACATCCTATTTGCCTTTAGCGAATCATTTCTTTTGCACCTTCCACAGGCATTCGGTATGGCTTTCATCACTGGCATTGGCCATTCCCACAAGCAGACAGTATGGATCTCATTGTCTCCCATTGCCATACCCAGAGGCAGACAATCAGAGCCGCCATCAGGGGGGTACAGGCATTACACCTGTAAGGGGCCGATGGTCCCCAGGGGCCCGGCTAGCCCCCTTACGTTTTTTTTTTTGCATTACACCTGTATGGGAGCCTGATGGTCCCCAGGGCCCCTTACAGGCACAGCTGGCCCCCTTTCCATTTTTTTCATTACACCTGTAATGGGCCAAATGGTCTCCAGGGCCCCTTACAGACCTGACCGGCCCCCCTCCTGTTTTTTTTTTATTATCTTGCGCCAGGAAAGAGGAGATTACACTTGTTTTTTTTTTTTGTCAGCACCCCCGGTTCTCTGCTCCAGGGGGGCCCTGCCTAAAGCTGTGTAAGGGGACCCAAAATTTGTGATGGCTGCCCTGCAGACAATGCACTCACCATTCACATTCTGCAGGCACACTATATGCCCTCTACAGGCACACAGTGGCCCTTCCACAGGATCCCACATGGTTTATTTTACTGAAAAAAACATTTCGGTGCGCTTTTGCAGTTTTGCACTAATTTTTCTTATCCAATCATGTGCAGGCAGAAATGCTGTTTTCCTTGTCCTTGATTGGGTATCCTTTACAAAGTGAAGCTTCACCACATTTACATTTACTATGAAAAAAAGAGTGCAACTGCTGTACAGTCTATTTGCCTTTTGTAAATCAACCTCAATGCACCCTCCACAGGCACACAGCAGTCCTCCCACTGGAACACAATGCACCATCTGCAGGCACACAGTGGCCCCCTCCAGAGGTGCACACTTCAGCTCCCAATGGCTCAAATGACCCCTTCTAGAGCCACATATTATTGCTCCCACAGAAAGAATATGAATCTCCTACAGGAACACAGTGTACGCTCCATGGACTTACTGTACACATTCCACAGGCTCACAATGAACACCCTCTTTAAATTATTTATGCTATCCCATGGGTCAAGTCCTGGGGAAAAAAGTGTGGGAACTCCCACCCAAGATCCACTCCCCCACAAAAAAAAAAAAATGATACGCTCATATGCATAATTACTAAACCACATGTTTTTTTTTTTTTTTTTCGATCCACTGTACCTTAGTATTCCTTTATGTCACTGGCCGCTTCCTGTATATGGATTCATCGGGTAGTATGCAACTTCAAGCAAGTTCTTTCTAAATCCCGTGATAACTCACGGCAGACCTCCGCAAAGTCTCCTGGGAACAATGACAAAAGCTCTCAGGAGACATTGCGGCATGGAGGAAGTGATGGAATACCCGCACACTACCTGATGAATCCATATACAGGAAGCGGCCAGTAACATTAAGGATTACTAAGGTTCGCCTGCCCCTGACAGTGACTCGAGCTGGGCATTGCTGCTTAGTGAAGGATTGGCTTGGGCCGCTCAGCTGCTCTAGTCCTGCAAAGGGAACTGCGTTCCTGTTGTGAAAAAAGTGCAGGGACGCCGTTCCCACGCGTTCCCGCAGGACTTGAGCCCTGTGCTATCCTCTTTATATTCAGGTTTTTAGTTGCTAAAACTAAACTCCATGTAGTCCTTGGTGTATGGTAGCTTTTGGTTTGATTATCTTGCCACATTTCTTGCCACATTTCTTTCTAAAGAAATTGTACTATTTTACATGCCTTGTTTCCTTTATATGTACAAGCTAAAATACCTCCTTCAACTTTGTTTAAAGTGTTTTTAAACCACTAACAAAAATGTGTATGTGCATAGCATATAACCTCTAATAAACACAGATATTATGCAATCATACATGCAAGATAATGGCACTTCAACCCAATCGTGCAATCAGGGCCAGCTAATGCTCTGTTTCTCCTCACCGTGTCTGACTTGCGGTCTCCACCCTGCATCACAAGAGTCCTTCCATGTAGATAAAGTTGACAACCATGTGTTGGCTCTGTTTGGAACATGTGTATTTCTTGGACAAAATAAAGAAAAATTGTATTCATCCTTCGCCTGGTTGCCGACCTTATCTACATAGAAAGCTATTATGTAATGTTTCATGTCCCTTTGTAATTACTTTTTAATCCTAGAGTTTTTTTTAGTACATTTGATTTCCGGTTGGGGACTGACAACATTATCTTACAACTATTACAATTTCTGGCCAACTTTGTCTTTTGGTTCCCCACTGTGCTACTATCCTTAATGAACAGATTATGACAGGGTAGGACAGTGCTTCCACTGTTGTTTTCATAGTAGGTCTCTTCCTGCCATTAATTCAGCAGTAAAAGTCTACAACAACCACCTGGAGAAGATGGATGCATTTTCTATATATTAACTCAAGAGTAATGTAATTAAATAAAGTAATGCTAAAGATTCCATTGGCCAATTTGGTACATGTAGCTTTTCCATTTACGTTAAAATAAAATAAAAAAAACACACTTTTAAGGTCACGCTAAATTTGTGCCAACCACTAAATGTACTTTGTGAGTGCTGAGAGGATCATGAAATGTTTCATGGGTGCTGTGTGATTGTTAGAAGAGAAGACTGAGAGCTGAGGCATGCTAACATGTCATGGAAATCCACTTAAATCCGATGGCAGCTGTACATTCGGTGTGTTGTAATTTGCTTAAGTATTGATCAGAATTGCTTTTAACAATTGTTTTCCATTCCATGTTGAATTGAGGCTTGAGGCTTCTGTATTGATTACAGGTCTATTTAGATGCAAAGAACTTTCTGTAATACATAAATTCAGGAACAGTATTTATGACATAGTTGGAAATGTAGTATATTTGCTTCTGTGATCCAGATGTTTTACACAAAAAAAATCTAATCTTTTTACATGTACTACACAATAAATCATTTCCCTTATTTGTCTGTATTAGTCAAAGTAAATTAAGGCCAGAGTTTTAAAAATAAAGCATGAATTGAACCTGTCCTACTTCCCAATGTAAACACCCTAACATTACTGGCAAAAGACAGGCACCTTGTGGTTCCATCTATTGTTTCACAGGCCCTAGATCTTGGGGTCTACATACGGTCCTCTGCTTTTCTGCAAGTAAGGATGAATACTTCTCTCCCCTAAAGAGTGCTAAGCTTCACCAACAGTCATTTAGCTAACATATCAAAGAGCCTCTGAAGCAAATACAGGCCCCTGATGATTGACAGCTGCACATATGCTTAGCACTCACTTAGAAAGGTTAAACTTTTCTTAAAGCAAGGTAGAGGCTGTCCTAGGATCCAAAGTTCTTTCCAGGTTCCTGTGCTTTACCAGTGATATTAGTTTATACCACACTGTGTATAAATAAGCAGGGGTCCCAACTTGTACATTAACTTGTGATCTTCCTGACTTTTTCTGCTCACCAGCTTATTGTTATGCCTCATACACATGATCAGTTTTCCTGACAGGAAAAGTGCAATGTGAGGTTTTTGTCAGGAAAACTGACCTTGTGTATGCTCCATCACACTTTTTCTGTCAGTTTCCCTGCCAAGAAAAGATTAAGAGCAGAATCTCAATTTTCGTAACAGGAAAAATCCTATTGTGTCCATCTTTATGCAATTACGACATGCAAAAAAAACATGCATGCTCAGAATCAAGCAGAAGAGTCAAACTGCCTATTGAACTTCGTTGATCTTGGCTCATCAGATGTGTTGAGGTTCTTGACATTTGTAATTTCAGCCAAGATTTGAATGACTGTATGCAAGAGAAATTTCAGCCATTTTCCTGCTGAAACAAAAACGCGTTTTTCCTATCGGAAAAACCGATCGTGTGTATGAGACATTAGTGTATTTTATGTGTAGACCAAGACAATTCCTCTTCTTCCAATGTGGCCCAGGGAGGTCAAAAGGGTGGACATCCCTGGCTTAAAATAACAATATTGGGCATCTCTACGCTTTTTTAAGTTCACAAGGGACACCTGAAATGGTTGTTCTATGTTGCTTGTAATATAAAAGATTAAATAAAGAAAAATAAACCATATATGTTCTCCATTCTTTCTCATTTTGGATTTATATGAGTAGCATATTTAATACAAATGTATTCCACGTGGCCCACCATTTGATCTAAAGATACAGCGGGTAAAATAAGAATTGAACACATCACTATTTTTCTACGTAAATAGATTTCTAAAGGTGCTATTGACATGAAAGATTAGGGGGCCAGATGCATGGATAGGGGGGGGGGTGGCGCCTGTGCGCCCCTAAAGGACAGATCACCACTGGGCCCAGCCAATCACCTGATTTAAATCCAATAAAAAATGTATGGAAATAACTAAAGATCAGAGTTCATAGAAGAGGCCCATGGAACCTTCAGGATTACAAATTTGTTTGTGTGGAAGAATGGGCCAAAGTCACACCCGAGCAATGCATGCAACTAATTTCTACATACAGGAGGTGTCTTGAAGCTGTCATTAGCAACAAAGGATTTTGTATGAAGAATAAAATACAGTTAGCATGTTCAATACTTTTTCACTGTGTCATTCCATTTTATTACACATAACCTAATTTTTAAACTTATTGGCTTTGGTTTCTATGTAGGAATGGATTGCATGGGTTGTTACTAACATGTAGTGAAAATGTCATATCAATAGCATCTTTAGGAATATCTTTACCTAGAAAAATGGTGACGTGTTCAATAATTATTTTTGTATACACATATCTGTGTGTATGCATATTAAAAATACTAATAATACCAATAATAAAAATGTACAATCAACTAAAATGGTTTTGCACTGATTTGTTCTGGGGGGGGACGTTTTTGGTTTTTGGTTGTATCATTTGAAAGATATAAATAATGTTGTCGCTTTTGGGCTGTTGCAGGAAATTGGGTTCTGGACACCAGTCATTGTACTTAAAAGGGTTGTAAACCCTTGTGCTTTTTCACCTTAGTGCATCTTATGCACTAAGGTGAAAAAACACCTTGCAGTGCCCTGCCCCGCAGCCCCTCCGTTTTTTTTACCTGAGCCCTGAATTTCCTTGGGCGCGTCCCCACCGTTCTTCTTGCCACAGAGTCACGGCTTTGATTGGATAGATTGATAGCAGTGCAGCCATTGGCTCTCGCTGCTCTCAATCATATCCAATGATGCGGGGGGCGGCCCGAGTCATACATAGGGCATCTATGGACGCCCAGTGTAGGACGCAGGAGCGCACCCACATGGTAACCCCCTTGGAAGAGAGCTTCCCAGAGGGGGTTATCTAATGTGGGGAGGAGCCGCGACAGCCGCAGTAGAACCCCAGAACAGGAGGGTCGGGGCAACTCTGTGCAAAACGAAATGCACAGTGGAGGTAAGTATGACATGTTTGTTATTTTTTTTTTAAAACCACAAACCTTTAGTGTCACTTTAATGCAGTTAGATGAAAAAGTGGCCTTTCCACTCTACTACCACCACCCCAGCTCCACCCATATATTCACTTTATTTACAGACAGTACAATGACAGTCATTTGTAAGATGCAGAACTGGTACCCATGTAAATCAAATAATATATAATAAGTGCAGATCCTGCTAGACTATGAAGATGTTCTGGAGGCTTTCATATTGATTTCATACACTTTCATTATCTTGCTAATCTTGTTATTACAAGATTGTTTAGTTAGATTTTTTTTTTAAATACTGGGTCACTAAGAACAAAGCTTGTTAAATTTATTTGAGTTAGAAAATAGTTACTGACAGAGAAGACAGATAACTGTATGTGCACAACACAGATAAAAAGCATTGCTGCCTCAAGCGTGACTTTTATATTGACTTTAGTCAACTATAAAATGCTCTCTCCTGTGTATATTCAAATTTTAGCCTTCCCGTTTTCACTTTGTATATAATTTGCAGCAAGTGTGCTCCCAGCCAGCCTGTGTAGCTGGTTATTGTTGACCCTAATAGAGTAGTAGAGTCCCTGTGGAGAGTGAAAAGAGATTTCAGGCCTTGGACAGCTCCGGGTGCTGATTTTAAGCACAGCAAGCGACAGCCTCCAGTAATAGAGAATTTCATCAACTCCATTGATGTAAGCTAGGCAAAGAAATATTGCAACCTCATCCTGAGGATGTGTAATCAGCGATATGCAAATGACACTCCCCAAGCAGAACACTGTGTTCTTCTGTGCAATATACAGCGGTTTCCTCTGTCACTCAGTGCGACATTTCATAAAACAAAATCTCATTTTCATTTTAGCCCTGGAGATCAGAAAGACAGATGGGCCCTCAGGCCGGTAAAAGCCACCTACTACAAAACATATAATACCAGTGCAGGCTGGGAACAACAGAAAAGGCAGTGAGTGGCACTATGATTGGGCATAGTTTATGGTGCCAAGCGGAATGGCAGCTGTGTTTATTTCACACTGTGCTGAGAAACCAAGCAAGACCTTCAGCTAAATTAGTCCCTTGGAAATCTGTATGAGACAGAAAAAATCCTGCCATATGGAACACAGAAAACAATAATCACTGTAAAGTCTACAATATATGATATACATTGTGTGTGGAGCCTAACATAATACACTGCTCAAAAAAAGTAAAGGAACACTTTTGAATCAGAACTCCTGGGATATTGATCAGGTCAGTTAAATAGCAGAGGAGGAGGGGTGTATACAGAGGGGGTTGTTTCAGCTGCTTTGCTGTTAATTGAAATTAACAACAGGTGCACTAGATGAGCAACAAAGAGATGACCTCCAAAACAGGAATGTTTTTTCAGGTGGAGGTGTCTGACATTTTTTTCCCTACTCATCTTTTCTGACTGTTTTTCACTAGTATTTCACTTGCATTTGGCTAGAGTCAGTGTCACTACTGGTAGCACGAGGCGATACTTGGACCCTATAATGGTTGCACAGGCAGTCCAACTCCTCCAGGATGGCACATCAATACGTGTCATTGTCAGAAGGTTTGCCGTGTCTCCCAGCATAGTCTCAAGACTATGGAGGAGATTCCAGGAGACAGGCAGTCTGGGAGAACTGGACAGAGCTGTAGAAGGTCCTTAACCCATCAGCAGGACTGTTGTCTGCTCCTTTGTGCAAGGAGGAACAGGATGAGCACTGCCAGAGCCCTACAAAATGACTTCCAGCAGGCCACTGGTGTGAATGTCTCTGACCAAACAATCAGAAACAGACTTCATGTGGGTGGCCTGAGGGCTTAACATCCTCTAGTTTACTTTGTGCTCAGTCCTGGACACTGTGGAGCTTGATTGGCATTTTCCATTGAACACCAGAATTGGCAGGTCTGGCACTGGTGCCCCATGCTTTTCACAGATGAGAGCAGGTTCACCCTGAGCATATGTGACAGACATGAAAGGGTCTGGAGACGCCACGAGAACTTAATGCTGCCTGTAACATCCTTCAGCATGACCGGTTTGGTGGTGGGTCAGTGATGGTCTGGGGAGGCATATCCATGGAGAGACGCAAAAAGCTCTACAGACTACACAATGGCACCCTGACTGCATGACAATGCCCGGCCTCATGTGGCGAGAGCATGCAGCCAGTTCCTAGAGGATGAAGAAATTGAAACCATTGAATGGCACCCACGCTCACCTGACCTAAATCCAAAAGAACACCTCTGAGAGATTATGTTTCGGTCAATCCGGTACCGCCAGGCTGCACTTCAGTCTGTTCAGGAGCTCAGTGATGCTCTGGTCCAGATCTGGGAGGAAATACTCCAGGACACCATCCGCTGTCTCATTAGGAGCATGCCCTGATGTTGTCAGGCATGCATACAAGTACTTGGGGGCTGTAACGAGACCCTTGCTCGCTCTGTTCCACTCTCCCGACACTCCTCTGCTACTATTGGATCAGATTGCAGATCGCAATGTCTGATGGTTCGGCCATCCGATGCTCCGGGATACCAACTACAGCTATGTGCCGTTCGAAATCCATCAGAACACACACCAGGCAGGCTGTATGTAAGTTCAAACAGGAGACTCTTTTATTGGAAGCACACAACACACTTTTATACAGAACTTTGAACATCTCGCCCCCAACAACCGCTTTCCTATTGGTCAATTGTAACGTACATTGTAATTCTCTATTAGGTCCTCTTAGCCATGCAAATGAGGACTTGAAACAGGGTCAGCAGGAATTGGTCCGATAGCTTGAATAGGAGGACTGATATGTGTAATGAGACAGAAGCCCCAGGGGGCAATCAATGTACACAAACAGCCAGACACAGAACAATGGAGCCGTCTGGAGGGGAGGGGTTAGCCTTAAGACAGGGCAGAATACCCCCCACTGTGTAACAGATTTCAAGGAGAAACACTTCATTCCATGGTCCATGACAGGGGCCATGCAAACTACTGAGGACCATTTTGAGTTGTTGCAATGAAATTTCAGCAAAATGGACTAGCTTGTTGCATAATTTTTTCACTTAGATTTTTGGGTGTCTTTGAATTCAGCCCTCTGTAGGTGGATAATTTTCATTTCCATCAAATGATGTGCCATCCTTTCATTCCTAACACATTACCCAATCCATATCAGTATAGATATCCAGCAAAAGATTTTTGCCTGTTGAGATCTGATATATTTTCAAAGTGTTCCCTAAATTTTTTTGAGTGTATATATACTGTCCCGGGACCTGATAACTCTAATGCCACGTACACACGATTGAACATTCCGACAACAAAACAGTGGATTTTTTTTTCCGACGAATTGTTCACTCAAACTTTTCTTGCATACACATGGTCACACAAATGTTGTTGGAAATTCCGAACGTCAAGAACGCAATAACATGCAACACTATGACGAGCCGAGAAAAATTAAGTCTAAACATGCGTCAAATTGATTCTGAGCATGCGTAGGATTTTTGTGCTTCGAAATTGCATACAAACTTTTGTTGTTGGAAAAATTGGGAACCAGCTCTCAAACATTTGTCAGAAATTCTGACAGCAAATGTCTGACAGACCCTACACACGGTCGGAATATCCGACCAAAAGCTCACATCGAACATTTGTTGTCGGACATTCCGACCGTATGTACGTGGTATGACAGTGCAGGTGGTGTGGCGATCCCCACTCCCTCCCAACCCCTCGCTCCTGTGATTATTTGTTTCCCCAATGCCCTCTGCTGTTTATGAAACCAGAAGCGCTTAGCTCTCTGAGCATTTCCAGTTTCAGAGCTGTCACTCCCTAGCTACTGTAGCCAGGGAAACAGCTATTGAAGCACAATCTGTACCTAATTAGCTGCATTGGAGGGCAGGGGAGACATTGGGGGGTCTAATAGATGTCTGCATAAAGAGGCACCTGCCCAATACTATGACAGCCCCCTTTGTAAAAGCAATAAAGTAAAATGAAAAAAAAAATTGAAATAAAAAAAGAAAGGAAGATAAAAAGAAAAAAGAAAACAAATTAAACATTATCCTGGGTGTGCATGTGTATGTAGACTGCAATTGTAACACACATGTGAGGTATCACAATAGTTCTAGGACCATAAATCATGGTCAGCTCTAAACTGTAAGGCCCCATACACACGAGCGGACAGATTTGTTCAAATCTGTCCGTCCGACAGATTTGAACAAATCTGTCTGCTGGGATTTTGGTTTGCTCGCGTGTACACACGAGCAAACCAAAATCCCCGCCAGCAGACGGCGCGCTGACGTGGCGGTGACGTTGACGCCGCCACGTCACCGCACCAGGAAGTAAAACACTTCCGCGCATGCGCCGAATCCATTCGGCGGCGGCGCAGCGGCGGTGCGGGACGACATGTCTGCTGGTAAGTGTACTAACCAGCAGACATGTCGGGCGGACACATTCCCACCCGATATATTTCAAAGCATGCTTTGAAATCTGTCGGGTGGACAAACCTGTCCGCTAGCCCATACACACGATCGGAGATGTCTGCTGAAACGGTCCATCGGACCGTTTTCAGCGGACATATCCGCTCGTGTGTACGTGGCCTAAAGGTTTTAAAGCGTTGCCTATGGAGAATTTGAGGTACCATCATTTTTCTTGATATCACGGGGGCATGCAATTTTTCTTGACTTGCCAGTTTGGTATTTGTTTACTCAATGCAACCTTTCTTTTAGATTTTACCCAAAAAAAATTTTTTATTGTGTTTCTTTGCACTAAAATTCAATAGTGTATTTTAGGTACTATCGTTTTTTGTGATATCATGGGCGCATGCAATTTTCCTTGACTTGATGTATTTGGTATCTATTTACCCGATGCAACCCTTCTTCCAAAAAATGTTGTATTTTATTGTTTTTCTTGGCACTAAAATCCATTAGTGTATTTTTCCTGAAAATATGCATTTTATAAAACAATTGAGTAAACATTGTATAACAGAAAAAATTGCAACATCTTTTTTTTTTTACAAGGCCTCTGCTTTCAGAAAATATATTATGGTCTAGGGCAGGGGTCTCCAAACTTTCTAAACAAGGAGCCAGTTTGTTGTCCTTCAGACTTTAGGGGGCCAGACTTTGGCCAGCAGCAGTGGACATTTTCCTGGCATCAGTGAGAGTACACATCACCACATTTTGTATTAGGTACAGGAATAGTACCCCATCATTGGCATAATTAGAAGGAATAGTGCCCCATTATTGGTGTCAGGGGGAGAAATGGGGATAAAGGCAAGCAAAGGGGGGCATCCGGCACAGGGCCACAGTTTGGAGACCACAGGTCTAGGGGATTAAGGTAATTTTATAGCCAATAATGCAGATGTGTGACCAAAACAAAATCCTCAAGAGGGAAAGTGGTTCATATGGAAATTACATTTTCAGACAAAAATGTTAGTACAGCTCCATTATATACAAATTTCTACATTATTGCAATTCCATTTTAAATGGATCTAACATTATAGTAGAGACTCTGGAGAAAAGTCAGGGTTCTGCAGATGATATCAAGTTACCCAATTATGGAAAGTGTTGCTTTGTGGCACCTTGATTCATGATGGCCTGGAGCATCCAAGACTGAACTGTTGGCTGTAATTGTGTGTTAAGCCAGAAGGATAGATGAATAATTTAGTGAATATTAGCTGTTGGAGTAATGTATTTTGGTAAAGTATATGGGCTTAGCTAGAGATTATCTATATTATCATCCTCTGATTTGAATGTGATTCTATCTGGCTTTTTTGCTGACCTGTGATCATACAGGCCAACTTCCAACACTTTACATCCTACTTCATAATGGTGTTAATACACCCTTTATTAATAGGCATGTTTTGCACATTTTAAGTGTTTTTGTATCACATTGAAGTTCGCAGACTCCTTTGACAATATAATTCTCTCTGTCGTTTGAATGAACTGATCCTATAAAAAGATAACACTCTTATATTAGAGGAATATATGCAAATGAAAAACTATTCCACCAATCAGACTCAACTGTTATTTTTTTGCTAAAATTGGTTGCTATGGACAACAGTTCTACTATTGTACACTTTCGTAGTATTCCAATGTCTGAACTGAGTACTGTCCGTGATACTTTTGTATTTGCACTTTGCACACTTTATTGTCCTGAAAATGTAACTGACAGTACTCATCTGTGTTGTTGCATTTGCACTAATACAGCTACAATCACTTAAAAGTGCTACTTTTAGTCAGGATATTAAGGCCTGATAGATCACTTTAGGCTGGCCCCTTTTGCAGGCATATGTAAAACATTAAAAATATGTGCCTATACTGTTTACAATCCAATGAGGCACTGTCTCATCCTGCTCTGCACATGCTCAGTTGCTCTCTATTCTCAGCACGGTGCTTAACCACTTCCAGACCGCCTTACAACTATTTACGGCGGCACTTTAAAGATGGATATCTTGGTAACGGCAGCAGCTGCTGCCACAACCGAGGTATCCATCTTTAGTGTGAGCGGTCCTGTAAAAGATAACGGTGGTCTTCGCGAGATCACCGTTATCGGCGGCGGGAGAAGCCCCCCCCTCCCGCCGCTCTCCTGCACCCTCCGCTGCTTACCGGAGCCGTCGGTAGCGGAGGAGGCGATCGGGTCCTGCTATCTGCTGTGTGGGGATGTGAGTGAGGGCAACATGGCCCCCACCCATCCCCATAGCTCTGCTGGGCGGAAGTGACGTCAAAACGTCAGTCCCGCCCATGCATCTTAAAAAAACTTTTTTTTTCTTTTTTGCATTTAAGTCTAAATATGAGATCTGAGGTCTTTTTGACCCCAGATCTCATATTTAAGAGGACCTGTCATGCTTTTTTCTATTACAAGGGATGTTTACATTCCTTGTAATAGGAATAAAAGTGATCATTTTTTTTTTCCAGTGTAAAAAAGAATAAAATAAATAAAAATAAATAAAACATTTATTTTTTTTTAAAGCGCCCCGTCCCGACGAGCTCACGCGCAGAAGCGAACGCATACGTGAGTAGAGCCCGCATATGAAAACGGTGTTCAAACCACACAAGTGAGGTATCGCCGCGATCGTTAGAGTGAGAGCAATAATTATAGCCCTCTGTAACTCAAAAAAATGCAACCTATAGAATTTTTTAAACGTCGCCTATCGAGATTTTTAAGGGTAAAAGTTTAAAACAATGCCACTAGCGGGCGCAATTTTTAAGCGAGACATGTTGGGTATCATTTTACTCGGCGTAACATTATCTTTCCCAATATATAAAAAAATTAGGCCAAATTTATTGCTGTCTTATTTTTTAATTCAAAAAAGTGATTTTTTTCCAAAAAAGTGCGCTTGTAAGACCGCTGCGCAAATATTGTGTGACAAAAAGTATTGCAATGATCGCCATTTTATTCTTTAGGGTGTTAGAAAAATATATATATATATATATAATGTTTGGGGGTTTTAAGTAATTTTCAAGCAAAAAAAACTGTTTTAGTCTTGTAAACACCAAATCTGAAAAACACCCAAGGTACTGAAGTGGTTAAAACTTTATGCTAGTGCATTGTTGGTTCACTTTACCTTTTCCTTCAATTTCCCTTCTAAATGTTTTTTTTCTTTGTCTGAATTTCTCACTTCCTGTTCCTCCTCAGTAAGGTGTTCAGTAAGCTGTTCTAAATGACTTTCCACCGCTCGGATGATGGTGGAAAGCTCACTGAGGAGAAACAGGAAGTGAGAAATTCAAACAAAGAAAAAAAAACATTTAGAAGGGAAATGGAAGGAAAAGGTAAGTGAACCAACAATGCACTAGCTTAACCACTTGCTTACTGGGCACATAAACCCCCTTCGTGCCCAGGCGAAATTTCAGCTTCCGGCACTGCTTCGCTTTAACTGACATTTGCACGGTCGTGCGACGTGGCTCCCAAACAAAATTGACGTCCTTTTTTCCCCACAAATAGAGCTTTATTTTGGTGGTATTTGATCGCCCATGCGGTTTTTACAAAGGAAACAGCATCTGTCTCCTCTCCCTGTCAGGACGTGGAGCTCTGTATTTACACACAGAGCTCTACGTCCCTGCTCTGTCACCGCCGATCGTGTGTACCTGACGGACACTGCGGCCGCCGGGTACACGCATCGAATCCTCAGCGATGCGACGGCACTGTTTTTCCCCGCTGCACGCCACCCAGTGGCGCGTGCGGGGAATTACAATAACATGACGTCCAAAGACGTGATCCCGGCACTTCAGGTCTGTGCTGTTGACGTCTTTTGTCTATAGCGTGGATCTGAAGTGGTTAAAGGAACCTATTTAGAAAATAAAAGACAACCCTTTACAACCCCTTTAAGATAGGGTGACCAGACATCCCCAGTTTCAGGGGACAGTCCCTGGATGGAGGACATTGTCCCCTGACCAAGTTTGTCCCTGGTTTTGTCCCCGGATTGGACAGGGGCTGGGGCAATTTCAAAGACGGTCAGTGCAGAATTAAAAAAAAAAAAATCTTAATTCACACACCTCCGCTCTGCCGCTCCTACTAGCTTAGTGGGGTGTATTTTTTTTCAATTATCTGTGCCCCTTTCTGATGATTGCTGGTCGGAGAGGAGGGAATATTTCTTCAGCTCCGCTTGCATGTTCTTCTGCCTTGGCTCAAGTCTCGGCCAGCCGCCTGCCTGCTTATCTCCTTGCCTTTCCTGGTGGAGTGATCTTCTTCCGCTCCCCACCCAGTAGGGCCCGGAGAGTAATGCCGCGTACACACGATTGTAAATTCCGACAAGAAAAGTCCGATGTGAGCTTTTGGTTGGAAATTCCAAATGTGTTTAGGCTCCAACGGATTTTTTCTGTCGGAATTTCCTCCAAGAAAAATTTGAGAGCTGGTTCTCAAATTTTCAGATGAGAAAAGATCTTGTCGGAAATTCCGATTGTCAATTCCGAGGCATAAAAATCCTACACATGCTCAGAATCAAGTTGACGCATGCTCAGAAGCATTGAACTTCATTCTTCTCGCTCGTTATAGTGTTGTACGTCACCGCTTTCTTGAAGGTCGGAATTTGGTATGACTGAGTGTATGCAACACATGTTTGAGCCATAATCATGTCGGAAAAAAATCTATTTTCTTGTCGGAATTTCCAATCATGTGTACGCAGCATAAGACTTGACAGGCTGTGAGGTGGACGGCAGCGGCAATGGTCAGAGAGTTGCTGATTGCCACCATTACTAGTAAATAAAAAAAAAATGTCCCCGGATTTCATTTAAATAATCTGGTCACCTTACTTTAAGATTTACATGTTGAAGGGGGAAGAAACCAACAGGAATGACACAGACTGTGCTGAGAGAACACAAATAAGGGAGAGAGAAGAAAAAAAGCAGGAGAGGTGAAAGGAAAAACTCTGCTGCAATGAAGAAAAAAAAGGAGTTAAACTTAGGATAGTGTCTTATCTTATCTATTTGATGTTCTGTCCTTTCTCCCTCATCTGCAGATCTGTGAACTTCAGCACTGTATAACTTCTGTCAGCCTTCCCATTTATTGGAGCCAAGACATACAGTCAATGCTAAAAAAATAAAATAAAATTTAATTGAAGAAAGTGACATATAGTTTTTGAGACCAAAGAGAGGGGGAGAGTTTCCAATAAGGAAGTGACTACTTAGGGCTTCAACAAAATGGCCGCATCCAGCAAATAAACAGGAGCAATGCTGGGGGCAATTTACAACACAATTTTGGTAGCATAACTATGTAGAATGTATGTTCCATTTTTAAAGAACCTTAATTGTTATCAAACTGTCTGAATTGATATTGATATGTGGTTAGTGTCCTTGTGAACCAATAAAGGAATATTGTGTTTTTATATATATTTGCTTGTTTATTATCTTCAAGGCTACAAATTACATACAGAAGTTTTTTTAAGCCAAGTAAATATGAAATATATTATGAGAATTTTTTTTTTTACGTTTACTATTTCCAGTCAGCAAGTTGAGCCTTATGCTTCTTTTGACATGTATACCTAACTAACCCTAATTGCTTTGCCAAAAAAGCCTGGTATTTACAGAATGTAAAAGCTGATGCTTGGATTGCACTCACAGTGGAATAAATAAGTGACCTATTCCTTTACCTCCCTACTTTGTACTGCTTCACACAGAGTTTCAATTAAGTGAGACAGTCTGAGGCGCCGTACACACGGCCGAGGTTCTCGCTGAAAACCAGCGAGAACCTCGCTGGAATGCACATTCCAGCGAGGACCTCGGCCGTGTGTACGGTCTCAGCGAGCTTCCCGTCGGGAAGCCCGTCGAGCCGAAATAGAGAGCACGCTCTCTATTTCCTCGACGGCCCGCCTGGAAGAATGGCTGGTTGCCATTCCCGACGGGCGGGTCGCCAAATTCGACGGCCGGGAGAGAACCTCGACGGGCGGAACGATGTGTTCTGCCCGTCGAGGTTCTCTGCCGTGTGTACGGCGCCTGAGAGAAAACTCTTCAGTATTATGTTTTTTCCTTGTTAGAAAAAGGCATTTAGCACTTACCCCCAGAAAGGATTAGAATATGCCACGTTCTCCCTTGATAGTGCAGAGGCTACACAGTACACAGTACACATACACAGTTCTTTGCACACTAACAACACAGGCTCAGTCTAGAGCAGGGGTGTCAAACTAAAATTTTTTTTTTAAAGTGTATTTTTGTGCGTGAACTCGAGAGAGAGGAGCCGGACTGCAGGAGTTGGGAGTAGGCAGACCCTCCCCCCGGAGGCATTCGCCATCCTTCTCCATGCCCCTGGTGGCAATGGCGGGTGTGAAGGGGGGCCTCCCACTCACCCCGCCCTACCTGCTCCTCTTGGGAGCCCAACTGGGGCCCAACGGGACCCCAATGGGGCAGAGGGACTAAATTTCATCAGGGGCCGCATCAGCATTATGATTGCCCTTAAAAGGGTCGGTTGTATCTAAGATTAGATGTCCAGCGCATCCCTCCTCTTTACATTAGATGTCAAGAGCCACCCCACCATCAGAAGTCCCCCATTCTCCCTTATATCACAGTGCACCCCCTTTCCTTATGCGGCTTCTGGGAAGAAGCTGGATGCATTGCTTGAAAGCTGAAAGTAAGGGTTTGCAGTTGGACCAGAGGAGGGCTGGAGCTCTCCTGCAGCTGCATAAGAGGTGTGAGGGCCACATGAAATGGCCTGGAGGGCCGGATGGCCTTGTGTTTGACACCTGTGGTCTAGAGGATGCCTTTTTGTGAATATATTGCAGAAACCATGAACAGGAGGAGAAATAAGGATGCACGATATTCCAAAACAGAAATCTTGGGAGATATCCTTATAGCTGCAGGCACACATGAAAGTGCTCACAGTGTCTCACTAGCTGACTGCCACTCAGCTTCCACGTGACACTCTTCAGTGAGAGAGACAAAAAGATCCTTCTCCACACCAAAATTCCAGTACAGCGCCCTCCAGCAAGACATTGTCCATAAGTCTTCTCCAGGCCCTCAGCCCAGCACCAGCTGAGGTCCTAAACTGCAACTCTTGTCTCACACTAGCTACCTTTAAAGGATAGTAACCCCAGGAGAACTGGAACCCTCCTTGTAGAGAAAATAACACACTGGAGTGGACTCCTAAATATTTATCACCTCTCTCAATCACCTTCTGGGTGCCCCCTCCCAGGGATTGGCTGAGGTCTGAATGACCATCCCTGCTCTATCATCTGGGAGCTCCCTTGAAAAACAGGCAGGAACAATTAATCACGAAGCCTAGGAAAACCAGACCTGACCAACAAAACTGATCTTTACTCCATTGATTAAGGTGAAATAATAAAAATAAATTTAACCTAACAGAGGAGGGACTATACATCCATAATCATTTTGTATATACAGTATAATAAACAGTTATGCAAAACATCAGTTTAAAAATGTATTACTTTAAAAAGTAAAAAAAAAAATGTAGCCCAAAACCATTAGGCGGCGTACACACGACCGAGGTTCTCGCTGGAAACCAGCGAGAACCTCGCTGGAAGCTGCATTCCAGCGAGGACCTCGGCCGTGTGTACACAGAGCGCTCGCCCCGCCCGTCGGGAATCCCGTCAAGCGAAAAGAGAGCACGCTCTCTTTTTGCTCGACGGCCCGCCTGGATGAATGGCTGGTTGCCATTCCCGACGGGCGGGTCGCCGATTTCGACGGCCGGCAGAGAACCTCGACGGGCGGAACGATGTGTTCTGCCCGTCGAGGTTCTCTGCCGTGTGTACACGGCCTTATAGTTTGACGTATGTAGCTAGGACTGAGACCAGTGTGTATGGCACACAAAGAACTGTGACCACCAGAACAAATCGATTTGCATAATATTTAGGAACTTCAAAAACAGTAATTTTTTTTTGGAATCATTGGAGATCCTCTAGCCACATACGCTGAGTAATCGTTCAAACTTGTAATTAACAGACACACATCTCACACATTAATATGGTAACCTTAAAATTGTCCTTCAGACAAGAACAATTATATTAATAAAATATTAAATAGGTAATGCATCCTGGTTCAGAACATAATAGCCTCTCCCCATTAAAATTGAAACCAAGTGTTACCTTATAGGTGAAAAAAAACCTTCTTCCCATAAATTGGAAGACAGATTATGGTAATTCCATGGATCAGAACATTCCATTACCATTCTTCAGTAGTCATTGCGGTGGCTACCTTTAGCGGTAAGGAAAAGCATTTTAAAATAATGTAATTGATTTTGCCATTAGTACATTATGCAGCACAAGGCATTCATTTCAGCCAATCTTACAAAACAAGACATTTCTTATTCTGCTTATAAAAAAGGATTTCTTTAAATAAGGCATATTGATACAGTATGAAATCAAATAACTGTTTTGGGGTTGAAGCATTTTTTTTATATACTATATTCATTATTAAAATGTGCATATATAAGACCGCAAGAATAATACAATGTTAATACAAAAAAGGTCTATGGGTTTCACTGGAAATAACCCCTTCCTCTGGTTTCAAAATATGTATAGCAATCCTTCTAATTTCTCACCAGTCCCCCTGACACATGCTAGGCCAGGAGGCAAAGGAAAGGATCAGCAAGAGAAAGGCTCAATAGCCCCTGGGGGGCCACACTGCACAATAGCTATCAGGCCAAGAGAGGATGAAAATCTGCAGTGTTGATTATAAAAGACCATCAAAGATACTGCATTAGCATTAACATCTCCATATTGCGGTCCTAAACACAAGCAAATGAGTTCAGCCAATCTTGAGGGGTTTCCGCGTAGAGAACCTTTACTGAACCTTGGGCAACAGGTTTTATATATACTGTACACTTAAGTTTACTGCACATGAATTATGTTATTACCTTTTTAGGGACTTAGTCTGTACATGTCAGTTTATAAAGCATGGGTTTTTGCACTTAAAATACTGCTACTGTATCTTTAGAGAGTCACTTTACGTGGTGATAGAATATAGAGGTTTTAATGCACGTTACAAGTACACATCAACTTAATTTCAAAATGCATGTTAATGTGTGTCAGTTCAGATGTGAGCAGCTTTTAAAGTGGAGAGCTAATACATACAATATATTAGCACAGTTTGCTGGCAGCCTGCATTGGCTCTGTGGATTGAATTGTCTGGGACAGTTGGTTAGCTCACGACCAGTTAAAACATATCTATATTAGTTTTGAATTAGTAGAGGAAGGCTTGAACTCTTATCAGTTTTTATTACCGTCTGTGACTCCACTGGGGAAACAGTCCCCTTTTATGTCTTTGACACCAGAAAAAAAAAGGAAATGGGATTCACCAGTACAGGAAGGCTGTCAGGTGACAGATGCACACCGTTGGGGTCAGGAGTTCACCGCTATGGTAGTGAATCCTACTGCTGCGGATGGAACTCGGGGTGGTTAAGGAAGGCAGATCCGATGGAGCACTAACAGGGATCCCACAGGGAGCTAGAGCCTAAGATTCCACAGGATGCGGAGTCTAAGATCCAACAGGTGTTCACCAGAGCCTCTAGTGGTGAGGATGGACTGGGCTGCAACTGGATTCATGTCGCGGCCCCCAGAGTCCCCCAGCTCACGCTCACAGTAGGCTATAGAGATGGGGGGAAGCAGCAGCTCATGATACAAGAGATAGTGAGGGGATAAGCATAAGGTCGTGGCAACTAGCAGACAAGGATTAACATAGGACACGCTAAAGGTCAAAAACACAAGCAGACAGGCAACAAGCCAAGATCGGTAAACCAGAGACAGACGTAGCACACAGCAAGCAGGAACCCAAACACACAACAGATAAACAAACAACGTTGATCAGCACGACTGGCTTGCAGTGCACAGGTTAATATAGTGTTAATATAGTGTTCCCTGATAGGGCCTGGGATGGGGCCATGCTTAGAGGAGAGATTACTTAAACAGCCAGGTGAGAGTGACTGGCGTCTAAAGCAGGACATATGGAGGAGAAAAGCTGACAGACAAACATTACTGCATAACCATGACAAAGGCTCAATCCGCAGTCACAACATGACGACATAAGGGCAGTAACCCTGGAGTTTGGCTTTAAAGGTGTAGATTTTGTAGAAGCAATGATGAATAGTCAGATGAATCTTGGGAAGACCTTGTTTATTCCAGTCATCAAAGAGCCACATGTGAAACCTATTACCCTAGTTTCACTTCATAACTTCCTACTTCCTGTTCCCACCCCCAGGTCCTCACACAGCTATGTAAATACAACACATACATATTCTACAAAAGGTTTACTAATAAGAGTTCCTATCTGTAGTCATACTGGTCATCATTGCATAAATGCCTAATATACTGTAATATATATTATAAATAGATAATATTATATATACAGTGTGTTATATTGATAAAAAAATAACAATTAAAGTATACATTTTTGAATGTATTCTTACTACAGCATTTATTAACACCTGCCTAAAACTTGTTATTTTGTTAAAATTTGTTTGTGTTTGATTTATCTGTCCTAGGGAAAACCATATGTTTTTGACCGAGTGTTTCCACCAAATACGACCCAGGAGCAAGTCTACCATGCCTGCGCCATGCAAATTGTTAAAGGTAATTGTTTCAACCTCCTACCATTAAGTAATTTATGTCATTATTTTTAAGTCTAAATTAAAGACGAACTTCACCCGAGCTACCTAAAATGTTATTTCTAGTTGCTTTAATTCAGGCATCCTCAAACTACGGCCCTCCAGCTGTTGTGGAACTACAAATCCCATGAGGCATTGTGAAACTTTGACATTCACAGACATGACTGAGCATGATGGGAAATGTAGTTCCTCAACAACTGGAGGGCCATAGTTTGAGGACCCCTGCTTTAATTGTTCCTGTATGTAAATTAAAATATATATATATACTATATCTACTAGTCCATGGAGTCCAGTGTTGGCCCTTTAATTGTTCCTGTATGTAAAGGAAAACAAATATATACTATATCTACTAGTCCATGGAGTCCAGCGTTATCCCTTTAATTGTTCCTGTATGTAAAGGAAAACAAATATATACTATATCTACTAGTCCATGGAGTCCAGCGTTGTCCTAATTTCAGCCCAAAGATTTTCTTCCTTCCTCTGCTATGACGCTGTAATCATGGACATTTAATAGCATTCAAGCCAAGCTGCAGTTTCTAAAGCAAGCAAAATAGTTTCTTGTATTAAAAAAGGTATAGACTCTAACGAGAGAGACATCATTTTTCCCCTGCAAAGTATTAGTAAGACTTCATCTGGAATATGCAGTTTTGGGCACCAGTTCACAAAAAGGATATTGGGGAACTGGAGAAAGTGCAGAGAAGAGCAGCCAAATTAATAAGAGGCCCGGAAGTGCTTGGCTATGACTAAAGTTTAGCTGAACTGATCTTTTTCTCTCTAGAGAAGAGGCAAGTAAGTTATAATCACCATTTACTGTATAAATAAATAAGCATTCCATATAGTGAACTTGTTGTAGGGATATATTAACTTTAAGGCCATAAGTAAGAACAAGGGATTTAAAAGGTGTAACCTTCAAGTACAGAAATTCTTCTTCACAGCTGTGAAAATGTGAAACAGACTCTCTTAAGAACTCCATTAAGAACTAGTTATGGCCAGCTCAGTAGGACTATTTCCTAAATGCACAAAATATAGCTGGATACCTATATTTATAGGTATTATTACCAGGGATAGTTGAAGGATTTTTTTCTACTCGCTAAAGCTAATTAAATCATGCTTTTTATTTTTGCCTTATTCTGGATCAACTGTGGGTATAGAATTGTGTATATAGAGGTTTTATATTTGTGTGTGTGTTTTTTTATATGGTTTGAACTAGATAGACTTGTGTCTTTTTTTTAGACTAACTATGTAACTATGTGTAACATATGCATTATTGGGCAGTCATTGTTTATGGGCTGAAAGCTTCCTCACTGTGTATTTTCAGTACATAGACTGAGCTGTTGCAGACAGCTCTTGGTTCCAGCTCCAGGCGGGACCGGCTTCCAATTGTGTGACTACTGTGACAGTGGTCACATGATCGCCGATCTATCCCACCCTCCCTGGGTGTTTCAAACTATTTAAAGGGACACAGGGGCAGGTAGGAAGGGATTAAAGTTGTGCTTTAAGCTAAGCATTAATTCATTTTATGGCTTTTTAAAGGAAGAAAGCATGAATGTTGTACTTTTCCATTCATAAAAAAATTAAGTAATTCTTAGATGATACCTTTACCATCTAACTAGTGAAAGTTGCTGTTAGCATTTAAGACACAAAGCTCATTGAGTTAGGCATGTACAGTACAGTACGTGTGGAAAAAGGTGCTCTGATCAGATGAGACCAAAATTTTACTTTTTGGTCTAAAAGCAAAATGCTATTTGTGGCAGAAAACTAACATTGAACATCACCCTGAACACACCATCCCCACCGTGAAACATGATGATGGGAGCATCATGTTGTGGGGATGCTTTTCTTCAGCAGGGGGAAGCTGGACAGAGTTGATGGGAAGGTGGATGGAGCCAAATACAGGGAAATCTTAAAAGAAAACCTGTTAAAGTCTGCAAAAGACTTGAGACTTGGGCAGAGGTTTACCTTCCAGCAGGACAATGACCCCAAACATACAGCCAGGGCTACAATGGAATGGTTTAGATCAGGGATCTCCAAACTACGGCCCTCCAGCTGCTGTGAAACTACACTTCCCATGAGGCATTGTAAAACTCTGACATTCATAGACATGACTAGGCATGATGGGAATTGTAGTTCCTGAACACCTGGAGGGCCGTAGTTTGGAGACTCCTGGTTTATATCAAAGCATATTTATGTATTAGAATGGCCAGGTCAACGTTCAGACCTAAATTCAATTTGGCAAGACTTGAAAATTGCTGTTCACACATGCTCTCCATCCAATCTGACAGAGCTTGAGCTATCTTGCAAAGAAGAATGGGCAAAAAAGTCACTCTCTAGATGTGCAATGCTGGAAGAGACATACCAAAAAGACTTGCAGCTGTAATTGCAGTGAAAGGTGGTTCTACAAATAATTGACTCAGGGGGGGCTGAATACAAATGCACACCACACTTTTCACATATTCATTCGTAAAAAAAATAATTGAAAACCATTTATCATTTTCCTTCCACTTCACAATTATGTGCCACTTTGTGTTGGTCTATCACATAAAATCCCAATAAAATACATTTACGTTTTTGTTTGTAACATGACAAAAAGGGGTGTGAATACTTTCAATGCACTGTATACTTCAATGATCTACCTTCTTCTTCCTTGCAGATGTGCTGGCTGGTTATAATGGGACGATCTTTGCCTATGGGCAGACCGCCTCTGGGAAGACCCACACCATGGAGGTAAGCATAAATAGCAGTAAGAGGAATTATAACATTTCAGAGTTTATCAAAAAGGTGTTTTCAGGTAAAAAAAAAAAATGGCTTTATATAATTTTTTGTATAAATGATCAGGAAGCAATACAAAAAGTACCACACCTCACCTGCTGGTAGTACTACAGACACCTTTGATATTCAGTCCTCAGCTCCAATTAAAGTGTACCTGTCACATGGAATTTTACCCTGACAGACTTCTATGCCAAGTTCTCACTCTGTGGTACATCAACTTGTTAAATGTGACTTGTAGTCCATTCTAAACTTTAAAGTGAACTTCCTTATTAGCCATAAAAGCCTTTTTTTTGCCCCCCACCCTCTTATTTATTATCACATTGTTATTGGGGCATAACTTTCCAAGACTTCATGACTAAGCCTTCTCAACTGGCATTCAATTGTCCAATGTCCCTCAGTTGCCATATAGAGTCACTTTTGAGAAGGGGATGGCAATTAGTAGACTGGCCATAAATTGAGACCACATTAGTGCCACAAAGTTCATCATAAGGGCTCTTTCACACGGGATGGATCAGTGATGATCCGCCCCGTGAACCTCCGCTTGCTCAGCGGGGATCACTCCGCTGATCCCCGCTGAGCCGTCGAATGACAGGGCGGTCCCTGCACAGTGTCTTTTCTCCACTCTCCCCTATGGGGGGCTTGAATGAACACGGACTGTATGTCCGTGTTAATCCGATCCGATCAGCAGACGGATGGAAAAATAGGGTTTTCCTCCGTCTGCAGAATCGGAGGATTGCGGAACTGGGCGAGATCAGGTGTCAGCGGATGTTCATCCACTGACACCCGCAAAAAAACAAGACACTGCTTGTTCAGAGCGTTTTCTTAATAAAATACGATATTAGTGCACTTATCTTTAGTGGGCTCTCTAAGGTTGTTGTAAATCAAGGAAGATTGCAGTGGAATACAAACAAAACAAATAAATCTGCAGTTCCTATTTTTTTATTTAGTAATAGTAATACAGTAATGTGCATATAGAAATGGTAATGCTAATTTGAAAATTACTTTAAAGTCAACAAATACAGTAAAAAAGTTAAAAATCTTTATCCACCTTGGATAGTAAACACTTTAATCTCCCTGCGGACTCCATTCCTCTGTAAAGTTCCTTGGCATCCCAAACCTGGGCCATTTGTTTATGCTTTACCTGTATTCATGGTATCTAGCTCTGTTCCCACCCCATCCTTCCCCTTACAGTGATGGGCCAGTAGTAGCACATGTGAGGGGACTTCTGTAACTACCATGAAAATTGTGCATTATTGAGCAGTCTGGGTTTGAGGTGCAAAGGCACTCTATACTGAATCATAGCCAGCATGCAGACACTTGTTCCTATTTTCCAGGGTAAGTAAGGCTTTTTGACATAGCTGCATATATTTTATATTTCTTTAATATGTGCTGTTTGAAAAAGACAGTAAGTGTCCCAACGAGGCTGGCCTCTTACATCCCGAGAGCCTCACCATGCTGTTTTAGAGGATGCGGTCAGGAGGACTCCTTTCTAAATCGCTGGTGGGAATGCCCAAAAGTCTGCAGATTCTGGATTTGTGTAAATAATTTTCTGTACTCCTTGACAGGCACTGATCTTAAAAAGAATAGGCTCTATTGGGCTGACCCATCTTAGAGGCTCCATGTTATGTGAAAAGGCTGATCTATTTTGTGCTATTGGTGGCTCATATTGCTGTAGCTCAGTCGTGGAAATCTCCCATTACCCTTATTATTATTTAACATGCTTAAGACCAAACTCTCCTGGATAATGGTCAATGAGAAAAAAATAGCTATCCTCAATAATAAATTATCTCAATTTGAAAAGATCTGGGAGCTCTGGATCATCCATTTTTCTGGAAATAATGCCCTGTACACACGATCGGTTCATCCGATGAAAGCGGTCTGATGGATTTTTTCATCAGATATCCGAAGAAGCTGACTTTCATCAGTCTTGCCTACACACCATCAGTTAAAAAAAAAACGATCATGTGAGAACGCGGTGACATAAAAAACAAGGACATGCGTCGACTTGATTCTGAGCATGCGTTGTTTTTTAACCACTTAAGACCCGGACCAATACGCTGGTAAATGACCCAAGGTGTTTTTGCGATTCGGCACTGCGTCGCTTTAACAGACAATTGCGCGGTCGTGCGACGTGGCTCCCAAACAAAATTTGCGTCCTTTTCTTCCCACAAATAGAGCTTTCTTTCGGTGGTATTTGATCGCCTCTGCGATTTTTATTTTTTGCGCTATAAACTAAAATAGAGCCACAATTTTGAAAAAAAACACAATTTTTTTACTTTTTGTTATAAAAAAAAATCAAATAAACTAAATTTTAGTAAAACATTTAGGCCAAAATTAATTCAGCCACATGTCTTTAGTAAAAAAAAAAAATCGCAATAAAAAAAAATAGCTACCTAGCGGGAACAGCGACACTAATACAGCGATCAGAAAAATGATCGCTTAGTGATGCTGGCAATAGGGAGTGAAAGGGTTAACTAGGGCGGTGATCAGGGGGTTAAAACTTTATTAGGGGGGGTGGGGGGGCTATCCTGAACCTAACACTAACTGTTTTTTACACTGCCTGTCACACTGACACTAAATGCAGTGATTAGATCACTGCATTCAGTGACACTGTGACAGGGGGGTGGGGGGGGCGATCACAAGGGGTTAATTTGCCTATGTGAGTGTGTGTCAGTGTTGTGTTGGTGCACACTTACTTGTGATGTCTTCTCTCATCAGCAGCGCTGGGAAACAGCGCTGCGATGAGAGATTACATCATTTCCTCCTTCCTGTGTAAACACAGGAGGAGGAACTGACACGATGGGAGCGCGCTCCCATTGGCTGGGAGCGATCGCGGGGGGCGGAAATCACGGACATCCGCCCGCTCGTCGGCGATCGCTCCCAGAGGCAGGGGGACCCCCGCACGCCGCGGAGGGGGTCCCGATGGGACCCCCGAACCGCACGAAGGCGGGGACGTAAATTTACGCCCTTGTGCCTGTACGAGCCATTCTGTGGCCGTATATGTGCGTGCGGGGGTCCTTAAGTGGTTAACTGATGGATTTCCCCACAGACGATCGTTTTTTTCTATCGTTTTTTTAATCATCAGATAATTTTAAAACAAGTTCCTAGTTTTTTCACCGATGAATAACAAACCGATGGGGCCCACACACGATCGGTTCCTCTGATGAAAATGGTCCATTAGACCGTTTTCATCAGACGAACCAATCGTGTGTACGCGGCATAAGTCCGTAAGCTTTCCTGGACATTTTGTATAGACATCTTCAATTACAGAGACTACACTATACAATCCTTTTCTTCCTTTCTTTCATTTTCTATCTTTTCTGAAAGTGTTGTTTTGTAACCCTCAAGTTGCCACTTTGGAATCTGACAAATCAGGGACTGTTACCCGGGGGGGGGGGGGGGTGGTGGTAACAATGTGCCTTTACCATCTTCAAATGTTCATGATGACTGTTAACCACTTGCTTACTGGGCACATATACCCCCTTCCTGCCCAGGCGAAATTTCAGCTTTCAGCACTGTGTCGCTTTAAATTAAAATTGCGCGGTCGTGCGACGTGCCTTACAAACAGAATTGACGTCCTTTTTTTCCCCACAAATAGAGCTTTCTTTTGGTGGTATTTGATCGCCTCTGCGTTTTTTTTTTTTTGCGCTATAAATAAAAAAGAGCGACAATTTTGAAAAAAAACACAGAATATTTTTTAATTTTTGCTATAATAAAAATCCAATTTAAAAAAAAAAAAAAAAAAATTTTCTCAGTTTAGGCCGATATGTATTCTACATATTTTTGGTAAAAAAAACAATCGCATAAACAATCACATAAGCGTATAGTAATTGGTTTGCGCAAAGGTTATAGTGGCTAGGAAATAAGGGATAGAATTCTGACAATTTTTTTTTTACTAGTAATACGGCGATCTGCGAATTTTGTCAGGACTGCGATATTGCGACGGACACATCGGACACTTTTGACACATTTTTGGGACCATTCACATTTATACTGCGATCAGTGCTATAAAAACGCACTAATTACTGTATAAATGTGACTGGCAGTGAAGGGGTTAACACTAGGGGGTGAGGAAGGGGTTAAATGTGAGTCCTGGGTGTGTTCTAACTGTGTGGGGGGAGGGGGGTGACTGGGGGAGGTGACCGATGCTGTCTCCCTATGTACAAGAGAAACAGCATCTGTCACCTCTCCCTGACAGGACGTGGAGCTCTGTGTTTACACACAGAGCTTCACGTCCCTGCTCTAAAACTGCCGATCAGCGGGTACCTGGCGGACATCGCGACCGCCAGGCACGCGCATCGGCATCTCGGGGACACGCCGGGTGCGCGCGCGCGCCGCCATGGGCGCACGCGCCCCCCAGTGGCCGGAGAAAACGATGACATCAATTGACGGCAGCTTGGATATTCAGATCCCCTAAGCTGCCGTCAATTGAGCATATGCGGGGCCGCAAGTGGTTAATATTTGATTACGGCTTCTCTGACCTGTTTGGAATTATAATGCCTGTAACCTTAAATTGTATTGCAAACAAAAAATACAATAAGTTCTCTTTTAAATCTGAAGTAACTTTTCCTCAGGGTAAGCTTCATGATAACCAAATGATGGGAATAATACCAAGAATTGCCAGAGATATCTTCAATCACATCTACTCCATGGACGAAAACCTGGAATTCCATATCAAAGTAAGGTGTCATTTTGCATTATGGGATTGCATATTTTTTCTTCATGCACTTTATTCCACCTAGGGCTGGCAGAGAGACTTTGACCACACATTTTCTTCATCATCAATATAAGTTTCATATAAGCCTATTTACATTTAGTACTCATCCCTAAAGGGGCAGCTGGAATTTAGCAGGCTCTCTTGTCTCTCTAATGGTCAGCCACCCTTTAGATGCACCCAAACAAATTTTAACTCAATAAGGACTACAAGCAGACTTCTCTTTCTGTATTTGCTTGATTTACATGTGGAGAGAGGATATGGGTACAGGATAATTAAATACATAAAATTATCCTAAGCCTTCCACTTATAATAGCCCTTTTAGGGCAGTCTTCTTTAAACAGCAAAGTTGATGGTGTTTCTAGTTCATCTAGTAGCAGTCTTTCAGTGACCCTATGTTCTGCAATAGTGCCTCCCACTAGGAATTATTCTTCTGTTCCTATGACTGTGCTCAAAGGTACCCTAAATTGTTGAATAATGAGATCTTTATGCAATGTCCAACCAAGAGCAGCTTCCTCCAAGTTGTCCTGGACAAACCCCTGCACAACCGACTCTCCTGAAGATGCTTCAGATGGGCAGCTTTCTTCCTGTTTCCTAAGTCTCTGCCAGGGGTCAGTTTAGAGAATTTAAATTATTTAGCCCTAATGCCACAGGACATCTCTTAGACTCGTTAGACTTCTGGCACAGGCCACTTTAGATTTCTTAAGGCCCAGTTTAGGCCCAAAAGAAAAGAAAACCCTTATTCACTCTTACCCTTCTAGAAGCCTTTTTCCAAATATTTCTCTCAGCTCACATCACTGGAATAAGATTTTCAGTGATTGACAACGACAGGCAAAAACTCATAATTCAATACTGAAATTGACAACAAATACAATATTGCTTCTTACACTAACTACTGGGGACACTTCAACAGCAGCAGGTGAAAGAAATCACTGTCCTGAGATTAGTAGAAACCCAACAAACATAGATATCATAAACAAAGCAAAGCTCAGACTGGCCACAGCGTAGCTGCAAATGCTAAATTTAGTTATGGGCACTCCGGTTTAAGAGAGGTTCCCCACATACATATTGTCAAAAAATTATAGTTGGGTAAGGAAAATAAAACTCTTTATTTTATAAGAAGTGATCCAATACATTCTGATGTGTATCAAACAAAACAGTACATTACTGGATTGCTCTTTAGGGAGAGATTAACATTGGCGCGTGGATCAATGTTAGTACACAAATGTACATAAACATTCATTGAATTCCAATACAATTGAAAAATTTGACAATAGAAAGTCCGCCTTGCACTTTAACCTTTTTTGTTAGTTTTGGAAAAATTCTGTAGTATTAGAACCTCTGCCAGGTTCTTATTGCTGTGTCCTTACTGGGAAGTCCTTTCACAAAGCAAGTAGGATTTATGTATTGCAAAACTTGAGAGTAAATCTGGCTATACACGTTACATTCTTGTTGTACAGTACACCAAGCTTAGACTGATCAGCACAAAAATACAAATACCTTAAATCAAAATGTAAGAAAAATTATTCTTTGGTTACAGTAGAATAAAGCTGACCATACGCTGTTAGTTTTTTTTCTCCAACTGAGGTGGATAGAGGAATGCCCCCACTGAGACATTGTATTCTGACAGCGGGGCCAACTGCTGTCAGAATACACTAATCAGTGGATGCAGTCGCTAAAAAGTTTTCCAACCTCTCCCTTCGACAGAAGTCGTTCAAATGATAGTTGTCTGTTGAGTGGGGACTGCCACACACTGATCGCAATTCCGTCCCTGCTGAGCTGGGTGAACTTCTATGGCTTGCTTTTCTCTACACAGTCTGAATAGATATAATGTTGTGATGGATTTTAAAACAAAAGTAGAATTAACTTTTGCTGATGTGAGGGTATGTCAACAAAATTTAATCAGCCCATCCATTTCTGTACAATTCTATCTAAACATAACGTATTGTACTGTGTGTAAACAACCTGTTAGTTTATATTAATAAAAATACAGATAAACTTTAATGGTTACATGTTCTGGAATCACAATTGCTATCACAATGCTTACTTATGGCATAAAGATAACGTAGAAAACCAGATCCTCCACACAACACAGTTTGATGGATTACAAATAAATCAGAAGGAAAATTAGATGCATGTTCATATTTTAGCAAAATTGCAGTGTTCAGTCCATACACAACGAAGTTACAACCTCATGCTCACTACTATGCTGGTTCATTTATTGGTTTACGTACTAAAAAAACTTACAGATTTCATACATCATGGCACACTTTCTCAAGGTAGTAGAGTCTGATAAACTGCTTTATTTTCTGTTTAGCATTAGTAGGTCACTGATTACCTCATTTTTTTCACTGGTTGCCTTCAGTTAAGTAATATTTGAGTTAAGTAAGTCTTTAAGGTTATATGATTTTAAGAGTTTTAATTTTTGGGACCATCAGACTAATTTAAAAAAAAAATATTGTCTTTTTTTTCCAGGTTTCTTATTTTGAGATCTATCTGGATAAAATTAGAGATTTGCTAGATGGTAAGTAGTTCATACCTGGAAAGTTTGCAAGCGGATATAAAAAGCTGTTAGGTGACTGGCTCGCTGGCAGTACAGTAAGGCCGCGTACACACGACCAAATAAATCTGTTCAAATCGGTCCGATTTGATCAGATTTGTCTGCTAGGCTGTTTTGGTTTGATCGCTGTACACACGATCAAACCGAAATCCCCGCCGGCAGACATTGCGGTGACGTGGCGATGACGTTGACGCCGCCACGTCACCGCACAAGGAAGTAAAACACTTCCGTGCATGCGTCGAATCCATTTGACGCATGTGCGGGCAGATATGTCTGCTGGTTAGCGTACTAACCAGCAGACATGTCGGACGGACGGATTCCCAGGAGACAGATTTTAAAGCATGTTTTAAAATCTGTCTGCTGGAAAAATCTGTCTGTCCACCCGTACACACGATCGAATCTGTCTGCTAAAACGGTCTGTCAGACCGTTTCCAGCAGATAGATTTGATCGTGTGTACGCGGCCTAAGAGTCACTACAATGATGGCGGTGATCAATAAGAGGATATTGTATAATAAAATATAAGAATAGCTTTGAGGCATGGTGATTATCGGTCATTTTGGGGGCTTGATATTGGAATTTGCCTTAAAACTTAGGGATCAAATTATAATTATTTCCACATAAGATTCACACAGCTTTCGAACAAGCTTAAAAAAATATTTCTAACTGGACTGAAAAATGTTTTAATTCTAGATGAAAGCAGTGTGAATCTTGTGTGAAAGTATGTATTAAAAACACAAAAAGTATTTTGCACAGAAGAAAAAAAAGGAAAACAAATTAATTGAATGTTGCTAACAAAGTTTTTTTGTACTAATATTATCTGTGGCTTTCAAATTAAATTTTTTAATATTATTTAAATGATTAAGAATAAATATGTCATCAAATCTGAGGTTTAATTTCACAATTAAATTTGAGCATTAAAGCACCCAGCTAGATAAAGAGGACTTTTTAAAAGCAAGCGGTAATATAATATAATAGGTAAAAATGGGAGCCTTTAGAAGTCAGAGGATTTCATTATTGCTTAGTGAGATTTTTTGCAAGATTTTTGGAAGATTTCCTTGTAATAGAGCTCTGATACAGTACTTCTCATTCTTCTGTGAAGAAGAGTTAAAAGAGAATTTCGAGATTCTCACAAAAATAAACACTCATACTTACCTATGTAGATGCAGCATTGATCCAATGCATCTGTCCCCCACCGTCTCTACACAGAGAATTGAATGATCAAATATCACTGATCGCTCAGTTCTCAGTCTTCAGTGAGTAGAGAGCCTGTGATTTTCAGTCTCTGGCTCTGTGCTGTGCCCCTCCAACACTCACTGGAGTGCTGGGCTGGGGAGGGATCGGCTGGCTCAGGCTTTCGGCGGCGCAGTCAGGCATCTGTGACATCAGCTGTCATCCATTATCATACTTTAGGCCGCTGTTGGTTTAAATTCGGGGTCACAGGAGAGCGGAACTAAGGGCACTCCTGTGACTCACAGAAGAAATACGGCCAAAAGAGCTTTGGTCTTACTTCTCCTTTAAGATGCATCACTATCAGTATTGGGTGAGGATTGCAGATGATATCAGTGCTTTTATTAAACACATCTCCCTTTCTGTCTCTTGACCAGCTAAAGGCTATGAGCACACATAGACATATTTTGATCCGTCTGTCTGCTTTCACATTCCTGACAATTAAACAGGAAAGAGATAGGGCACAGGAATGTGCAAGGATGGATTTTATATTATCCGAAATGGAATGAACAGAAACATACTGGGGGTTGATTTACTAAAGCAAATTAACAAGAGCAGATATTAATTATTATATTATGGTATTCTTGCATTGTGCACCCCTGTATCTGTGCAAATAGCGATGGTAATCCACAAAATGATATACAGTAAAACATTGGTTTGAGAGTAACTTGGTTTGAGAGCATTTTGCAAGACAATCAACATTTTTTAGCGTCATGTCACAACTCGGTATAAAAGAGAAGAGAGGAGCCTCTAAGTGTAGCAATATGATTAGATTTAATGAAGATACAATGTTTAGCAACATATTGCTACACATAGAGGCACTTTTTTTTCTCTTTTATACTCTGTAGCTCCTGCTGGATTTGGCTTCTAATCCCCTTGGGGAGGCTGCCAATTGTGGATGGAAATCACATTGCTATAATTTTTTTTATATGGACTATAAACTGAAAGACCTATGAATAAATGGTTGTGGAAGGAATCATTTGAGTTTCCAATAATACTTACAGGGGAAATTTGCTTTAATATACAAGTGCTTTGGATTGGATTGGATTGGATTAAATACTTATAGAGCACCAAATGCAAGTTGTGATACTCGCGTCAAAAAAAAAAGAAAGGTGGATGCTCGGAGCTGATGAGGGAGCTGGTTCCACAGAAAATTCCCCAGTGTTTGGAGCCGGCGGCCACCTTTCGAAGCTAATCGGCTAGATTTAATAATTGCTAACAGAGCGTCAGTCGAATGAAGCTCTCTGGGTGGACAGTAATGTTCTGACATATTTGATAAATACATCGGACCTAGTTGCCAATAGGCCCGAAACACCAAACAGAGTGCCTTGAACTCAACCCGTTTTACTATCGGGAGCCAGTGTAAGTTCTTTAGTACCGGGGAGATGTGATTCCGCCTTGGGCAGTTTGTAACTAATCTTGCAGCATGGTTCTGTGTAATCTGCAATCGTTTTATCCACTTCTGTGGGAGCCCTAGGAAGAAAATGTTAGAACAATCCAACCTAGAGTGGATAAGTCCATGAACTAAGATCATACGGTTGTGCTTTGGATTTCAAGCATGTTTCCGGAACAAATTATGCTCGCAATCCAAGGTTTTACTGTAACTGATTGGATGTACACTGATGTTTAATGTATATTGTCTTTCCTAGTTTTCTGTGCTTGTCAAAAAAAATCAAAATAATGCTGCTTATGCGCCTTCTGTTCATATAAGTTACACTTCAGATTGGTCCTGTCAACATTTTTTTTCTTACTTTTTATTAAAATCAAGGCACATATTCTGTAGCCTTTGGAGGTCACCTTCACACTCACAAATTAACATATTCGCCAGCACACCGCGGATCGTCCAATTACATCCAAAAATTTTATGCAAAACAAACATCACAATAGTGCAACGTTTCGATGTCACACAGGACCTCTTTGCATGATGAAGAGGTCCTGTGTGACCTCGAAACGGTGCACTATTGTGATGTTAGTTTTGCATTACATTTTTGGCTGTAATCGGACGATCCACGGTGTGCTGGCGAATATGTTTATTTGTTTGATGGTTCCAGTGCCCAGCTGGTGATTGTTTCAGCACCCACCTTTTCTCTATAAGCCGTTTAACCAGGAACGTGTGCAATTGAAATATTGACTAGACCGTCACACTCATGACTGCTGTTAAAGTGTCACTAAACCCACAACAGTAAAATCAGTCTGTATATGCAGTAAAGCATGCTTGTTTACTCATTGTGGAACCTAAGGGGTTAATCCTATGCATTGTGTAAAAAGGCTGCTTGATCTTGTATGCACAGATCCTCCCCTCCCTGCACTCTCTCCCTGGACAAGTTCAGATAAGACAGAGCCTTTTGAGTCAGGCTGCACATGCTCAGTTTGGTGTGTATTTAGAGAGTTTTTTTTCTTGGGAGAGTGCATGTGATCAGCACAGAGCCAATCAGCACTGTCCAGACAGAGGGTCAGGAACCATGCAGCCTCACAGGACAGCTCAGTGTAGAATGAAAGCTCATCCTACAAGCTTCTCCAAGAACTGATAGAAATCACAAGACTGCTATATACTGCTGATAAGAAAATGCATTTAGCAGTTTATATTTACTAAAATAATTGCACTTCCATGTTCTATGTACTATGAGAGACCAGATATAGTGAATGCAGTCCTGGGTTTAGTAAAACTTTACAATCTTTCAATCTTATTGCAGCAGGTTGTTGGATGTCTGGATCTATTCTCCTGCCCTGAGTATTAGTCAAATTATAATTATGTTTATAGGCTGGTACACAAAAAGACAGCTGCCAGCAAATGACCTAACCGCATAATCATGGTGCTGATATATATTACGTGACATGGTAAAGTCTATGTAAATGAGCAATTAGCTTATTATACATTCACTGAAATTTGCTAATCTCTGAACCGTTACACTGATAAAATTAGAGCTTTTATTAAGATAATAATGTGTCACCTGCTTGAGGCTGTTAAGATTTGCTGTTAAAGAGATTATTTTTTTTTAAATGTGTACAAAAATAGTATTTGCAAATAGGTTATATGGTATCGGTCTAGGATAGCGGCCCTGCTAGTCTTCATAAAGGTAGTCTTCGGGGCGTGGCCTGGAACGGCATGTGAGAGGACGTAGCTCTCACAGCTCCTGACTTCCATCCGGTACCGATCCTCCCTCAGCCAAGCCACAGGTCCACAGAGACTATATGCAGGGTCCCACTGATCCCGGGACCTCAGGGGAACCTCCGCCGGCTCTCTGCACAAGGGGAATGGTCAGAAAAGTACTTTCTGAGCCGGGTCCCGATTTCCAAGATGGCGCCGCCGCGTTCTCAGTGAAGGGGACTCCACGAGGCGCTGACAGGATGAAGGAGCAAGGATCCAAGCAGCAGAAGCACACAAAGTCTCAGGGTAAGGAGGCCCCGAAGGACATGCTGTATTACACCCAGAAGCTGAACGGGCTAGCGGGGACAGATACCGGGGGGCACCCCAAATGCAGTGACTTTGACTTGAATGAGACTCAGGCCCTGGCGGCCATCTTTACTGATCATAGTGATGGAGAGGAGACTGATTTGCCTAACTTGGGGGCCCAGGACCCGGGAGGTAATGCTGCACCAGCGGCTGCTCAACCCACACTAGCTGACATACTGAGGGCTGTTAATCTGGGCAATGCTTCAGTTAATACTGTGAGGGAAGAACTGTCACTGCTGCGACAGGACTTTCAGAAAATGAGAGAGCGCACTACGGCTGTGGAAAGCAGGGTGAGCGAGATAGAGGACCGCATGACCCCCATAGAACGGGAGGCCAAAGCCGCATATCAACTGGCGAGGGAGGCCACTGACAGGGCTGAAGATTTTGAAAATCGCCTCAGGAGGAATAACGTGCGCATTGTGGGTCTCCCTGAGAAGGTGGAGGGCAGGGACCCCACTGCCTATGTGGAGGGGTGGTTGTTGGATATATTTGGGAAGAACTCGTTCTCCCCCCTCTTTGCAATCGAGCGTGCCCATCGAGTCCCAGCTCGCCCTCCCCAGCCGGGGGGGCCGCCCAGGCCTATGCTGGCGAGATTACTGCATTACAGGGATAGAGAAACAGTGCTGCGTCTGGCAAGAGAAAGAGCTAACATACAACATAATGGGGCCCGAGTGTCCTTCTACCCTGACTTCTCGGCGGAGGTACAAAGACGCAGGGCTAAGTTCATTGACGTGAAACGCAGACTCCGACAGCTGCAACTACCATACGCCATGTTGTACCCGGCTAAACTGCGAGTGATTGTGGAAGGGCAGGCACAGTTCTTTGAATCCGCGAAAGATGCTGCTACATGGCTAGACCGGAATGAACAACCCCTAAGACGCCGGCTGCGAGAAGGAGCGGAGGAGGGGTAGTACTGTCCAGGCCCACAGCGGGACCCCGACCCGCCAGCAAGATGTTTGAAATTACGATCTGAGAAGGAAGTTTAATCTTGTGTTATGTTTATTCAGTTAACCTCTGGCTGAGGGACATTATATTGCTACAGATCAAGACGAGAGCTTCAGCAATCTTCAACGACGAATCGACTACACGCGACTTGTTTTGGCTTCCGGAATCTGATGGGAACGCCTTATGCCGGACTCGCCCTGTTGGCGGGGTCTAGAGCTACGGGGTTAATGCGGGCTGCGGTTTGCGCCCCCTTTTTTTCCTTTTTTTTTCTGTTACTTTTCCTTGTTCACATTTTTGAAAGGTGGCTCTTCAGCACGGCTATTGCCACAGTCAGCTTGGGCAACGCACACGATTGGTGGACGAATTACCACTTCCTGCTACCGATGGTTCCTGGACTCTTGCAGCTAATGGAGGTATACCTGCTTGTCACTAACTTTTGCTTTCCAACATGACAGAGGTACCCATAGTGTCGTGGAACGTGAGAGGACTTCACTCCCCACTTAAGAGAACAATGATAAATATGTGCCTTAAAAAATTTCACCCAGGAATTTTTTGTTTTCAGGAGACGCACCTCACGGTGGACACTATTGGCTGTTTACGGTACAATTGGGTGAAGGGAGCTTACCACTCCACTCACTCCTCATATTCTAGGGGTGTGAGTGTCCTGGTGCATTGCTCCTTGGATTTTCAAGAACTAGACAATAGCATTGACCCTGAGGGGCGATATGTATTTCTTCACTGCAGGTTGGGGGAACTGACGTGTATTCTTGCATGTGTGTATATACCGCCCCCGTTTGCGGCGACGGTGCTTCGGGCGCTGATTGCCTACTTGGATGGCAGGCCTGAGGTGCCGCTGCTGGTAATTGGGGACTTTAATTGCTGTCTGGACCCTGCGCTGGATAGACACCCGGCCACAGGAGCCTCTGCCCTCTCCAGGGGTACTCCCCTGGCGCGGTTGTTGCAAGAGGTTGGCTGGGTGGATGTCTGGCGGCAGCGGAATCCGGGCACTAAGCAATATTCCTGCTTTTCTAAATCACATGGCAGTTTGTCTAGGATTGATCTGGGGGTGGGAAACGCACATGTGCTTCCGTATGTCTCCAAGCTGGAGTACAGACCTCGCAGTGTGTCGGATCACTCCCCACTGATAGTACATTTGGTGACCTCTCAGCCCACTGAGCTCCTTAGGGCCCCCTGGAAGTTCAATGCTTTTTGGTTAAAACTATTTGAGTCCCCTGAGGCCATAGAGGATAATATACGGAGGTTTTTCACTGCTCAGGATCCGCGGGGTCCTTGTACACAGCAATGGGAGGATTTCAAAGGGTTCCTTAAAAAGACTCTGGTCACAGAAATTAACAAAGTTAAGAAGGCCTCTTCCGCTTTTGTGCGGGAGCTGGAGGAAAGGGTGGAGGTTCTGGAGGGGCAGTTTGTCCTGGATCCCTCCGATTCGGCCAGGGAGGAGTGGCAGGCTGCTCAATCTGCTTATGAGCGGGTGCTCTCCTCTAGGGCCGAAAAGAAGCGGTTCTTCTCCAGGCAGGCATTTTTTGAGGAGGGGGAGAAAACTGGGCGCATGCTTGCACGAATAGCGAATTCACAACAGAGGTCCCCGGCTATAGGAGCCATAAAATCCAGGGCCGGGCCCATTGTCAACACACCTGAACTTATTATGCAGGAACTGGCGGGGTTTTATGAGGAACTGTACTGCCCCGGTGCGGCTTATGCAGTGGCCGACCTGGAGCGGTACTTGGGTGGGTTGGCATTCCCTAGATTGACGGCAGAACAGAAGGCGGGGTTGGATGCCCCCCTCACAGTGGAGGAACTTCAGGGAGCGGTGGGGCTCTTTCCCAATTGTAAGGCCCCGGGGGAGGATGGGATCCCCATGGAGGTCTATAAACAGCATGGGGAAATTTTGTTGCCAAGGTTACTCCGGGTGTTTAATACGGCCCTGGGGGACGGAGTCCTTCCGCCCTCCATGGCAAAGGCCAATATTGTTCTGCTTCTTAAACCAGGCAAGGACCCGGTCGAACCAGGTTCCTACAGACCGATCTCGTTGCTACAATGTGACGTAAAAATCCTGGCGAAGGTATTGGCGCTTAGGTTGAACACTGTCATAACGTCCCTGATACATGGTGATCAGGCGGGGTTTATGCCAAATAAGTCCACTGCCATCAATATTAGACGGTTATTTCTAAACATGCAGACGCAGACAATGTAGGAAGCAGGGCTCTGCTTTCCTTAGATGCCGCTAAGGCATTTGACAGCATTGACTGGACGTATATGTGGGAGGTGCTGTCTCGATTCGGGTTTGGAGATAGATACATAGCTTGGGTCAGGTTGCTCTACAGCCGTCCGGAGGCCGCTATCAGGGCCTTTGGGTGTCTGTCTCAGGGCTTCGCCCTGGGGAGGGGGACGAGGCAAGGTTGCCCGTTGTCCCCTCTCCTATTCGCGTTGGCCATTGAGCCCCTCGCCATGGACATTAGGGCCAATCCGGGTATAGTTGGGTTTTGCTATGGCCCCCTGCAGGAGAAAGTGATGCTTTATGCGGACGATACCTTGCTCATGCTGGGAGATACTGACACGTCTCTGAGGGAGGCCATGGCAACTATTGTGAGGTTTGGAGGGTACTCGGGCCTACAGATTAATTGGACGAAATCGGCCTTGCTGCTGCTGGACGGGGGTGCCACGCAAACGGTGGCACCGTCCTGCCCCATACCAGTCACAACCTCCTTTAAGTACCTTGGAGTCTATGTAACGGCAAACCCCAGGGATTTTAACCATTTGAACATATCTCCCTTGCTCCAGAGGTTCCGTGAAAGGGTTAAATCATGGAATAATCTCCGTATATCAGTGGCGGGCAAGGTGAACTTGGTAAAGATGATTTTAATGCCACAACTGCTTTACTGTCTCCACAATGCCCCTGCGGTAATTCCTCTTAAGATCTTTAGAATAGTGAACTCTATCTTCCGATCCCTAATCTGGAAAAACAAAACGCCCAGAATCAAGCTCGAGCATCTGCAGAGGCCCAAGGACAGCGGCGGGCTGGCATTGCCCAACCCGTGGCTGTACTATATTGCGGCGCAGCTGCAACACCTGGTGGGGTGCTTCGGGGGGGAACCGGCTGGTTCCTCAGGTGCACTGATGCTCCGCACGGTGGGCGATGGGCCCATCCCCTTGGCACTGGAGGCCCTGGCCTTTGCCAAACCCAACAAGACACACCCGACATACAATCTTATACAAAAAGTATGGAATAAATGTAAATATATTCAGCATGCTGACGGATACACTGAATACAGCCCCCTCTGGCATAACGATACTTATACGGAACTGGCTAAATTGCAGATCGGGACTGGGTGGAAAGGCTATGGGATCACACATATTAAACATGTATTTAGGAATGGGAGGCTTAGGCCCTTCGCAGACTTGCGGGCGGAGTACGGACTCCCGCCCTCAATGCTGTTTCAATATATACAGCTCCAGCACGCAGTGAGAGCCCAAAGTAGGTCCTCTGAATGGCATTTGTCGCCAACCCCGGTGTTTGATCTCCTAGGTGATGCTGTGACCTCGAAGGGATTTATTTCTCAATGCTATGCCATCCTGTTAAAACACTTCCTGGGTCAGCATCCAGTCCTGGTGAGGGAAAAATGGGAGAGGGACGTGGGACAACTAGATAGTGAACAATGGGAGGAGATATTTCAAGGGGTGAGCTCCTGTTCCCTGAATGAGGCTCAGCGACTTACCCAGCTATACATTATTTTTAGGGTGTACTATACACCACATAGGATGCAACTGATGGGGATGCAAGCAGACGACACGTGTACTAGATGCAAGAGGGACCATGGCGATCTCATACATCTCCTGTGGAGGTGTCCCAAATTGCACAAGTATTGGACTGAGGTGGTGAGCACTGTTAACTCGGTGTTCGGGCTATCCGTACCTGTGGACCCCAGGGTATGTTTACTTGGTGTTTTGGAGGAATATGTGGAGGAGGTGTACACAAGGGAAGCGGTGCATAGAGTGCTATTTCAGGCCAGGAAATTGATTATGGTACATTGGAAATCTGAGAATCCACCGACCTTGAAGGAATGGATTGATAAGATGGGTGATATGATACGCATGGAGAAGCTTATTTACCAACACAGGGGCAGTAACCGTAAATACGAAAACCTTTGGGCCCCGTGGCTGGATACACCGGGGCTTTCCCCGGTGGACCTGGTCATGGACAGACTATTGGGATTGAATATGGGATGAGTGCTGCAATGTACGGGGATGCATACTTTGGCGGGAGGGAAGACAGCTCAGTGAGTGTAATGTCGTGCTGTGTTTGCCTTTTGAGAAGTGTAAGTGTTTTGAAATGCAATGTTGAATGCCATATGCTGTATAACACCTTTTCATCAATAAAAACCTTTTTGTTGGATAAAAAATAAAAATAAAGGTAGTCTTCGGTTCATTTGCTTTGAGATTCTGAAGCAAGCAAAGACCATTTTGTTTCAGTGAATAGGGGAAACAATTGTGCATGGAGGAGGAGAAAATCTTTCACGTGACCTGTTCAAGGCATGCATCAGTGCTCTCATCCTATTCTTTGCAAATAATTCCCTAAATTTAATAAATATAATGTAAATTAGAGGAGCAGTATAAATTATTTCTAGTGATGTCCTACTGGGTTCAGAGAGTGGAAACTGTGCTTTCTTATAAATGGGCCTCTGTATGTTGCATTTAGCATTGAAGCCCCACCATGAATCTGTGAGCAAGCTGAAGATAATTTTAACTATTCTGTGTAACAATATATTATTAAATGAGGTACAATTATTGAAAAAAATAAATGTTCATCGCCAGTGGTTTGAATAAATACATATTGCGAGACAGCTACCAACTTAGAAATACATTATATAACATGTTCTTCATAAATCTGTTGTACAGAAAAATGCAATAGATAGTGGCGCAGGTTGTAGTATGTGGAAAAGCAATGTTAGCCTTTACAAGAGTCTTTTGAGCTCAGTTAGGTCTGTGTGAGAAGTATAGTCTATGATGATAGGGCAGCCTTGCAAAGGGAGTTGAAGCCACTCCAAACACATGAAGAGAAAAACAAGAACACCAGGCGGTTGTAAAGGAAAAAAAAATGTTTCCCTAAATAGCTTCCTTTTCCTTAGTGTAGTCCTCCTTCACTTACCTCATCCTTCCATTTTGCTTTTAAATGTCCTTATTTCTTCTGAGAAACCCTCACTTCCTGTTCTTCTGTCTGTAACTCGCCACCGTAATGCGAGGCTTTCTCCCTGGTGTGGGGAAAGCCTCTTGAGGGGGGAGGGGACGAGCAAGAGTGTCAGGACACCCATTAACACACAGCTCCTTTCTCTATCTGCAAAGTAGAGAGTGTCCTGACTTGCCTGCTCACCCCCTCCCCCCTCAAGAGGCTTTTTCAACACCAGGGAGAAAGCCTCGCATTACTGTGTGTAGTTACAGACAGAAGAACAGGAAGTGAGCATTTCTCAGAAGAAATAAGGACATTTAAAAGCAAAATGGAAGGATGAGGTAAGTGAAGGAGGACTGTACTAAGGCAAAGGAAGCTATTTAGGGAAAAAAATGTTTTCCTTTACAACCCCTTTAAGTAAGACTGTTCTGAATTTATTAAACATGTGCATTAAAAACTCACAAAGGAGCGCGCACCTTCAGTATCCCCCTGGTGCGCATGCTCTGAAACGCGTCGCTTTCATGTCCGTGACGTCACCCCATCGTACGCTGCGTTCCAGTCCTCTCTGTGACAGACCAGCTGTGTTCCAAGCCTCGCTTTTGATCCCGCTCAAATACCGGGGGATCCCTGCTGGACAGGATGCCGGCAGCACATGGAGGAACTGAGTGAAAAACATTGCTGTCAGCTGAGACAGAGATTGACCACACTGGACCTCAATTGGGCCTGTCTAAAGATACTACTATGTGAGTTTTTTATTGCACTTGTTTATTACATTCAAAACAGTCTTACTTAAGAGGCGCCTGTTCTTGTTTTTCTCTTCATAAATCTGTTGGTGTTGGTTGCAGATGAATAATTTGAAAAACCATTGTAAGAATAAGCAACAATGTAAACATTCTGCAAAGTTGTTGTTGGGAGGAATAGCTATAAACACTAGGACAATAAGGGGGAGATTTACTAAGGCTAAGAATCTGGTGGAGCTGTGCATAGTAACAAACCAGCTTCTAGGTTTTTAGCCCCCATTTGACATTTCAAATCGCATGCTAAATTGCAGCCTTTTGTTGGTAATGGCAATGGCACTGTCCCAATCTGTGTGACGCCGACTTTGCTGCGTCGCACAGATTTCCAGAAGTAGTTCCTGCACTCATTTTGGCTATTTCGGGGTGATTTCAATAGACATCTGTGTATGAACCTGCACAGATTACCCCTGAACTCGCACTGAAACATGGGTTTGAATTTGCGTGTGTTCAGCTAAACTCGCTCGATTTCAAACCCACGTTTAGTGTGAACTTGGGCTTATTGTCAAAGCTTAATTAAGCAATTTCAAGTTAGAAGCTGATCAGCTACTATGCACAGATTCTGTGTTACATCCGTTTTAGTAAATCTCCCCCTAAGACCCCTTTCACACTGGGGCACTTTTCAGGCATAGGCATTTTAGCGCTAAAAATAGCACTTGTAAAGCTTCTGAAACGCGCCTCTAATGCCTCCCCAGTGTGAAAGCCCGAGTGCTTTCACACTGGTGCGGTGCTCTTGTAGGATGGGAAAAAAAGTCCTGCAAGCAGCATCTTTGGGGTGGGATGGAAGCGATGTATACACCGCTCCTAAAACGCCCTGCCCATTGAAATGAATGGGCAGCGCTGCCGAAGCACATACACAGCAGCTTTTATCCCTTTCTTCAAACACTAGCAGGGGTTAAAAGCACACTATTAGTGGCCAAAAGTGCTGCTAAATGATGGTAAGAATCAGGGGATATGAGAATCAGCTTTGTCTCCCAGAAGGCAAATGCATTCTTGCTAATGTCAGTGCATCCAACTCCAATGTGCCCTGTGAAGGTTTTTTTAGTAGCTGTATATATGAAGCTTAGTGTTCTGTGTAAACAGGCAAAATATTAAGGCTTTTTAGGCTACATTTACACCTGAGCGTTTTGTCCCCTGAAGCATGAAGCTCCAAAACACTAGAGGAGAAAAAATACATTATTAAAACGCCTCACGCCGAACGCCTGAAGCTCAAACAAGTTCTGGACCCTTTTTTGTTGCTGGAATTGAGCGTATTTGGGCATTTTTCGTGGTAAAAAAAATCGCGGTATAAAATGTCGCAAATATCGCGGCAAAACATGGTAAAAAATGCCACGAAATCGCGGCAAAACGCTACGCTGAGGTGTGAATGCAGCCTTTTAATGATCCTTCAATTCAAAAGGGACCTTAGAAAGAATGTTTGTGGGCGTGGAGACTCTACTGCAGAGCTAAGATAAATATTTCATATGCTCAGTTTAAAGTGAAGGCATCATATGCAGGAAAGCTAACTGTATTCGGTGTTCTCATACAAGTTAATGTGTTATATAGTGTGGCTGTCTAGACAATGGATTTTGCTCTTAATGCAGTATAAAACCCAAAAGCAAACATTAATTACATTGCAGATTATCAGTCCTTAGATGGGATGACTACCTTAGTTTCCACCTGGTGATCTAGCCTTTTTTTTCAACAAGCTGTCCTGCAGATATAGCAGTTAAGGCCCATATACACGGTAGGACATCCAACAAAATTTCCCTTGGATTTTTGTCCTAATTGATTTGTCCGATCACACCCATAGCATACACACGCTCGGACTTTTCTGCAAACTTTTCTAAAACGTTCCCATCATCACGTGGTTGTTCTGCTCTTTTCTGCTCTTTACTGCCACCCTTTGGTTAACTTCTGCTATTGTTGGTTGATTTTAACATTGGTTCTGAGCATGCGCATTTGTAATTTGTCCAAAAGTCCGATGGTTTGCTGTACACACGATCGGACTTTGCACCATCGGACTTTTGTTGCCTGAAAGTTGGTCCGTTCGCAGACCCAACTTTTTGTCAGATGAAAGCCAAAAAAGTTGGTCCGATGGAACGTACACACGGTCGGACAAATGCGAAAAGTGTCGGATTTTGATGTTGGTTGGGCAAAAGTCCGACCGTGTGTACGGAGCTTTAGAAGGTTGGGACTAACCATTTAACACTAGCAGGGGTGTTTACAATGAACAGCTTTATGTAAAGCCTTTATCCCAAAAGGAAAAAAAAAAACAGTTTGCTGTACCAGTGTAACCCCTTAAGAGCCGGGTCACACAGTAGCGGCAGTGCCTACGACTTCAGAGGCGACTTGCAAAATGATTTCTGTATTGAAGTCAATGCAAGTTGCCCTGAAGTCGTCCCCAAGTAGTACAGGAACCTTTTCCTAAGTGGGAGCAACTTGAGTCGCTCCTATTAGAACGGTGCCATAGTACAGAACGGAGCGTGATTTGTCAGGCGGCTAAGTTGTCTGACGAATCGCGCCTGTGTGAACCGGCTCTAAAAGGTGTGAGCTGGAGTTTGACTTGATTTGTTTAGTGTATCTAAATCTGCTAGTACATCTTATACTATCCTTCCCCCAGACTGGAAATGTTGCTTTCCAAAGGTGTCTCTGTTGCTCCTTCATCCATAGTGGGGGCACTTAGGAAAGGTGTTACTGGCCAGATCACCAAGTGAAAACAGAGGGGGGAGACTAAAAAGAGAAAACAAATGTAGTCTCCACATCTAATGATTTGTAAACTGCAATATATTAAATTTTTGGTTTTGGGTTTACTCATGATTTAGGATTAGAAGCCTCCAGCTGATAGTTTTAGATGTAGGGTGCATGGTGCTTGGGACCACTGCAAATAGTATATCTGGACATTGCAATGAAGAACCCCTCCCTTACCTGAACACTTAACCACCAACAGCAATACACCTGTAAAGGCAGCCCTTAACTATAACTTTAACCCTAATACTTGGCCATGGTATAGTAAGGGTGCATTTCTCCAGTGGGAACAAAGGCAGCAATTAAAATATAACAAGGGTTTTAACACTTCCATATTCTATCCAAAAGTAAATCAAAAGGTTTTGCCTTTACAGACACTTTAACCCTCCCCTATCTAAATACCACATCCTACATAAAAACCAAATCCTAAAATCCTTAACACTTAACCCCTTAATTCTAACACTTAGGCCTCGTACACACGACCGTTTTCCTCGACAAAATCCATCAAGAAAATTGGTGGCAGAGCTTTTTTGCCGAGGAAAAGGGTTGTGTGTATGGAGCTCGACGAGAAACTTGTTCTCTTTTTTCTCGTTGTAAGTCTCAATGTCCTCGCTGTGTTTCTCGTCGGGCTGGTTTACGATGAGAAACACGTTCGTGTGTATGCTTAGAAACCCGCGCATGCTCAGAATAAAGTATGAGACGGGAGCGCACCTTCGGTAAAAGTAGCGTTCGTAATGTAGATAGCACATTCGTCACGCTGTAACAGACTGAACAGCGTGAATCGTCTCTCACCAAATTTTTACTTAACACGCAGTAACATGAGATTAGCAAAAACCGCCCCAAGAGTTGTGCCAGTGGAATCAAACTTTCCCTTTAGAGTGCTGTTGTACCTGTTGTACGTCACCGCGTTTGAGAACGACAAGATTTTTTCTTGACAGTGTGTACGCAAAGAAAGCTTAACAAGATTCTCGACAAGCCTGACAAGAAACTCGTCGAGGAAAACGACGTTTCATTTAGGACGAGATTCTCGGTTGTGTGTACGAGGCCTTATACCCAAGAGTGAGCTTAATGCTAGCCCAATCCTATCCAATCCAATCAAACACAAAGTCACAAGGTCCTAGAATTTACAGCCTTTTCCACTGTGTGCTTACTTCATCCAGCACAGATAGGATGCAGTCCCACGCTCTACATTATTTTCTCTTGCTGAGAAAACTGTATATGTATATATATATATATATATATATATATATATATATATATATATATATATATATATATATATATATATATATATATATATAATCTGTACATTTTCTTTGTTTCCTAATAGTGCTTATATCGGTGCTACTGTTTTAAAAATGTGCAACATTGGTCGGGGGCCTAAATATCAAAAAAGCTCTTATGTATTTTAGAACACTTTTTAAGGTTTACCTGTAGCAGGGAGAATCTTAAAGAACGTCCATGTTTTTACCTAATCACACGGTATAGAGGGCAGTTTTCATATTTGATGTAATGCAGCTCACAGGTTCTGTTTAACTTGCTAATGTTGCTAATATATTACAAATTACTGTCCTTCGCCTAATTCATTTAAAAAATAATCTGGATGCATTGTTGGTGTTTACTTTTATTTAACTGCTTAAAAATCAATTCTCTTCCTTGCTTTTGCAGTTTCTAAAACAAACCTTTCGGTACATGAAGACAAGAACCGCGTTCCATTTGTCAAGGTGAGAGAGGACATCTCAGTGGTTTTGTTTTCTGGCCAAAAATGCAATCACACTTAGTAAATTAAAGTTTAATCTTTATGCTAAGAACATCCTGTATGAGGAAAATAAGAACAAGGCAGGGTTAGCTGGAAATGTTTTCATTTGATTTAAAAACGTGAAGCAGAACTCCAGCTAAAACAACCGGATAAAAACAAATAGCTCATTAAATAGCTCATTAAATAGTGCATTTAGGCCGGATTCACACTTGTGCGGTGCGAAATTCAGCTCTCTTATCGTTGCAGAGAGATAACAGAAGTGTTCAGCAGATCCATTGCGTTTTAGCTGCAGATTAGCTGCGAATTTGGAGACCTGGGAGAGGAGAGGGGGAGGGGAGAAGTGTATTGAGCTGAATGAGAACAAATCCTGAAAATAAATGAACACATCTGCGAATCAGCTGCGTACCCATAGAAGATAATGGGCCTGAATTCACACCTGAGCCGCACCGCAAGTCATAAAATACGCACACGATTTTTCGGCAATGCGCAGTGCGAATGCATCGCACATATGTGAACCAAACTCATTCAAAACAATGTATTTTGAAATGTTCTGCGAATTGGATGCGGTTTAAGCCGCAACCAATTCGCATAGGTGTGAATCCGGCCTAAAGGATAACATTTACAAAACCGGTTTTAGCTGAAATATTCACCTTCAATACTAAGATTTCAGCTGCAGTACTTTTTTGTGCCACAAGATGTCCTTAGCCAGCATCATTTATCCCACTTCCTTTGAGCCCAGGTTTTCATAGACCCACCCCACCCCGTGACTGGACAGTGAAAGGAGAAAGAGCACAGAAATTGCAAACAAAAAATAGAAGTAGTGTAAATGGGGCCTTAGATGCCAATCCCAGCCTTGTACCACTATACTGTGGTAGAAGGTTTTGTCCCACTCTACACACTGGCATGAGTTGTTCCAATTCCCTATTAACTGTGGAACTATAAATTGTCACAAATACAAATACAAAGTCACACATCAATATAGGCTGCACCATCATAAAGGAGCAGTTGTTCCATGTTACCAGAAATCACTATGATCCTAAAGCCCATTACAAAAACAACACAATAGCCTTTTCTCTTACAGTTTTATGTGGGCAGGTGCAGAACATAGATTTGTGAGTTTTTTCCTGGAAGCCATGATTATGAAATATCGATCTCATGCTGCTTTGCTTAAACCAAATCACAATACAAAATATATGGTATAATTTCATCACGTCTCTGTGTTCTCAGGAACCGAATGATATTCATGCTGTTTTTTAGCTCAGATTGTGCCCTTGACAACGAGTGGTGAAAGGCAGCTGATTTTTCTGTTGGCTCCTCTGATTTAAGTAACTGTTTTGCAATCAGGTTCAATCAAAGGTTATAATTTAATATTATTTTAATAATGATGATCGGTGTCAATGAATATACTTTTCACTTATCCCTAAATTAATACAACGGTAGAATTGTGTGTCTGTGTGGAACTATAATCTTGCCCCTGACAGGACCTTTGTTATATTCTTAAAGTGGAATTCCACCCATTTTTTTATGTTTGTCTGTACTGCATGCCCTAATCTCATAGGCCCAGATTCACAGAGCGATTACGCCTGTCTAACTGGTGTTAGACAGGAGTAATTTCAAATTTCGCACGCCGTATCACTAGTTTGAATCCTCAAACCATGATACGGCGGCGTTGGGCTTCGATCTTACAGGCTTACTTCTTCGTACGCCTTCGGATCTACACTGCGATCTTTTTGCGGCCGCTGGGTGGAGTTCGCGTTGTTTTCAGCGTCGGGGTATGCAAATGAGCTTTTTACGGAGATCCACGAAGTTACGAGCGTCGTTCGCAATCGCGTACGTCATTTTTTCACTACGTAAAGTTAAACCAGCTTTTAGCTGGTCTAACGTTACGCGGCCCATGTTAAGTATGGCCGTCGTTCCCGCGTCGACTTTCACATTTTTTTTTTATTTTTTGCGTAAGTCGTCAGGGAATAGGAATGTCCGTAAACGACGCTACTCAAAAAAAAAATGACGTAACGACGTGATTTCGCGCAATGCACGGCGGGAAATTTCTGAACGGAGCATGCGCAGTTTGATCGCCGCGGGGACGCGCTTAATTTAAATGCCTCACGCCCCCTATTCGCGTATTTTGATTCCGCCGGGAGAAATACACTATGCCGCCGTACCTTACGGGCCAAAATCTCTCTGAATTCCTCCTAGAGCCAGGTAAAGTACGGCGGCGTAGAGTATCTCTGATACTCTGCGGGAATCTAATTGTTTCTGAATCTGACCCATAGTGTTCAGAATGGACAATTTTTTTTATTTTGTTGCTTGTAAATACCTTTATTTTGTAGTCCTTCATTACTTCCTCCTCCTTATTAGACCTAGGCTATTAAGTCACAAGGTTATTTGCAAGGGTTTCTGGGATAGGCATCATGTTTCCCAGTAGTCCTTGCAAACCTGACTTAAACCTATTACATTGCTTGTGCAGCACTGAGCATGTGCGAGATATGCAAAGCTGAAATCCAGGAAGTCATACAGTCTGGCTTCATGATGCTGACACTTAAGATGGCCACGGTCTATTTCTAGATTATAAACTCTAAATAATAATAAATAAAATCTAAATGCTGTAACAACCTAACAAAACGGACCTTAGTTTACAGACTAACTTTACTAGAATACATTAAGCTTGTGTATTACAGGGGTATTTATATTTAAAAAGTGAAATTGTGGGTGGAACTCCCCTTTAATGCTTTTGTGAACAAGTATGTTATTCTGTTATTTGCAGCTACAAAATGCTTAGCCACATTGCAAGACAAGTGTTTACTTACATACAGCGCAAGGGGACAACACAAAATATAACAAATTTGATTATAATGAGAAAAAAAAACATAGGCCATCTGCCAATGACAAGGAAGGCAGTAGCAACAATTAATGAAGTCAAAACAATTAAGATACAGGTGTACAGTTCTGTATAGGAGCATTGGAGCTCACGGGGTCTGCACCTCGTGATTGATAGGGGCAACCTACAACCCAAGGGAGGACATGGTACCCACAGTTCGAGCGAGCTTATGGTCAAAAAGCCCATGACGGCCCAAGACTAAAAGTGCAGAGAATAAAGAGAAGAAAAAAGAGAGAGAAGGAGCGAGAGGGGGGAGAAAGAGAGGGGATAGAAGAAGAAGGAAAGGAGTGTGTGTGTATGTGTGTGTGTGGGGGGGGGGGGGTGCTGTGAACCACCACATAGCAACAGCTAAGATCTACGTAAGCATCATCAAGTCAAGAAAGTAAATAGTGGTCAAGGTGCACAGCAGCTTTTCGTGTGGTCCATGGCTCCCACACTTTCAGGAATTAAGCATAGCTGTCATTCAGAAGTTTTTACAACATAAAAAAATGTGAGGTGATTATAACTGAGGGCACAATAATTGCACAGAAATGTGATCCATGTTCCTTTGTGATTCCTGCGCTTTGCCTTGCAGTGAAATTGAATTAATTTGAATTGGCTGCAAATGCCACTAGAATGCACAAAAATTAATGCATGCACTACTTTTAAAAAAACACGCAGCACCAAATTACATAATAGAGCAATACCATGCCATCTGGTCCCCACAAACACACTTGGGGGGATTTACTTAAACTGGAGAGTGCAAAATCTGGTTTAGCTGTGCATGGTAATCAGTCAGTTTCTAACCCCAGCTTGTTCATTTAAGGTTTGACAATAAAACCTGGAGCCCAGGTTCACACTTTAGCAAACACAGACATCGCATTTTATTCGCACCCGCACCACTGTGCCGATCGCATGCGATGTCTGTGCAATGCGAGTTTAGCCATACAGTTGTATGGATGAACTCGCATTGGATTTGCACAAACTTATTGTTTCCCCGCACTGGAATCAGATTGCATGGGTGTTCTCACCCATGCGATCTGATTCCTGTCCGAATCCACAGTTCGCACTGCAATCTGCAAACCGATCTCGGGGTGTCATTAACATTGTATTGACATCCGCAGCAGTTCACAGAGGGAATTTTGAATACAGTGCAGCTAACAGGCATGGAACACTGCTTTCCGGCACCACGTTCTGGGGAGTAACAGGGGTTTCAAACACTAACTGTGATAATGTGTCAAAGCATTCACTGACTTCAGATCGTTATAGCAAAGGAAAACTGTGCATGTAATCTTTCTTGTCATGTAAAGTCATTGATATTACATTATTATATGTGATTTTTTTGGCACTGTGGTCCACAATAATTATTTTCTAGACCATGAATGTCAAATTTTATCCTATGGGTGGCAGCATTTCCTACGCCTTGAATTTAAATAAGGCCCCACTTTGTCATAGTGTAGTATTTATTCTTACTTTGCCTTTCATAGTTTTGCAGTTCAGTAGTCCATACAATACTTTCTTGACCTTTATCAGGGTTATTATTTTACAGGTTTCAATAATCTAATTACTCAAAAAGAATTGTAACTTTTTTACCAGTTTAGGCGTACACCCTAAAAATCTTCAGTGAAGTACACAGAGCATTCTGTTACTTTTACCCGGCCGCTTTTTCAGCAAATCCCAGTTGTCAAAATGACAGCCAGGACTTGCACTGTATCATAGCAGTGGCTGCAGCTGTTGCTGTGAAAAATTAAGCTTCCTGACAGTATCTATACAGAAGATTAATGGAGAAATAAAATGTAACAGCATCATTATTACATTGTATTTACTCTACATACGATGTAAGTTAAAGGATTTTTTTTTTCTAATGTAGTGTTCCAGTTTAAGTAATTAACTAAGCTATCACTGAATCAATAGCCCTAAAGAAGTATTGTAAAAATTGCTTTGGTCCACAAAGGCTATCAAGTGCAAGACCTAAACTGGCTAAATATAATTTTTAGGTGATATGTTAATCTCCAAAATGTTGTATTTGTCTAATTAGGGGAAGTTCTGAGATTGCTGGGTAAAATAAATGTAATCCTTTTAAATGTGGTTCATGGTTTTGGTTTGCTTTATTGGATTTTAACTTACCTGGTCTAGTTTTTTTTAAATGTTACAGTACATACCTTATTTATTGGGAATGTCCTAAATTATGATCTTTTTTGAAAATACCAAATCCCTTCTTAAATAATTACTGGCCCAACAAATCCCTAGATCCAATCCATTTTCTCATAGGCTTAACTATACAGAACTTGACTAAATTATCTACTAAATTGCTGCTGCATGGAGCTGAATAGATATGTATATATATATATATATATATATATATATATATATATATATATATATATATATATATATATATATATATATAATTCCTACTTACAGATGCTAAATTTCAATTCTACCTCCTACCAATGGTTACGGTAGTGATTGGGGGTAATGGGTAACTTTCCATCACTTTTTCTCCTAAACCCCACCCTAACTTTATCCCTTCTTCTTCTTCTTCTTCTTCTTTCCTTATAACTTAAATATGGATGCTGTTCAAGTATGATATCTCTTTGAATATGCAATTCAATGGCACATTGACATAAAATGTACTTGCCATTCTGAAAAATCCATTTGTAACATGCAATGTTCTGTATTACTTTTCTATTATGGCATGCATTTTACTTTCTACCACAATTCCATGACTATATCACGACATATTGATAACAAAAAACTCTAATAAAAAAAAGGACAGTGTATAGCCCACATTATCACTTGAATTTAACTCACATTTGCCTTGTATAACTGAATCCTTTGATATGCTGTTTGTGTTTTCAGGGCTGTACTGAGCGTTTTGTGTCCAGCCCAGAAGAGATCCTGGATGTCATTGATGAGGGAAAATCCAATCGCCATGTGGCTGTCACAAGTGAGATGCCCTATTTTTCTTTTTCTTTTCATAAAGATATGTAAGCCTAAGAACAAGAGTTAAATTTAATTTAATTTGAGTAAGAAATATGTAGGTATGAATAGCTCCTGAAGAAGCGCGACATGGCACAAAACTAGTTGAGCACATACCAAACCAATACTGAACCAAGCTGATCCACCCTAAATATGCCCGCTGGCCCCCCTTGTACAACCACCAGGACAGTACCTCCTCTTTTTGGGTTAAGTACTACATTGATTCTTACATTGTGGTAACCTACTTACCTTGAGGGTTCCTTGGCTCGTTATAGTTTGGTTTTTATTTAGTTCGATGAAAATAGTTATTGAAAAATACCTTTTAAGGTTCACCATTGTGGTATATACCTTTTATATTTGTATGTATTTTTTTACCTAAATATTAGTTATAAGAAAGATTGTAATCAGCAAGCTTTTAAATATGCCTATAAAGTCCATTCCTTCTGTTCACTTCTTCCATTGGTCCATATTCAAGCTTGTATGAAAAAGTTGAATTGAGAAGCAAATTATGTATGACATATGACAAGGTAAGAATTTAGAAGTACTATTCATCAGAGGCTTCTGCAATATGCTATAGGTCATTCCTTTTTGATGTAACTATGTTGGAATACACTATAATTGTACACAATTTTAACAATATCTGTAAAAAAAATATATAATTTAATTATAATAATAAACTTAGAAGGAAGGAAGTGACATGCTTGGTCCTCTGTAGCTGCATCACATTCCTTTCAAGCTCTCTCATGAATGAGAGCGTTTGTGCCTCCTAATTCATGAGAAAACATATGACATCATAGATGGGGCAAATTCGATGGTACAGTGGTGGATGAGGACAAGGCTTGGGCAGATCCGGGTGGTACTTTAGGCTGGGCTGAGCGAGGCTGTGCTGTGCTACTTGCACAGACACTGACAACGGTACCAGAAAGTGCCTGTGGGCAGCCATATTCAGCTGCACTGGCACTCTGTTGTCCGTGAAGCAGACAAGGATTGCTGAATGTCTGGATTAGACAGTTGTTTCTAATGAGACTTTTAGCAATTCATGTAATACCTAATTTAAAAGATAAGTTAATTATTTTATTAATTAATTTTTATTCTTACCTGTAATTCCACGTTAAGGTGCTTCTCTGGTATTTAAGCTACACTAAATGTAAACGAAAAAATGAATGTAAAAATGTATTGTAGAAGTTAATTATACATCCAAAATGAAATGTGAAGCCAAAATATGGTGTTGCTGACCCTGTCTGTGAAGGTCATCCTGTTATCAAGTACAATATCACCGCATACAGACATTTCTCAATTTCAAATGAGAAAATCCAAGGATTAGTGTTTTTCCAAATTCACCCTCAAAGTTGCATTAAAATGACCCACTGAACCCTGCTGTACAATATACTGTATATCATTTTTAAATAAAAAAATTTTCCGAAAAATGTTTTTGTGGAATTTACAAAGAAACATTTTTTATTGATGTATTTATTTGTTAGTTAAATGCCTCTCATGGTGGTGCCCAGCTTCCCATACCTTGTTTTGACAATGCTTAACCTGTTAGTCTTGAAAATGGCCTAAAATTTGTATTTACATTCACACCCCACAGGCATCAATTGGGTTTGATGCTAAGTTGTGATTCTGTGAACTTCAAGCAGAATTCAATTAACCCCTTGTAAATTGAACTCATGCAAATGTGCTCATCCCTAATGAGCCATTGCATCCAGGGTTAGATAGTGGGGTTGATTTACTAAAACTGGAGAGTGCAAAAGCTTTGACAATAGAACCTGAAAGCTGATTGGTTTCTATGCAGATCTGCAGCAGATTTTTTCACTTTACAGCTTTAGTAAATTAACCCCATTGTGTATTTATAGTATTACCAGGTAAAAAAAAAAGCCTAAAAAAGAAATCAATGTAACAACCATACTTAAGGACTAGTAAGTAAGCTGCAATATATTACATTTTTGTTTTTTGTTTTTGATACGCTTAAGCAGTGGTCATCATGTAATAAATACAGAAACTGGATTTGTATATACTTTGTAATTGTAAACTTAATTCAGTGAGAACTTTGCTAGAAATGGGCAAGCAAAACGTTCATGTGGGAACACAGTTGTAGCATAAACTTCAATTGTGTTCCTGCATGAACATGTTGCTTGCCCATTTCTAGAAAATGTATGGCTGAATTAGGTTTACAACTATTATTATAAGTCTAATTTCTGTACTCATTACATTACAGACAGCAACAAAATACAGACAGCGGATCTAAACTTTTCTTATTTCAGCCGCCATTGTCTGGTGAAGGTCTGAGTCTGATGGCAGTACTGAACACTTCTTACTCTAGACCAGTGGTCTCCATACTGTGCACCGGAGGCCGCATTTGCTTGCCTTTATCCAGCCCTTGGAGCACTATTCCTCCTATTGAAACCAACAATAGGAGCATAATTCTTTCCACCGACACCAACAATGGAGGATTATTCTCTCCATCCTTCCACTGATACCAATGATGGGCACCCTTCCACCCACTGATACCAAGATGGGGTACTATCTCTCCCACTGACACAAATGATAGGGCACTGTCACTCCCACTGACACCAGCGATGGCGCAATAGTCCTCCCACTGACACCATGATGGGGCAGTATTCCTCCCACTGATATCAACATTGGGGCACTATTCAACCCACTAAAGATGTGGCTTTGTTTAATCCAACTGAAACCAGGACATTTCTGCTCCCACTGGTCACAGTCTGGCCCCCTAATGTCCAAAAGACAGTAATATGGTTCCTTGTTTAGAAAGTCTGCAGACCTCCTCTGTTGACAAATGATAAGCAAGTTTATTTGTGTGATGTTTTATTTTTTATATTTCAGCTTATTCTGTTTGCCATTCACTGGCGCTTATCATTGCTTATCCTTTTCTTTCTATGCCTCTGTTCATTACTCTTAATACACTGTTGTTTTTTCCAGACATGAATGAACACAGTTCCCGCAGTCACAGCATCTTCCTTATCAATATCAAACAGGAGAATGTGGAGACTGAGCAGAAACTAAGTGGAAAGTTATATCTGGTTGACCTGGCTGGTAGTGAAAAGGTATGTATACTGAGCCTTGTTTCATCGATTATTGCACTGGCTGAATATTTTCAGCAATGTTCAAATGAAGAACAGTGTTGCACTGGCAGTCGTCAAAGCATTAGTAATTACAATAAAAGAGGTTAAAAGCTACCCAATTTTAGCCTCTTCTGGTCGTATTCTGTTTTAAACTGAGATATTGATGGATTTTTGTAGGCTACTCTAAATATCAATACTCTTTGAAGGCCTTATTAAATGAGCTCCATGTTGTGTTGATGCCACAAACATGATAAATAAAAAGTCAAAATGTAATGTCATGAAAAGGAACACAATAGAGATCATTTATGTGATCATTTATGTGAAACCATACCACTTTCCTGTGGAAAATAGACTTCTATGGAAAGAAAATGCTGATGTATTATAAGTATGCACCAACCCGGCAATTCAAACTAAGCATAAGAAGAAATAATACCTTTGACTTTTACAGAAAAAGTTAAGGTTCACATATGCCCTTCATTTCTCTGGATCTACATATTTTCCACATGTGGTTTACAATGAACATAGCCTGTCCGTATGCATTTTTGCTGCTTTATTTAATTCCTATTGGTTTGTAACACTTTTCTTCAAAGTAGATCAGCATTGACTTTTAACTGGCAAACTGTAATGTATTACATGAGTGAAAGAATAAGGTGGTTATGATTAGTGATGCACTCCCCCCTCCCTTGTGTTTATGTGTAATTTATTGAGAAATAAAAAAGAAATGCATAGCCCCCTTCAAAGCATACCAACCTGGTGCATACAGGCTTGTATTCCAACAGTAGATGAGCATGCAAGCCCCCTCCTGTGTCAGCACAGCCCATATGCTCTTTACAGGTGTTTCAAGAGGTTGCTGAGAAAAAATGAACATCAGTGAGGACAAGGTTTGGGTTTGCTGCCACCATTGGTTTGACATTCGTTGTCTAACTAAATAATAGGCAGCGCTTCAAACAGATAGCTTTCCAAGTTTCATATATTAATGAAAGGAAGCATCGTATAAAGACATAACAGTAAATTGTATTACATGCACAAGATCTCCTCAATTCCTCTATCTAGACAAAGGCAAACTCTCAGCTACAAGCATCATATACATTTTCATTACAATGAGGAGGAGATCCAGATTTAAGCCTAGTATACACGGGTCGAATGTTGGGTGGCATTGAACTGGCCTGTGTGTACTGCAGCCGATGAGGCATGACTGAAAAAAGTCTGGCAATCGGCTCGCAATGAGCACTCTCGGCTAATGGCTGGCAGGGTTCTGAGTTTATTAACACTTTAATGGCACATTTGGGCAATAAAGAGGAAAAATATGTGGTGTTTCGGTGCACACTAACTTTTTGAGTAGTATGTGGTGACATGCTACAAACATTCGGACCTGTAACGGACCAACAGACGCACAGGACCCTGTACAAATTCACACCGGAGCCGCAACAGAGATATGTGAACCGGCACCATAGAGAGGCAGTGACGCGTCATAGTCGGCTCCCTATCATACAATGCTCCGAAAGTGACGTATCGGCAAACTGCGCATGCGCGATCCATTCCAAGCGCAATTGTGATGCGTTCCAATGGATTTACGACAGTACACACCAGCGAAGCCGTCATTCAGGGCGACGTGGACTTAGGGGAAAGTGCCCAGTCAGCCTCACGTCCTCGCTTCGCTCGGACGGCTCGCTCCGCTCGCTCGGCCTCCTGGCTCCTTTTTTAACATCCTCCAATCCACGGGAATGTAAGGAAAGAGCCTGGATGCCGAACGAGGTTTCGCTGGTGTGTACTGTCGTTAATCCATTGGAACACATCGCAGATGCGTTTGGAACGCATTGCGCTTTCGCAGTTGGCCGCCATATCACTTCCACAGCATTCTGTTATAGGGAGCAGAGTATGACAAGTCACCGGTCACAATCTCTTACAATGCGAATTGGATGCGGAGAAACCCACATCCAATTCAAATAGGTGTGAACCCAGCCTAAAAGTATACACTATGTACCCCAAAATAAAAAAGGCAGTAGCAAAACAACAAACAATATATACAGCCCTCATAAAATAAGCCCTGAAACACTGAAGCCCAACACTAAATCATTTTTTTAACTTAGCAGAAAATAAAAATAAATAAAGCCCAAACAATGCTAAACAGTGCCTACATGTTGCTGACAAACACAAAATGATAGTCCTAAATAGGACCATAATGTTTTTGCTTTGTTAAATGTCCCTCATGGCAGTTCCCAACTTATTTTGCCCTTTTTTTTAAAGTAGCTTGCCTATTAGTGTTAAAAATGCCCAAAATACATGCTCAAGATTTGCCTCCCTACCTGCCCACTTCCACCACCCCACCCCCTTTAGCCCCATCTTTTTGTAGGCTCCCTCCCTCCTGAACCATTTTTAGCATGCTAAAGGGTGCACTAGCTGGTATTATTACTCGTGGGCAGATTACTTGCAGGGATTCCCTTTGGTATGCCTGGTGTAATGTTCTGATAATGTTTAGGAGAAGAGGAGGAACACACAATGGGGGAGATTTTAAATAACCTGGAGAGTGCAAAATCAGGTGCAGCTGTGCATGGTAGCCAATCATCGTCTAACTTTAGGTCGTTCAATTAAGCTTTGACAAAAAAAACTGGAAGCTGATTAGTTTGTCTAAGGTTCCCAGAATGTATTGGTTTCTTCCGTATAGCTCTACAAGATGAGCTACTGAAACTTGCTATTTATGTTTTTCGTTCCTACATTTCTGATTTTGTTGACAGTTCATTTCACAAGGAGCATTCAGTACCGAGGAGTCATGGTACATATAATAGATGCAGCATAAAGAAATACATTACTGATAATTATGCACAATCATCAGGATAGAAGCTATGAAATATAGTTGCATGGAATACTGTGAAACTGATGTGAGCTCAGGCTGAACAAGACATATTGATTTTTGCTCTGTACTCATTTCCCAGACTGTCTGTATTGTCTGAGACTGCAGAATTCTGCAAAGAGGGAAATGAACAATAGACAAATATCTGAAATAGATTGCTGCCAAATGATTGTTTTGCTTCAGTGGTACAGAAAGAACTTGAATTAACTAAATTAAGCCACTCTCCAAATACTTTCCTCATATAGCTATGCTAGTGGCAAATATTGCTTAATTAAGAAGAAGTGGCCAGTATAGAACTTTGACAGGCTATGTTAAGGCTGGGTTCACCCATGTGCAATGCGGGAACCAGCGCCATTCCTGTGCACATTCCACGCATTATATCTAACTCACACTGCACTCTGCGAACTGCTGCGGGTGTCAATAGAAAGTTAATAACCCCCCAAATCGGTTTTCAGATCGCAGTGGCGACTGTGAAATTGGACAAGAATTGGATCGCATTGGGGGTCCACTGCGGACCAAAAAAAGGTCCAGTACCACAAACTGTATGGCTGAAGTCTCATCGCACATGTGATATGCACAGCAATGTGGTGTGAGAAGAAAAATAGTAGTTCTATAGTGGTAGTTCTATAGCGTTTTATAATTCAATTAATGAATACATTTGGCATAGTAAAATATTAATATAAAATGTTGATACCATTAAAGTGCATGCGTGCCTGTGTGCAATGGTGGAAAGTGCCCAATGTTGCAATAAATAATTTGTGCAAATAAACAAGGTGCAAATAGTGCAATCAAATATAGACCACTGATGTGGTCATATAAAAATCCATCACAGAATCTAAATATTCCTGCTCAATGATATAATACATGCAAGTAAACAAAGCGCAAACAAATGGGCAATCAAATATAGACCACTGACGTGATCATATACAAGTCCATATGGCAAATAATCACAGAAAATATTCCCACTCCTGCGAAATAATTTGTGCAGATAAATGCGGTGTGAATCACATGCAATGTCTGTCATCGCATATGTGTAAAACCCAGCCTTAAGCCCCGTACACACGATTGGAATTTCAGAAGGAAAAAGTCAGACAGACTTTTTTCATCGGAAATTCCGACCGTGTGTATGCCCCATTGGATTTTTTTCAAAGGAATTCCATCGAAGTTTTCGTCGGATTTTACGATGTGAGTTTGGCCTGGCAAAAGCCAGATCGTGTGTACGGGGCATTAGGCTTTTTTTTTTATTTATTTCAACTGGTGATCCTGCCAGTACCACACTTCCTGTCTTAGGATGTATGCATTCGGGATAAAGTAGTAAAGTGGATGCCTTCAGGTTGAGCTCACAGCTGGAGTCCGATGCGTCTCCATTCACAGTTTCAGGTCCGATTTCAGTCCAAATTTTGGGCTGAATTTGTACCTGAATCTGACCAAAAGACGCATAGGACTTCTGTGCAATTCGCACCGGAGCCACTGTGGAGATGTGCAAGCCAACACATAGAAAGCCGGTCACAATCTCATGCTTTGCAAATTGGAATAGGCGAAACCTGCATCCAATTCGCACTAGTGTGAACCCAGCCTAAATGCCTAGCCTTAAACTGTATCCTAATATTTGCAAGCTATTCTTATAGGTTTAACATGTTTAAACTCTCACCAAATGAGATGACCTTCAATGGATATGTGTCAAATAAAGCTTGATTTCAAAAACCTTTAGTGCGTCTTCTCTTCATTCTATTTAACTCTTCCTCCAAATTGTTATATCATTACCACATAAAGAAAAACAAGAAACAAACAAAAATGGCGTAGTATGTTAAATTATCTAAAACTCTGTATTAACAATCAATTATTGTGCTCACATCTATCCTTTCCAAAATGTAATCAAACTCTGTCACTGAGTTTTAGTAAATCAGCCCCATAGTGACCACAACAGACACCAATGAAAAATGCAACTGAATGAGGGAGCCGAAAATTCTGTAGAATGTCACATAAAATAGTCAATAACCAGGATGGTACCTTGAGCTGTCAGAAGATTTTACATAATGTCTACGTGACAAAGCATGGAGAAGTTGGCAACCTATCATTGTGCACAGGAGTGGAAGATCACTATTATGGGATGGGGAATAAGGCTACCATTGACGAGTTAAAAGGGAAGGGGTGGGAAACAAGAGGGGGTAAGTAGAGGTTAAGGGTGATCTAGTGTATACAAATGAAAAAAGATAGAGCTTTTTTTGGACAAACATTACTACTATTTTGGCATGTCCGGAATTAATTCATGCATACTTACAGTATAAAGATACTGAAAGGTCAACTTTATATACACATAAAATCATAAATTTGTGGCAGAGATTTTGTCACCAGCCCATAGAACTTTTTTAACATGGTCTGGCCTGGTATACACTCCTCAGTTCCCTTGCAGTTGTATTCAAATACTGTAACTTATAACTTTTTCCTTAAAATACAGTGTTAATGTCATTTATTCGTGTAAATTCATTTTACTTTGCTTGATTAGGTTAGCAAAACTGGAGCTGAAGGTGCTGTTTTGGATGAGGCCAAGAACATTAACAAGTCTTTATCTGCTCTGGGAAATGTAATTTCATCCTTGGCAGAAGGATCGGTAAGTGTCAAATACACTGCATAAACGGCATAACCAGTGGGTTATCACTGCATAATATGGAAATATATTTTTTTAAAAGGTAAGATATTTGAAAGTTTATAAAAATAACTTAATTCCATATATATGCAACAAAATCAATACATTGGGGCTGATTTACTAATGAATCTGCGCTGCGCCGGTACATGCCTTAATTAGTGCGCTGGATGAATCCCTAATTAGGCGCATGAACCGGCGGCAGCAGCAGCGCGATGTGATTGATAACTAAAGCCGCCGCCGAACTCCCTGTATAAGTCTATGGGGGAAAATCTTAATAGTGAATTTTAAAGGCTAATCTGCAAGTTTTGTCCTAAAAAGTGTTTGGGGACCTCAGTCCTGCCCCAGGGGACATGTACCAATGCTTTTTTTATTTTTTAAAACGGCCGTTTTTTCGGGAGCAGTGATTTTAATAATGCTAAAAGTGCAATAATAAAAGTGTAATTTTCCTTTAAATTTCGTAGCATGGGGGTCTCTAATGTCAGCATGTGAAAAAGCGCATGTTTCCCGTGGTTAGAACGGTCCCTGCACAAAATGTCATTTTTCAAAGGAAAAAAGCCATTTAAAACTGACTCGCGGCAATAATGAATTGTCGGCTCCCGGCAATTGCAGGAGAATTCATTCATTAAAAAAAGGGAAAAAAAAGCGTGGGGGTCCCCCCAAATTCAATAACCAGACCCTTTAGGTCTGGTATGGATATTAAGGGGAACCCCGCCGTCAATTTAAAAAAAAAATGACGTGGGGTTCCCCCCAAATATCCATAACCAGACCCTTCGGGTCTGGTGTGGAATTTAAGGGGAACTCCACTCCAAATTAAAAAAAAAATGGCGTGGAGTCCCCCCTAAAATCCACACCAGACCCCTTATCCGAGCACGTTGACCTGGCCGGCCGCAGAAAAGAGGGGGGGACAGAGCGCGGCCCCCCCCCTCTCCTGAACCGCACCAGGCCACATGCCCTCAACATTGGGAGGGTGTTTTGGGGTGCCCCCCAAAACACCTTGTCCCCATGTTGATGAGGACAAGGGTCTCTTCCCCACAACCCTTGCCCGGTGGTTGTGGGGGTCTGCGGGCAGGAGGCTTATCGAAATCTGGAAGACCCCTTTAACAAAGGGGCCCCCCAGATCCCGGCCCCCCCCCTGTGTGAAATGGTAATGGGGTACCTTGTACCTCTACCATTTCACGAGAAAAAAAATGTAAAGGGTTAAAAAAGACAAGAGCCGGTTTTTGACAAGTCCTTTATTATCTTCTTTCTTCTTTTCTTCGGGTTTCTTCTTCCTCCTCCTTCTTCCTCTGCTTCTGTCTTGGGTCTTCTATTCCCGCATCTTGCCCGGTGTGTTCTTCCATCTTCTGTTCCTCCCGCTGTCCTTCTCGTCCGCATCTTCTTCTCCTTCTTCTTCTTCGCCGGAGCGGCCGCTTCCAATTGAAATCCCCGCTGTCTGCCGGACCACGCCCCCCCCTCTGACGCCTCGGGCAAGCTCTTAGGAGTGTGCTGCAAGTGCGTCCGAGGGGGGCGTGGTCACATGTCAGAGGGCGGCCAATTCAATTTGAAGCTCGTGCGCGGCTTTTTCTTTGCCAGAGTCGCCGCTTCCAATTGAATTGCCCGCTTTCTGAAACATGTGACCACGCCCCCCTCTGACGCACAGGCACCACACGGGGACTTTCCTAAGAGCTCGCCCGTGGCGTCAGAGGGGGGGGGCGTGGTCCGGCAGACAGCGGGGATTTCAATTGGAAGCGGCCGCTCCGGCGAAGAAGAAGAAGAAGGAGAAGATGCGGACGAGAAGGACAGCGGAAGAAGATGGAAGAACACGCCAGTCAAGATGCGGGAATAGAAGACCCAAGACAGAAGCAGAAGAAGAAGAAGATGGAGGAAGAAGAAACCCGAAGGAAAGAAGAAAGAAGATAATAAAGGACTTGTCAAAAACCGGCTCTTGTCTTTTTTAACCCTTTACATTTTTTTTCTCGTGAAATGGTAGAGGTACAAGGTACCCCATTACCATTTCACACAGGGGGGGGCCGGGATCTGGGGGGCCCCTTTGTTAAAGGGGTCTTCCAGATTTCGATAAGCCTCCTGCCCGCAGACCCCCACAACCACCGGGCAAGGGTTGTGGGGAAGAGACCCTTGTCCTCATCAACATGGGGACAAGGTGTTTTGGGGGGCACCCCAAAACACCCTCCCAATGTTGAGGGCATGTGGCATGGTGCGGTTCAGGAGAGGGGGGGGGCCGCGCTCTGTCCCCCCCTCTTTTCTGCGGCCGGCCAGGTCAACGTGCTCGGATAAGGGGTCTGGTGTGGATTTTAGGGGGGACTCCACGCCATTTTTTTTTTTTTTGGGGTGGAGTTCCCCTTAAATTCCACACCAGACCCGAAGGGTCTGGTTATGGATATTTGGGGGGAACCCCACGTCATTTTTTTAATAAATTGACGGCGGGGTTCCCCTTAATATCCATATCAGACCTAAAGGGTCTGGTTATTGAATTTGGGGGGACCCCCACGCTTTTTGTTTTCGTTTTTTTATGAATGAATTCTCCTGCAATTTCCAGGAGCCGACAATTCATTATTGCCGCGAGTCAGTTTTAAATGGCTTTTTTTTTTTTTTTTTTTTTTCAGAATGTCATTTTGTGCAAAGACATATTTCTAACCGCAGGAAAAGTGCACTTTATTCACCTGCTGACATCCCCCCCCCCCCCCATGGTACGAATTTTAAAATAATTATTCAAATGACGTGGGGGTCCCCCCAAATTCAATAACCAGACCCTTCAGGTCTGATATGGATATTAAGGGGAACCCCGCCATCAATTTAAAAAAAAAATGACGTGGGGTTCCCCCCAAATATCCATAACCAGACCCTTCAGGTCTGGTGTGGAATTTAAGGGGAACTCCACCCCAAAAAAAAAAAAAATGGCGTGGAGTCCCCCCTAAAATCCACACCAGACCCCTTATCCGAGCACGTTGACCTGGCCGGCCGCAGAAAAGAGGGGGGGACAGAGCGCGGCCCCCCCCCTCTCCTGAACCGCACCAGCCCACATGCCCTCAACATTGGGAGGGTGTTTTGGGGTGCCCCCCAAAACACCTTGTCCCCATGTTGATGAGGACAAGGGTCTCTTCCCCACAACCCTTGCCCGGTGGTTGTGGGGGTCTGCGGGCGGAGGCTTATCGAAATCTGGAAGACCCCTTTAACAAAGGGGCCCCCCAGATCCCGCCCCCCCCCCTGTGTGAAATGGTAATGGGGTACCTTGTACCTCTACCATTTCACGAGTAAAAAAAATGTAAAGGGTTAAAAAAGACAAGAGCCGGTTTTGGACAAGTCCTTTATTATCTTCTTTCTTCTTTCCTTCGGGTTTCTTCTTCCTCCTCCTTCTTCTTCCTCTGCTTCTGTCTTGGGTCTTCTATTCCCGCATCTTGCCCGGCGTGTTCTTCCATCTTCTTCCGCTGTCCTTCTCGTCCGCATCTTCTCCTTCTTCTTCGCCGGAGCGGCCGCTTCCAATTGAAATCCCCGCTGTCTGCCGGACCACGCCCCCCCCTCTGACGCCACGGGCAAGCTCTTAGGAAAGTCCCCGTGTGGTGCCAGTGCGTCAGAGGGGGGCGTGGTCACATGTTCCAGAAAGCGGGCAATTCAATTGGAAGCGGCGACTCTGGCAAAGAAAAAGCCGCGCACGAGCTTCGAATTGAATTGGCCGCCCTCTGACATGTGACCACGCCCCCCTCTGACGCACTGGCAGCACACTCCTAAGAGCTTGCCCGTGGCGTCAGAGGGGGGGGGGCGTGGTCCGGCAGACAGCGGGGATTTCAATTGGAAGCGGCGCCTCCGGCAAAGAAGAAGAAGAAGGAGAAGATGCGGACGAGAAGGACAGCGGGAGGAACAGAAGATGGAAGAACACGCCGGGCAAGATGCGGGAATAGAAGACCCAAGACAGAAGCAGAGGAAGAAGAAGGAGGAGGAAGAAGAAACCCGAAGGAAAGAAGAAAGAAGATAATAAAGGACTTGTCAAAAACCGGCTCTTGTCTTTTTTAACCCTTACATTTTTTTTACTCGTGAAATGGTAGAGGTACAAGGTACCCCATTACCATTTCACACAGGGGGGGGGCCGGGATCTGGGGGGCCCCTTTGTAAAAGGGGTCTTCCAGATTTCGATAAGCCTCCTGCCCGCAGACCCCCACAACCACCGGGCAAGGGTTGTGGGGAAGAGACCCTTGTCCTCATCAACATGGGGACAAGGTGTTTTGGGGGGCACCCCAAAACACCCTCCCAATGTTGAGGGCATGTGGCCTGGTGCGGTTCAGGAGAGGGGGGGGGCCGCGCTCTGTCCCCCCCTCTTTTCTGCGGCCGGCCAGGTCAACGTGCTCGGATAAGGGGTCTGGTGTGGATTTTAGGGGGGACTCCACGCCATTTTTTTTTTAATTTGGGGTGGAGTTCCCCTTAAATTCCACACCAGACCCGAAGGGTCTGGTTATGGATATTTGGGGGGACCCCCACGTCATTTTTTTAAAAAATTGATGGCGGGGTTCCACTTAATATCCATATCAGACCTGAAGGGTCTGGTTATTGAATTTGGGGGGACCCCCACGTCATTTGAATAATTATTTTAAAATTCGTACCATGGGGGGGGGGGGGATGTCAGCAGGTGAATAAAGCGCACTTTTCCTGCGGTTAGAAATATGTCTCTGCACAAAATGACATTCTGAAAAAAACAAATAAAAAAAAAAAAAGCCATTTAAAACTGACTCGCGGCTATAATGAATTGTCAGCTCCTGGAAATTGCAGGAGAATTCATTCATAAAAAAACGAAAACAAAAAGCGTGGGGGTCCCCCCAAATTCAATAACCAGACCCTTTAGGTCTGGTATGGATATTAAGGGGAACCCCGCCGTCAATTTAAAAAAAAAATGACGTGGGGGTCCCCCCAAATATCCATAACCAGACCCTTCAGGTCTGGTGTGGAATTTAAGGGGAACTCCACTCCAAATTAAAAAAAAAATGGTGTGGAGTCCCCCCTAAAATCCACACCAGACCCCTTATCCGAGCACGTTGACCTGGCCGGCCGCAGAAAAGAGGGGGGGACAGAGCGCGGCCCCCCCCCTCTCCTGAACCGCACCAGGCCACATGCCCTCAACATTGGGAGGGTGTTTTGGGGTGCCCCCCAAAACACCTTGTCCCCATGTTGATGAGGACAAGGGTCTCTTCCCCACAACCCTTGCCCGGTGGTTGTGGGGGTCTGCGGGCAGGAGGCTTATCGAAATCTGGAAGACCCCTTTAACAAAGGGTCCCCCCAGATCCCACCCCCCCCCTGTGTGAAATGGTAATGGGGTACCTTGTACCTCTACCATTTCACGAGAAAAAAAAGTGTCAGTGTAAAAAAAGACAAGAGCCGGTTTTTGACAAGTCCTTTATTATCTTCTTTCTTCTTTCCTTCGGGTTTCTTCTTCCTCCTCCTTCTTCTTCCTCTGCTTCTGTCTTGGGTCTTCTATTCCCGCATCTTGCCCGGCGTGTTCTTCCATCTTCTTCCGCTGTCCTTCTCGTCCGCATCTTCTCCTTCTTCTTCTTCGCCGGAGCGGCCGCTTCCAATTGAAATCCCCGCTGTCTGCCGGACCACGCCCCCCCTCTGACGCCACGGGCAAGCTCTTAGGAAAGTCCCCGTGTGGTGCCTGTGCGTCAGAGGGGGGCGTGGTCACATGTTCCAGAAAGCGGGCAATTCAATTGGAAGCGGCGACTCTGGCAAAGAAAAAGCCGCGCACAAGCTTCAAATTGAATTGGCCGCCCTCTGACATGTGACCACGCCCCCCTCTGACGCACTTGCAGCACACTCCTAAGAGCTTGCCCGAGGCGTCAGAGGGGGGGGCGTGGTCCGGCAGACAGCGGGGATTTCAATTGGAAGCGGCCGCTCCGGCGAAGAAGAAGAAGAAGGAGAAGATGCGGACGAGAAGAACAGCGGAAGAAGATGGAAGAACACGCCGGGCAAGATGCGGGAATAGAAGACCCAAGACAGAAGCAGAGGAAGAAGAAGGAGGAGGAAGAAGAAACCCGAAGAAAAGAAGAAAGAAGATAATAAAGGACTTGTCAAAAACCGGCTCTTGTCTTTTTTAACCCTTTACATTTTTTTTCTCGTGAAATGGTAGAGGTACAAGGTACCCCATTACCTTTTCACACAGGGGGGGGGCCGGGATCTGGGGGGCCCCTTTGTTAAAGGGGTCTTCCAGATTTCGATAAGCCTCCTGCCCGCAGACCCCCACAACCACCGGGCAAGGGTTGTGGGGAAGAGACCCTTGTCCTCATCAACATGGGGACAAGGTGTTTTGGGGGGCACCCCAAAACACCCTCCCAATGTTGAGGGCATGTGGCCTGGTGCGGTTCAGGAGAGGGGGGGGGCCGCGCTCTGTCCCCCCCTCTTTTCTGCGGCCGGCCAGGTCAACGTGCTCGGATAAGGGGTCTGGTGTGGATTTTAGGGGGGACTCCACGCCATTTTTTTTTTTATTTGGAGTGGAGTTCCCCTTAAATTCCACACCAGACCTGAAGGGTCTGGTTATGGATATTTGGGGGGAACCCCACGTCATTTTTTTTAAAAATTGATGGCGGGGTTCCCCTTAATATCCATACCAGACCTAAAGGGTCTGGTTATTGAATTTGGGGGGACCCCCACGCTTTTTTTTTGGTGTTTTTAATGAATGAATTCTCCTGCAAATTCCAAGAGCTGACAATTCATTATTGCCGCGAGTCAGTTTTAAATGGCTTTTTTCCTTCAGAATGTCATTTTTCACATGCTGACATTACACCCAGGGCCGCCATCAGGGGGGTACAGGCAGTACACCTGCAGGGCCGCCATTAGGGGGGTACAGGCATTACACCGCCCGGGGGTCCCCAGGGGCCCCCAGGGGCCCGGATGGGAACCACCCTAAAACAAAAAAAACAATTTTTTTTTTTTTTTTTTTGTTTAAGGGCTCCGAAGGTCCCCAGGGGCCCGGAGGCCACTAAGGGCCCCAGATGGCAAGCCCTTTTTTTTAAATAAAATATATATATTTAAAAAAAAATATATATTTTTTTAATATATTTGTTTATTTTTTTTTTAAGGAAAGGGCCCAGAGGTCCCCAGGGCCCTGGAAGGCTACCCCCTTGTTTTTTTACTTTTTTTCGATAAATGTTATATTTAAAAAATATATATATATGTATTTTCTCTCTTTTGTATTTTTATTTGATAAAGAGCACAGAGGTCCCCAGGGCCCCGGATGGCTACCCCCCTTTTTTATATATATTTTTCTTTATTTCTTATTTCTGTCAAAATTTTTGTAAAGGGCCCCTCCGCTCCTCAATTTGTGGCACCACCCCCCCCCCCGCTTCTCAATTTCATGCGGCAGCACCCCCCCCCGGTTCTCTGCTCCAGGGGGCCCATGCCTGAAGCTGTGTAAGGGGCCCCAAAATTCATGATGGCGGCCCTGTACACCTGTAAGGGGCCCGGGGGTCCGGAGGTGCCCAGATGCCTGGAGGCCCCCCAGCGCCCCAGATGGTAACCCCCCTCTTTTTTTTTTTGTATATATATTTGTTAGTTGGTTTTTGTAGGATTTTTTATTAAAGGGCCAATTTTTGGAATTTAATATTTTTTTGCAGTCTGGAGGTCCCCAGGGCCCCGGGTGGCAACCCCCCAAATTTTTTGTTATTAAAGGGCCAATGTTTTGGTTTAGGGGTCTGGAGGTCCCCAGTGGCCTGGTCCCCAGTGGCCCGGAGATCCCAGGGCTCCAGATGACAACCCCCCACCTTTACAAAAAAATCAAAAAAAAAAACATATGATATATTTTTTGGTTATTTTTTAAACATATATATATATAATATAATTTTGAAAGCTCCCAGAGGGCCCCAGATGACAACCTTTTTGCTTCTAAAAATGTTATAAACATTTTCCCCAGGTTTGTTACTTTTTACTTTAATTTCTTTTTTAAAGTGTATTTTGTGCGTGAAGTCGAGAGAGAGGAGCTGGACTTGCAATCGCCATCCTTCTCCATGCCCCCGGTGGCAATGGTGGGTGTGAGGGGGGCCTCCCACTCACCCCACCTGCTACACTTGGGAGCCCGATGGGACAGAGGGACTCCCCCTATGAAGGAGTGTAGCCCACCCAGCCAGCCCTGTAGGTCCTTCACCTCCCTTTATTTTAGGAGACCTCATGGCCAAAGTGTGTGCAAGTGTGGTGTTTTTTTTGTGGGGGGGGGGGGGGTGGGCATACTAAGCACAGGCGTACCTTGCATAGCACACCCACCGGGAGCCGGGCTGACACCACCAAACTCAATTCATATGTAGCCGAGACCGGGATCCGAACCCTTGGCTGCAGAGGTGAACGGCTTGTCAGCGCAGTGCCATTCACGTTGAGCCACCACAGCTCCCATCCAATGTTATTTTTTTTTTAGATTTTTGGTAGTTATTTTTTATTAAAGGGCCCAGAGCTCCCAAGGCAACCCCCTTTTTTATTATTTTATATATGTAGATATTGTAATTTATTTTTCATTAAAGAGCCCAGAAGTTTCTTTTTATTAAAGGGCCCAGTGGTCCCCAGGGCCCCCGGATGGCTACCACCCTTTTTAATATATATTTTTCTATATGTATTTTTTAGTAAAGGAACCCCCCGCTTATCAAATTGCGGCAGCCCCCCCCCCCTTCTTAATATCAGGCGGCACCCCCCCCCCTATTCTCTGCTCCAGGGGGCCCATGCCTGAAGCTGTGTAAGGGGCCCCATAATTCCTGATGGCGCCCCTAATTGCCTCCCCCCCCCCATGGTACGAAATTTCAAGGAATTTTTCACTTTTATTGGTGCACTTTAACCACTTCCATACCGCGCCTATTCTGGCACTTCTCTCCTTCATGTAACAATTATATTTTCTTCCTTGAAACTTACTCAGGACCCCCAAACATTATATATATTTTATTAACAAACACCCTAGGGAATAAAGTGGCGGCCATTTTTTCGGACACATTTCCAACAGTATTTGTGCCAAAAATTTTCTAAACGTTTTTTTTTTTTTTTGGCTTTCCAAAAAAAAACCTGTTTCATGAATGACAAAATAAGAAAGCAGTAAAGCTAGGCCAATTTTTAGGGATAAGGTAAAAGATGATGTTACACCGAGTAAATAGATACCTAACTTGTCACGCTTTCATATTGCGCACACTCATGGAATGGCGCTAAACTTCGTTATTAAAAATCTCCATAGGCAACGCTTGACTTTTTTTCTCAGGTTACCACTTTTGAGTTACAGAGGAGGTCTAGTGCTAACATTATTGCTCTCGCTCTAACGCACGCTATGATACCTCACATGTGGGGTTTGAAGGATGTTTACATATGTGGGTGGGACTTGCATGCGTGTTCGCTTCTGAGTGCGAGCTACTAGGGACAGGAGCATTTAAATTCCTTTGTTATTTTATTTTTTTACTTAATATTTTATTTTTTGCACTTGTTTGTCCCTTTGTTTGTATTATTTTTCACTTTTCTTCCTATTACAAGGAATGTAAACATCCCTTGTAATAGGACTAGTGTGTGACAGGTCCTCTTTATAGAGAAAGGCGGGGTCAATTAGACCCCACATCTGTCCTCCAGGCTGGAAATCATGGAATTGGTAAAAAAAAAAACATCTCATGCTTTCAGCTGCAATCATGTTCGTTCAGCACAGTAGCGTAGTGTGTAGCATGTTCACCTAGCAGCAAAAGGGTTGCTGGTTCGAATCCCGCCCGTGACACTATCTGCCTGGAGTTTGCATGTTCTCCCTGTGCGGGTTTCCTCCCACAATCTAAAAACATGCTGTAAATTGGATCCTGTCTAAATAAGCCCTAATATGCAGTAGGATATTTAGGTTTTGTGCTTCCCTAGGCCTGACCAAATTTTGGCACCCCCCTAATAGAAAAATGACCCACCCTTCCTGTCAAGGCCACACCCTGTTTTTTTATGACCCACCCAGGAATTTTCAGGGGACACACACAAGTTCTGTGGGGGGGGACTTGGGGGGGCCCTTAATTTGCCTACTTTTTCGATCACTTCCTGTTTGGCTATGGGGCAGGAAGTGAAGGCCAATCTCCCCAAACGGACAGGGATAATACAAAATAAACTGACAGAGCTTCTAACCCCCCCCCCCCCCCACCAACTCTATCCAAAATGAAAGAAATCCAAAAAATAAAAGTGATGATTATTGTTCCAGTTTAACCCCAAATTTCAGATCATTTTATTGAGAGGCTTAAGAAAATATAACCATGCCAATAGGCCACGATCCAGCGTTGCTAATATGTATGAATGTGTGTTAGGGACCCCCACAAACACCACCCAATGTTAAATCAACTATTTTCATGTTTGTTTTGGGGATGCCTGCACCCCTGATAGGGTAAAGACACCTCACAAATGTTGTCACTTTCTACTTAATTCATTCACTTCCTGCCACACAGCCAAACAGGAAGTGAGGGAAACACCTGAGTAATGTTTTGTTGGGGACACACAGATCAATATAAATAGTTTCCCATTTTGGAAATGGCATTTTGCTGTGTACACCCCAAATTAGTAGGAATCTTGGACTTTGGGGTCCATTTACTAAAGGCAAATCCACTTTGCACTACAAGTGGACAAGCAAGGAAGAAAACTCAAAACTTGGCGGGATTGGAAGTAAAAACCATCAGTGCTTCCCTTCTGATTTTCATTGCCTACGCTTCTACTGCAGAGCGGCTTTGCCTTTACTAAACCCCAAAATAACTAATCATTTGGGGTGTACACTGCAGTGCAATTTGCTTAATGGTGACACTAGTTAGATTGACCTGTGCCCCGAAGAAAAGACCATTGGTAGGGTTTTAACCTCACTTCCTGTTCAGCTGTGTGACAGGAAGTGAAGCCAATTTTAGGAAAAGGGACACAAAGCCCAACCTAAAAACACTAGCAGGGGTTCTAACACTCAATTGGCTTCCCTCAAACAACCCACAATTAGAATAGGATTGTCTTGTGCTAGTTTCAAGCACAGCGCTGTAAATCAGCACTTCAAGCCTGTCCACCAATACACCACCCCCCCCCCCCCCCCTCCAACAGGCCCTGTTTGCAGCTTTTCCTACATCTTGCACATGTGCTTTAAAAAGTCAGTCTGGACATCAGTTCTAGGAAACAATACTTACCGCTTTGTCCTTCCTTTTCTGGTGACTAAACATTTCATGCATACACACCAGGAAAGATCTTAGAGACAAATCACACTTGATGGTTTAGGCCCAAACTATTTCAGCTGCAGCGGTTGAAATCCATAGCATGAAAAAAATATCACAAAACAAACTTCAAAATTTGAAAGTAATTTTATTGGTCCACAAAACAAGGAAAGCAAAAAAAAAAATTACAAATAAACACACCAAAAATATATAAAAACACCTAAAAACAAAAAAGACCAACGTTTATTTCACAGTCATTGGAAAATAAATCATGCTTTTGAAATAACAGGATAGACCCACAGGATTAAAACATTAGTCATTAACATCTTGAGAAACATTTAGCAAAATTATGTAGCAGAGAAAACATCAAAAAATACAAAACTTGCTCCAAAACATCTCTGTTTCACTCCGCCATTCCTTCCAGCCAGCAAATCTGCCCCCTCTGAGGGGCAGCTGACACGTGCAGTATCCACGCTTTTTATAACATGTGTGCTAATGAACCAATTGGAAACACATGAAGAAATGTCAGCCTCTAGTTTGTGTGCACTTGGAACTGCTTACACCTGTTAAGGATGTCCTTAAATTACTAAGCCAAAAAAAGAGCTTTCTGAGCATGCTCAGAAAGATGCAAGTCATTTTCAGGATGAAACTTCCAACTTCTTTTTCTAACTGTTCGAGCATGCCCAGTTCACTCGAAATGCAGTACCAGAATCAAATCTGCAATGGCGGATGAAAGCATTAGAGGTGTTAAATTTTTTTTTGGTCCCCATGAAGTGATGCTTTACAAGCTGAACGGGAGGTCTTATAGAATTTTTACGTAACAAACCTAAATAGTAATAATTTAAACGCCCCTGTCCCTAGTAGCTCGCAGTCAGAAGCGAACAAGCAGCATTTTTATTGTTTCCGGTTACCAGTTTAGATTTACAGATGAGGTCTAGTGCTATAAATATTCCTCTTGCTGTTACGCACGCTATGATACCTCACATGTGTGGTTTGAAGAATGTTTCCATATATGGGGGCGGGCCTTAAATGTGTAAGCCCCGCCCACATATTGAACCCCCGTTCAAACCCCACATGTGAGGTATCATAGCGTACGTTAGAGCGAGAGCAATACTTTTAGCACTAGACCTCCTCTGTAAATCTAAACTGGTAACCTGAAACACATAAAAAAGCGTTGCCTATGGGTATTTTCAAGTACTGAAGTTTGGCGCCATTCCATGAGTGTGTGCAATATTAAAGTGTAACATGTTGGGTATCTATTTACTCGGTGTAACATCATCTTTCACATTATGGCCATAAATTGGGCTAACTTTAGTGTATTCTTAATTTGTAACCACTTGAGCCCCAGAGCATATTACTGGTCACTGACGGGGCCATTTTTTGCATTTCAACACTGCGTCATTTTGACTGACAATTGCGTGGTTGTGCGACGTGGCCCCCAAAAAAATTGGGCGTCCTCATCCTCCCCCCCCCCCCCTAAAAATTCAATTTTTTTTTTTTGTTGGTGGTATTTGATCACCTCTGCGTTTTTTCTTATTTTTGCTTGACCCAAAAATATAGCGACAATTTGGTAACTAAAAAAACATCTTTTTTACGGTTTGCTATAATAAATCTCCCCCAAAATATATTCAAAAAATGTTTGCCCTCAGTTTAGGCCGATAAGTATTCTTGGACATCTTTTTGGTTGCAAAAAATCACAATAAGCGTTTGATTGGTTTGGGCAAAAGTTCTAAGTAGGGGTTGGTCTTATGGGTTTTTTTTGAATAATTTTTTGTTTTACTAGTAATGGTGGCTATCATTTGTTTTTTCTGTCTAATGCGACATTGTGGCGGACACATTTTTGTGAGATTTGGCATTTTTGTAGCGAGCAATGGTATATCAATGCATTGCTTACTATAAAAATGACACTGGCAGGGAAGGGGTTAACACTAGGGGCGCGGAAGGGGTTGAATATGTTACCTGGGTGTGTTCTAACTGTAAAGGGGGTGGGACTGTGTAGGGGAAATGACAGATCGCTGTTCATACATTGTAGGGACAGACGAGCAGGCATTCCCCCCCCCCCCCTGACAGGACCGGGATAAAGGGGAACTCCACCCCAAATTACAAAAAAAAACGGCGTGGGGGTCCCCCTTCTGGTGCACAACAGGCTCTTAGATTTGATCTGGAACATAAGGGGTTAAACCCACGCCAAAAAACGGCGTGGGGTTCCCCCTCAGATCCAGACCAAACCCTTCTCCCAGGCACGCAGTCTGGCCGGACAGGAATGGGGGTGGGGACGAGCGAGCGCCCCCCCCCCTCCTGAGCCGTACCAGACCACATGCCCTCGACATGGGGGAGTGTGTGCTGTGGGGGAGGGGGGCACTGCCCCCCCACCCCAAAGCACTCTTGTCCCCATGTCGAAAGGGACAAGAGCCTCTTCCCGACAACCCTGGCCGTTGGTTGTCGGGGTATGCGGGCGGGGGGCTTATCAGAATCTGAGAGCCCCCTATATTAAGGGGGCCCCCAGATTCTGGCCCCCCACCCTATGTGAATGAGTATGGGGTACATCGTACCCCTACCCATTCACCGGGTGGAAAAGTGTAAACACAAAAAAAAACACACAGAAAAAAATAATTTATTAGTCAGCTCCGGGGGTCTTCTGCCGGGACCCCCCACCACCAGCCCATTGGGCCCCGGGCTTCGCCGTCTTCTGCCGGGGGGGGACACCCACCGATGATCTCCGCCATGTCCAGCCAGGCCCCCACCCCAAAATTAGCTCTTTCACATCCGGGGGGGGCCGGCCGAAAGAAGCAGAGAACAACGGGGGCGGAGCCCCTCGGTCTTCCAGACGTTTTCTGCCGGGGGGGCTCCAGCCCCGCACCGGTCTTCGCCGCCGCCTTCCGCCGGGGGGGGACACCCACCGATGCTCTCGGCCATGTTCGGCCAGGCCCCCTACCCCAAACAAAGCTCTTTTACATCCGGGGGGGGCCGGCGGAAATGGCGGAGAACAACGGGGGGCGAAACCCCTCCTCGGTCTTCGCCTTCCGCCGGGGGGGTACACCTACCCCCCCCCCGGTCTTCGCCGCCGCCTTCCGCCGGGGAGAGAGACACCCACCGATGCTCTCCGCCATGTTCGGCCAGGCCCCCTACCCCAAACAAAGCTCTTTTACATCCGGGGGGGGCCGGCGGAAATGGCGGAGAACAACGGGGGCGTCGCCACTCCTCGGTCTTCTAGCCGTCTTCTGCCGGGGGGGGGAAACACCCACCCATGCTCTCCGCCATGCTCGACTGTGCCCCCACCCCAAAATGAAGCTCTTTTACATCCGGGGGGGGCCGGCCGAAAACAGCGGAGAACAACGGGGGTGTCGCCCCACCTCGGGCTCCTCCCAGGGCTTCTTTCGCCGTCTTCCGCCGGAGGGCGCCACTCTCCGGGCTTCTCGACGTTGTCTTCCGCCGCGGGGGCCAGGCCTTCTTCTTTGCCGCCCCCCTCGATTTTTTCGGCCTGGACGGGGGTCGTACATCCCATCCAGGACTTGGACGTGGCGGGCTTCTCGTCGCCGTCTTCTGCCGCTGCCCCCTTCACCACGAAGCTCCGTGCTTGTTTGATGAGGGCAGCGGGCTTCCGTCGTCTTCTCCGGGGCGAGGGTCGTACATCCCACCCCGGATTTCGTCGCCGTCTTCTGCCGCTGCCCCCTTCACCACGAAGCTCCGTGCTTGTTTGATGAGGGCAGCGGGCTTCCGTCGCAGTCTTCCGCCGCGGGGTGACACTCGCGGGCTTCTTCTTCCATTCGATGTTGACACGGCGAGGTCCGGCGCTGAAATGCCTTCTGAGCGGCGGGCAAGGACTTATATTGGCATTGGGCGTGGGCGTGGTTATGCCAACATGTGACCTTAACCCATGTGACAGTGATGTGACGTCACATCACTGTCACATGGGTTAAGGTCACATGTTGGCATAACCACGCCCACGCCCAATGCCAATATAAGTCCTTGCCCGCCGCTCAGAAGGCATTTCAGCGCCGGACCTCGCCGTGTCAACATCGAATGGAAGAAGAAGCCCGCGAGTGTCACCCCGCGGCGGAAGACTGCGACGGAAGCCCGCTGCCCTCATCAAACAAGCACGGAGCTTCGTGGTGAAGGGGGCAGCGGCAGAAGACGGCGACGAAATCCGGGGTGGGATGTACGACCCTCGCCCCGGAGAAGACGACGGAAGCCCGCTGCCCTCATCAAACAAGCACGGAGCTTCGTGGTGAAGGGGGCAGCGGCAGAAGACGGCGACGAGAAGCCCGCCACGTCCAAGTCCTGGATGGGATGTACGACCCCCGTCCAGGCCGAAAAAATCGAGGGGGGCGGCAAAGAAGAAGGCCTGGCCCCCGCGGCGGAAGACAACGTCGAGAAGCCCGGAGAGTGGCGCCCTCCGGCGGAAGACGGCAAAAGAAGCCCTGGCCCCTAGTAGGAGCCAGGCAGAACCCGGCGACGAAATCCGGGGTGGGATGTACGACCCTCGCCCCGGAGAAGACGACGGAAGCCCGCTGCCCTCATCAAACAAGCACGGAGCTTCGTGGTGAAGGGGGCAGCGGCAGAAGACAGCGACGAGAAGCCCGCCACGTCCAAGTCCTGGATGGGATGTACGACCCCCGTCCAGGCAGAAGAATTTGAAGGGGGCGGCGGAAGACCCTCAAAAGTGAAAACGTTCACCAGGTGAATGGGTAGGGGTACGATGTACCCCATACTCATTCACATAGGGTGGGGGCCCGAAATCTGGGGGCCACCTTATTAAACGGGGCTCCCAGATTCTGATTGGCTCCCGCCCGCATACCCCGACAACCAATGGCTAGGGTTGTCGGGAAGAGGCTCTTGTCCCGATCGACATGGGGACAAGAGTGCTTTGGGGTGGGGGGGCAGCGCCCCCCTCCCCCAAAGCACACACTCCCCCATGTCGAGGGCATGTGGTCTGGTACGGCTCAGGAGGGGGGGGGGCGCTCGCTCGTCCCCACCCCCATTCCTGTCCGGCCAGACTGCATGCCTGGGATGAGGGCTTGGTACGGATCTGGGGGGGAACCCCACGCCGATTTTGGCGTGGGTTAACCCCTCACGTTCCGGACCAAGCCGGAGAGCCTATTGTACCCCTGGGGGGGAAGCCGCGCCGGTTTCACATTTGAAATTTGGCGCGGAGTTCCCCTTCAGTGTCAGCGCAGCCCGAGAACAGCTCGGAGCTTGCCGTGCGCCGCTCCAGGCAGTGCAAACACTGCTACGCCGCCTGGTATTTACCAAGGATTTCCCGGCGTACTGAAGAGGCGCGCGGTAAGCTCCGATTTTTCCCTCTGCGCATGCCCAGTATGCAAGTGAACCTTCCGAGGTTCTAGCGTACTTTGCAAGGGCACGGGGATCGGGTCCCAAAAGTCACTTTCCCTTTCAAATCGGCCCGCCACACAAGTTGAAACACATGTCACTACACTTCCCCTGCATCACCCCCCTCCCTCCCCTCATAAACTCCCGCCCGAATCCCCGATGTTTACATTACTAAATGCCGCACGCCAGCTCTGTACTGGCGTGCTGTGCGCCCTCTTCTGGGCGCATTAGGCACTTTAGTAAATGAGGAAACACGCTGCACTGGCAGCGTGTTTCTTTGGTAAATGTCAAAAACAGGTTTACTCCTGCTTGTGCACCATGAGTCTTGGCGCACAGGCTTGGTAAATCAGCCCCAATGAGTAGTATTTGACAGTAAATTCTTAGACATTGCTGTGTCTCGTATAAACAATTCAAAGGCGGTTCATAAGTACACATCTCATTTTTCTATATATAGCAGAGTCAACTAAAAAACATAAAAAATTCTCACAGGCAATATACGTTTTACCACCTGGTTCACATCTATGTGTTTTCCAAGAGCTGTTTTTTTTTCATTCATTTGAACAGGCTGCTGCATTTCCCAAAACATGGTTGCAAGGAAACCACTTAGTGCTGTGAGGTTCCTAGTACAGGAAGCCATGCTGCGATTTCCAGTGTGTGATGCCATTAGGATTAATGGTACCCCCATGTATCCCCTAAGCAGCAGCATGTTTTTCTCTGCAGTTGCCAGTGAGACGTGTGATTACATGCCCTCCCGTGCCAGCTCAGATGTGAACCTAGCCTAAAAGACTAAAAGTAAAAAAAGTTATAAATAGGAAAAGGGCATTTACAAAATAGAAAAATTAAGAAACACTATTGTCATTTGAGAGTTACAAAGAATGTAACAAAATATATAGAAGAGAAAACAATGCCGCAAAAATTCAAAACAATTGTCAGATTGCAAAAGAAAAAGCTATACACACTAAAAAATTCTTCAAACGTTTTATTTGTAAAAAAAAAATAAAAAAGTAAAGTCTGAGCATGTTTGCCCTTTACAAGATAATTCACAGTGACTGGAGACAATAAGAAGGCAAACTATTAAATACCTTTTTTAAGCTCTGTGTATACAAAGGAAAATGGGGAGTTCATAATAGGGAAAGTATTGACAGAATAACCACAATAGCTAAAAACTGATATGGTCCAGAAACATTTAGATGAATGAAACACCTGGACCAGAAGACATACACCCATGTGTCCTCGAAGAGTTGGGTTCTGCTATTTCAAAGCTATAGTTTCTAATTTTCACACACTCTTTAATAACTGGCCAGTGAGGAAGAAATTTGAGGGTTTGATAAAAAAAACAAAAAAAAAACAGAAGAGTTTTGTAATGCCAAGCTGCCTTAAAATAGGTATAGTCACCAGGGAGAGAGAGACATCATTTTGCCTATGTACAAATCATTAGTAAGATCTCACCTGGAATGTGCAGTTCAGATTTGGGCACCAATTCACATAAAGGATATCAGGGAACTGGAGAAAATAATGCAGTGAAGAGCAACCAAACTGATAAGAGGCATGGAGGAGCTCAGCTATGAGGAAAAGATTAGAGGAACTGAATTTATTATCTCTTTAGAAAAGGCGATAAAGGGAGGATATTTTCCCCATGTACAACACATAAGTGGTTCATTTAGTGAACTTGGCGTAAAGTTATTCACTTTTAGGTCCTTATAAAGGACAAGGGGGCATGCCTAGAACAAATATTTAGCCTCCATATACAGTAAGGCTTCTTCACAGTCAGGCCACGTACACACGATCAGACTGGTCCGATGAAACTGGTCCGACAGACCATTTTCATCGGACCAGGCTGAAGTGGTCTGATGGTCTGATGTGCGTACACACCATCGGACCAAAAATCCAAAAAGACCAGAATGCGGTGACGTAGAACACACCGACGTGCTGAAAAAAGGAAGTTCAATGCTTCCAAGCATGCGTCGATTGGATTCTTAGCATGCGCGGGTTTTTGGTCCGATGCTTTGGCGTACTAACCATCGAATCTGTCAGACGAACAGGTGTCCGTCGGACAGATTTTAAAGCATGTTTTAAAACTTTGGTCCGACGGACAACGGTCCGATAGGCCGTACACACCATCGAATTGGTCCGATGAAACTGGTCTGCAGACCAGTTTCATCGGACCGGTCTGATCGTGTGTACGTGGCCTAAGAGATTTAAAAATGTGGAATAAACTCCCTCAATAACTAGTTCTGGTCAGCTCAGTAGATTGTTTAACCACTTGCCGACCAGCCGCCGCAGTTATACGGCGGCAGGTCGGCACGGGTGCGCGAGAGCCCGTAGCTCTACGTCGCGCCTTTCGCGGCCACTAGGGGGCGCGTGCGTGCCGCCGGCGGCCCGCGCGCGCGCCCCCCCGCTCGTCCCCGAGTCCCGTGCGTGTGCCCGGCGGGCGCGATCGCCGCCGGGCACACGCGATCGCTCGTTACAGAGCGGGGAACGGGAGCTGTGTGTGAAAACACACAGCGCTCGTTCCTGTCAGCGGGGGAAACGCTGATTTTCTGTTCATACAATGTATGAACAGAAGATCAGTGATTCCCCCTAGTAAGTCCACCCCCCCATACAGTTAGAACACAAATAGGAACACACTTAACCCCTTCCCCGCCCCCTAGTGTTAACCCCTTCACTGCCAATGGCATTTTTATAGTAATCCAATGCATTTTTATAGCATTGATCGCTAAAAAAATGCCAATGGTCCCAAAAATGTGTCAAAAGTGTCCGAAGTGTCCGCCATAATATCGCAGTACCGAAAAAAAACGCTGATCGCCGCCATTACTAGTAAAAAAAAAAATAATAATAAAAATGCCATAAAACTACCCCCTATTTTGTAAACGCTATAACTTTTGCGCAAACCAATCAATAAACGCTAATTGCGATTTTTTTTACGAAAAATATGTAGAAGAATACGTATCGGCCTAAACTGAGGAAAAAATATTTTTTTTTTATATATTTTTGGGGATATTTATTATAGAAAAAAGTAAAAAATATTGCATTTTTTTCAAAATAGTCGCTCTGTTTTTGTTTATAGCGCAAAAAATAAAAACCGCAGAGATGATCAAATACCACCAAAAGAAAGCTCTATTTGTGGGAAAAAAAGGACGCCAATTTTGTTTGGGAGCCACGTCGCACGACCGCGCAATTGTCAGTTAAAGCGACGCAGTGCCGAATCTCAAAAAGTGCTCTGGTCTTTGGACAGCAATATGGTCCGGGGCTGAAGTGGTTAAAAAGGAGCTGAATGTATTCCAAAAGGCACAAAATATAACTGTATAGTAACATTTATATGAAATAACACAAGATATTACAGAGATTTCATTCCATATACCTATGTTAGCTGACATAAAGGCAGAGTTTGATAGCTGAATTCCAGCTACCTACTATGAAGTAATATTTTCCTCTTGGCACAGTAAGTATTCTGCATAATAAACTAATTGTTATGTGGTAGGGGATATTACATCATCATCTAGCATGCCCAAAATGAGAACAGAGGGAATCTACCAATTATGAAGTCAATAACCATGTTTATGATCTCTACTACATTCAGCCAGAAGGTTTGGATACAGGGACAAGTCCATACAATAAAGGAGCCTAAATCTGAACTACATCTATTACATGTCTAAGTAGGGTATAATATAGCCTATGTAGGAACTGAAGTTGAACCTATCTTTAACAGAGATCATCAGGTTTTCATCTCAGTATATACTTTTTTTAAGTACCGTTTGTCGCCATTCCACAGGCCTGCGCAATTTGTAAGTGTGGCATGTTAGGTATCTATTTACTCTGCGTAAAATTATCTTTTATATTTTGCCAAATAATTTGGTATTATATTGTGTTGTTGTGCATTAAAATTCATGAAATAAAAAAAATAAAAAAAATAGCATTTAAATACTGCACGTCATAAAAAATTGCAATACCCACCATTTTATTCTCTAGCTCTGTCTCCTTTTAAAAATCATATAATCAAGTAATTTTCTTGCAAAAAAATATAATATTTACATTTATTTGAGAAGTGTCAGAATAGGCTTGGAAAGCAAATGGTTTGTGCTTCCCTGTTAGAAGAGTATAAAACCTGTTACACCTGGAAGTTATTGCTATAAAAATAATTAATATATATGGGTAGAGCGGCATCTGAATATAAAGAAATTTTAAGTTTTGAGTTCCAGTACGAATATGATCAGGATTGGAGATAATTCATATTCTCAATTAATCATCTATACACTGATATACTCTGGCAAACTTTGCATAAAACAAGGATTCTTTGTTCGCCTATGGTGCAATACATATACAAACTGGCCAACTGTGTCAGTGGTTTGCCTTATGCAGTCCCCAGGTTTACCAGCAAAATTCCTGATACAGGTGCACAGCATACGTTGTACTTAGGTGATATGGGAGACAAAGGACAATTAAAATGCTTTTAGAAGCAAGGGTGTGAAAATTATATTTGTTTGGGTGAAAATTCCTATCAGTATCTATTACATATTGAAAACTGTACAATGTCATGTCAACATCATATCTAAAACATTACTCTTTTTATTGTGTTTTAGAAAGGATATGTTCCCTACAGAGATAGTAAGATGACCCGAATCCTCCAAGACTCCTTGGGCGGAAATTGCAGGACAACCATGTTTATCTGCTGTTCTCCATCCAGTTACAATGATGCAGAAACCAAGTCAACACTTATGTTTGGTCAAAGGTAACAGAATGCCAAAATAAACTGTGTTGTATGATACAAATAGCAGCCAGCTATGGCTTGGTTTTCAATGAATGGTGAAGAGTGAAAAGCATCTGCAGTTTGCAAAGGACAAATCATTAAAGCCCCGTGCACACGATCGGAATTTCCGATGGAAAAAGTCAGACAGACCGTGTGTATGCCCCATCGGAGTAATTCCAATAGAAATTCCGATGAATTACATCAGAGTTTACATAGAGAGCATGTTCTCTTTTCCTCCGATGGAATTCCGTCAGAATTCTGATGTGAATTTGGTCGGACAAAGGAGCGATCGTGTGTATGGGTCATAACTGTTTAAGAGTTCCGCTATGCTAAATCCTGCACTGTCATCTACAGTTCTACACCACTATTATCAGTACAATTTGCAAGGGAGTATTGCAGCCCAAAATGATAGCTAATACTTATTATTGAAAGAAAAATTTTCACACATTTTTCTTTTAGATTTCCCACTTATTGAATATATTCCTTATGTTTTACCTACGGTGAGGAAAATGTATTTGATCCCCTGCTGATTTTGTACATTTGCCCACTGACAAAGAAATGATCAGTCTATAATTTTAATGGTAGGTTTATTTTAACAGATATACAACAAAAATATCCCAAAAAAATGCATTTAAAAAAAGTTATAAATTGATTTGCATTTTAAGTGAAATAAGTATTTGATCCCTTATCAATCAGCAACATTTCTGGCTCCCGGGTGTCTTCAATACAGGCAGCGAGCTGAGATTGGGAGCACTCTCTTAAAGGGACTGATCCTAATATCAGCTTGTTACCTGTATAAAAGACACCTGTTCACAGAAGCAATCAATCAGATTCCAATCTCTCCACCATGGCCAAGACCAAAGAGCTGTCCAAGAATGTCAGGGACAAGATTGTAGACCTACACAAGGCTGGAATGGGCTACAAGACCTTCGCCAAGCAGCTCGGTTAGAGGGTGACAGCAGTTGGAAGAAACACAAAATAACTGTCAATCTCTCTTGATCTGGGGCTCATAAGAACAGTGAGGAATCAGCCAAGAACTACACAGGAGAATCTTGTCAATGATCTCAACGCAGCTCGGACCATAGTCACCAAGAAAACAATTGGTAACACGCTACGCTGTGAAGGACTGAAATCCTGCAGTGCCCACAAGGTCGCCCTGCTCAAGAAAGAACATATACAGGCTTGTCTGAAGTTTGCCAACGAACATCTGAATAATTCAGAGGAGAACTGGGTGAAAGTGTTGTGGTCAGATGAAACCAAAATTGAGCTCTTGGGCATCAACTCAACGTGCTGTGTTTGGAGGAGGAGGAATGCTGCCCTATGACCCAAAGAACACCATCTCCACCGTCAAACATGGAAGTGAAAACATTAGGCTTTGGGGGGGGGGGGGGTTCTGCTAAGGGGACAGGACAAGTTCACTGCATCAAAGGGACGATGGATGGGGCCATGTACCGTCAAATCTTGGGCCGTGAATGGGTGTTCCAGCATGACAACCAGAAAAACATGGCCAAGGCAACAAAGGAGTGGCTCAAAAAGAAGCACATTAGGGTCCTGGAGTGGCCTTGCCAGATTTCAGACTTTAATCCCATAGAAAATATGTGGAGGGAACAGGGCTGGCCCTATAATGGGACCGGGTGGTACCATGGGTACCAGGCGGCACTTTTAGGGGGGCGGCATACGCCAGCCCGCTCCGCTGCCTGAGGAGCGCGGAGTCGGGCTGCCAGCGTGCTCCCCTCCCTCCTCCTTCTCTCCTTTCCATAGGTGGCTCTCTTCTCCGGTCACCGCAGCCGCCGCAGCCACTGGAGTTCCCTGTCGATGTCCATCCCCACTCCCTCCTCCTGTCAGAGGAGGAGAGCAGAACACCCGAAGATCGGAGCGGCTGTCTCTGTGTGCAGAGAGACCAGCAGGCAGCTGCGCAGTGATGGGGGGGCGGTCTGTGCAGTGCCGTGCCTGAAGTGTTCCAGTTCTCCTCGTGTCCAACTGCTGCCCAAGCCTGACATGACATGCTCTTTTCTCCACTGTTCTGTCCTCTACAGCCGCCGCCTGGGTGTTTTTAGTTAGCCAGATGGTGGGGGTGGTTTGTCCAAGGGGGGTGTCTGTACTAACTGAGGGGGGGGTTGGTCCAAGGGGGGTGTCTGTACTAATTGAGGGGGGGGTGGTTTGTCCGGGGGGGGGGTTGTACTAATGGAGGGGGGCTTTGTTCTGGGGGGGTCTGTACTAAAGGAGGGGTGGTTTGTTGTGGGGGGGTCTGTACTAATGAAGGGGGGGTGGTTTGTCTGGGGGGCTGTACTAATGGAGGGGGCTTTGTTCTGGGGGGGGTCTGTACTAATGGAGGGGGGTGGTCTGTACTAATAGAGGGGGGTGGTTTGTTCTGGGGGTCTGCACTAATGGAGGGGTGGTGGTTTGTCCTGGGGGTCTGTACTAATGGAGGGGGGTTTGTTCTGATGTGGCAAGTGACAATCCGCAGCGTGTGGCAGGTGACTTGGCAAATGACAACCCGCAACGTGCGGCAGGTGACGTAAGTGACCTTCTCCAACATGTGACAAGTGACAATCCGCAATGTGTGGCAGCCTGGCAGGTGACAACCCGCATCTGGTGGTGGAGTCTGAAGCAAAACTGTAAGTACAAACACAAATCACAAGTTGTATGAGACATGAGAGCCTGAGAGAGACTTGCCTTGCCCAGCCCTGATCATCCACTTAAAGCGGTATTTCACCCTAAACATAAGATCTCCCATGCGATCCAGCATACTGGCGTCAGCGCCAGTATGCTGGGTTTTTTTTTTTTTATCGCACACTTACTGTATTATAGTGGAATTCCTTTTCTGTCCCCCGTGGTGGACGGCGCCAGTATAGCGCGTCACATCTTCCTAAAATACCCGATATGGACTCGGGTAATCTCGGCGAAAATGCGGCGCCTGCGCACAGACCTAGGAGCTGACTGCGCAGGCGCCGTATTTCTCCGAGTCCTACGGCTATGGCGCGTCACGCCCTCCGAAATAGGACTCGGAGAAATACGGCGCCTGCGCAGTCAGCTCCTAGGTCTGTGCGCAGGCGCCGCATTTTCACCGAGATTACCCGAGTCCATATCGGGTATTTTAGGAAGATGTGACGCGCTATACTACAGCCGTCCACCGCGGGGGACAAAAAAGGAATTCCACAATAATACAGTAAGTGTGCTATTAAAAAAAAAAAACCCAGCATACTGGCGCTGACGCCAGTATGCTGGATCGCATGGGAGATCTTATATTTAGGGTGAACCTCCGCTTTAAGGACCGGAAGAATTTGCCCACTTAATGACCGGGCCATTTTTTGCGATACGGCACTGTGTGGCTTAAACTGACTATTGCGCGGTCGTGCGGCATTGTACCCAAATAAAATTGATGTCCTTTTTTCCCCACAAATAGAGCTTTCTTTTGGTGATATTTGATCACCTCTGTTTTTCTTCTTTTTTGTGCTATAAACAACAAAAAAAATACAATTTAAATATATATATATATATTTTTAACTTTTTGCTATAATAAATATCCCCAAAATGTACATAAAAAAAAATGTCTTCAGTTTAGGCCGATTCATCTACATATTTTTGGTACCAAAAAAAAAATACAATTAGCGTACATTGATTAGTTTGCGCAAAAGACATTGTTGCCGCCGGCAATTCACAGGTCCCTTTATACTCCTGGATACATATAGAGCCCTGACAGGTCCTTTTATACGCCTATATACATATATAGAGCCATGGCGGGTCCCCTTTAGTTATCATGATATAAAATAATGAATGTGGGGGCCTTTTGGTTGGCGTGATTTTTTTATTTTATTTTTTGGGGGGGGGGGCAGCATTTCATTCTTGATCCCAGGCAGCACAATGTCTTGGGCCGGCACTGGGAGGGAACTGAAGGTTCGAGTTACCAAATGTCAGCCTCGAAACCTTAATGACTTAGAGAGGATCTGCAAAGAGGAGTGGGAGAAAATCCCTCCTGAGATGTGTGCGAACCTGGTGGCCAACTACAAGAAACGTCTGACCTCTGAGATTGCCAACAAGGGTTTTGCCACCAAGTACTGTCATGTTTTGTGAAGGTCCAAATACTTATTTCACTCACTAAATTGCAAATCAATTTATTACTTTTTTGAACTGCATTTTGCTGGATTTCTTTTTACTGTTGTTTTGTCTCTCAATGTTAAAATAAACCTACCATTAAAATTAAAGACTGATCATTAATTTGTCATTTGTTGTGGTCTTTCTTAAGGCCCTATGTACACGGAACACTGCTAAACATACGTTCAGAGGCAGTTGGGTGCTTTTTTCAACTGCTCCTGAACTCATTCAATGTTATCCTATGTGACCATGTACATTGCAGTTTTTAGGCAGTTGCGTTTAACAGCGTTTCTTTGAAAGCAAAAAAATGGGTTCAGACGCCGAAGATTTCCACGTTTCAGACGCCACATGTTTTTGGCCATTTAAAAAAAAAAAAATATTTATGTTTTGAAACGCTTCTAAATGTCGCTAAACTCAGCATGTAAACGCGGCAAAACTGACATTTTAAACATGGGTTACTATCTGTCAAGTTAAATCATTCAGGAGCAGTTGTAAAAACGTCCCGTGTACATGGAGCCTTAGATACACTTTTATTACTGTCTGTACCTATAGAGGTGTAAGATGGTGATCTAGTGCCTGTGCTAAAGCTGTTCAAATTAGTAATCATTGTTTGGTTTTGGTATCTTCTCTTTTCAATCTAAGCCTTATGATATCATTGTGTTCTTTTGTTTGAAATAATAATTTGTTTTTAAATGTTTATTTTAAAACTCTCTATAGAGCCAAGACCATCAAGAACACTGCATCAGTCAACCTGGAGCTGACAGCTGAGCAGTGGAAGAAGAAGTTTGAGAAGGAGAAGGAGAAGAACAAGACCATGAAAGAGACCATTCAACGGCTGGAGGCTGAACTCAGTCGCTGGAGGAATGGTAAGGCCTCTTTATTTTTATTTTTTTAATTATTATTAAAAGATTGCATGCATGCAGGCTCTAGTATGTTGATGGGGTGAATTATTAATGAACACTGTTTTCCGCCTCATGGTATTGTGATCGAGTAGGAAACTAAATGGGTCATGAGGCAGTTGTTAACCTTTGGATGATTGCTGTGACCCCATTCAGAAGTCTCAAAGTTTGGGGTAGTAAAAATAGTGAAGCAAAGGGCCAATATAATTTAGAAGAGAAGTGGAGGGCATAAAGGATTGTGAGGACCCTGTACTATCATGTAAGAAGTTTATAGCGTGATAGAGGTTTTATGGGTAAAGTGTATCGCATTGTCTGTCTGTACTTAGGAGAATGTAATCTTAAGGTCCTTTTCCCATTTCTAGAAATATGGGACCAAGTCTTCTGATCATTGGGATGTTGGCAGGGAATATTGTACCAAAAGGACTGGTTTCTGTGCACACTCTATCAAAGAATAGTCAGGTCTGGTATGGTATGGATTTTAAGGGGAATCCCACGCCAAAATTAAAAACAAAATGATGTGGGGTCCCCCCAATATACATGCCAGACCCTTATCTGAGCACGCAACCTGGCAGGCTGCAGGAAAAAGGGGAGGCAAAAGAGCGTCCCCCCTCCTGACCCGTACCAGGCCACATGCCCTCAACATGGGCCTGGACTCGACTCGAACCTTGCCTGAGCACCTCCTCCATTAAGTCCCAGTCAGCAAGGTCTAAGTCCTTTTCTCTGTCTGTGGAAAGCTGTTTGAGTCTATGAGCCTTTGACCATATTGAGTGGATAATATATAAGTATTTTCTCAGGATTGTCTGAATTCCTCTAAGCCTACTTGATCAACATGTATAAAAAATCACAAGCACATGGCCAGTCTGGATGCCATGATTTCAAATCTGGATGATAAATTCAAGTCCACATTTAACCGCTTGCCGACCAGCCGCCGCAGTTATACGGCGGCAGGTCAGCTCTCCTGGGCGAGAGCCAGTAGCTCTACGTCGGCACTTTCGATGGCCATTAAGTGGCGCGTGCGTGCCACCGGCGGCCCGCGCGCGCGCCCCCCCCGCTCGCCCCCGAATCCTGTGCGCGGAAAACGGGAGCTATGTGTGTAAACACATAGCTTTCGTTTCTGTCAGCGGGGGAAACGCTGATTTTCTGTTCATACAATGTATGAACAGAAGATCAGTGATTTCCCCTAGTGAGTCCACCCCCCCATACAGTTAGAAGACACCCAGGAACACACTTAACCCCTTCCCCGCCGACTAGTGTTAACCCCTTCACTGCCAATGGCATTTTTATAGTAATCCAATGCATTTTTATAGCATTGATCGCTAAAAAAATGCCAATGGTCCCAAAAATGTGTCAAAAGTGTCCGAAGTGTCCGCCATAAGGTCGCAGTACTGAAAAAAAACGCTGATCGCCGCCATTACTAGTAAAAAATAAATAAATAATAAAAATGCCATAAAACTACCTCCTATTTTGTAAACGCTATAACTTTTGTGCAAACCAATTAATAAACGCTAACTGCGATTTTTTTTTACGAAAAATATGTAGGAGAATACGTATCGGCCTAAACTGAGGAAAAAAATTTTTGGGGGATATTTATTACAGAAAAAAGTAAAAAAATATTGCATTTTTTTCAAAATAGTCGCTCTATTTTTGTTTATAGCGCAAAAAATAAAAACCGCAGAGATGATCAAATACCACCAAAATAAATCTCTATTTGTGGGGAAAAAAGGACGCCAATTTTGTTTGGGAGACACGTCGCACAACCGCGCAATTGTCAGTTAAAGCTACGCAGTGCCGAATCGCAAAAAGTGCTCTGGTCGTTGGGCAGCAATATGGTCCGGGGCTAAAGTGGTTAATAAGGAAATTGGCCTGTAGCTGGAGCAAAGGCTAAGATCTTTGCCCTTATTTGACATTATCATAATATGGATGCATAATAAATCAGAGACTGTATTGGGGTCTGGTTCTGTTATCCTGATTGGACGTCATATGAAGTTTTTCAGGATAACAGCCGGCGCGCGCAGTGATTGGTGGTGCGGCGTGTCAGTGTGACACACTGCCTCTGATTGAGGCTTTTACAACTTGATCAGCCACGTCCAATCACAGTTGATCACAGTGTAAACAGGAAAAGCCATTTATCGGGGTTTCCTCACTCATGTCTGACAGACGCAAGTAGAGGAGAGCCAATCGGCTGCTCTCCTGACAGGGGGGTCTGCGCTGATTGATTATCAACACAGCCCCTCCATAGATGCCCACCCAGGACCACCAGGGATGCTGATCATGGATGGCCACCAGGTATGCCACCCTGGACCACCAGGGATGCCAGTCAGTGCCCAGACATGATGCCAATCAGTACCCAGACGTGATGTCAATCAGTGCCCATCAGCAATGCCTGCCAGTGCCATCAGTGATGCCTATCAGTGCCATCTATCAGTGTTCATCAGTGCCACCTATCAGTGCCCATCAGTGCCACCTATCAGTGCCCACCAGTGCCACCTATCAGTGCCACCCATAAGTACCCATCAGTGAAGCCTTTCAGTGCCCATCAGTGTCTCCTATCAGTGCCCCTCAGTTCCACCTATGAGTGCCCATCAGTGATGCATATCAGATCAGTGCCCATCAGTGCCACCTCATTGGTGCCACCTCATCAGTGCTGCCTTATCAGGGCCCGTCAGTGCAGCCTCATCAGTGCCCATCAGTGAAGGAGAAACGTACTTATTTACAACATTTTATAACAGAAACAAAGGAAAACTTTATTTTGTTTAGCAAAAAAAAATGCAGATGTGATCAAATACCACCAAAAGGCAGCTCTATTTGTGGGAAAAAAATTATAAAAATGTTCGGGTACAGTCTAGCATGACCACGCAATTGTCATTTAAAAAGTAACAGCTCTGAAAGCTGAAAATTGGCCTGGTCAGGTAGGGTGGAAAGTGCCCGGTAGGTAAGTGGTCAATAAGGAAATGGGCCTGTAACTGGAGCAAGTTTAGTGTCTTTGCCGTCTTTTGACATTATCATAATGTGGACGCATAGTAAATCAGAGACTGTATGGGGGTTTCAGGGATTATGGAGTTGTCAGCTGTTAGAAAGTATTTTGATAGTTGAACCTGGAGAGTTTTATTGAAGGTTAAGCCCATCTGGACTGGGGCTATCCCTGTTTCAGTTCTTTCCCATGCTAGTTCTCGAGTTATAAGTGGTGTTTCTAACATCGTTTTCTCTTCTTGCATTCTTCTTCACACTACAATTATAGCGTTACACATTCATGTGTAATTACATGTTCCAGTGCGTTGTTTTTTGCTTTTTGTTTTTATTTTGACACTTGAAAATCTTTATTTTCATTAGCTGTTCATTCCAGTGCATTCCAATCTGTTTACACATGTTTTGATTGTACTTATTTAAAATCACTGGACCCGACTGCACTAGTGTAAACTTGGGCCTTTGGAATACATGGCAAACACTGTGCATGCATTCTGGGTGAGGATTAAAAATGCATCGGTAAGCATCTGGTGTGAACCAGCCCTAAAGTAGGGAAAATAAGCTTGCATGTGTTAGGAATAGTGTTCTTAGCAGATCGCTAACTACTGGCAGTTATACACACTATCTATATCTATATTTTCTAAAACATTTTTGTTTCTTTTAGGAGAGAATGTACCTGAAACTGAGCAGCTGAGTGACAATGAACAGATTATTCCGGAAACTTGTGATGAGACCCCAGTCAATGATAATAACTCTTCCATTGTGATCCGAATCTCAGAAGAGGAGAGAAGAAAGTATGAGGAAGAGATCCGTAAGATGTACAAACAGATGGATGACAAGGTAGGTTGTTATGATGTTGAGAAAACCATTCCCTTTGGAAAAATTGCATGTAAAGTAATTTCTATTTATTATTTTGTAGGATGATGAGATTAACCAGCACAGTCAATTAGTAGAAAAGTTGAAGCAGCAGATGTTGGATCAAGAAGAGGTAATATTTTTAACACACAATGTACTTATAAAAAAAATGCTGCAGGTATTTAAATACTACTCATGAGTTTAAAGTTATTATTCCAATAGGAGGAAACAACAGCCCATAAGATATTATTGGGGTGTTTGTACTGTGCTGTCATGTAGGATAGCTTCCCAATAGAAAATAGAGCAGCTTTTGTTGGTAGGCATTACAAGAGATGTAGCTCAAAGGTTGGACACGGCTGCCAAAAAGATACAATTCTGTAGATCTAGCTGGCAAAAAGCTACAAGTCTGGATCTCTGTTTGTGTAAATCTGCAAAGGATTCAGACCTTTTTCAGTGAGAAATTTGACAACAGTTATTTGTTATGGTTTTAGTAGTAAAAGCAAGTAGATGAAGAGATCTCAGACCTTGCACTCTAAATAATTTATTACATTTAGTGAGATGAGTGGTATTACCTTAGAATAGATTATAAAAATACACCATAGAACATATTTTGATATGGGTTACAGTCAGTCCTCCTGTAGGGGGCCCGGTCACACAGGGGGGCCCGAACAGCAGGGGGAATTGGTGCGGAGGGGCGATTACAGAAGGATGCCCTTTTGCGGTTCTCTGCAGCAGCTGAAAAACAGTTTCTCCCCCTCCTGCTGGCTTTCAGATGCCGCGGGTAGAGACACAGATACAGGGCATGGTTCCTATAATAGATTCCTTGACAGCAATCTCCCTCCCTGTTCTGCCTGCTTCTGATCCCCCCATGTTCCCTCTGTCACTGTGATTCCCCTCCACAGCTACACGCTTCCCTATCCTATAAAAAAATAACAAACTATAAAAAAAAGTATAATTAAATATTGTAATAAATAATTTTTAAAAATTATAAAATAAAATAATTGCAAAATGTTCAACATTTTTTTTTTTTTTTTATAAAATGTAAAAAACTATTGAAACATGGCTAATTCACAAAGGTTCTCTGTTATGTTTGTGTCCACTAATAATAATTTTAGTGTTATTTACAGTATTTGAAAATATTGTCTTGATACATTGGGGAGGGGGGGGGGGCTTGCCAGATAGGCTGTACGGGGCCCCGGGATTTCTAACAGCAGCCCTGCTTACAGTATTACATGTGATACCGCGGGTGAGAGGTTTGCTGAAGAATAATATACTTAACAAACATTTGTTATAATCTAAAGTCCAGTCACGCTGCTATTCCAAGTAAAGCCTGCCATAAGCAGGTTGTCATCTCAGTTTCTAGCTGTTGGATATCTATGGAACCATTTTGCCACTTAAAGTTATTCTTCCATGTCTAGTAAAGTATATAAACTAAAATATTTGGTCAGGTATGAGAACTTTGAGGTGCCTGCTAGTATCAGCAATGGTCTTCATAGTCTGTTTGTGCCTAGAAAGACCAACGCTGAGTTCAGGACCTTGACTTCTTTCAAAGTCAATACATAGTAAAGTCACGTACTTTGTTGCTGCTCTTCAGCCCTTTTCACTCAACTGCCAAATAGTAGACCCTTTGTACTAGTAAAGGCTCTGGTGCCACTTAAAATCTAACTCTGGTCTTAGACACTCATGTGCCTTTTGCCCCAGAAGGCCCATTGTTTTTTTTTGTTTTTTTAATTCTAACTTTTTTCTGAAGTCTTCAGGGAAGTTATGTGATGCACAAGGACCCCTTCTTCTTCCAACATTCTACTGTCTATGGGTGGTCCTTAATAATGCATATTTATACATTGAATGAAGAGTGCTGTGGCAATGCCCCCTCAAGGAACAGACCCACAATGCTCTGAACTCACAGTATCTCCTCAGTATTTAGTGACTCTGGACATAATTCAACCTGGAGTACTAAAGACATCTTGTGGTTAAAAATAAATATTGTGGCGATGGTCTTTAATGCTAATTTGCAAATAAGTCAAGGCCCTTTATACATCCTGAGATTGAGATCCAAGGTCTTTGCAGGCACCACATTATGTCTATACCTTACCAGAAATGTTTGTTTAGATAAAAAAAAATCAAAAACCATATCTGTATCATATTTTTCCCATATGAAAAACACTGTGATCCTACAGCATCATGATTTTACAGTTTGGCAAGCTAGCTGTTTTTCTATATTTAACATACATTGAAATGGAAAGAGATATGCAACCAGTGCATGGAAGGTCGCCCCTTAGGACTTTTTAGGCAGAAAAGTAGAATTTTGTTCTACTCTCCTTACTTCTGAATGAATGAAAACTTATATAGCGCAACACATGCAAACTTAATCGCCTCTGGGCGCTTGTTGTTCCTGTCTCCTTTGGTATCAAAAGAGATGAGTCTTGATCTTTCTCCTGAACGCTAAGTGGTTCTCCTCCAACCGAATGCTGGTTGGTAAAGCGTTCCATAGTCTGGGACCTTGGACCGCGAATCTCCTTTCTCCTTTGGACTTGTACTTGGCTTTCGGTATCTGAAGGAGATTTTGATGGGTGGATCGCAGAATGCGATTGGGATTGTGAGCTTTTATTTTTTCGCAAAGATAATGGGGGGCATTCCCATGGATACATCTATGCGTTAGACAGAGTGCTTTAAAAGTGATTCTGTCTTTTACTGGTAACCAGTGAAGAGCTCTCCGTGAAGGTGAGATTGATTCCCAAGGTTTTTTCCCAGTCACCAGTCTAGTGGCCGTATTTTGAACGACTTGTAGACGAGCGATTTGGTACATGGGGAGTCCGAGGTAGAGGGCATTTGCATAGTCCAATCTTGAGTTTACAATTGCTCCCACCACGACCGCTATGTCTTCCTTGGGAATAAAAGGAGTAAGTCTGCGTAGTAGGCGCAGCAGATGGTGAGATCCGCTGACTACTGCCCCTATTTATGCGTCCATTGTCATGTAGGTGTCGAAGATGACCCCAAGACTTTTGACTTTGGCGCTAGGGGTGATGATTTTGCCCAAAATGGGCGGGGGGGTCCAGGTTGTTGCAGGTTGATTCACACGCTTGGCGTGAAACAGGAGAAGTTCTGTTTTCGCTCCGTTCTGTTCTCTGCCTAAAAGGTCCCAAGGGAAGACCTCCCATGCACTGGTTGCATATCTCTTTCCATTTAATTTGTTTAAGGATGTTGGCAGTACTTTATACATTTCCAATTCTCATATTATCCCTTTCTCTCTTAACATTGTGGGTTACTGCTAATTTTGTACTGTAATCCTAATCCCTGTCCACTCGTTGAATTGTTTATTATTCAAGTGGAAACTTACATATTGCTTATTGAAAGATAAGCAGAATGGAATAAATGCATGCAAGGCATTACCAAAGGCTGGTATATGTAAAAGATGTCTGCCAAAGTGTCTGCATAGAGGTCTTCTGTGATAGATACTTTTTTTGTATAAGTTAGAGTTTACTTATGTACCTTCATACTACTCAGCTGCTAGCATAGTAAGGATGTCTGGACAAATGACTTAAATCTGACACCATCTTCTGTGCAAACAGCTTTTAGTATCCACTCGGGGAGATAACGACAAGGTGCAGATGGAACTGAGCCGCTTGCAGTCAGAAAATGATTGTGCCAAGGAAGAAGTGAAGGAGGTTCTACAGGCCTTGGAGGAACTTGCAGTGAACTATGATCAGAAGTCTCAGGAAGTTGACGAGAAAACTATACAGAACAAAATCCTCACTGATGAGCTGTCTCAGAAAGTTGTAAGTACACTATTGTAATTTGTATTCTGACCACAAGATGGTGGTAGTATGCTGATAATATGAATGTAGTGATTTTTTTATAGTGAACCTATTGCTAGGTCCAGATGTGATCAGAAGCATGATTTAAAAAAAAAAGATATGCTTCCCTGGTTGCAGACCTCAGTGGAGATCATAATACAACTCATGCAATACCATGCTGACCATGCAGATGACGAGTCTCACACAGAATATAGGCCATGTGAGATTTGAAGGATTTGCCTTCCAAAGTCCTTTATATCTGCAGGGGACATGTGTTCAGGGCCATAACATATGTTCTGTAGTCAGAGATAAAAGCAAGTATAATCATTCAATAAAAACATTTCAATTAAAAAATAAATTAAAAAAGCAAGTATAACCTATTGTTTATATCAGTCGGCACCCGGTTTAGCTTTAATTTGTAAAATTTGACCCCAGATAAGAGATAAGGACTTATACTGGTATGATTTATTAGGCCCACTTGGCAGGACAATGCTTGCTGCTGTTATATCGCAAGATTTAATAATATTTGAAGTAGCTGCTTATTAGTATTTTAAGCGATTACACAACATTTTTCTCCATTTCAGGCCAGTCTTTTGTCTCTGGAAAGTGACCTGCATCGCCTGCAGGAATTCAGCACTCATCAACGCAAGCGAATTGCTGAAGTTCTCAATGGCCTCATGAAAGACCTAAGTGAGTTCAGCGTCATTGTGGGCAATGGAGAATTTAAACTGGTAAGTTACTGTAACATAATGTGTCACTGATTTCAAAACTAGCACTTTGTTCTGAAGCCGTGTACCTGGTTCACCATAACATTCCACTATTTATACATGGTAACTTGAACTACCATCCACAATAATATTCTCCTAGCTTTTTAACATTCAAAGGAATGTTTAAAATCCAGAAAAAATATAGCTACCCATCTGATTTTAATTGTTTGGTTATACAGTATGTTAAAGCAGAACTGACCCCATTGCCTTAACTGTTTCCCAAAGCAGTTACAGTAAAACCTTGGTTTGAGCGTAACTTGGTTTGAGAGCATTTTGCAAGACAAGCAAAATGTTTTAATACATTTTGGCTTGATATACAAGCGATGTCTTGATATAAGAGTGGGGTCTTGTCACAACTGAGTACAAAAAAGAAGAGAGGAGCCTCCAAGTGTAGTAATATGGGTACATTTAATGAAGGTACAACATTTAGCAACTTATTGCTACACTTAGAGGTGCCTCTCTTTTCTTTTATACCCTGTAAAAAAAATGCTTTAATATACGAGTGGTTTGGATTACAAGCATGTTTCTGGAACGAATTATGCTTGCAAACCAAGATTGTACTGTAGGTATGCAGTGAATGATAACTGTCACAGCTGCTTATGCTCTCAACCGAACTGTCAAGCCATCAATTGTCTGGTGTCATAATTGGCCGCATGCGTGGAAGTGTTTTACTTCCTGGTTCGGTGACGTGGCGGCGTCAACGTCACCGCCACGTCACCGCGCTGTCTGCCGGCGGGGATTTTGGTTTGATCGTGTGTACACGATCAAACCAATATATCCCAGCAGACAAATCCGATCAAAACGGTCTGTCAGACCGATTTAATCAGATTTATTTAGTGGCGTGTACGCTGCCTTAGATGGCAACCTCCTTGACAGTAAAGGGTTTAGTTCTGCTTTAAGACATTTTTCTGTGTAACAATTGTTATACTCCTCCTTAAAGGAGAAGTACAGGCTGTTTGCCTGGACCAGCATCCAGCTCAGCCTCTCAGGGAGTCGCTGAGAGCCTGAGCCAGCCGCTCCCGCCCCCTACATAGCCCAGCGCTCCAGTGAGCATGGGGGGAGCACAGCAGAGCAGAGAGCCGGTGACTGACAGTCACCAGCTCTCTGATTACAGGCCTCTAAAAAACAAGCGATTAGTGGTCTTTCATCACTTGGTTCTCAGTCTTAAAGCCAGCTGGGGACAGATGCAGCATCGAACCGATGCTGCATCCACCTAGGTAAGTATGATTTAAAAAAAAAAGAGTCCAACTTCTCTTTTAATCAAGGTGAACCAGAAAATGTGTTGCACTTTCTTCCCCAATAAGCTTGTTCACACTTGTGTGGAGACCTGTGGTTTTCTGCACTACAAACCACAGGTCACCTTAAGGTTGCATAGAAAATGATTGTTTTCTATGTGCCCCTTCACACTGGAATGCAACCTTCAGGTGAGCTGTGGTGCAGTGCAGAAATCTGCAACATCACACCTCCATTTCTCTCTGCATTTCTATGCACCATGGCCAAGCTCTGGTGCATAGAAATGAATAAAATCTCACCATATGTCATTTCAATCAAGTTGAAAAAAATGCCAGAACAAACACTACCTACACAGAAAGTGGATTTTTTTTTTGCATTAAGTGCAAACAAGGCCTTTCCATACAATAGACAGTAAAAAGTACAAATGTAAATGTAAAGCTGTTAATTATAAACAATAGTTTTGACATACTGTGGCACAATATACGAGGGATATGTATATATTGAAAAGGGGAGATTGTCACATGCTCCTCATACCCTGAAGTAATGATTACTTAAAGCAGAACTAAACCCATCGATTAACCAGTTTCAATAAACAGTTGCATTCCTGACACGTGATGGGAGTGTAACTGTCACATTGGTTGTGCTCTCAACCAAATTGTCAAACCATCAAATGTGTGGTGTCCTAATGGATCACATGTGCAGCCCCATGGCAGTTGCAGGTCATAATGAAGCTAAAATGGCAGCTTCCTTGGCTGAAAAGGATAGGAGGGTTTAGTTCCGCTTTAACTTTAACTTGCTGGTGGTGGGGGCATTTCAGATGAACGTTTTGTTTTGGTATGCTTGGAGAAAGCACAGGCAACACCAACGATGCTTCTACTAAAAGACTTTTCCCCAAATGTGAAAGTTTACATGTGGTGAACTTGCATAGTTGTGCCTATTGACGAGAGAGGTTTGGCAAGTATAATCCTCACCAGCTGATCAGTAGGCGTGACCAAGGGAATTCTGCCATGGTCATTGGAGAAGCCTACAAATATATGAACATTTTCTGAACTTTCACAGCTGGGTGAAAGTTCACTGAGGTCTGTAGGCACCTTTAGACTTATTATATGGTTGGCTTAGGCTTGTAAAATATATACCTTTTTGTAAAAATTACTCGTTGACATTGTAGCCTGTGGAAATCAGCGGGGCCATAGAGGAGGAGTTTACTGTGGCTCGTCTATACATCAGTAAGATTAAATCTGAAGTGAAATCTGTGGTGAAACGATGTCGCCAGCTAGAGAATCTTCAAGTTGAATGTCACCGCAAGATGGAAGTTACTGGACGGGAACTGTCCTCATGCCAACTGCTTATATCACAGGTATGGCCGACCTCCCTTATAATTAACTGGATTGTACACATTCCCTTTTTATCCTATTAGGGAATTTCTGTATAAACCCATCTTTATAATGGCTAAAAAAAAAATTGCATTGCATTTTTATGCTGTGCTCTAAGAACTCATGACGATCTGTTATAACAGAATAATAAGATTATGAGATGCTGGTGACCAAACGAAGTTTAGGTGAACAACGTTTAAGTATCTCCAAGAGGTAATGTTTTCAATTTTTTTGTGAGTTTATATGATGAAACCTTAAAACATGATAAGTTCCTGATAACTGAAAAATGCTACTGTAGAATGCAAAAAAAAAAAACAAGAGTGTATTTATAAAACAAAAATGTGCATAGCCGTTTGTCGATTTAAAACTGCAAATATCTGTGTACTGTGCAAAAGAGGGTAAAATAGAATGTTCTCAGACTATAGTTGCTGCAGATTAAATGTGTGAATGAGGAAAATACTGCATTATGGCCATCAAATGGTGCTGAGTATCATAGAAAATAAATATGCTCAATAGCTCCGTCTAGTGGTCAGTGTGGTATTTTTTCCATTAACAAATTCAATCTGCATATAATATAGCCTAATAATTTGTAACCAAACAAAATTGGCTTCCTTTTTTCCCCACAAATAGAGCTTTTTTTGGTGGTATTTGATCACCTCTGCTTTTTTTTCTGCGCTATAAATAAAAAAAATGTTCATCAGTTTAGGCCGATATATATTCTTTTACATATTTTTGGTAAAAAATTGCAATAAGCGTATATTGATTGGTTTGCGCAAAAGTTATTAAACAAAAAGTTATAGCGTCTACAAAATAGGGGATATATTTATGCCATTTTTTTTACTAGTAATGGCGGTAACCTGCGTTTTTTAGCGGGACTGCAACATTGCGATGGACAGATTGGACACTTTGGACACTTTTTGGGGCCATTGACATTTATACAATGATCAGTGCTATAAAAATGCACTGATTACTGTGTACATGTCACTGGCAAGGAAGGGGATAACACTAGGGGGCGATTAAGGGGTTACATTTCTTCCCTCATGTGTGTTTCTAACTGTGGGGGGGATGGGACTGACTGGAGGAGGAGACATATCACTGTTCCTAATCACTAGGAACAGCAGATCTATTTCTCTTCCCCTGTCAGAACGGGCATGTCTGTTTTAATACACAAATCCCCGTTCCAGACGGGTCCTCCACCGTGCAGCATGCGCCTGCTATCGCCCTTTAAGGTGCTGACTTTACCTATGGCAATTTGCAAAAACGAGCCGACCTGCCGCAGTATAATGATAGCAGCTGGTCGGTAAGTGGTTAAACACTGAATTTCACGAAACCAACACAGCAAACCACGTCACTTATGGTTGCCATACAGCCACGTCCCAGCGCGTTTTGTCATTGCGACTTCATTTTGGGATTCCAGGGGTGACATCCTTATCCTTCCACATTCATATAATTCAATGAGAGTGCCAAACAAATGTCCAAGAGTGCAGATGGCTCGGAATTTCCATTTGTAGATCACAATCTTCGTCTCTCTATCCTATACACTACCATAGTACCATAGTATTATAGTGCTTTAAGTGACATCAGATTTAAGACTACCGCTGAGTTCATAACACAGAGTAAGAATATAACTTGGCCTTCTCTTTTGTTTCACAGCACGAGGCTAAGATCAGGTCTTTGACAGAGTACATGCACAGCGTAGAGGTGAAGAAACGCCAGCTGGAGGAATCCTATGATGCTCTGAGTGAAGAAATAGCCAAGATGCAAGCTCAAGGTACTCTGTAGATATCAATCACGTTGTTAAGTTCACTGTGACAGATGAAATAGGAGATTAGAGAATTGTCGAATAGATACATATGTTTCTATAAAAGAAAAGTGGACGTCTTGCCCACAGCAGCCAACCCTTTGCTTGCTTATTACTTATTTTTCAGCCTGAACTAGATAAATGACAATATAAATATGACTGATTAGGACAACACATCCATTTTCCTTAAAATGATTTTTCTAATGGATAATGTGCTCAATTTCATTATCAATATCCATATCTGCATGGAAAGATATTACCGGCCATGTTGGAAAATTTAGTTTGAGTGAATGATTTTCTAAGTATGAGTAGAAAAATTTATAAAAAACAAAAAACATCAAAAGAATAATGTGCGTGAGCCTGTCAAGAGTTTAACCCAGATTGAACGGAAAGTGATACTTTAAAGGGTAACTCAACTTTTGTGGGTGAAAAAAAATTCAAATAAAGAAAAAATAATATTGCACATACAATTGCGATACAAGTCATTTTGTAATTGAATGTTATTAAAAATGACCTTTCCTTTTTAATCTGCAGCTCTTTCTGTAACATGCAATGCAATATGGCTACATGGAGGTGTTCTGTACACATAATGTGTACAGAATGCCCCCCAGGAACATAATTTCTTGCTTGTGTGATTGGCCTACTGATTTTCCCAGAAGTCTGCACTAAGATACATGTCAGATTTCAGGCATCCACTGGCACAAAAATTTCATTTTTGGTGAGATACTCCCAATAGGAAATCATCTAAAGCAAGGGTGTCATCTAAAAATCATCTAAAGCAAGGGGCCGGACTGTGGCCTTTGGGAGTAGAAAAGGTCCCAGCATCAGTGGAAATAAGCAATGCCCCACCTCTGGTTACAGTGGGAGGAATAGTGCCCTATTGTTGGTATCAATGGGAGGAATAGTGTCCCATCATTGGGAATTGTGCATCAGTATTGGTGTCTTTGGGCCCCATTGTTGGTGTCATTGGTGTTATTGGGAGGAATTCTGTCCCTTCATTGGTGTCAGTGAAGGGGGGGGGCTTTGCCCCATTGTTGGTATCAGTGGATAAAAATAGTACCCCAAGGGCCAAATAAAAGCAAGCCATTGGCCGTATCTGGCCCCCAGGCCACAGTTTGTAGACCACTGGTCTAAAGTGATTCAGGCCCAGCAGATTACCCCATTAGTGCCCTGAAGGTGCAGCAGCTAATTGGAATTATGAAAACACTCCCATTAGATTCACTTTCCTACATGGACACCTAGACAATGTCACCCAGAGGGGAATATTTTTTTCTCAACAAAAGTGGTGTTACTCTTTAATGCTGAAAACAGACTAAAGTATGCAGATGATAGATGGAAAATCTTTGATACAGTGTTAGGTGAATCAACATTTATTCCTTTTTTCAAATGATCTTTCGTTTTTTAACCATCTATGACCAGCTTGAGTCTTAAAAGGACAATAAAGTATAAATAAAGTCTATGTATTAAAGTGACAATAAAGCTCAACAGACTTTAGAGTAATTTCATTAAAACTAAGAAAAGAAAGAACAACATTGACAATGGTGTTAATAAGGTGTTACCTTGCAGTTTATGGGAAAAGGAAGGTGGAATTCTTGTTGGGGGGGGGGGGGGGGGGTGCAAGAATGTGACAGCTTTTATTTTGGGCTCATTTTCTTTTTTTGGGGGGGGGGTTCATTTAGCTCTAGCAAGGTTGTGTTGGCAGCTACTGTAGTTTTGGTTGGTGTTCCATTCTAAATGAATGGCAGTGCAAAGCACTGTACCAGGCATTGTGGTAATGTCTGGTAAAATGTGCATTGTCTCAATGGATACTTGTGAAGCCAGGCTATTAATGCGTCCTGCATTGTTAAGATGCCACATACAAGCAAGCATCGTTACCACACTTAAAAAAATAAGTTGCTCCAACATTTCATATTCCTGACATGCAGCTGAGAGCCTGAGCCAGCTGCTCCCGCCCCCTCCACAGCCCAGCACTCCAGTGAGTTTGGGGGGGGTCAAAGCAGAGAGCTGTTGACTGACAGTCACCGGCTCTCTGCCCAGTGAGCTGTGAGAACCGAGCGATCAACGGTGTTAGATGGTTTGGTTCCTAGTGTTGGAGCTGGCAGGGGACAGATGTAGTATCAGACTGATGCAGTATCCACCTAGGTTAGTGAGATTGGGGGAAAAAACAGATTTCCATACTTCTCTGTATTTTACAGCAGTTTGTTAATTCACAGTTGCCTCAAATAGGTAAAACTGCAATGCTTCTCTGCATGCTATAAATGGACCAGGGGGTGTGTGCAAGTACATTCCATTTGGTAAAATTGTCTTATAATAAGTGATAATGGCAGTTGCTGTGCTTGTCATGTCTTTGTTTATTACAGGTTATTATATGTGATATTTTCATCTTGTCACAATAAATAATACATATCAGAGATGTTGTAATTCACTAAAAATGATGTGTAATCAGCATTGTCACTTTCACTTGGCAGAAAATGTGACTGAAGTAGTGGCAAAGGAAAAGGAGCAGGATGTGGTGGAAGCCCACGAGGTTAAGGTCAGCATTCTCGTGTCACTAGTCAAAGCAATGCGTCATAAATATAGTAAAGTATATTGAGGACTTATCACACATATATTCTAGAACTGAGCTCTAATCTGGATAGAACATACACTTTCTCATTTTCTATTACTCTGATCATCACATTTATAAACACATTCAGAACAATCTGTGGTAAAGAATTGATAACACCACACTGAGTCTTGTTTAAAAAAGCGTTAAAAACTAGAACAGTCTGTGCTGCCCATAGCAACCGGTCAGTTTTTCTATTTCATGAATTAAAGCACACATGGAGGATGTAATTGCTTGCTATGGTTTACTATCCAACGAATTGGCTGCACACAAAAGACAGTCATCTCCATCCAGGGATTATTGCAATGACAGCAGATCTCACGCCCACCCAAAGCCATGTCCTCAACATGTTTCACCCACAACTGGACTTAATCATGGGGATCACCATGCTGTTGTTGCAATAAACCTTGGTTGGAGTTGAAACTCTTCCGTGTCCCACCCTTTAGTTGGATGGTGGACTACAGTGGAACTAGAGTGGTCTCCAGGGCCTTGGCACCTGGTTGATTGATCCTCAATCAATCAACCGTGTTAATTATCTCTTCAGATCTTCCTTCATGGTAACAAGTATCCAGTCCAAAAATGGCATATGTGCTGCAGTCTGTAACTAGCATTAACAGAGCATTTTTTTTAGTCCCCCTGAATAATCATTTTATTATTTATGGATCTATTACTTTTCCTTCTCCTTTAACTGGATCACAACACTGTGTGTTTTGCCTTTAAATTGCACAGTAGTATTGTCATACAAAATCGTAAACTTACTTTAAAAAATTGTTTTGGGGGGCGGGGGGTTTAAAAAAAATGCATTTGCACTTAAAAAATACATATGGCTGAAGAAAAATATACAGTCTCCTTACTGGACTTAAGTTAACTTGTGATCTTCCTGACTTTATTTGCTCGTCCACTATCCTTACTGTTAGTGTATTTTATGTGTGGCCCAAGACAATTCCTCTTCCTCTTCCAATGTGGCTCAGGAAGATCAAAACGTTGGACATCCCTGTTCTGGATAATTGACAACTAATACCCCCTATTATTATTATTCATATGATTTTTGTATTGTACTCTAATGTGTTTTCTGTTTTCGGCCTCGTACACACGACCGAGGAACTAGTCGGAAAAGACACATTGTTTTCATCGACGAGTTCCTTGTTAGGCTTGTCGAGAAACTTGACAAGCTGTCTTTGCGTACACACAGTCAAGACCAAATCTCCTCGTTCTCAAACTCGGTGACTTCACTTTTGCTAATCTCATGTTACTGCGTGTTAAGTAAAAGTTTGGTGAGAGACATTTGCACTTTTCAGTCTGTTACAGCGTGACAAATGTGCTATCTCCATTACAAATACTACTTTTACCGAAGGTGCGCGGGTTTCTAAGCATACACACCAACGTGTTTCTCGTTGGAAAACCAGCCCGACGAGGAACACGACGATTCCCGTCGAGGAAAAAGAGAACTTTCGTTGTCGAGTTTCTCGACAGTTTACTCGATGAAAAGCATACACACAACCATTTTCCTCGGCAAAAAAGCTCTCCCACCAAGTTCCTTGATGGAATCTGTTGAGGAAACCTGTCGTGTGTACGCGGCCTCCTTGTAATAACTTTTCAATAAAGAAGTTATACTTTTTAGGTAAAAACTATGTTACAGGAAGTACTTAGATAAAAACAAAAACTGCTTCTTTTTTTGTTAATGATATTGACAGGCAAAATCATATATTCTGCTTTAGTTTGTGCTGCTGGACAGACTGTGCTTTAAAGTTCATAAAGTGATACTGTAAAACACATTTGATATTTTATAACCAACAATGTCATCACTTGCTTGGTTTCGATCTAATAGCTTTTACATTTTAAATATAGCATCCATTTGGTATTTTGTTAAATGCATTATCTTGTACAGTAGCAGTGTGGTTGCAAGTCCACAAGTCTACCATGCCCCCAGCGCCATCAAAGATGTCTAGAGGACTTTTTTTAATGGTTATATTTTTAGTTGGTTACAAAAACAATTGCAATAGCCTGCTCCCTCACCAATGATATTTAAAATATATCTTGCTCCCATATTTGCTTAAAGTATACATTTCGTCCAAGAGGTAAAAAAATAAATACTGGTTGATCCTGCCAGAAAACCAGTGTCCTTATATGTTCCTGTGCACTGAACTGGACGATGTTATTAGTGTTTATTTTTTTAAATTACAGAACATCTCCTCCCTATGTAAAGGAGATGTTTTCTAGTCTTAACACTGCCTATTCTAGGGTGTTCATCTATAGATACAGCACTGTGAGAGACAATTCTCACCCTTGGACAGGATATGTATTACTAGCAGGATCACCAGGTGCAAATAAAGGGAAGCTTGTAGCTTACTGAAGATAGCCTGAATGTAACATTCTTTGATAGATCAGTTAAGTGTTTAACCTCAAAAAGAACGAACATGCTGCCATTACATCTTAGGCTTGCTTCACATTAAAGCAGAGTTCCAGTTGTTTTTGTGTTTGTTAAAAGTCAGCAGCTACAAAAAGTGTAGCTTCTGACTTTAAATAAACACACACTCACCTGTCCCAGGATCCAGCGATGCAACTGCCTGAACCCTGGCTTCTCTCCTTCCCCTCTCCCCAGGGCCAGCATTACAAGTCTGGGCACCCGGCTCTGACAGCTTGCGCACTCAATTGTCGGTGAATTTTCTGGGACCTGTGATGTGTCCCAGAAGATTGCAGGGAAGGAGTGGGAGAGGAGAACTTACGCTTGGGTAACCTAGGCTGCATTAATGGAAGTGGGAGCAGGCACCTGTCAACTAGGTACCTGCTCCCTCCAAAAAATTAGGAGAGGGGGTGCTTAAAGCGGAACTTCCACTTTGGGTGGAGCTCTTAATGTGGTTCTGTGTGCCGCATTTGCTTGAGCATAAAAGCCCATTCATTTGGGCTGCTGAGCTGCATTTTCCAGGAGGAAATAGATTCCTGCACCTTTTTTTTTAAATATGGCTGCATGAAAACCCCACATCGCTTTGGCACCATGCAATTCAATATGTGGGTGTGCCATTAAGAGTTAAAAGCATGCCCACGCATTTTCTTTAAGGCACTGCATTTGTGTGCGGCTGCATGCAGATGTAGGAATGCATGTAATGGGAAACTTCCCTAAAGCCTCATACACATGGCCAGTTTTCCAAACGGGAAAACTGCGGGGAGAGCTTTTGGCCAGAAATCCCGGCCGTGTGTATGCTCCTTACAGTTTTTCCGATGGGAAAACTGCCCAAAAACCACCGGACAAAAAAAGAGAACCAGCTCTTTTGCCCAGCAGTTTTCATATGGTAAAAACTGCGATGGAGCATATACACGGCAGTTTTCCTGTCGAGAAAACCATCCGTGTGTAGGGGGAAAAACTGACCATGCAAGTTCTCGGCTTTCCCCTCGGGATTTCCGACGGGAAGTTCTCGTCGGAAATCCTGCACATGTGTACGGGGCATAAAGACTAGTAAGCTGCAATTTATTATATTTTTGTTTTTGGGTTTAGATACACTTAAATTAATACTGTTCAAATTAAGAATTCATAACATTGAATTAAATTAGAGATTTCAGTACATTTTGACAACTCTTAGTACTTGGGTCAGGTGTTAGTGCATAGTAAAATGTAGATTTATATTTAGCTAAATTTCTTTGCTTCAGAAGGTTCTGGAGATGCAGATGGAAAGCCACCGTGAGGCCCACCATAAACAACTTGCACGTCTCCGTGATGAGATAAATGAGAAACAGAAGATCATTGATGAGCTTAAAGAGTAAGATCTAATTTGACGTTTTGGAATGTTATGTATATTATGTTGCAATGACATGTAACTCAGTCCACGGCAATCATATTTTTTTTCTTACATGGTTTAAACAAGCAGAGCTCACAGTGCATACCAATAGTAAGCAGCTTTGCAATTGCAGAACAAAATACTACAGTGAAGGACCTGAGACACAAGGCCTGTCATTGTTGACCTTCTTCTGGAAATCTAATGGCTATAATGCCAATCCCTTGCCTTTAGTACTTTATAGACTGATCTATAAACTGATCTAGCACAAGTTTGCAAATTCTGAAAGAAATAAGTCAGAAAGACTTGTATGCATATTTACTTTATAATAATGACTTAACAAATGGAAGAGGAAGTGTCATAATGATAGTCAAGTGACTAACATTGTAAAAGGGAAAATCAGGTATGGCAGCCTCCATGTTTCCATGTAAGCAGGTTTTCTTTAGTACTACTTTGTTGCTGTAAAGATTTACAAAGTACTTTACTGTATTAGTAAAGATGGTCTTGAATGCTCACACCATTCTCAGGTTATGTATTGATTCAGGTTACTCTGTGTTTTCAACAGTGTTTTATTTACATCACTGCTATATGCCTTCAGATTTATGATCATTTGGGTTTTTTAAGCTGAAGATATGTCAGCAGCACACCAAGGATTCTGCAAACGCATCTAAAACTTTATTCAGTGGTCACAGCTTAATAAAAAAAGACAACGTTTCCGAGCCACGCAGGCAAGTGAACTGCCTGATGAAGGGGTCCTGCGTGGCTCTAAAACGTTGCCTTTGTTAATATGATGTGATGTGGGTTTTTGGTCACAACTGCACTAAACAATAACAGCTACCAGGAAACATTTTTGTTATTTAATGAGGGAGGAATAGAAAATCTGGTAAATGTAATTTATGTGCCTCTTTTCTTCTCAGTTTGAACCAGAAGTTGCAGCTGGAATTGGAGAAGCTCAGGGCTGACTACGAGAAGCTGAAAAGTGAGGAACACGAGAAGAGCCACAAGCTGCAGGAGCTGACGTAAGTATCATTGCAGGCCACACTAGTATTTTTATCTTGTACTTATGAAGATCTATAGATCTAGAGATTTATGATGCCCAACCAACAGTCCAGGGACCAAATGTGACTCTTTAAGCATAGCCTAACCTTGTAGACCTTATTATGTTTGTTATTTTTATAGCGTAAGGCACAAATAAAGGTAATCTAAAAAAGAACCATGGTGTTAACCTATGGAGGCCACAGAGCATACAGTTATTATATCTTTGCAGAGCCCCAAAAAGTAAAAAGTTAAAAGATAATGACAAGAAAAAGAAAGATGTCAAGTCTGTAAAGCACTTATAGTTGTATTTGGCACACAACTTCCGGTCATAAACCCATCGCCTTCAAGTGCTGGAGTCTTTCCATCTTTCTTCTTTTTACTAGTTAGAGGAAAATTATTAACAAATCATATTGAATCAAAATTAGGGACAAGCTCATTTACAACTGAAATTTCATTTTTAGCTCTGTACTGGGACTTGGAAACTTATATCTCTACACAGCAATATTTTCCCACTGGAGTTCCTGATTTTTTTGTGTCTTATACTTAATGCTACTTTTTCTGCAATGTAAAATACATTTAGTAGTAAGGCCCCGGTCACACAGGTGTTAGACAGTTGGGTTGCATTTTTTAATTATTTTTTCTATCACCTATCCATACAACTCACAGTTTTTAAAACAGGGAATGAATGGAGATGTACACTTGGCAGTGTTGGCATTGCCTTGCATCATGACAAAGCAAAAAAAAAAAATGCTGCGCATGGTGTACGACAGAAGTTGACTGTAAACACCTTCACTCACTTCTATTGAAAAGCACTGCAAGTAAACTGTAAATACATTTAAAATGCAACATGGTTGCAGATTGTCAAAAGCAATCATTTCCTATTTTAGTATTGTAAAAAATAAAAACATTAAAAAAATCTAACCGGGAATGTGCAACATGTCGGAATGCGCGTTAAAAGCTTTAAAAATGTAATCACTGCATAAACTTAAAGTAAGATCTGTTGTAGCAGTTGTGACAAATGGGCAAAGTCAGGAAATGAGGTGCAGAAATTTTGCTGATGGAAAAGTAGAAAGAGTATTTAAAAATTCCTTACATTTTGTTTACCCTTCTAAACATGGTGATACTTTGACTAGTATGCTATAACATAACTAAACTGCTAATAGGTGCAAGAAACAGGAAACGTTCTTTCTTGTATGGTGAGAACAATTATCCAATATATTATATTTGTTTTATCTCTGATAGATTTCTATACGAGAAACACGAGCAGTCCAAGCAGGATCTTAAAGGGCTCGAGGAGACTGTTGTAAGTATCTTTTTTTTATGCTATTGTAATGTTGTTGCTCCTGTCTGTTTGGATTTACTGTCATGTTATAATATATTTTAAGGCACGTGAACTTCAGACCCTCCACAATCTTCGGAAGCTTTTTGTTCAAGACGTCACATCTCGAGTCAAGAAAGTAAGTTACCTTGTAGTACTTCCCAGACTGGTGATGTATAAAAGATAATTATATATTTTTTATATAATTATAAGTATTTTTATTGTGTTTTTGCATTTCAAATATAAGTCCTATGAATTACTGTGTGGTTGGATCCATGGGCTACTTATTATACAGTGTGTTTTTAAAAAGTAGTATTACAGAGTTTATTATATGTAAAGTAGAAGTAATAATATCTTACTGTAGGCATAAAGGTACCAGCATCCCAGCAAATTTGTATTATATCAAATTACAGTCTACAGGACTTAAGGTATCAAACTCTTGAGGACAACCTAACTTTTTTAAGAATTTGTCATTTTATTATACATAAATAAGTAAAAAAAGTGCATATATTGGTAAAAAATTCCCTACAGCTTCATGCTCACATCACATATACCACCATGTTGTAAACTTAGTTATGCAATGTTACAATAATCACTATATCAGCAAAAAACAAAACAACAATGGTGAGAGACTCAGCAAGCCATGAACTCTATGCGTTTCATTGGCAGAAGCTCAACTTTATTAGGAGCATGAGGTATGAAATCAAATGTTTAGTTAAACTACATTCCTAAAGGCAATCACTAATTAGGAGAAGCAGGATGAGTCCAGGAGAGATCATGTAAGGAACACTACTACATCCCCTCCAACACTTAGTACTATAGTGTTGTTGCAGCAATAGAGTATAATAGTTACTTACATTTCTCCAATGGTTGTTTAAAAGATTTTTATTTAGTATGTTCTAAACAATGAGAGTTTCTTCAGCATCTGACATTTCCAGTAGTGTCAGATCTCTATATATGCCAGCCATGAAATGAAAGATCTGAGAACAGGATCATTTTAAAGTACTATCTAAATTGAAACAAGACATACGAAGGAAGTTATGATTTCCAATGCATCCCTTTGAAGCCTTACTTTCACAAAACCCATTGTACAGTGGCAAAAACATCATATCCATCACAGACATTTCCAGCCTAGTGGGGTTTATTTGAAATGTTTACTGTATTTGGATCTGCTGCCCACAGTAACTACATTTCTTGTTTTTTTCCCTAGATATGGAAATAGAAAATCTGATAAGTTTCTATGCTGCATTTTCTCCACAAATGTTCATGCTTTTGTAAAGAACATTGTTGGATGTGACAATCGATTTGTCAGTAAAGTAGACATTTGTAAATGGTCTGTTTTGCTACATAATCATTTTTTTTTCTTTTTAGAGTTCTGAGATGGAACCCGAGGACAGTGGGGGGATTCATTCACAGAAGCAGAAGATTTCCTTTCTTGAGAACAACTTGGAGCAACTTACAAAGGTTCACAAACAGGTAAGTGTGCCCTGTTGGGAAGACATGACTTTATGCATCTGACCATGCTAGACAAGAGCTCATAAGAAGCTTGCCTGTGCTGCGACAGTCTAGCTTACTGTACACTGCTTCATCCATTGTCAAGACAGAACATTGTAAACCACTTTAAGAGAAGAGATCAAATAATTTCTTTACCTTTTTATCGGGCTTATTTAAAAAGTAGTGAAGTGAGGTGTAAAGTCTAGTAACTCATGGAAACAAATACATTTTTAGTATATTTCAGAATCTGTTGCCTCAAAAGGGCTTATTCACAGGCCTGTACATCATGCAGAATTGCATGTTTTTATGTGCCGAGTAGTAAAAGGTGTTCTGACAGCCCAGGGCTCAACAAATCGCAGGTGCCAGGTCGCCATTGCGACTAGAAATTTCACCCTGGCGCATGGGCTTTGATCAGTGACAGGTGCCTCTGCTACAGGGCGGGTTGCGGGGTCTTGGCTGTGAACATGATTAGCGGTGGAAGCGGGGATGGAGCAGGAAGAGAGTGGCACAGCAGCGGCTGACACGGTGGGAGGAACGAGTGGTCAGCAGAGTGAAGTCCAGCTGGGAATCCTTGGCGGTCTGTCATCCCCACTGCTGCCGGATTCAGTGGTTTCCCAGCGCCAGAGCGCCCTGCTCCTCTGACTGTCTGAGAGGGGCTGAGCACGGGAGAAGAGGGTCAGTGCCGTTGCCAGGAATTGGGTGTGGGCCGCACCGGGTGACACCTATGGGCAGCGCCGCAGTGGCACCGCTCGCTAACACTACTCGTCGCACAGTCATTGCCCCTACACAGCACACAGTGGAGCAGACCGAAGTCGCCTCCCTCTCCTCTCTGTTTATGGAGGAGGGGGGTCCGAGGGACACACTCTGCTGTGCCTATCCACCGAATCCGGGGTTCCGGATGTTCTTGAGCCACTTCCGCAATACCTTGGGGCAGGGCGACAGCAGCAGTGGGGATGACAGACCGCCGAGGATCCCCAGCTGGACTTGACTCTGCTGGCCACTCGTTTCTCCCACAGTGTCAGCCGCTTCTGTGCCGCTCTCTTCCTGCTCCATCTTGCGCTGTTCTGAGGTCTGTAAATGTTTTAATGTAGTCCAAATAGACATGTGCTGGGGGGTGCTATGGGAGGTAAGAGGGGGGTCTGCACTGAGGGGGGTGCACTGAGTGGGGTCTGCATTGATGGGGGTCTGCACTGTGGGGGGCCTACACTGATGGAGATGGGGGCTGCACTGAGGGGGGGGGTGCACTGAGTGGGGTCTACATTAATGGGGGGATCTACACTGAGGGGGGTGTACACTGATGGAGGGGGATCTGCAATGATGGGGGGCTGCACTGAAGGGGTGCACTAATGGGGGTTCTGCACTGATGGAGAGGGGGGTCTGCACTGAGGGCAAGTGCACTGTGGGGGGTCTACATTGATGGGGGATCTGCACTGAGGGGGGTGTTCACTGCGGGAGGGGGGTCTGTACTTAGTGAGGGGGATCTATACTGTGGGAGGGGTGTCTGTACTTAGTGAGGGGGATCTATACTGCGGGATGGGGGTCTGGACTTAGTGAGGGGGATCTATACTGCGGGAGGGGGTCTGGACTTAGTGGGGGGGTCTATACTGAGAGAGGGGGGTCTGTAGTTAGTGGAGGGGGGACCATAGTTGGTGGAGGGGGGGGGGGTGATACCAACCCTAGTGACGTCACCAAACCTGGCGCCTAACTTTTTTAGCTGGCTCCTAGATTCAAAGCAAATTTGTCAAGCCCTGCTGACAGCATCCAGGGGTATGCGTCCATCCCTGTACAGATGTAAATGCTTGGATGTGTGGAAAGATCTGTAAAGGTGCTGCATCTGTCAGACTGTAATTTATCATTGTCAAAAATGGATACTAAATGCGCAACCAAAATAAGAAAGCAAACACAGTGCCATAGTGTAAAAATGTGAAAATATTGACCCAATACTGAAACAATACAAATGGTGCCAACAAAAATAAATAAACTAAATAGTGTCCAAATCGCAAACAGCTGATGGTAGCTTGCTGTAATCAAAAAGAAGACAAATCTTCATCCAATATTCCAGCCATCCCGATGGAACACATTTAATAGACAGAGGGGCCGCTTACCGGATCAGATGGACCTCTTATTACGGAGATTCTAAGAGCTCAGCAAACCAGGGGACACTCACGGAAATCCAAGGCAGCTAGTCACTAATCCAATGGCATATCCGTTTTCCTCCAAACTTCCAAGAGTTGCAACTGATCCTATTACAGGCAGTGTCCATTCCCAATGGGATAGCGTGGTGTGCAGGGATATCAAAGAGGAAATTTGTCATTTATCTTTAACAGGCTGCAGCTCAGGGCCTGTGAATCTAGGGTGCATAAACACAGCTCTTCTGCACACATGTTAATGAGCCTTAAAAAGTAAACAACATTGCTTTGTGTATTGCATGCTTAAACTCAGTTGATGTCAAATTTTTCTGACTTGCAAAGCTAGAGCTGCCGCTAAGAATCTTCAGCATCTGTCACCTCTGGTTGTGTCAGATGCCTGTATCACCCACAGCCCCCTCGCCCCAACCATCAGCTGGGTAGGGACTCGCTAGGGATGTAGGAGCTGAGGGGTTAAAGTCACAGTGTGCAACACAGAGGCGCAAGCATCCCACACACCCAGAAGTGTCAAATACTACAGATTCTTACAAGCAGCTTTAGGTCTGCAAGAAAACAAAGATTAGCTGCAATGGAGTAGATAAAGGAAGTATTACATGTCTTAGACAAAACTATGTTTGTTTTCTTTTTTAATGAGGTGACAGTATCTCAAGTGACCGTAAGCATATCTGAACACAAAAACGAAAATGTAATATAGTGCAAAATGTGGTGTTTACTTTAGTGCAGTGTCATTGCCACATCCTATGAAGAACCTTATCTTTATTGTGTAAACTACTTATCTCATTAGTCTACCATGTAATGGAGATGAACAGAGGCAAACATAACAAAGGTCTAGCCTGTGTGACATCCATGGCTGTCCCATAAATACAATGGAGGGGGGAAAAACAGACACGAACGGACAGGAATTGTGCTATTGCTATTCTCAGGATTACAGGTGAAAACAGGAGGGGAGGGGGATATTCTGAAAAAGAAAAATAATGCAGCCAACATATCTAGGGCTAGTAACTACATTTCAATAAAAAACTATCCTTGCAGTGACTCCACTCCCGCTACACACACACTACAGGGGTTGAATGTGTGTTTTTGCCTACGTGTAGAGGAATAAGGTGAAATACTTACCTTATTCCTTGCTTCAGTAGGGTCCCTCCAGTGGTGCGTCCAGTCCAGCAAAGCCTCCTCTATAAGGCACTATAGGCCACAGTCATACTCTTGCCTCCTTCATGTACTATGCAAGGGTAAAAGCCCTGCTTTGTATGTGATGACACAGAAGTAATGCCCAGAAAGCAGCCTTTTTCTCTCCCCCTAGAAGTAATGCGTATTTAGCCTTTGCAGTGTAAAGGGCCCCACTGGATGTGTTTTTTTTTTTTTTTTATCTTCCAGCCCTGACTTAGGCTTTAATTGTTTGTTTATGGGTTTAAATACGCTTTAAGTCAGTTCTGTGAATGTCTGATTACTTGCAATGAGATGCAATGAGATACCCTTTTCTGCACATCAATGTTTACTCTATTGAATACAGTAGCTTGTTTCTCTTTCATTGTGTAGCATGGAGAGCTGATGGTTCTTAAAAATGCTTGATCTGCCATTGTTTGAATTCATTTTTCACCATTAGTCTTCCGTGCATGTCTGTAAACTGGGATAGAAAATAGATCTCTCTATACTTGTAGAGACCTTAATTTTATTCTATATATCACAATTTGGTAAATCATCTAAAATCATTATAGTTACTTTTATAGTTGGTTGTTGTAGTATAATCATTATCTGCTGTAGACCCTAGATGATCCTTAAATAGAAATCCAGTTTAAAGTGGAAGTAAACCCATCCGTAAAACGGATTCATTTCCTGCACGTGCCAGAAAAGTAAAACTCACATTGGTTGTGCTCTCAACCAAACTGTCAAATCATCCAATGGCTGGTGTCATAACTGATCACATGTGCAGCATCATGGCAGTTGTAGATTAAACCGAGGTAAAGATGGCAGGTTCCTTGGCTGAAAACGATAGGGGGGGTTTATTTACACTTTAAGTACTAGCCCATACTTGCCCTATCATATATCTTGGCATGTTCCAACTAACATCCAATAAAGACATGGTTATACGTTTTATCTGTGCACATACATATATCCTATTGCCTGTTATATAAATATATAAAGGGAATATGTACTGAGAGAAAAATGGAGGCTGTCACTGTTGAGAGCCTTAAAAAATATATTCGTTTCCTGGCTGTCTCTGATGACATTCAGAGTAAGATCATAACCCTTTCTTTTATTTAATAAAAATAAAAATAAACTTACCAAAAGAAAAACATGAGGTTTTCATTGTTGACCTTTCCTCCCTAAAATGTTAGTTGCATTTCTGTTTACTGACCCAGCATAAGAATACACATACAGGTGGGGGCTTTTTTCATTTTTCTGATCTACATATACATCATGTTCGGAGTCAGAACTATATTTTCTGAATCAGTGAACATAAATTAAGCCGACATCTAGGGAACTAGTATTTTCATAAGGCAAGGTAAGCAATGGCAGCCCCCATAGCTTCTCACTACAAGTTTCCTTTAGAGATTTAATCTGGTAGCATTAGATCGATAGAGTGCTTGTCCCAAAAATTCTGAATCAGGAATTAATGTTTAAACCAATGTCTATTATATGGAAAACAATAAGATCGCGCTAACAAACATATAAAAATAATATCAAGACATGATACATCCAAATCTCCTGAGCGAGAATGCGTTTCCCCACACAAAATTAATATATATATGAGATTGAAACTAAAGAGTGGAACGCCAATGCGCGGTGATGTCAGAACGCCGCCTCCCTACGTTTCGTCACGACTGGGACGTGTTCACTGAATTGTTTTCCATATGTTTTTAGGTGTTGTATAACACTTTTTTGATTGCAGCTTTTCTTCTTACATTTTTAAATAAGCACAGTTTTTTTAGTTTTTCTTGCAATGTCTAATATATACTGAATGTTCATTAATCATTATATTCTTGTTATAGCATAAAAAAAATACTAGATTAATGTTCATATTGTATGTTATGCATAGTATATAATTAATAGGCATTGGAGGGCAAACTGACATGAGTGTTCACAAGAATCGCTTGTGTATTTGCTTAAGTGCGATCAGTATCATATGGAAGGCAAATAATATATTTTTTTTCATCAATAAATTGCATTAACATTTACGCTTTGTAAAATTTTCAACATTGCTTTGAAATTATAATAATTTCTGTTGCTGTACTAATGGCATTATTTGGATACCTTTGCATTCTCATTGCTATACAGTGCAGTTGCTATTGAGTTGAAAACTTCATTTTAGGAAGATCTTTTCCAGTAGCAGCACACATTTTGTTTTTTTGGAAGACCTTTAATGAGAAGCACAGAGATCATGTCAATGCTAAATATTCCTGAAAGGTGGGGCGTGGCCAGGCAGCGGATGTAGCCGGACGCACATTCAGATCCTCTCCGCCGATTCTCCTGAAAGACTCCTGAAACATAACAGACCTACCTGCTGTTTCGGCCCGATCGCTGCTGGAAGGTCCGCTGCATACTCCGGTACCGTCTGTGTCCTGAATCGAGCCCGATGTCCGCCGCTAAACAGCAATACGCGGCCCGGTCTGGGGACAGCATGTCCCATCAAAATGGCGCCCAGGCCCGACGAACGCCTAAAAAGGAAACACAGGGAGGGAGCAGAAAAACTTTTCTCCATGGCGCTCGCCACAGACTCTAATACTCACCTGGGAAAACAAGGGGAATCATCCGGCGGATCGTCGGATGCGGATGACACTGTTCCCCTGGAGGATGGGGGTGGATCGGGATTCCCCTGGAACGCTGTGAGTACTCCTGATGGCAGCTCTGCTAGGCCTCAGGCCTCCACCAGCCCTGCCACAGACGGTGAGCCCTCTCTTAGAGATATATTCACTGCTATAACCTCCTGCAATACCTCCATTACTGCTCTAGCTGCTGATATTAAGGGAGTGAAAGCAGAAATATCCTTTCTGAGGCAGGATGCACAAAAGTTGAGGGAAAGGACCTCTGCAGTGGAAGGTAGAGTGAGCTCCATTGAGGATGACATGGCTCCCATGCAGAGGGATCTCACGTTTAACAACCACCTCCTAACACAACATTCATCTCGCTTGGAGGAATTAGAGAACAGAATGAGAAGAAATAATGTTAGGATGGTGGGTCTGCCCGAAAGAGCGGAAGGGAAGAATCCGGTTGAATTTATTGAGAACTGGTTGGTGAATGCATTTGGCAAGGAAGTGTTCACTCCATTGTTCTCTGTGGAGAGGGCACACAGGGTGCCTGCCAGGCCTTATCCACCGGGGGGCCCCCCGAGACCTTTTCTTTTCAAGCTACTTCACTACAAAGATAGAGATGCTATACTTCACAACGCCAGGATTAAACCGGAGGCCATGAGAGTGGATAACGCAAAAATTTCTTTCTTCCCTGATTTCTCTGCTGAGCTACAAAAGCAATGCGCAAAGTTCCTAGATGTTAAACGGCGCCTCAGAGCTCTAGATGTCAAATATGCTATGCTATACCCCGCCCGACTGAGAGTAGAAGCACTAGGCTCCGTTCATTTTTTTGATTTACCTTCTGCAGCCGCACAATGGATGGACCGAGAAGAAAGATCAATCAAGGAAAGCAGAAACCAACGCCGGGCACAGCAAGACGGGTGATGTACTGTTCAACTTATCCTGATTCTTACCTTCTTTTACCAAGGCGGAAGAGGTGCTAGGATTTGACTCCCCCCCCCCCTTTTTTGTTTTCTTCTGTCTGACATCAGGGTTACCTGATCTAGCTGCTGAGAAGTTCGGACGCTTAGGTGCGCTTCCACTGCTGCCCCCATGATGGTCTGGTACAGACCTCCTTTTGCCCTGCGGCACCCAAGTTTGGCCATGTTGGCCTGTTATTCTTCAATGTGTTTTTCTTTGTTTTTTTATTTTTTTTGTTTATTGTTGCTGGACTCATACTTATATGAAGGCTCTACGAAGGGATTACCGTCACCATTATTCCAGATGGTTACTGGGGCCCCTGGCCCCCTTCGACCTGCTACTGGTGCATGCTCCTGTATCCATCTCCAATTGAAACTCCCACCGCTACTGTGTTACCCCCCCCCCAAGTTTTTATTTTCCTTTTATTATTTTTATGTTCCCCAGAAGTGTTCAATGATATGATGCTGTTTTTATGGTCCAATGCCCCCTGCTACCTTACCTGCGGGAGATATGTCCTCGCTCGGTATATCCTTGTTGTAACAGTATATGCTCTACAATGTCTAAGCTAACCAGAATTGTGTCCTGGAATGTCAGGGGGTTGGGCAGCCCTGTTAAGCGCTTGGCGGTTTTCCCCCTGCACGATCAAGCGGTTGGGCGCGGATGTCATTTGCCTGCAGGAGACTCACTTCTCCCCGTCCTCTACACCTCAATTTGCAAAACGGCAGTTTGGGCACCAATACCATGCTACATTCTCGGTGTACTCGAGGGGAGTGAGCCTCCTGGTTAGACGGGGTGTACAATTTTCAGCATTAGAGGTACGAATTGACCCAGAGGGTCGGTATGTTTTTGCTCTATGTTCACTATACGGGACTAAATGTATTCTTGCAGGACTATATATTCCCCCTCCTTTCTCCGCTAATACCCTGAAATTGCTGACAGATTTTCTTGCCCGCTTCCCGGGCATACCGGTGTTGGTGTTTGGGGATTTTAATAATTGTCTAGACCATACCAAAGATAGATTGGCCAGTCGTGGGAGGCCGGAGCTGCAAAGGCAATCGGGCCCTACCCCATTTGCTCGTTTGCTCATGGAGATGGGCCTGATAGATGTATGGCGGGCACGCAACCCAGATACCCTTATGTACTCCTGTCAATCTGCTTCGGTGGGGGGCCTGTCCAGAATTGATCTGGGGTTGGGGAATGATTTACTGATGGCAATGTTAGAATCTTCACAGTATCACCCCCGACAGGTCTCGGATCACTCCCCCCTATCGATAGATGTTCATTTTGGGGCGCGTAGGGGTAACACCCTCTGGAAACTTAACCCTTTTTGGCTCTCACTTATTCCTGAACCAGACCCCATCCCTGATCTACTACAAACTTTTTTTAGGCATAACTTAGACTCGGCGGGGTTGGATGTGGTCTGGGAAACGGCTAAGGCCTTTCTAAGAGGACAGTTTATCAGAGCGATTTCCCAGATCAAATCCTCCACCAAAGAGTGGGAGATGTCAATCCTGGAGGAGGCCCGCGCCTCTGAAGCTAAATATGTAGCCAATCCCACGGATGATACGAAACGCACGTGGCTGGCTGCCCAGTCTATGCTGAGAGATCTCTCTCTACAACTAGCTGAGAATAAACGTTTTTTTTTGCAACAAAGTCATTTTGAGGAGGGTGAGAATACAGGGCATATGCTGGCACTAGTAGCCAGATCGCAGCAATCATCCGCACATATTGTATCCATATTAGGGGTTAATGGGACTCCCTGTTATTCCACTCACGATATTATGAATGTTTTTAAAACCTTCTTTCAAGATGTTTATTCATCCAAGGTTGGGCCCTCCTGGAGTGATATTGGCGCATTTCTAGACAGATACCCTTTGCCCTGTTTGTCCACTTCGGATGCTGCTGTGCTTAATGCCCCGTTGACCGAGGAGGAACTGTTGGAGGCTTTGGCACATGCAAAAAATGGTAAGGCTCCGGGAGCTGACGGGTTACCATCCGAAGTCTACAAACGGTACTCGGCCCAACTTCTTCCAGTTCTGCTTAAGGTGTACAACCATGCCTTTGAGACGGGATCTCTCCCTTCGTCTATGAACGAGGCCCTCATAATAGTGCTTTTAAAACCCGGCAAGGATGCTTTATCCCCAGATTCATATAGGCCAATTTCTCTGCTCACTTTCGACGTTAAATTACTTGCCAGGATTCTGGCGAATAGATTGGCTAGCTGCATCCAAAAAGTGGTTCATAGAGATCAGTCTGGATTCATCCCTACACGATCTACGTCCCAGAATCTACGTAGGCTTTTTCTGAATCTGCAGATCCCCACAGATAACGCGGGCAATAGGGCCGTCCTATCTTTGGATGCGGCTAAAGCATTCGATAGTGTAGAATGGCCCTATTTATGGGAAACGCTGACTAAATTTGGGGTAGGCCCCACATTTTTGAAATGGGTTCAACTACTATACAGCGCCCCGTCGGCGAGACTGCGCATTAATGGAGATGTGTCAGACTCGTTCCGACTTGCCAGAGGCACTCGGCAGGGATGCCCTTTGTCGCCCCTGTTGTTTGCCCTGGCCCTAGAGCCCCTGGCTGTACATATTAGGGGGTCGCAGGATATAGTTGGGTTCCACAGGGGACCGAGAGAGGATGTTGTCTCACTCTATGCGGATGATACTCTGATATATCTGGGCGACACCGCGGGATCTCTGCAGGGGGTGATGGACCTGATAGCCGATTTTGGTCGGCTGTCGGGTTTCAGCATCAACTGGAACAAGTCAGTCCTGATGCCCTTAGACCCTTTGCCGGGCCCCCTACCGATCTGTGCGCAAGATATTGAGGTGGTAAATTAATTTAGATACTTAGGGGTACAGGTAACCCCGGACCCTACTCAGTATCTGGATAAGAACCTGTCCCCATTGTTGCAGAAACTTCGGCTGAAGTGCTCTGTCTGGAGGAAGCTGCCACTCACCGTTACCGGCAGAGTTAATTTAATTAAGATGATATGGGCCCCTCAGCTTCTTTATATTTTTCACAATGCCCCGGTCTGGATAACTCACAGGTGGTTCACACGTATAGATACCCAGTTCAGAGAATTGATCTGGGGCAATAAACCAGCTCGTATCAGCTTGCGTTCTTTGCAACTTGCGAAGGACCAAGGTGGTATGGCGGTCCCTCATGCCAGGAATTATTTTATAGCCTCGCAGCTTCAACATCTGTGCAATTGGGGGGAGGAGGATGATTCTGACCCTATTAGGTCTTTGATAGTATCCGGGAATCCAAGTCTCCCGGCTCTGGTATATCTTGAAGCAGGCCTCACACAGTTTCCCACTGCCCTCCCCACTATTAGTTTACTGATTAGACTTTGGGAATATGTTCGAGCTATCTTCAAACTCAAGGCAGTGTGTCAGTTTACTCCGATATGGAGGAACAAATACTATAGAGAACTCTTTAAGCTTAAGGGGTTCAGCTCATGGGAAGAGGCAGGAATTCAATACATATCTCAACTATACGAAGGTATAATACTTAAACCTTTCGCGGCCCTAAAAGGGGAATTTCATTTACATAACGGACAATTCTACCAGTATCTGCAACTAAGACATGCTATACAATGTGAAGACAGACTGTCCCCTTTCGCCCAAATGGTGCACCCTCTGATGAGAGATGTACTCTCAACAACTGAAAAGGCAGGATTGATATCCAGGGTATATGCAAAGTTACTCAATTTAACCCACGATACGGGTAAGCTTCCCTGTAAGAGGGGGTGGGAGCGGGATTTGGGGCCTATTGATGGAGATGTTTGGGAATTGTGCCTGACGTCTGCTCCCCAGGTCTCGGTCTCCGCGTCACAGAGATTGTCACATTTGTACCTCTTACATAGGGTGTACAGGACCCCGGCTAGGCTATATAAATGGGGCCTCAGGGTCACCCCTCTCTGTCCAAAATGCGAGGCACACCCCGGGGATCTTCTCCACATGATGTGGAAGTGTCCAAAACTCTTCCGGTACTGGAAGTATGTGCTGGAGACCATCTCACTTGTATTTCAAATACCTGTTCTACAGGACCCAGTTGTCTGCCTGCTCGGTGCCCTGGAGCTACCCGATTTGTCGCCTAATGGCCATATTGCTGTTATACGTTCACTCTATATTGCCCGCAAAGAAATTGCGCGGCTTTGGATTACTCCGAGGGTACCGACGGGTGGACAGTGGGTGAAACGAGTCAACAGTTTATTAATACGCGAGAAACTAACGTACCAACACCGAAATGTATTGAAGAAGTTCTATGGAATATGGCAACCCTGGTTAGATACCCCGGGATTAGGTCCTCTTGAACTGGTGAGAGATAGATTACTACAGGGTTAATATATTAGTACAAGGGGGGGCTAGTCTAGCTTAGTTTAGTTTGGGATATGTGCTATGGAGAATGGAGCTGCAAGAGCGGTGGGGGTGGGATGGTGTGCGGTACCCCTAGAGAGATTATCCGGGGAAGCAATGACTTCTATGAGCCATAACCGACTGTGGGATTACCTTCACTTTTTGTTTCAGCTTTGGTTTTGTTTTGCCTGTTTTCCTTTTTCCTTTATCTTTTCTCTCTCTTTGATTTTCTTTCGTTTCAAGCTCTTTGCCAATATGTAGGATTACTGGTGACACAGTCAGGTCATGTTTATGAGGAGAGAGGGACATTTGCTGTACAGGGAAATATCTGGTAATATTTCTTCCTATATGCACTCCAGATGTCTTTTATGATCCAAATATATTTTTGTATACGAATTCTGTACTGTCACGTGTTCTGTATAAAATGTAAAGCTGTACCATGATATTGTTGATCTGTCTGTGTATGTTACTTTATTTCTGCCTATTTTCAATAAAAACCTTTTCTGATTTAAAAAAAAAATATTCCTGAAAGGTAATTAGGGAATTTCCGGTTTTGAACCCCATATTCCAGAAAACAAAAGTGGGGGTAGGAAAATACTTGCAATAATGTGCAGGAATCCCTAGCATACAGTACTTGCATATTATGGGCAATTTTCTCTGGATTTGTCTTTTTCTATCAGTGGCTCTCTGCGCTACACCTCACCAGCCACTGGTGTCATTTTCTCAGAAGCTTTTCCTACTGTCTCCATCTTATTTCTTCAGTGATAGACCACCTAGCAATAAACAAGTGTAACAGGCGGTGTTAGGGCCATGTCACACAGCTAATTCTGTTGCTGGCAACATTGCAAATAGCAGAATCATCAAGGTGAGGCGTCTACTTACCTTAATGGAATCTCTACTATGTTGGCACGGAACCATGACAGATCTTACTAATAAGGGAATGACATATTACTGGTCCGTGTAGCAGGGTAGTGACTGCCACTGGCACGTTGTTAGAGAAAATCTTGTGTAACATGGGCTTTAAAGAATTCTGTGATAAAAAAAAAAAAAAGAGATGCTAACAAATAATTTTGCGGAAGAGTGTACTTTTCTGGATAGATTCACCCTCTCTGTTCATAACTAGGGCTGGTCATTTTAAAGGATCATGCAACCCAAAACTACCTTGCCAGTTTTGGTAGATTGTAGAGTGTTAAGATGATAATAAAGTCTCATAGTTTTTCTATAAAAATAACAATCATTTTATACTTACCTGCCCTGTGCAGTGGTTTTGCACAAAGCAGCCCAGATCCTCCTCTTCTTGGGTCCCTCTTCGGCACTCCTGGTCCCTCCCTCCTGTTGAGTGCCCTCAGATCAAGCACCTTGTTATGGGGGCGCCTGAGCCGAGCCACAGCTCCCTGTTTCCATTCAGACATGGAGCCGCGGCCTGACCCTGCCTCATTGGCTCGCTGACTTTGATTGACAGCAGCGGGAGCCAATGGTGCTTTGTTGCTGTCTCAGCCAATGAGGAGGGAGAGTCCTGTACAACTGAGTCTCTCGTGCAACATTGCTGGATTGAGAGGGTGCTCATGTAAGTATTAGGGGGGGGTGCTTCACGCAGAAGGCTTTTTTTTCTTAATGCATACAAAAACTTCTGCCTTTACAACCACTTTAAACCATACCTCCTAGAAAGTTTGATTTCCTGGGTGTGTACACATTTTGTCTTTTATACAAGGGTGTCTTATTCTCCCAATTTTAATTTATATTAAAGTGTTACTAAACCCATAACAGTAAAATCAGTCTGTTAATGCAGTAAAGCATGCTTGTTATACTCACAGTGGAACCTAAAGGGTTAATCCACTGCATCCACAGCAAAAAGGCTGTATAATCCTGTCTTCTCTGATCCTCCCCTTTTACTGTCCCCAATCCATCTCCTGATAAGACAGAGCTTTTGGAGTCATTCTGCACATGCTCAGTTTTGTGTGTATTGCTACTGCAGCCTTATAGAACAGTCAGAGTAGAATGAAAACTCCTCCTACACTCTTTAACCAGACACTGATAAAAGTCACAAGACTGCTATATTCGCTGATGAGAAAGGGTATTTAGCAGTTTATATTTACTAAAATAATTGCATTTCTAAGTTCTGTGCACTGTGAGAGACCAGATATACTGAATGCAGGGTCCTGGGTTTAGTAACACTTTAAAGTATGGAGAATGTTGGGAGGAGCTGGGACTCACACACCCACAACCCAGGTAGACAAAACAGTCAGGAAGTATGGCAGGGAAATCTTGCTGTTGGTGTACCCAAGATATATAAGAAGCTAAGGCCTATAACTAGCATATCACTTTTAGGTGGACTAGTTCTTTAAATGTTTTGCTATAGGTAAAATTGTCAAATATCAGCAAAACTGGTGCATGAGAATTTAGTTTTAGGAAATTGTGCACCTACAGGTACCCTTTTGCTAGTCAATAAACAATAAATGTCTATGTGGGTATCAGTTACGATATAAAATTACTTTCTGGTGCATGTTCCTTATTTCCTACTAAAGCACATGGGAGCTTTCCGTATTATCTAGGAAAACTTGTCATTGTAGATTACTCCTTGAGTCAGACAGATGTTTGCACAGCTATAGCAATATTTACTCTGTCTGTTGACGTGGTACATGCATAATTGTTTCGTTAATGTTTCAAAAGTTCTATAATATGGTCTGAGATTTGACTTGCACCCAGGTGTAATAGGAAAAAATACAAATTATTAATGTACTTTAATCAGCCGCAAATTCTCTGCTGAGTAGGTAACTTAGAACAAGAAAGGTTTTACTATAATTTGTGTTATTGCAGTTCCATTTTTGCAAATTCATAGCAGCTTGCAAGGATTTTTGGAGTTTTGTGAACAGGCCATTTATTCATAGTTTTATAGTGAATATTTCTTTATTTGCTAACAGGTCTGTAGGTTGTTAATTAAGTGTACTGCTGTGAATTGAGCTTTGCTGCTCAAAATATCCTAATTACTTATGAGCCCCTTATACTGTATACTGTACACTGCAAAAAAAAAATGAGCACGTTTCTTTGTAGATTTTTAAGTTCTTGTGTTCTTTTGAAATTGAGAAAGGTCATTACTGTTACTTAGGGGGAATCTGCTCTTATCACATAATCTGTCATAGTGGGGACATTTACTGCATCTTGGTGTCCCTATAGATGTGCGGTACCTTAAAAAGATTCTCACCAAGTTTCCTATCCAAGGTCAGTGGATGCCAGACCTTTAACTTCTGCAAAAAGTTGAAAGACAACCTCACATTCGGAGAATACATCTTCTGGGGATGTTCTGCATATACTGTTTTGTATTGTCATGGTTGTGAGGAAGCTTTAACATACATTATATTACTATTATTATTATGTCTTTATAGACCTTACTTTGTGCACTGGTGCTCAGTCATGTTGGAAAAAGAAAGGGCTATCCCTAAACTGTTCCCACAAAGTTGGGAACATGAAATTGTCCAAAATGTCTTGGTATGCTCACACCTTAGGAGTTCCCTTCCCCAGAACTAAATGGCCAAGCCCAACCCCTGAAAGACAACCCCACACCATAATTCCCTTCCACCAAATGATTTGTACCAGTGCACAAAGCAAGGTCCATAAAGACACGGATGAGTGAGTTTGGGGTGGAGGAACTTGACTGGCCTGTAGAGAGTCCTGACCATAACCTGATAGAACATCTTTGGGATGAATTAGAGTAGAGACTGCAAGTCAGGCTTTCTCATCCAACATCAGTGCCTGACCTCACAAATGCGCTTCTGGAAGAATGGTCAAACATTTGCATAGACACACTCCTAAACCTTGTGGACAGCCTTTCCAGGAGGTAAGCTGGGTGGGCCAACTCAATAACTAAGACTGGGATGCCATTAAAGTTCATGTGTGTGTAAAGGCAGGTGTCCCAATACTTTTGGTAATATAGTGTGTGCATAATGAATGGTGCTGCGCTGTTATAGGACTGTAGTGTGACCTATAACATATTGTATAACACATAATGATAAATCAATCAGTGCTCATAAACATCTCAATAAAAAAATAATGTCTCTAAAATAATCCTGGGATGCAGGTGTGAGGAGTGAAAAGTGGTGCTGCAATCTTAACCGTGCAAACTATGAAGAATAATGTAGTGCGTAGTGTACATTTTTTTGACAAAACCAACACAGAATGAAACTCACATTAAGCAAGGTGAGACACAGTGTAACATCCACGAGCGCCGAGCTTGTTTCCCGCATCACTTTCGGTGTGCCTGTCAGACAAACCAGATGCGTATTGTCGCGGGTCACGTGACTTCATCAGGGTATCTACATCAGGTGACTACAGTCCTATAACAGTGCAGCACCATTCATTATACACACACTACATTGGTCACGGATTCACCAATTGGTGTCTATAGCAGTTCAGTTTTTTTTCACACATTGCTTTTCACCTCAGTGATAGAGTGGGAGTATTCATTTACTATTTTCATAGTGTATATATAAGCAATCTATCTATACTTTCCCAAACCAAGTTTCAGATTTTGGATAATGGATGTAAATAATATCAGAATGCATTATGCAGGAGTAGAGCTTAGACAAATGGTTTACTTGCTAAAACTGCAGAGTGCAAATTCAGGCTCACTTCTGCATAAAAAGCAATAAGCTTCCAGAAGTTATTGCCTAACTTTATTTAAAAAAGATGAGGTTAGAAGCTGGTTGGCTACCACACACAGCTCCACCATATTCTGAGTGCACCTGTTTTACTAAATCTTCCCCAAAGCTTGTATTTATGGTATTTTTGGGAGGACAACATGGTGTCAATAACAGTGTCATCCATCCATCCTATAGGCCAAATCTAATGCTTAGAGTATTCTAGAGAGTGTTGAAGATATTCTGCTTATTGCCTGACTGTCATACTATACTGTCCCTTACAGTTCATTACTTTTAGTCTCTAACACAAAATAGGTGACTTTCTTGGTATACAGTACAAATTACTAATATGCTAATGATTTGAAAAGTATTCACATCAGTTGGTCAGCGTAACAGCTAACTAGCAATTTTAGAAGAAGAAGGGAAGTAACAGGCTCCATAGTTCTGTTAGGACAGGTTTATTTTAAATCCTTCAACAAATGATTTTTAAAGTCAAAACAGGGCTGCTTCACCTAGCTTTACATTTCAGTAAATTAAGCCAATTGTTTTGTGATTGATGTGCATTTACCAGAAGCCAAAGCAGACCAGATGAATACACCATCACATAATTATATATGCATAAAAGCCTAAGACCCAGCTACCATCTAGCCATCTCTCTGGTGCAAACACTTGGTTTGAGACGCGTGCCAAACCAATGAACATGTTAAAGATGGTCTGCACACAGGATATCCATTGACCTTTTAGAACAGGGATCCTCAAACTACGGCCCTCCAGATGTTGTAGAACTACACATCCCATGAGGCATTGTAACACACTGACATTCACAGACATGACTAGGCATTATGGGAATTGTAGTTCCTGAACAACTGGAGGGCCGTAGTTTGAAGACCCATGTTTTAGAATGAAACCTTGGACTTGTCCACTTGTATATGATAATTTCAGCTGGATCTACGTAAACAGGATTATTTTTTTTAAACACAAAACCTGGGAAACATAAAAAGGGGAGAGTTTCATGCATAAAAAGACAAAATAAAAGGAAATAATTTTAGGAACTTTACTGTTTTTAGTCTCACCATAAGTAAGAATACATTTAACCTCCATACATTCCTTACATACTCCGTGCACAGTGATCCAGTGAGCTAAATACAGGAGCAGTGAGTGAAGACTCTAAAAAGTCATATCTGATAATTGAATACTGTATTAGGAATATATTTTTGGCATTTATAGAAAATTACCTTTGTTACAAACTGAAATGGAAAGGTAATGTTTGCCAACATTCAATTACCTAATAATTTTAGAAGCAAACACATCAGTATTCAGAAGTTTTTCTTTTAAGTTACTTTAACAAATACTACTGTAGCACATCTTAGAGAGCAAATTGTTTATCTTAAGTTTTAATATAATGTAATGGTATACATAGCAGAATTCTACTAGTTCTCAGAATTGCCAGGTATAATTTAAATTGGTAGAAATGTCTAAAAGGTTTCCCCACCTGCTTTCTAGGTGCTTTTTATAATAAAATAAATAATAATTTTCCATCCACAAATTGATCAACAAATATATCCTTAAAGTGGCTGTTGAAGGAAAAGTTACAATATACATATTCTAAAATTACATAGGCTAACTGGAGACTTGTTTTGTCTTAATAGAGATGTTCCTTTTTTAGTACACTTGTTTTATCTTTATATATAGTACTAATTATACAATTTTGCATAAATTGATGGTCGATTTATATGTAGTTTAATCATAGGGCTCTCAGCTCAAACCTACAAGAGACAGAATTATTTCCTACACCTCAGTAGTTTGCTTGGAGTATGCCAGCTCCACCTTTAGTGACAGAGTCAAAGGCCTTTATCTGCTTGTGCAGCTTTTCTGATAAAATGTCTTATACAGTCCAAAGAATATCATTCTACTTGCTTCCTTAATAGCTTTTATGAACCTTTTCCATCTTTCACCTCAATAGAAATTCAATGAATAATTGAATTTATATTGTTCTATATACCAAGCATCCTCTGCATCTTTATTTTTAAGTGCCATTTCACCCTGTGTTCATTTTTTTTCTATTCATTCATGTTCTTTTTTCTTTTTTTTTTTGGTTTGCACATTGCATTTGTGCAGAAAAGCAATCTCTTTTCAATGACTCCCATTTGTATCCCCATTCCCTCCTTGCTGCCTTCCATTTAGCTGGATGACTGGGTATCCAAGGTACTGAAAGATATTAATGCAGAGATGTTTGCCTAACTCCAGGTCTGCTGGTGTCTGTTCACTCAGCCCTATGTGTGTCCGATTCTCCTCTTCTGCATTAAGCAGTAATCTTGTTCTCTTATATGTCAGAGATTCCTGTGATATTAGTCACATGAGCAGAGTGTTCTTAAATTTAAAGAGGAACATCAGGCAAACGTTCAGCAACAGTGGTTTAATGGGTAACAATTATCTAACACTGATGCCGTGTACACACGATCGGTTAAACCGATGAGAACGGTCTGATGGATGGTTTTCATCGGTCCAAACCGTGTGTGGACGCCATTGGTTATTTAACCATCGGTTAAAAAAAAGCCAACTTGTTTTAAATTTAACCGATGGATACCTAACCAATAGCAAAAAAAACAATCGTTTGTAGGCACGGCCATCGGTTTAAAATCCACGCAAGCTCAAAATCAAGTCGACGCATGCTTGGAAGCATTGAACTTCATTTTTTTCAGCACGTCATTGTGACGTGATCGTTTTTTTAACCGATGGTGTGTAGGCGCGACGAACCATCAGTCAGCTTCATCGGTTAACTGATAAAAACGGTCCATCAGACCGTTCTCATCGGATGGACCGATTGTGTGTGCACGGCATTAGTTGATTTCCTGTCCAGTAATATTGTTTGTCCAAAATCTCTTTGTACAAGTGCGGGACCCTTTTCCATATATTGGTGTATATATTAGGGATAGTCTGTCACTTTATGGGCATAATATATATTTGTCTCGTTTTACAGGTTATATTCCTGTATTTTAAAACTGTGTTATACATACCTACATATTCATACATATATAAACCCAAGCTAAAATGACAAATCAGCCTTCAAGAGAAAAAAAAGTGCCTGCAATGGCTGAAAAGCATGAATAAAAGTGTTGGAATGACCAGATCTCTGTTCCTCTCCTGCTAGGTTCAAAAATAATTCATATACTAATGCCTTGATTCTACATTTACTTCTAGAACTGATGCTAACATTAAACGTTAAAGTAGACCCATATAATAAGAGACAATATATAGTACCAAGAACTGGTTGTGCAAAACATAAAGGGGAGCTGTATTCTATGCAATAATTGCTTTTCTTGTTTGACTGGAATTCCTCTTTAAGTTTCATAGTCCATTATATTGTACAAAAATATGATCACAGCAAAAACTGAAAGAATTTAAATAAATGCAGCAACATGGAGTCAGGGTGGCAGCTCTGACGTTAGGTGTTACATGTGGCATTAGTGAATGAGGTATGTTGTTTGTAGACTTGGCATGCTTCTCTGCACGCCTCTCGTATACATGGATCACTTGAAAAGAAAACCTCTTTTGCATTGTTGCTTTTACCTGCAGTAAAGATTACACTGTCTTTGTCTGACAATCTGGAAAAAAAGGAGTGAAAATTTAGAAATGGTTCTGCATCAAATCTCCCACGTGAACTATGTTTTTGTCAATCCTTATTTCTAGATTGCTCAACTTTAAGGCTGACTTCAATAGTCATCAAGTTGGTCTTAAAACAGAAGCCTAAACATAGTTGATCAGGGTTTGAATTACATAGTTACATAGTAGGTGAGGTTGGAAAAAGACAGTCCATCAAGTCCAACCTATGTGTGTGATTATTATTTCATACATTTGAGTGCAACAGGATGCAGCTACAGGATGGGCAAAAGCAATGCTCTTTCTTGTCTATAAGCAACCCAAGAACAGTTTTGCCCTTTTCTTTATTTACCCAGTTGTGTGCTTAGCTTGCAGTTAGTTGACCCTAATTTGGCAATAGACTTAAGAAGTCAGTTGCTCAATGGGTGATGATCCCATGTCTGTGGGTGATCCCACTGTAATACCTCTGCAATGTTTTCTCCCCAAAAAGCCTTAGGCCTCGTACACACGATCAAATCTGTTTGCTGGAAACGGTCTGCTAGACCGTCCCAGCAGACAGATTCGATCGTGTGTACGGGCGAGCCGACGGATTTGGCCACCCGACAGATTTCAAAGCATGCTTTGAAATCTATCGGGTGGGAATCCGTCCGCCCGACATGTCTGCTGGTTAGTACACTTACCAGCAGACATGTCGTCTCGCACCAGCGCCGAATGGATTCGGCGCATGCGCGGAAGTGTTTTACTTCCTGGTGCGGTGATGTGGCGGCGTCAACGTCACCGCCACGTCACCGACACGTCAGCGCGCCGTCTGCTGGCGGGGATTTTGGTTTGCTCGTGTGTACACGCGACCAAACCAAAATCCTAGCAAACAGATTTGTTCAAATCGGTCGGTCCGACCGATTTGAACAAATAGATTGCCTCGTGTGTACGAGGCCTAAGAGGTTTGCAAATTGTTAGAGGTTTATGGATAACTGGATTGCTAAAGGATGTTCACATCCTGTTTGCATTCTTTATCTGATGTTTGACAATTCAAACGTTATACTCCAGTTTCATTTGATTGTAATGTTCATCTACCATTAAAAACTTAGTCCCACCCTGCTCCTTATTATATTTCTGCATTATTTTTTTCAGCCATAATATGCATCAATTCTGTTCGAATTGTACTTCATCTCCATTGCATAGCTATGGCTATATTGTTTAAAAAAATGAATTATTGTAGAAAATACCGCTTATATTGGCTGGGTAATGATATAGTGGCTTACACTGGGAGAATAGTCAAGTCATGCTATAATACAATATAAACACTGCTTTGGTATGGAATTGCAGGTACATTTAACCACTTCTACCATACCCTGGCAAATATTTGGAAGGACCCAAAATATTGGAGGGAAGTAATACAGGTGTGATTCACACTGCATTCCATTAATGTGATCAAGCCAGTGGTGGAGAAATTATTGTAGAATTTAACGGGTTTTTTTTACTTCTGGGAACTCTAGTAGTGAGATTTGATATGAGTGCCTAGGTCTGCACATCAGCTATGGCAGTTTCATGTGGTTCCCAATTTTCCAGTTGGATTTGTAATTTATGTTATGAAAATGCAGCAAAAGTGGGTGGTAGTTCCAAAGCCTTTGTGGTAACAAGAGGAGCAAGGCCACAAACAGAAGCCAACAAAGCTTGAAACTAGAGGAAAGAAAGCTCTGTTTTTCAAAAAAAAAAACCTTCATATACAATGTGGTAGTAAGTGTCTGTCATACAAGATCACACCTCTGTAACTAAATTATTCATTTTGGGTGGACTGACCCTTACAAAAAAAATTGAGTAAAACTTACTAAATTACTGCCAGATCATGATAATTGTAAATGTAAATTGTCTGTGTTTTTATTTTATTACCTGGTTAACTATTATACATTTGTTTTATCACATGTTGTTGTGAACAGTATTGTGCAAAATATGTTACCCATTTGTAAAGCCCATGTGGTCATCCTATAAGCAGTCTTTTTATTGGTGTTTTTAGATCAAAATGTTTGGACATTTGAAACTAAAAAGGAAAGAAAGTCCTATTGGGACACTCTCATTTTGACACCTAGATTTCAGATCAGTGAGCCCAAGAGGGCTTGATTTAGAATTGAACATTCTAAGGCCATATAGCAGTGAATGAATGCTCTATATAATACGATTATATATGTGGTTATTTACCTAGCATACATAAACAACAATTTGCAAGTATTTTCAGGAGAGAATATTTGTACAGCTGTGATGATATTGCAGGTAAATAGTGCAACTGGATCATTACGGCTGTTAGCTTTATATTTGTTTCTCTATTTCTGTTGAACTCAACTTGGACCCCAATCTTTTGGACCACACTATTCTATAGTAAACAATAAGGCCAGCCCTCTAACCCACAAAGTCAATAATTTCTATTATGTAAGTGAAGGCATTGCCTACGTATTATTTTTCATTGGTGCTACTACTCTCATTCATACTACTGTTAGTACTTGCAGTATTTTCTGGTCTGCATGAATTGGTATGCTTAGCTTCTGTTATCACATTGCTTCTCATTCACTAACTAGGGATCATAAGATACACCAGCATTATCCATTGTTTGCATTTAGCCTTTGCAGTGCTTGCATGCAATAAGAACACTTGTATAATGAATGCATGTGTTTAAAGCACATATCCTATGTAATTTTTACACTGTTATCAGGGCCTGACGTATAATTAGGTACAATTAGGTACAAGCCTAGATGGTGCAGCAATGTCCAGCTCATGAACCCGATTTACACAATCCAGTCGTGGATGCTGCCCAAGGTGGCCATTTTTGCCAGCTCGGATTTACTAACCTGCACCGAGGATGGAGTGTCCAGTATGAACTTTTTTGACTGCCCCCCATCTTTCTCCATAAGTGCTCCTTCATGCAGCCTCTTCAACTGGCCTCATGTGCAGCACAGCCCTGATAATTACAACATTTACAAAAAAAAAGTGAATTTTCATTTGTCCTAGTAAATAAGGTGAAACAAATTAAAAATGCACTTATCTTTATGATAGAGGTGAAATTGAGCTGACCTCAATCATCAAACCATGTGCAAGAAAATATCAATCCTTATACCAAGCTAATTTTTACATTAGTCTCTAAGATAAGTGTCAATTCGATTTGTAAGTGAACATGCTCTACACCTTTAGTAAATAAGCCCAACTGTCACAATATGCTAAACCAGGTTAGGACCAGCAAAACAAGAAAATGTTCTGGGTAATATGATAATCCTAGCAGGGGAGTTGCTTTGGGCACTAGAAGTTGTGTGTATATACAGTGTATTGCAGTAATGGTAATTTATCCCTGGTTGGTATACTTGAATAGTGTATACTTTAATCTGTGATTAAAAAAAAAGTGTCTCATACAGCCCAGCTGTTTAAAGTTTGCAAGGACAGAGCCTACATAGTATTTCTTGATAGCGGAAAAGGGGACTATGAGTAGGTAATGATAGCATTTAAAGCTGTCTTAATTTTGGAAGCCAGAGACAGCTTAGTATCTTTAAAGTTACATTTGTCAGTGTCCACATTCTCCTTTTATGTCAGGCTGCAATAGTGCAATAAGATCTTAAGATACCTGAGTCTCATTATGTGGAGCCCCATCCCACCCTCACTAAATCATCTGTGTATTTCAGTTTGACCTGCAGCATGTAAAGGATAAATGTTGTATGTGTAAAAAAAAGACAATACATCCTACTAACTGTTTTTACCATTAAAATACATTACATTTAAAATATTTTTTATTTCTTTCAGGAATTTTTGACATCCTGCTGTAGATACCTACCTAGACCTTGTAGCAGTATTTGCAGCCTAGATCACCTTTATGATCGCTACTCTTTTATTTAAGTTAAAACTAGGCAAAGGCTGTTGTGACAACAGAACATTTATTGTCCGTATGCTTAATAGTACAGTTACGCATGGCAATCGTTTTTTTCTTTTGTTCAGTTATCAACAAAGAACTAACCTTACAGAAAACTTTAATTAATTGTGTTTTGAAATTACAATTTAATTTATAATTGAAAATTGACACAACATGTAATATGACCAGGGGTGCCCAAACATGTTATTGTGGCTGCATATACTTATAAATTATATACTGAACAATAACAATGTTTTGTTTTTTTAACCCTTATCAACATTGATAAGATTTTTTACAGTTTATCACATTTATTAAAATTATTTAAAAAAAATGGGTTGATTTACTTAATGAGTAAAGGTAAAGGTGGCTTTGCACTCATAGATTTCTTTAATTTATCAAGGGGCTGAACAAAAGAACTCGGAAGCCACGTACACACGATCAGTCCATCCGATGAGAACAGTCTGAAGGACCGTTGTCATCTGTTAACCGATGAAGCTGACTGATGGTCCGTCGCGCCCACAAACCATCGGTTAAATAACCGATCGTGTCAGAATGCAGTGATGTAAAACACAACGACATGCTGACAAAAATGAAGTTCAATGCTTCCAAGTATTCGACTTGATTCTGAGCATGCATGGATTTTTAACCGATAGTCGTGCCCACTAAGGATCGGTTTTGACCTATCGGTTAGGAATCCATCGGTTAAATTTAAAGCAAGTTGGTTAAATAACCTATGGGGCCTACACACGATCGGTTTTGACCGATGAAAACGTTGTCCTCTGGTTAACCTATCGTGTGTACGAGGCCTGACATACTCCTCCATCCATACTGAAGAGTGCAGATGGACAAATCTGCCAGTGCTGTTATGCCTGAACAGTGACTACAGATAGTGAATGCAGGTGTTATTTGGTCACGACGGCCAACAATTTTGGAAGCGTATTTGACAATGAGCGAACATTTTTAACTATCCTTTGAGGAGAGTCGATTGATCAAATGACTTTTGTGGAGCTAGGTGGTGTCAAATGGGGCATTCATGGCTCAAACTTTGGAAATTCAGCAGGGATGAGCTGTAATTCAAGCAGATATTGTGGGCATTGCTCACTTAGCAATCAAAATGAAGGTTAGTAAACAAAGGGTTTAATTTAAATACTGAATCATTAGGTAAGAAAAAGCTTAATTCAAATATGTCCCCTGCAGGCAATAGACTAATAGACTAATAGACTAAAATGAATACCCATTGGGCGGACTTCTAAGGCACTAATTGCATAACATGTTGGTTACAGTAAAAAGTATTTAATGAACAAATATATATAAAAGAACATATTGAACATGGAACAACCACAACTTTGTTTAAAAATTACACCACATAGAAGAAAATTGTTATGATCCTCTTTTAAAAGCATCTCCTTTTTCAGGGATGTTGGGAGGGTTAGATCATATATCTATAACGTAAAAAGAATAATGAAACCATTAATATCTGTGTTTGCAGGTCCCTGTCCACCATTTGACCTCAGTTTTCTCTGCTGTACATTATCCCCTGGGTGGGTGACTAGAGGGAGATCCTTTCTTAAAAAATTGAATGGTAGGAAGTAGACTACATCAGACAGCCATAAAATTGGTACTATGATGAGCCTTTTCAGCAGGAATCTCTTAGGCCCCGTACACACGAGCAAATAGATTTGTTCAAATCGGTCGGACCGACCGTTTTGAACAAATCTGTCTGCTGGCCGTTTTGGTTTGATCGCTGTACACACGATCAAACCAAAATCCCCGCCAGCAGACAGCGCGGTGACGTGGCGGTGACGTTGATGCCGCCACGTCACCGCACCATGAAGTAAATTACTTCCGCGCATGCGTCAAATCTATTCGGCGCATGTGCGAGAAGATATGTCTGCTGGTTAGCGTACTAACCAGCAGACATATCAGGCGGACGGATTCCCAGCCGACAGATTTTAAAGCATGCTTTAAAATCTGTCGGCTGGCCAAATCCGTCTGCTCGCCCGTACACACGATCTAATCTGTCTGCTGGGATGGTCGGCCCGACCGTTTCCAGCAGATAGATTTGATCGTGTGTACGCGACCTAAGACACATGCTTTTTATATATGTTCTTTGATTTTAATAATCAACATGGAATGTCTATTTATGACACCATTGAAATACGAGTCTTTGAAACTATTAAAATATATACATACAGTATACTATGAACAGGCAAATTATGTGTCCTCACTGTTCTATGACTATCCTTTTTATGTTATAGATATATGATCTAACCCCTGAAAAAGGAGATGCTTTTGCTCTGAAACACATCGGGTGAAGGAGGATCATAATAATTTGCCTCTATATGGTGTAATTTCTACTCAAAGTTGTGGTTGTTCCATGTTCAATATGTTCTTTTATATATATTTGTTCAATAAATATTTTTTTACTGTAACCAACATGTTATGTAATTAGTGCCTTAAAAGTCCACCCAAGGGGTATTCATTTTAGTCTAGATTATGAGGATCTGGCACAATTACAGAAACTAATCACTGATACTTGCACACATTAGGGTATTAAGCACAGGTTCATCTTATATCCCAGCATTCACTTACCTAAATGAATAGCCTCTACTTTGGTAAATCATCATTTAGGGCTTTAATCTGTCACATATACAGCAAGGCTGAAGAGAGAATAGAACTTTGTCATCACTTTTACCTTCCTGTGAGGTTGTTAAGTAATTGGCATTCATAGTTTGATGCAGATTTAAAGGAAATCTGTGCAGCTGAATAGGGGGGCTGCCACTGCATACCTTTCCTTCTGAAAATGCTAGTTACCTGTCTGTCATGGCAATCTAATGGCTTTAATACATACTGAGGTTAATGATTGGCATGGTAGCAAATCAGCGTTTAACTTCAGCTTGTTCAGTTAAAAGGGTTGTAAAGGTTTGTTTTTTATTTTCTAAATAGGTTCCTTTAAGCTAGTGCATTGTTGGTTCACTTACCTTTTACTTTGATTTCCCTTCTAAATGTTTTTTTTCTTTGTCTGAATTTCTCACTTCCTGTTCCTCCTCAGTAAGCTGTTCAGTAAGCTGTTCTGGCTGACTAACCACCGCTTGGATGATGGTGGCAAGTTTTACTGGGGAGAAGTGAGAAATTCAGACAAAGAAAAAAACCATTTAGAAGGGAAATTAAAGGAAAAGGTAAGTGAACCAACAATGCACCAACTTAAAGGAACCTATTTAGAAAATAAAAAACAAACCTTTACTGATCTGGGATTAGACTTGGGTTTGGGATTAGGTGTATACACATTTGCTGAAGTTGAGCACACATCACCAAGATTTTAACCCAAGCTAACCTTCACGTGCAGTAGGCAACCATGAATTTTAAAATGTAATATCATTTTTTATAATGTTTATAATTTTATATATTTTTCCTAATGATTGTAATTGCTTTTTTTAAGGCTTAGAAATGTGTTACACATTACAGTGCGTTCAAAGAAATATCACTGATCACGTTTTTATTTTAATTAACCATTAATATTGTTATAGATTAATTAACCGTGCCTATATAATAACATTAGTTTTCTAATAATATCTCTTGGTGCTGCTGTCAGCCGTTTTTACAAGACATTCATTGGCGGTGGATAGGCGTGAAAGTACAGTTTTTGCTGGCAGCATTGGATTTGGGATTGACTCAGGTCCAAGGTCTTCATCTTTGAAGCAGTTTATGACCATTTTAATGATTTCATCAAAGTACTGCAATATGCACACAGGCTCATTGTGCATTTAATGAACACAATTTTATTTTATGAACAAATGTTTCATAAAATAAAGCATTTATATGTGCTGTAGGCTGAAGAGGGCGACAGATGTTAGGACAGAAGCTAAAATAGGTCACTTTGATCTTTATTGACTAAATTAAAGCAGACAATTTCCTCAAAACAACCTGAATGAAAAACTTAAAAATAAATAAAATTATCATTATACAAATAATTTTAAGGTAAAAAAAAAACTTTTACTGGCTCATAAAATATTTTTTCAAGCTTTCTGGTCATAGTTGGTCAACTTTCTGTGCCTAGTTCATTTTTCTGCTCTTCTTTTATGGTCTCATCCAGCTGGTTCGTGACAATGCAGATCTTCGTTGTGAGCTTCCTAAACTGGAAAAACGTCTTCGGGCTACGGCTGAGAGAGTTAAGGCCCTGGAGGGTGCACTGAAAGAGGCCAAGGAGGGTGCCATGAAGGATAAGAGAAGGTACCAGCAGGAGGTGGACCGCATTAAGGAAGCTGTACGCTACAAGAATACAGTGAGGCGCACTCACACTGCACAGATTGGTAAGGGAGATGCGTGATCTGTGACATATAATATTACCTACCTGTGGTTCTACAATTATTAATAAATAATTGAATCTATTTTTTAATACAAACAGTGTAAGTATCTGAATTTGACATCAGCCTTCAGCCTTCTGCAAGGCTTAAGGGAGATGGAGAAGCAGCACAAGCAGCAAATCAGATAGATGAGTTGATCACTCTGTTGCTTCTCCTTTAATGTCCAGCTCAGATGAATTAGACCTCTAAGTTTGAATTAGCTGCAGCAGAAAACAACTAGGTCATCTGTCCTGCCACAAAGGGCTGTATTGTGTGGTGAAGCTGTATAAATCTCACAACTGGATGGAAGGACAGAAATTCAAATCCACTTGGCAGATAAAACAGCTCCAATACATGTATAAAATATTTTTATTTAGATATATGCCTGGAGTACAGCTTTAATGAAATTTTGTAGCAGCAAATAAGAGAAAGTATATTGAACTATACAAGAAAAGAAAATGCTTTCTTAAGGCTCGTACACACGGTCAGACATCCAACAAAATTTCCCTTGGATTTTTGTCCTAATTGACTTGTCCGGTCACACCCATAGCATACACACGCTCAGACTTTTCTGCAAACTTTTCTAAAACTTTTCCATCATCACCACGTTTTTCTGCTCTTTTCTGCTCTTTCCCGCCATCCTTTGGTTAACTTCTGCTATTGTTGGTTGATTTTAACATTGGTTCTGAGCATGCGTATTTGTACTTTGTCCAAAAGTTGCCAGAAAGTTGGTCCGTTCGCAGACCCAACTTTTTGTCTGATGAAACCCAAAAAAGTTGGTCTGATGGAACGTACACACGATCAGACAAATTCGAAAAGTTGCAGATTTTGAAGTTGGTTGGCCAAAAGTCCGACCGTGTGTACGGGGCTTTAGTCAATACAAAAGTCGCCAGTTGCACACAAGTTTATAAAGTAGCAGTCTAGCTGGGGCACTTCATATGCCCTGCAGACAGTTGCCCTTCTGCTTTCCTGTAGTGAATTTCTATTGACTAACAACATCTTAATGTAATCTGGGCTTTTGAGAATGCAAACGACAACTATAGCTCAATCCACTTGTTTTTCTGTGTAATTATTTTGTGCCATTTTTTCATGTATTTTATTGTGATTTGAATTTTCTAGGTTTAGAAGGAATATATTGTAACAACGTATAGAAAATAAATTGTACCAAAATAGCAGTGTACAATAATACTGTGACCTGGCCCATTTATGGCACAATTATGCCTCGTTTCCACTGAGCAGAGCGGTTCGGGTCGGTACAGTTTGGAACGGTTAGAATGGTCCGGTCTATTCTGGTGAGCGTTTCCACTGCAAGTCGGACCGTCAGGGGCCATACAGGGTTTAGAAAAATGCCTAGCGTGTCCACCAATAAGTGGAATATATTGCAGCTCCGCCCTAACCGAACCGTTCCATTTTTTATGGCCCCACATCTGAAGCAGGACCCAGAATGGTGCGGTACGGTTCGGTTTTATGGCACACTTTCATAATAGAAACATACCAAAATACCATACCAAACCGTACCAAACCGATCCGCTCAGTGGAAATGAGGCATTACAAAGTCTTTACAAATGAACCCACCCAACCTCACAAAAACTCACCTTGGCAGCGCTCCCCCACCACTTTTTCCTCCATAACAGCTGGTGGCAATACATTATTCTTGGTATGGTTGAGCATTAAAAATAACCCATGTTACAGTGCTGGGGTCTAGTTGCCAATTACTAGACCCCAGCACTGTTACATAACAGAGGGAACAATATCACTGCTCCTCCTAGCTTCTGACACCTGCTGACACTGCAGATTTTACTGTTGGTTACAATAGAGAAAGGAGCAACAGTGGAGCACTGACAAGATAAGTATTAGTTTGACAATTTGTAGAGACATTTGCTCTGAATGGGCAAGGTTACAATGGGGGTTATTTACTACAAGTGCAAACTACAAGTGCAAAGTGCACTTGAAATTGCACTGAAAGTTCACTTGGAAGTGTAGTTGCTGTAGATCCATGGGTTACATGCAAGGAAAATAAAAAACAGCCTTTTAGCTTGCACATGATTGGATGATAAAATCAGCAGAGCTTCCCCTCATTTCAGATCTTCCCCTCAGATTTACAGTAACTGCACTTCCAAGTGCACTTTCAGTGCAATTTCAAATGCACTTTGCACTTGTAGTTTGCACTTGTAGTGCAAAGTGGATTTTCTTTTTGGAAATAACTCCCAATGTCTCTTTAATTTAACGTAAATGTTTCTAGGGCAAGTTTATTTATAATTAAAGGCCAAGCTTATTGGAAACTTCTTTGGCAAGATATCTGCATCTTAGTATTAGCTCCATCCAAAGGGCATATCTCTCTGCTGTATTCCCCAGCTGTTACCTTAACTTAAATTACAGAAAATGTGTTGGTTAGAGTGTGGTTCTGCCAAGTGCACTTTCCCTTTATTTTTATACCTATTTATAAATATCTTATATCAAGAAATGAAATCATAAAAAACAAGTAACAATAGGAAGAAACTTAGTAACAAATTTAGTCCTTTGGACGCAAGAAATCTTTGAATTCAACTAATAAAAAAAGAATATACAGAAAACCTCCATAAACAGTACCCACGGTAGATCCAGAGGAAGGCAAAAAAAGCTCATAGAGCAGAACACTTTACACTTTGGGGGTTATTTACGAAAGGCAAATCCACTTTGCACTACAAGTGTACAGTTGTGGCCAAAAGTTTTGAGAATGACACAAATATTAATTTTCACAAAGTCCGCTGCTTCAGTGTTTATGATGGCAATTTACATATACTCCAGAATATTATGAAGAGTGATCAATGGCAATTAATTGCAAAGTCCCTCTTTGCCATTAAAATGAACTTAATCCAATAAAAAAACATTTCCACTGCATTTGTGAAGAAGGATTCATGGCGCCCAAGAAAGTCCAGCAAGTGCCAGGACCATCTCCACTGCGATTCAGCTGCGGGGTCAGGGCACCAACAATGCAGAGCTTGCTCAGGAATGGCAGCAGGCAGGTGCGGGTGCATCTGCTCGCACAGTGAGGCAAAGACTTTTGCAGGATGGCCTGGTTTCAAGAAGGGCAGCAAAGAAGCTACTTCTCTCCAGGAAAAAACATCAGGGACAGACTGATTTTCTGAAAAAGGTTCAGGGATTGGACTGCTGAGGACTGGGGTAAAGTAATTTTCTCTGATGAATCCCCTTTCCAATTGTTTGTGGCATCTGGAAAAACCCTTGTCCGGAGAAGAAAAGGTGAGCACTACCACCAGTCATATGTCATGCCAACAGTAAAGCATCCTGAGACCATTCATGTGTGAGGTTGCTTCTCAGCCAAGGGAGTGAGCTCACTCACAGATTTTCCCAAGAACACAGCCATTAATAAAGAATGGGACAAAAACATCCTCCGAGAGCAACTTCTCCCAACCATCCAAGAACAGTCTGGTGAGGAACAATGCCTTTTCCAGCATGATGGAGCACCTCACCATAAGGCCAAAGAGATAACTAAGTGACTTGGGGAACAAAACATCACATTTTGGGTCCATGGCCAGGAAACTCTCCAGACTTTAATCCCATTAAGAACTTGTGGTCAATCCTTAAGAGGCGGGTGAACAAAAAAAAAACACAAATTCTGATAAACTCCAAGCATTGATTCTGCAAGAATGGGCTGCCATAAGTCAGGATGTGGCCCACAATTTGATTGCCAGCATGCCAGGGTGAACTCTGAAAATATTGACTCATTGTATAAACTTAATGTAATTGTCAATAAAAGCCTTTGACCCTTCTGGAATGCTTGGAATTATACTTCAGTATATTATAGTAACATCTAACAAAAATATCCAAAAACACTGAAGGAGCAGACTTTGTTAAAAATATTGGGGCAGATTCACAAAACAATTACGCCTGTCTAACTGGGGTTAGACAGGAGTAATTTCAAATTTCGCGCGGCGTATCACTAGTTTGAATCCTCAAACCATGATACGCCGGCTTCGGGCTTCGATCCGAGAGGCTTACGTCTTCGTAAGCCTTCGGATCTACGCTGCCATCTATTTGCGGCCGCTGGGAGGAGTTCGCGTCGTTTTGGTGCGTCGGGATATGCAAATGTGTTTTTACGGGGATTCACGAACATACGAGCGGGCGTCGCAATCGTTTTCGTCTATTTTTTTATACGTAATGTTAGAGCAGCTTTTTGCTGCTCTAACTTTACGTAGCCCATGTTAAGTATGGCCGTCGTTCCCGCTTCGAATTTATTTAAAATTTTATTTTGTTTACGTAACTCGTCGGGACGTGGATCGCCCGTAAAGTACGCTACATAAACAACTAATGACGTCACGACGTGATTTCGCGCAATGCACGGCGGGAAATTTGCGAACGGAGCATGCGCAGATCGATCGCCGCGGGAACGCGCCTAATTTAAATGTTTCACGCCCCCTACTCGCGCAGATGGATTGCGACGGGAGAAATACACTACGCCGCCGTCGTTTACCGTAGAAAATCTACCTGAATTCCACGTAGAGCAAGGTAAAAAACGGCGGCGTAGTGTATTTCTGATACGCTACGATAATCCATTTCTTTGTGAATCTGCCCCTTTATATTTGTGCCATTCTCAAAACTTTTGGCCACAGCTGTACTGCAAGTGCACTTGGAAGTGCAGCAGCTGTAGATCCGAGGGGGACATGCAAGGAAAATAAAAAACAGCATTTTAGCATGCAGAAGACTGGATGATAAAATCAGCAGAGCTTCCCCTCGGTGACTGAACTTTTAAGCTCACTTGCAGTGCACGTGTAGTGCAAAGTAGATTTGCCTTTCTGAAATCACCCCCTTTGTACACTCCTAAATTACACTTTGTAGTATTGAAAGATATAGGACAAAAGACAAGACTCCATGATGCATTTTCTTTATTGTAGTGTAAATCACTGTCTTTTCTGACAATCTAATCTGCTCCTAATAAATAAAAACATATACTGTATAAAAAAAAGAAATAGGAGTAAAATACTTATAAAAACCATGGCTAATGCGCATCTCATATACAAAGCTTGTTAAGTGTCCTGTCTCTTGTATTGCCATGTAAATTATATGAAATACAAACATCCAATATAACTTGTTTACTTTAATTCATTAATTTACATTTTACATTTTTCCTTTTTTTTTTAGCCAAGCCAATCAGACCAGGACACTACCCTGCATCTTCCCCAACCAATTCCTATGGAGTTCGCAGTTCAGATTCCCTTAGTTACACCAACAACATCTTCCAGCAATACCAAAACATGTACATGCATTCATCCAATTCCTCCAATGACACATTGTAAGTATTAATGGCATGTAATACAATGTATCCTTCTACCCATAAATTGTAAATATGTCTTTCCAGGAAAAAAAACATATCTCTGGGGGCCATTTACTAAAACTGGAAGGTGCAAAATCTGGTGTAGCTCTGCATAGAAACCAATCAGCTTCCAGGTTTTATTGTCAAAGCTTAAAAGGGTTGTAAAGGTAAAAATGTTTTCCCCTAAATAGCTTCCTTTACCTTAGTGCAGTCCTCCTTCACTTACCTCATCCTTCCATTTTGCCTTTAAATGTCCTTATTTCTTCTGAGAAATACTCACTTCCAGTTCTTCTGTCTGTAACTCCACACAGTAATGCAAGGCTTTCTCCCTGGTGTGGAGTGTCATGCTCGCCCCCTCCCTTGGACTACAGTAGAGTCAGGACGCCCACTAACACACAGCTCCTTTCTCTATCTGCAACGTAGCGAGCGCCCTGACTCTCTTGTAGTCTAAGGGAGGGGGCGAGCACGACACCACACACCAGGGAGAAAGCCTTGCATTACTGTGTGGAGTTACAGACACAAGAACAGGAAGTGAGGTTTTCTCAGAAGAAATAAGGATATTCAAAAGCAAAATGGAAGGATGAGGTAAGTAAAGGAGGATTGCACTAAGGCAAAGGAAGATATTTAGTTTTTTTTTGTTTTGTTTTTACCTTTACAACCCCTTTATTTGTTAAACAAATCCACATCAATGTTATGTTTGCAATCCCAATATACGCATACATACTGTATGTTTTGAATTGTCATCCCATCAGCTCTGTTGTGTATGATTCAAATACAATAAAGCCCTTTTGTAAAAGAACAAGCTGCAGTTAGAAGCTGATTGGCTACCATGCACAGCTGCACCAGAATCTGAGTGCTCCGGTTTTAGTAATTCTCCCCTACTGTTCTTACTGTAAATTTTACAACAATATCTAAAGCTGGCCATGCATTATACCATTTTCTTATTCAATTTCCTTTAAATTTACCTTCAACTATGTAGTCCAAGGGCCTGCCTAATTGCATAGAAATAGAAATTGTTTAGGTTTGACCTCATATTACAAGCATACCCCACAATGGGGTTTATTTACTATCGCTGGAGAGTGTAAAATCAGGTTCACTGCTACAGTTTGCAGGCAGAAAGAACAGTTTTTATTATATAAAAGTACATGTAGGACACTGGACAGACCACCAGGGACAAAGGGGGTGTGTATTTTTACATACAGTACTGTAATCTATAAGATTACAGTATACTGTATTTAATGTGTTTGTTTACGTTTTTGAATTTGGCGCCGTTCTCCGCTCTCGTGCATTGTAACGTCACAGGGAACGGAGATCGGCGGCACACAGAGGCACTGTGTGAATTGAGCGAAGACCCGCTCGCTCACACAGCGCGGTGGCATCGCTGGATCCGGGGACAAGGTAAGTAAACCAAGCCTGTGGATGCTGCGAGGCGAGCCCGAGTCTGACACTGGGTTACCGATCGCAGCACAAAAATGTAACCCAGAGTCAGACTCGGGAATACCGCCAGGGGGGTTAATAATATGTAATCCACAAAAAAGACACATTGGGGGTTATTTACAAAAGGCAAATCCACTTTGCACTACAAATGCACTGCAACTACACTTTCAAGTGCACACAAAGTGCACTTTCAAGTGATGTCCCTTTAGATCTAAGGGGGGCAAGCAAGGGGAAAAAAAACAGCATTTTTGCTTGCACATGATTGGATGATAAAATTAGCAGAGCTTCCCCTCAGATCTACAGTGACTGCACTTACAAGTGCACTTGTAGTGCAAAGTGGATTTGCCTTTCGTAAATAACCCCCAATGTTTGCAGTGCCAGTATTTCAGCACTGTGACATCTGGATGCTACAGCATTAGGTTTTGTGCTGGTATTTCATGTGAAAATTAAAGTAATCATGATCCACTAGGGGTTAAGTTAGGGTCAGTGATTATTGGTTCAGATTACAGATAGGGGTTAAGGGACATGTACCAATGAATTTAGGGTCTGTGTCAAGAGCATCAGTTTGATCTGAGATCATTCAGAATGAACTGATAGGTGCATTTGACCTGCAGTTGACCTCCATCTTCTCTGCACTTTACTTGCTTCAAACAGGCTTTGGACCCGCATGTATTTGTATGGGAATGCATCCGGTGCACTCAATAGCCCATCGTCCCAGGCCTTAACCTCCCTGGCGGTATGATTCTGTCTGGAATTACGTACCAAAAGCGGTACAATTATTTTGCATGGAAATTCTGCGTTTTATACTGTAGGCCTGCAATTTTTAGGAATAACTCACTTAAATTTGTCCAAACCATAGTCTAGTAGACATCCCGGGTATGATAACGTTTGAAACACAAAATCATAAAATTATAATATAATAAATAACTATAAATAATTATAACAAATAATAATGTAATTATAATAAAAATTATTCACTAATGTAATCAAATCAAAATCACTGAAATTTGCTCAGTTGCAGAATTGTCGCTGTCATTACTTTTATTTTTTTATGACGAATTTCCCCACAAATCGCTATCGCTCAATTCTGCAAGTGATTATAATTTATTATCGCTGTTTTCTAGCTGCTCTAAAATCACTTTTGACATAAAGGGACACTTTTGGTTGCTATGGACAATCTACAGTTTGCAGGCACAAAAAAAATGTTTTTATTATATAAAAGAACATGCAGGACACTGGGCAGACCACTAGGGACAGGGGGTGTGTGTATTTTTTACATACAGTACTGTAATCTATAAGATTACAGTATTCTGTATGTAATGTGTTTGTTTACATTTTTTAATTTGCCGCCGGTCTCCGCCCCCGTGCGCCGTTACGTCGCAGGAAACGGAGATCGGCGGCGCGCGGGCACTGTGTGAGCCGAATGGAGGACGCCACTCGCTCACACAGCGGGGATGCATCGCTGGATCCAGGGACAAGGTAAGTACAGTATACCCAGCCTGGATCCAAGGTAAGCCAGCGCGCTGCAGGCTCTGCATTCACCCCGAGCGCGATTCGGGGATATCGATATTTGCCTGAAAAATCCAACCCGAATCGCGCTCGGGGATACCGGCAGGGGGGTTAAAGCAATATTAAACCCAAAAACAAAAGTGTAATATACTTCAGCTTACCAATCCTTTGATGTGGTGGCTGCATTATTTTATTTTGTAGGCATTTTCCTTTATTTCACCTGGTGATCCAGCCAGTAACATACCTCCTGTCTTAGGATGTCTGCATTCTAGATGAAGTGGTAAAGCAGAAACCTTTGGACAGCAGCATTCCAGGCTGGTGACTTGACTAACAAACTGAAGCTGAACTCCAGCTTTATAAGCAATTACAGGAAAATACATTTTTGCTTTGGGTTCTAAGGCCCCTTTCACACTGGGGCTATTGCGCTAAAAATAACTAACCTGAAATTGCGGCTGCTGCTTCTCCAGTGTAAGAGCCGAGGGCTTTCACACTCGAGCGGTGTGCTAGCAGGACCGCTCCAAAAGTCCTGCTAGCCGCATCTTTAGAGTGGTGAAGGAGCGATGTGTTTGCTGCTCCTGCCCATTGAAAGCAATGGAAAACCGTGGCTATACCGCCGGCAATGCGCCTCTACAGAGACAGATTGCCAGCGGTATTAACTCTTTTTCAGTCGCTAGCGGGGGTAAAACCGCACTGCTAGCGGCCGAATACCGCTGCAATTCCAACGGTAAAGCGCGGCTAAAAATAGCAGTGCTTTACCGGCACCGCACCTCCCGCCCCAGTGTGAAAGGGGCCTTATACTGCTTTAAAAGATAGGTCAAGTTTTGGGGTTGGAATTATGGGGTTAAGATAAAAATTAGGATTAGATTTATTTTTACCTTGTTTCCTCTACTGAAGGCCTTGTGTCAAAAACTACAAAATAAGTCTCATACAATACAATCACAATCACAATTTTCTCTTTTTTTTAGTTTCTCCAACCCCTGTTCCGCTACAAGGAGCAATTCTTCCTCTAGCAGCCTACTTCCCTACACAAAGATGAATGTGGATAATGGTAAGGGGTTTACCTAAAAGACCAAATCAAATAATCAAATGCCAGTTTTGGGTAGCCTTTCTAAGTATCCATGAGGGAGGTACAAGCTCACATCTTGAGGCAGGTTTCGTACCTATGGGTTTTAGTAATTACAAGTAAAACACAAGTCTTACTGCATGTTACTGCAATGGATGGTAATGCACTGCACTGTGTAGAGCAGGGATATGCAATTAGCGGACCTCCAGCTGTTGCAGAACTACAAGTCCCATGAGCATAGCAAGACTCTGACAGCCACAAGCATGACACCCAGAGGCAGAGGCATGATGGGACTTGTAGTTTTGCAACAGCTGTTACTCCACTAATTGCATATCCCTGGTGTAGAGCATTGTGCTGTCATTCATTTGGTGCCTCAATGTATGGAATGCATGGCACTGTGTTGTGCATTTTGAATATATTTATTTAGGTTGGTACCCCACTCACCATAATGCACATGCTGTAAATACTTAGATCTGTTTTTATTTCCCTTTACAATAAAACCTTGGTTTAAGAGTAACTTGGTTTGAGAGTGTTTTGCAAGACAAGCAAAATGTTTTAATAAATGTTGCCTTGATATACAAGCGATGTTTGATATAAGAGTAGCGTCATGTCACAACTGAGAATAAAAAAGAAGAGCGGCTCCTCTAAGTGTAGCAATATGGTTACATTTAATGAAGGTACAACATTTAGCAACTTATTGCTACACTTAAAGGTGCCTCTCTTCTCTTTTATACCCTGTAAAAAAATGCTTTGGATTACAAGCATGTTTCTGCTGAGGTGCCGGGGTCACGTCTATAGACATCATGTTGTTGTAATTCCCCGCACGAGCCACTGGGTGGCGCGCAGCGGGGAAAAACAGTGCCGTCGCATCGCTGAGGATTCGATGCGTGTACCCGGTGGCCGCAGTGTCCGCCAGGTACATGCGATCGGCGGTGACAGAGCAGGGACGTGGAGCTCTGTGTGTAAACACAGAGCTCCACGTCCTGTCAGGGAGAGGAGACAGATGCTGTTTTACTTGTACATAGGGAGACAGCATCGGTCACCTCCCCCAGTCACCCCCCTCCCCCCACACAGTTAGAACACACCCAGGATACACATTTAACCCCTTCCTCACCCCCTAGTGTTAACCCCTTCAATGCCAGTCACATTTATACAGTAATTAGTGCATATTTATAGCACTGGTCGCTGTATAAATGTGAATGGTCCCAAAAATGTGTCAAAAGTGTCCGATGTGTCCGCCGTAATGTCACAGTCCCAATAAAAATCACAGATCGCCGCCATTACTAGTAAAAAAAAAAATCATAATTCTGTCCCCTATTTTGTAGGCGCTATAACTTTTGCGGAAAGCAGTCGCTTATTGCGATTTTTTTTATTACAAAAATACGTAGAAGAATACGTATCGGCCTTAACTGAGAAAAAAAATGGGATATTTACTATAGCAACAAGTAAAAAATATATATATATATTTTTAAATTGTAGCTCTTTTTTTGTTTATAACGCCAAAAAAATAAAAAAATAAAATACCACCAAAATAAAGCTCTATTTGTGGGGAAAAAATTACGCCAATTTTGTTTGGGAGCCACGTCGCACGACCGCGCAAATGTCAGTTAAAGCGACGCAGTGCCGGAAGCTGAAATTTTGTCTGGGCACGAAGGGGGTTTATGTGCCCTGTAAGCAAGTGGTTAAAGGAATCTAGTGAAATGATTTTTAAATAGGCCAATCAAAAATGTAATCTAAAGCTGTTATTATTTGTCAAACAACGTTTAATAAGCTTTCTTTCCACGCCATGCTGCACACACAGGCAACGCTACAGACATCAATGATAACAGGTGAGTCACGGGTACACAGCGCAGTGTAAGGCATGGCTTGTCCTTCACATACACATCAACCTGATTCATATCACATCATATCATGTGCTACCACTATTTTTCCCAAACCAGTCCTAAGGACAGGTCACATTTTCCACAATACATCAATGAATCATAAGGAAATTATTAGTGTGCTTTATTTTTAATGTGTCTAATAAAAGCAGGCTTGCTAGTGCCCAGAAGTCTGAAAAATATAACCCTTTAAGGCCTCATGCACATGGAGCGTCTAAACAAGATCTGGATGCCAGAACAGCTGGCAGGAAAATGTGGGACAAAAAACGCAATTAAATGTTTTGAGCATAAATGCATTCTACTGGCCAGAATATTAATCTATTCCTGCCATTGGAATGCATCAACACTCAAATTCTATATACTAGTGTTTATGCGCATTTGTGCCTTTTTCTTCTGCTGCAATGCTCCTCTCGTGAACGCACCTATAGTGCGTTTTTTTCCTGCCTGTAAATGCTCCTCTTCTAATACACCTATAAACTGTAAATGCATATATGTGTTATTTACTAAGGCTGGAGAGTGCAAAATCGGGTGTAGCTCTGCATAGAAACCAATCATCTTCCAGGTTTTATCACCAAAGCTTATTTAAACAAGCTGACTTTAGAAGGTGATTGGCTACCATGCACAGCTGCACCAGATTCTGAGTGCACGAGATTTAGTAAATCTACTCTATAGGTGCTTTTACTGGCTTAAAAAAAAAACGTAACACCTATATAAGTGGAGGTTTTTAGGCTCTGTGTGCATAAGGCCTAAGGCCTCGTGTACACGACCGGTTTCCTCGGCAGAATCCAGCAAGAAACTTGTTGGGAGACGTGTTTTGCCGAGGAAACCAGTCGTGTGTACATTTTTCGACGAGGAAACTGTCAAAAAACTCGACGAGCCAAAAAGAGAGCATGTTCTCTTTTACCTCGACGGCAATGGAGAAAATTAGCTCGTCGAGTTCCTCGACAGCCGAACAAGTCGAGGAAAACGACAGTTTCGCCCGACGAGTTCCTCGGTCGTGTGTACGAGGCCATATAGTTCATGAGTCTTCTGTTCAGAAACATATGTCTAATACAGAATTTATAAAAAATCATTTATTTTAGTGACATTAGTCAGTTATGCCTAGTACACAGGATCTGTTTTCCCAACGGTGAAAAGACCACCCGGAAAACCGAGGGGAAAACCTGGAACTGGCTCGGTCCCTTTTCCCCTGTACACACGGCCGGTTTTCCCAACAGGAAGGAAAACTGCCAGGAGAACTTTGTTCGGGAAAACCAGCCATGTGTATGCTCCCTCGCAGTGTTTCCCATAGGAAAACTGCAGGAAAAAAAGTGCCGCGATTAGCGACAAGAAAAAAGAGAACATGTTCTCATTTTTTAAACCGCAGTTTTCCTGCCGGGAAAACTGCTAAAGAGCATACACACGTCCAGTTTTCCCGGTCAAAGGAAAACACTGCAGTTTTCCTGACGGAAAAAACGATCATGTGTACTAACTAGGCATTCGTTTTTAGTTAAAAAGAAGAGTCAAGCCCTGCTTTAGAACTTTGGCCTGGAATCCCGGCCGTATGTATGCTCCATCGGCACTGCCTCGCAGTTTTTCCCGTAGGTAAGTAGTAGTTCTGGCAGAAAAAAAAAAAACAGGAATTCCGACGAGAAAATAGAGAGCAGGTTCACTATTTCCCCGCTGGGATTCCTGGCTGGTTTCCAGGAATCCAGGAAAACTGCGAGGAAGCATACACACGTCCGGTTTTCACCGGTCAAAAGCTCTCGGAAAACCGGTCGTGTGTATTAGGTTTTAGACTACACATGCTGCAATAGTACTGAATCTAGTGTTAGGTTTCCTTATGCTGACACTGCAGACAAAGCGATTTCTAATGCTCGAGTTCGAAACATTATTTTCTAAAAACCCTTTATGCTGTCAAAGGAAAACCATTTTATGATCATATTACAAGTTGATCAAATGACTAGGTGACTAGTGGAATCTAGTTATAAAAAAAGTTCTCATGTGTCAATGGTTTGCTGTAGATACTGTATAGAGGTTGATGCAATGGTGTACTGGAACTGTAAGTATATGTGTATTACACAAACTGTCTCATCCATATCTCCCCAGTTTTTTGTAGATGCTACTCTAAGGGTGTCGAAGTTCACCTTTTAGAGCTTGTTCCCTTAACCACTATACATAGCTAAAGTGAGTGTCTCTTTTTCTCTCTTGTCTGGGGACAAATGGGCTCCTCTTCCAATAAAACAATTGCATAAAATTTAAGGAAGCCAATTCTTTATCTCTGTGCCATGACCTACTGGTGTATTCTTGCACCAGTGTTGCCTTTGTGGTGGCCATTTTAAAATGTTATTTTTTATAGACAAGATACTATTTTATTGTCTTAGTAAACATCACTATCATATATTGTACACCTTATCTCTTACAGAAGTGACTTGCCATGTGGCTGCGAAGCGGATGATCAGTCCCAATTATTCCCTCTTCATCAGGAGACTGCAGCTAGCTAATAACAGAGATCACCGAAGTCCTCTCTCCTGCACTTCCAGGTAGTGTATAAGATAGTAACATAGTAAGTGAGCAGGGGAGGGCTGGCAGCCTAAAGCGTGGGGGGAAAGTCCAGTCAAGTGGCCCATTGAACCATCGAATGAGCTCACCATCCGGTCCCAAGGAGTTGTAGTTTCCTCTGCGCTGCTCTGTTTTCCACCCCTTGGGAGCTTGAGCGTGGACTACAACTTCCAGAATGCAACAGCTAATGGCGAGCCGCTTCCTAGTGCAGAATAAAAAAAGATGGTAAAGGGCAGAGGCTGCCGACCATTTTGAACATAAGTTAGAGCAGCCTGGGAGGCAATTTCCACCCTGCCCCCCAGCCCAGCCCTCCCCTGTAAGTGAGACATGTCACAGGGGAAATACATACATTTATAATAAAAGGCAATGTAAGGTTTATACATATTATTTTATTTTTTCATAGTCAAGAATTTAAAAAAAAATTGCTTTCCATTTTGTTTTTTGTTCTTGTCAAGTAATTATCAAATATATCATATTTTCTTTTTACACAGTTGTGCTGGGTTCATACCATTGCGAATTGGATGCAGGATCCCCACATCCACTTTGCAATAGCAGGAGATTTTGACCAGCTCTCTATGGAGCCGGTTCACATATTTCCCCAGCAGGACCGGTGCGCTTTTGTATCTTTTGGTCTGTTTCAGGTCCGAATTAAGACCAAAATTCGACCTGAAATCGGACCTGAAACGGTGAACCGCCAGCAAATATCTTTTACAGCTCACTTCCTGTTTCTTGTCTGGTAAAAAGTCTAGGCTTATGACATCATGCACAGCTCTCTCTCTTACTCTCCTGAGTTTGCCAGGAAGGGAGGGGGAATGATTCATAAGAGGGCCAATGAGAGCTGCAGAGCTAGAGGTGTCCCTCTGTGTGAATCCAGGAAGTGAACAGGCAGCAGCTTCAGCTGCCCACAGTTATAATGGATGCAGCCAGACTCAGTGGAGGGAGATTTCTGCAGTATATTTGGCAAGTACAGAATCGCAGTATATATAAAATAATAGGCAAACTGGTTGGAGGGAAGCTTCAGAATGGCAAAGATGTTTTTATTACAAACTATGTGAGCAGACTGCAGTTCCTCTTTAAGCTTAGTTTCATCACAAGTCCGGTGCGGTTTTGTTCACTGGGCCAGGTGCGATTCAGGTGTGAAGTATATCACACTTGAAATTGCACCTGAACCGAACCTAAAATCATACAGGACTCTTTTGAAAAACACACTGCAGCTGACCCACAGATATGAGAACCGGCATGCAAATCAGATGCTGTTCAAAATGGCCTGCCTAAGTAGTGTCATCTATTTATTTCTCGGTCTAGTTTAGCTGTGTGAATCACAAAAAACAATAGACAGACTTATAAATTTGAAAACATAATATTTTGACAAATTCTTTTGAATGAACGTCCAATAAAGCCCAATGTTTTTTTAATTTATGACAGTCATGTAATATGCTTAATAGCCTATCCAATGTAGAAATAACTTAACATAGGGCATATATGAAAAATTATAACATAAAACATTGTTGAAAGAAGTTTGTTTTTCTGTAGTTATTGCTATGTCAGATGAATGATTATGAAATTGGTGACATTATTTTTTTTAACGCCATAAAAAACGATTGTGTGAGGGCTTTAGAGCATTTTTCGGGTATATTAAAGAATACAAATTAACTAATTTCTGAAAGCTTTGCCCAAAAAGGCAGGCAGAGGGCAAAGGACTAGTCTCTGGTATTGCTGTGGTCTCTGTGCAGCTGATCTTTCTCCTATTACTGACTAACCATGCCTTGTTCTGCACTGTGTTGTGGTGTGGAGGCATCCATTTTGGTGGAGGCAGGGTTTTTCTTTTTCAAGCCTTCAGCAAGGAAAACAGTGAACAACACAGTAGTGACATCAGCAAATCTCTGGGCTGAACGGAAAAAAAACTGACTGCTCTGGAGGAACCGATGTACTAACTATCCAATGTTAGTACAGAGATCTCCCCTGCTGTTCTATTGCATTCTGACAGGTGGAGAGCAAAATGTTCTCTATAATATATTGAAACTTCACTTTTTAGGTAAACTTAATTTTTTTTTGCAAATTACAGAGAATAAGCGTTGCAATTAAAACCAACAAATCTAAAGTAAAATATCTTCTAAAATATTCAAAACTATGTACATAAAATACCCAACCCTGCACAGAAATTAAGCTATCTTTTATTTAAGGAACAAATGGGCTGGCATGCTCAAACTCTGGACTGGTACGTTGACGATGTACTTCTTGTTTGGGACAATTTGTATTTTTCTTCCTCATGAAAATGCTGATTTAGACAAACACAATTGACTAATTTACATCAGTTTTTTTTTTTTAATCGCTTACGATTTTTAGATCTCAAATTGCAAGTACAGGATCGGAAGATCATGACATAAGTTATTTTTTTCATTTTTTTGAATTCTTTATTTATAAGACTCAACAAGGTCACAAATACATCAGTAGAAATAGCATTGTTAATGTCATATGAGTATACAATACCATGTTCATTGAGGTCATTTATCATATAAGATCTCCATAAATTTATGTAGGTCAGCATTACCATCACAGAACACAGCAGATATAAGTTGTGCATTCCAAATTCATCCAATGTAGTTGGATCAGAGAGAAAGGCGGTTGTATATTGCTATAATTTATGTGTTGAAACTAGTTTTCAATAACTTATAACAAAATAAGTATAGGTGAAAAAAAACGTAATGTAAGTATATAAACTAAGGTGACCAACTAGGGCAAATCTCAGATCTGTTAATTTCTACATTTATAAAGGAGGTGGGAAAGAAAAATGGGGTGAAGCTAACTGGGAGGATAAAGAACTATAGTAATAGAGGGAGAAGCTTTTTGTTAGGGTTAGGAGAACTAAAAGAAACAAAGAAAAACAGAAAAAAATGGGTGGAGAGGAAGTTGAAGGCCTCTTAGTGGAAGAGAAGTTAGCTGCTATTGATAGAAAAGGAGAGGTAATTATAGCTATTTGGTTCTTGACATAGGCAAACCATTCTCAATGAACTCCTGCTAACAGACGTTTCCCTTTCTCCGAGAATATGGACATGTGCCAGAATCGCCATGTTTTATGATAGATATATGGTGTTTTTTTTTTTTTTGCGAATGGATTAAGCCTTCCATCCTACTCTAATTTTTTTATCTTTATTAAGTCACATCTGGATGGATGGATGAGAGTATTTTAGCCAGCAGTGTTGAATTCATAAGGTGCCTTAGGATCATGCAGAAAGTTATTTTAACCGCTTCAGCCCTGGAAGAATTTACCCCCTTCCTGACCAGAGCATTTTTTTTGATACGGCACTGCTTCGCTTTAACTGACAATTGCACGGTTGCGCGACGTTGCACCCAAACAAAATTTACGTCCTTTTTTTCCTCACAAACATAGCTTTCTTTTGGTGGTATTTGAGAGAGGATGGAAGTAGGAATGGCACTAGCTTTTAAAGTGCAGTGCTGATGTGGTTAATAGTGTTACAAGCGCCTGTACTATATAGTGAAAAACGCAGTGACATACTGTATAATCAAATACAGGTAAATTGGTGTATTTTTATAAAACCTAATTTTGAAATCCTAGTACGGAAAGTAAAAGAAAAATTCTGGTGATATCCAAAATGTGTGTGTAAATAGCAATGCAATTAAAGTGGTTGTATACCCCACTTTTTCACTTTTACCTACGGGTAAGCCTATAATAAGGCTCACCTGTAGGTATAAAGAATATCTCCTAAACCTGTACGGTTTAGGAGATATTCCCCCCGCAATGCGCCGTTGATTGCAGCGGCGCATGCGCAGCGGGGATCCTTGGCTGAAGGACAGGCAGCCGCCGGACCTTGCCGAATTGAAGTCATCGCCGCTCCAGCCAATCACAGTGCTGGAGCGGCGATACCGGGAAGACACGTCGAAGCAAGATGACATCTTGCTCGGCGTGGACCAGGTAAGTTCTCTTCACCTCGTTTTAAGGTAAGTATTTCATAATGAGCTAGTATCAATAATTATGAATAAATTAAATAAATAAAATAAAATAAATTAGAAAAAGTGCTTCATGCTGTTGTGAACATCTAGTTCTATGCTTTACACAGTGTTCCACTCCAATCTGTGCTCCGCACTCGCCAAATTTGTGCCCCCTCTTGGGGTTTGCAGCATTCACAGTGTATGCCACTGTGCAGCACTCTGGCAAAGGCACGCCCTGCTGTGGTCCTGGTGGTGCTCTCAGTGTTTATCCCATATACAGGAAAAAGAAGAAGGAAGGGGTCCCAAGATAGTGTAGTACCGTTTAAAAATTCAGCTTTTATTGGTAAAAGACAAATGGGTACTCACAATTTTGTTGAAATGACAGAGCATTACTTTAGCATGCAGAAAACTGAAGTGTTCTGTCTGATCGCTCATATTTTGGTGGTATTTGATCACCTCTGCGTTTTCATTTTTACGACGGACCGTTTCAGCAGACATCTCCGATCATGTGTACGGGCTAGCGGACAGGTTTGTCCATCGGACAAATTTCAAAACATGCTTTGAAATTTGTCCGCTACAAACCTGTCCGTCGGATCTGTCCGCGCATGCGTCGAATGGATTCGACGCATGCACGGAAGCATTTTATTTCCGGGTTTGGTGACGTGGCGGCGTCAACGTCACCACCACGTCACCGTGTTCCCTGGCCGAGGGGATTTTTCATCCGATGGTGTGTACAAACCGTCGGACGAAAATCCGGAGGAGACATGTCCGCTGGAAATGGTCCGTCGGACATGTTTCAGCGGACATGTCCCTCCGTGTGTACGCGGCCTTAGGCTGCATTCACACCTGAGCATTTTCAAAGCATTAAACGCATGTAAAACGCCTGAAAACTCCCAACAAGCAAAATCCCGTTCATTTCAATGGCACTTGTTCACATCTGAGTGTTTTGTCGCCTAAAGCAAAAAAAATGGAAAAACGCCCTAAGCTTAAAAGGATCAAAAGCTTCCTTGGGGCAGATTACAGGTGATTTTCTGCCTTTTACATTGGTTACCTGAACAAAATCGCTAAAAAAAACACGGCAAAATCATTGTAAACACACGGTAAAGAACACGCTACTTTGAAAGCTTTCATAAAACTCTCCTAAGGTCCAAGCAGTACTGAGTACTGTTGATGCAAATAAAATAAAAAGTATCACAGAGAGTACTTAACTATGCTGTTGCAAGTGCACTAATCAACTTGAGCACTAAAGAAAGAAAAAAAAAAACCTTTTATTTGCAACTCAAAAAAAATGATATATATATCTATATATATATATGTCAGTATTTAGAGAGCTCACTCTAGGGTGGTGACAACAGTATCTCGGTTTTCAGTTGTGTTCTTTAAATCCTGGCTGAGAAGTGGCATAATCTGACGTGACCTACCGTAAATGTTTAGCATTCTTATTTTACAGTTTTGGGATCCTGGGCTTACTTTCAGCCAGGAACCTGAATGAAGTTTGTATGTTCTCCCATCTGTTGCATCGTTTAATACTCTGATTTCTATTCACAACCTGAGAACATATAGATTTAAAGCAATGTTGTCCCTTTTCATTCAAGTGTATGACTGCAATAGGGACATAAAAGCATAAGTTCCCTGCGGACAAGGATTTATGATTCAATATTGATTGTATAGTTTTACTGATTATGCCAGAGGCTTAACTCTATATAAATGACTAAAATACATTTATAGTTTATGTAGCATTAGGAATAGTCTAAACCTGGGGTCTCAAATAAAAAAATAAAAAAAGGCCCCTTTATTGTTCTCCAGAATATAGGGAACTTTGACTGTGGTCAGTAGGAGTAGAAAATGTTCTGACGTCAGTGGAAGCAAAAAATTCCCCATCCTTGGTATTAGTGGGAGGAATAGTGCTACGTTGTTAGTATCAGTTGGAGGAATAAGGCCCCATTGTTAGTATTAGTGGGAGGAATATGAATTCCATCATTGGTAATAATGGGAGGAATAGTGCTCCATCATTGGTGACAGTGGGAGGAAGAGTGCCCTATCATTAGTGACATTGGGAGGAAGAGTGCCCTATCATTGGTGACAGTGGGAGGAAGAGTGTCCTATCATTAGTGACATTGAGAGGAAGAGTGCCCTATCATTGTGACATTGAGAGGAAGAGTGCCCTATCATTGGTGACAGTAGGAGGAAGAGTGCCCTATCATTGGTGACACTGGGAGGAAGAGTGCCCTATCATTGGTGAAATTGAGAGGAAGAGTGCCCTATCATTGGTGACAGTGGGAGGAAGAGTGGCCTATGATTGGTGACAGTGGGAGGAAGAGTGCCTATCATTAGTGACAGTGGGAGGAAGAGTGCCCTATCATTGGTGACAACTTTGTTGGATTACTTGAGAGCAATTATGCCCCATTGATGGTATCAACATGAGGAATAGTGCCTTGTTTCAGTGGGATAAATAGAGCTTGAAGGGTTGGATAAAGACAAGCAAAGGACCACATCTGAACCACAGGCCTCGGTTTGGAGACTACTGGTCTAAACGTATGACCCTACTGCAGGCAGCATACACACCGTCGCTCTTTTTTTGTCCTAACAAACATTAATACTAATCATTCTTTTTTCTTCTTCTATTTTTCACTTCTAGTTTCCAAAGGAACTGAAGCTTATTCCCAGCATGCTGCAAGTTAGCTTCCTGTGGCCTCTGCTGCCAAACATTATCCTTCCTGTATGACTGTCTTGCTCCGTGTCTTTCTACCGTGCTCTGTTAACGTACTGTATACTAACAGCTGCTAATGTTTATTCTATATCTTTGCAATTTTGCAATGCACTCAATTATGTACCCACTTGTGTTTAAAACTCAACCCTCTAGATTAACTTATTGTATATCTGTCAAATCTCACACTGTGTCATTAACATGGGGTTAGTAATGTATGCTCAAGGAGTGGAATAAAAGGAGCCAATGAAAATAGTGTAATTCAGTGCTCAGGCTTTGGGGTATATAACCTTAAATGGATATTTGAGAAGGTAAAGTTTTACTGAAAATGGACATGTTTTTGTTTCTGATTAAAAGTACATGAACTCACCTGCTTCCTGTTCAGATATGTCAGCCTGTATTAGAGTGCACAGTTGTCATGAATGCCTGACAGTTGCTGGTTACAGAATTGTCTTTTTATTTTCACGTCAGTATGGGAAAAAAATTGGTGATTTGTTTCCTAACAACAGCATTACATGTTGCGGTAACATGCACATTAATGCCTGCTTTACTGCAATGTATGGCAATGCACATTAAATGTGTTGGTGCAATGCAATGATCTTCAATCTGAATGGCACCTTTATGCCGCGTACACACGATCGGAAATTCCGACAAGAAAAGTCCGATGTGAGCTTTTGGACGGAAATTGCTCCATCTGACCTTTTATGTTGGAATTTCCGCCAACAAAAGATTGAGAGCAGATTCTCAATCTGTATCAGAAATTCCGCTCGTCTGTATGCCATTCCGACGTGCAAAAAAACATGCATGCTCAGAATCAAGCAAAAGAGCCGAACTGCCTATTGAACTTCATTGATCTCAGCTCTTCGTACATCTTGTACGTCACCGCATTCTTGACGGTCGGAATTTCAGACAAGATTTGTGTGACCGTGTGTATGCAACACAAGTTTAAGCCAACATTCCGTCAGAAAAAAATCCATGGTTTTCTTGTTGAAATTTCCGACTGTGTGTATGGGGCATAGCACACCTTGCCTTGCATGTGTTGTGGTATGCTGCCAAAAAATGTTGCACTTTTTTAGCACTACACTGCACAACAATGAATGTCAGTGCATTACACTACAAAGCAGGTGCTTTGGTGTGAATTCAACGCATGTAATGCGCATTGCCGAATGTTGCAGTAAAGTGTGTGGTAACATGCTCGTTCCTGCAATGTCATAGTGTGAACAGGCTCTGTGGATCTAAACTTCTGTAACATCGATAAAGTCAACCTTTTAGAACTGTGTTTTTCTTCTGAAAATGCTCAATATATAGATTTGGAATGCCAAGGAAGATTTTCTAGACCCAAACGTGTACAATAAAATGGGCCTTATTTATCAATTTCAGAGACAAGAATGGCCTTTACTGAACCAATCAAATTCAAACCTGCCCTGGAAAATGACAGAATCCAGTTAGTTGCTTTGGTACAATGACCTACGTCTTATTTCTGCCCTGAAAAATAAGGCACATTGTAAAAACTATCATAGAGGAGCAGTAGAACTCGTTATGCCATGATTTCCATTCTCTGACATTCTGTAAGAGATTCCTGTACTATGTGAAAATAGGTGAACTTTTCTGTGAACATTGCAAATGACAATTACAGATTTGTTTGACCAAAAATTGGCAAGTAGCAATAACGATGTACAAAGTGCAATAACCAGTGGCAGCCAATTAGATTTAAATCGGCTGATTTAAATGAATAAAGGATGAATTCCTAATGGCTGCTGGGTTTATGTCTCTTTGCACATTGCTATGCTAAATAAGAATATTTAAATGTTTTATTGATGAACCCTTCCCCTTCTGGAGAGTGTGATGTCAGGCACAGTTTAACCATCTTGTTAAGCAGAGTATGAACATTTTTGGAAAAATCATAAAAATTGTTTTATTTTTGATTATACAACAATTAGGTTAATTTACAATAAAGATACTTCAACTGTAAATTGTTCTATAATAATTATTTAAATATAAATGCACTTTGTAAAACCGGAGCTATCAGGTTTGGAGTATGTGTGCAAAACACTAATTGCTTTTGGTTTATTGGATGACCATGACACCATAAAATATGATGCTAAAGGAAAAAACACTGAAACATCATCTGATATGATAGATATCAACCTTTGGGACAAAATTACACAGGTAAAGTACAGAGGGATTTCTACAACAATGGCTTTTGGGATTTCATACAGTCCACAAGCTATTCCTTAAACAATATTTTGATGGGATGGTGGATATTGAGAATGGCACTACATTACTACATTAAAAGTGAAAAGGTTTCTATTGTTGACCTGAAGGAACTCTAGATGATTCTGTCCTCAAGAGTAAGGTCTCGTACACATGACCGGGTTTCTCGGCAAGAAAACAGCAAGAAAACTGAGATTCCCGTTCGTGTGTACGAGGCATTCAGGTTTCTCGTCTGGAAATCTGGGCAGAATCTCGACGAGAAAAAAAAAAGAGTACCTGCTCTCTTTTTTCTCGTCGAGATTGTTGTCTGCCTGTTTCCCGATGAGAAACCTGAGAGTGTGTATACTTACCTGCCACTGTGGAAACCTGCACATGCTCAAAATGACTTTGACGCATCTGCGGTAGCTTCCACAGCATAGGTAGGGTTAACCAAGATGGCGGCGACGGCATCGAATGTGAGGAGCGCATGTTCGTCATAAGCGATGACGTCACTGCGTTCTTTCCTTTCAAGAGAACTGCGGTTCTTTTTAAATGAAAGTCAGTACACTCGGACGGCAAGATTTTCTTGCCAAGAATCTCGTCGGGGAAAAATACAGGATTTTCCTGACAAGATTCTCGGGTTGTGTGTACGAGGCCTATCTGCTTTCAACCAATGAAGTGGACAATGTTCTTGTTTGAAGACTGAAGTAGAATACATGAATTAATTTTTATAGGCCACTGAGTGCATTGCTTCAGCTGTCAGTCATGTATTACTGGATTTTGGAAGATAGATTTGCAGTTAAATTGCTACGTAGGTCAAGTCTCTTTAGTAGTATTGAAAAAAAACAAATTCCTTGTGGCTCTTGTTGGAACTTTCCATGTAAAGGGACATTACATAGGTTAAAAAAATCTACTTCGACCAACAGGAAAAAAATAAACAAATAGAAAACCTACACAAAGCTATACCCAGAGTTGATCCAGAGGAAGGAAGAAAAATATTGAAACAAAAAAGCACTGTCAAATTTGCTCTAGCTGAGAAAAAAATTCCAGGAGACAATCACATATTCCCTAGATCAACAATCCCTAGTGTTACTACCGATAAGTGTTAATATTCAGTTATATTTTGTGCAATTTGAAATGCCAGTCTTGTAGCTCATTGATAGTGCAAAGCAATGAGTTTACGCCATGCCAAAAGTATATTTCAGGGCTTATTCTGCCCACTTTTATGTAAAAGAAAGCAAATGTTTACACATGAAAATCTTCCCATGCAGGGGGTTTTCACAATCAATACGAGAAAAAAACACATCTTTATTGATCCTGCAGGTCGATCCTGCAGGTCGGGCCTCATACTTCAGCCCTTCTGGCCGTCAAACAGCACAAAATGCTGTACCTCTGTCAGCATAGCTTTTTATCCTGCAGCTCCCAAGCTGCTGCATGCTTCACAGGCTCGGGCCTTTGTTTGTCCTGACCTGGACAGTATGGTGCAGATGTGCACCTCTCACTTCTTCCTTCACACACTGACCACCTCAGGAGGGTGGGGCACTAATCTCTAATAAGTGTGCTCGTTACCTCCAAAATCTGACCAGACTGCCGTCTTAGATCATGGCATGGGCTCACCCTGTCACACAGCTCTTACTATGAAGAAACCTTTCTGTATGTTGATGTTAAGTATCTTTCCCTCCAGAAGTAAAAAGTTCCCCCTTGTCCTCTGTAATGACTTGACAGTAAATAATGCAACACAAAGTTCACTACACTACACTTCAGTTAAAGGGTCACTAAAGGAAATTTTTATTTTTTAGCTAAATAGTTTCCTTTACCTTACTGCAATCCTGGTTTCATGTCCTCATTGTTCGTTTTTGCTTTGAAATTGCTGTAATCCTTCTTTGATCTCCACACTTCCTGCTTGTCTGTTTCCTTGTGAAAAAAGTCATGGGAGCTTCTCTCTGTGGTCTCTGATCATGGAGGTGTGATTACTGTGTGTCTAAAACACCTCAGAACCAATCAGTTTCATTTTAAAAACAAACACTGCCCTGTATTGGCTCTGTGTCTCTGTTCTTCACAGAAGCATGAAACTAGATGAAAAACTAAACTGAAACTGCAGACACATTATATGATTGATTTGTATCTATTTTTAATCATTTTTAAAAAGAATCAGTTAACTATTATGTCTCTATACCCTGTAAACAGTCATTACAGCAAACATCCTTTACAACTCCTTTAAGCTAATCTTTTGCTTAGTAATTTCTTACCACTTTAAGCCAGTAATTTGTTTGTAGATAACGAGCCAAACAAGGAAAGCATCCTTTAGTATAACAAAGTAAAATTCAGGAGCTAAAGTCACAGTATACCATGTCTCCAATGTTTTACTGGCAGTCCCGGCTTTTTAAGGGTTCTTTTTCCTAGTCATTGGTGCCAACATCTGCCTGTCCTATCTATCTATGACATGTTATGGGGTTATGTAGGCAAAATATACAACAGTCTAAAGAGATTTCTGTAGAAAGCATATATTTTTCATTAATGCCATTTACATAGCTCCCCACACCTGTCAGTCTTTAGGATCACCTTTCATTAGTCTTTCTAGCCTCTGATACAATATAACACTAGTATGAAGAGTCAAGGTGGAATATGAAGAGTCAAGAGGGAATATGCAGAGACGTTCTTCTATCAAAAGAGGGCAGCAGTGAGCTGCTGTAGCGTCAGATTTCAAAGTCAAATACAGTTCCTAATTTGTTTCTTTTATGTCAATGCTGCTTCACAAGTTACATTTGGTATTTAGTCCGCCATGATCCTTTTCCACAAGTCATTTCTTAGCTGGTGGCATTTTTAGCACCTGTTGGGCGTTATCATCACAATACAATTATAATTTGCACAGTATCATCTGTATTCAAATACAATTGCAAATGTGAACACAATTTAACAATGATGTTTGATCAAACTCTAAAATGAATTCTAACCAGTCCTACCACATAATTTGGCGCATGTTGCATTTTCATTATAGTAACCAATTTCATATTATATTCACAATTAACTCATTTTGACTGCTGTATTAGGCTATGCTCTCATCTTTGCGGCTGTGGAGCACACTCAAAAATCACACACACCCCTGACTTGCAGAAAAACAAGCTGCACTTTGTGCCATTAACTCTTAATAACATCGGCCCTTGCAGCATGTTTTTGGCCACGGCAAACTGCATGGTGCCGCAGCACAATGCAGCTAGGTGTGGAGTGATTTCTAAAGAAAAGAAAGGGGTCAGGACTTAAAGCGGAGTTCCACCCAGGAAAACCACATTTGCCCATCTAGCTTAAAAAAATTAAATAAAAAAAAACGTGAAAAAAAAAAAAATACTCACCCGAAATACCTGTTGCTATGCGGAAGTCCGTAATCTGCCTCTTCCACACCGCGGTGTCTTTTCTTCTGCTTCTTCTGCTTGTGAATGGGGCGCGCTGCTTTCTGGGAACTGTGTGTGTTCTCAGAGAGCAGCCGCCCATTCACAAGCCAGCGTGAGACTCACGCAGGCGCAGTAGGAAATAGGCAGTGAAGCCGTATGGCTTCACTGCCTGTTTCCCATAGTGTGAATGGCGGCGCGGGACCTGGATCGATCGTGGCACCGGCATCGGGGGGGCCATCAGCGCGGGCAAGTAGGACAAGGTAAGTGTCCTTATTTAAAGTCAGCAGCTACACTGTTAGTAGCTGCTGACTTTAAAAAAAAAATTGCGGCTGGAACACCCCTTTAATTCTCTGCGTTTCTAAAGGTAGGGCAGCCATACACGCAGAACGAAGCTTCACAGATCTGAATGGAGTCTTAATAAAACATACAGTGGCAAAAAGGTAAACCTTACATGGCTGCAACACTATGCACAAAAAAAATTAAAGAATAATTCCAGGCATTGGAATGTTATACATAGATACCTTGGTCCAACTTGGACCAAGGTAACTACCGGTATGTACTATATATGACAAGGCTACTTAAGTAATATCCACTTCTGTGTCCCATGCCGAATAGCTACTCTCCTGCTTATTGAGCACAGGGGTTCAGCTGCTTGGCATGAGCGCCATTCAGATAATGCTTTGTACTTTCTGAATGCATGCAAAGTATTTTCTGATTGGATGTGGTGGAAAGGCAGGAAGTGATGCTCTCCATTTCATCCAATCAAAGAATGTATTGCATTTATTACCACTTGTTGGGTACTTTCACCCCCTTCCTGCCCAGGCCAATTTTCAGCGCTGTTGCATTTTGAATGGCAATTGTGTGGTCACGCAATACTGTTTACCATATGTAATTCTTATCATTATTTTCACAGAAATAGAGCTTTCTATTGGTGGTATTTAATATATTTTTTGCTAAACAAATAAAAAAAGATCAAAAATGTTGCTACAAATAAAACCTTTTTCATAGTTTACAATAAAAAGTGATAAGCGCTCAAAACAGTAGTCTAAAACTACTAAATGGTTTAAATCCACAAAAATAAGGTGTAGTAGTACCACAAAAACACTGGGTGATATAAAATGCAGTGACGAATGGTCACTGATGATGCCAAAAAACTATAAATAAAAATATGCAAATGTCCTAAATACTTAGTAGTGTCCTCCTATGGTAAATTCAATATTGAAAGGGTGATATCTAATTCTTCCCTAGAGTTTGTGGCTTGGTGCAGGTCTGTGTATCACAGTGAAATCCGTGCCCAGTCTCCTAAAACTCTCACCTTAGTGTCACTAAGCAGTGCATGTAGTATGGATGTAAGGGTCTCCAGGGGTATATTGCCCAATCCTCTCCAGTATTGTGTTAGTCAGCCTCTCGCCCTTCGTGATCCCACTGGTCCCAGAGAATTAAATGACCTAGTGGGTGCTCGGAACACCATATGTATAGGGGAGGAAAGGGAGAAAAGGATGCCTCCAATGGTGAAATATTGTTTTAAAATGTGAATGAGCTTTATTAGGTGGCAAAATGGACTCTTACATAAAAATTAAAAAGCAGATGCATTAAAACTAACAAGACGCGGCGTTAGCAGCGTGAGACTGTGTTTAGTGAACACTAGATACTGCTGCTTTGGACTATTTTATCCCTTCATTTATCATTTGTTTACTCATAGTAGCGCAGAAGCTTTCACTTTTATCACCTTTTGTTTTTCATAGTTTGTTATAAAATTTTGCAAATAGGTAATTTTTCTCCTCCACTGAGGTGCATTGATGAGGCTGCACTGATGAGCACTGATGAGGCGGCACTGATGAGCACTAATGAGGCGGCACTAGTGGGCACTGAGGCTTAACTAATATGCAGCACTGATAATTGGCACATTTATAAGAGGCACTGGTGGGGACTAATAGGCAGCACTGAAGAACACTGATAGGCGGCACTGATTGGCATCACTGGGCACTGTTGGTGCTGCACTGATAACCCGGATTTGGGTCTTAACCCCTGAAGTGCTGGAGGTCTCTTCTTAAAAATTTCTAGCATGCCACGGAGCCCACCCATCCGACCGGCAGTATGCCGGTGTGTTTTTTTTTCTGTACATACCTTTTTTGGGCTCTATTCCCCTCCGGCGATCCCGCGTGACTGGCCGTTTCCAATCACAGGCTGTGATTGACGTCCCTCAGCCCGGCGCATACAGTGTGTCACGAGATGCCGAAGGAACACGAACGTCGGTGCGGCCCTATACGGCGCCGGTGCCCCGACGTTTGGGTTCCTTCGGCATCTCGTGAAGAATTTGAAGTTTGAACCCCCCAGCAAAATCTCCTTCCAAAGCACTCTCTACCACATATCCTCTAACCCTCATGCCTCTCAAATCAAAGATCCCATCCTGGCTCCATCTACCACCCTGATCCCAGACCGGCTTCATCCATCCCCCCAATCCCATCCTGGCACCATCCACCACCTTGATCCCATCCCTCCGATCCCATCCCAGCTCCATCTACCACCCCAATCCCATCCCGGCTCCATCCACCACCCCAATCTAATCCCTGCTCCATCCACCACCCTGACCCCAGCCCGGCTTCATCCATCCCCCCGATCCCATCCCAGCTTCATTCACCACCCGATCCCATCCTGGCTCCATCGACTTCCCCCCAATTCCGTCCACCTCTGCGATCCCACCCCGACTCCATCCACCACCCTGATTCCACCCCGGCTCCATCCACCACCCAAATCCCATCTCGACTGCGTCCGGGAGGGGGGCCCCCTCCCACCGCTGATAATGGTGATCTCGCGGCAATTCCGCCGCAGAGACCACCATTATTGTTAACCGAACCGCCGCCTAAAGAGATGGATACCTCGGTTGTGGCAGCAGCTGTTGCTATTACTGAGATATCCCTCTTCAAAGTGTCGACGTCTGTAGTTGTGTGGCGGTCAGTAGGTGGTTACATAAAACTGCTTGCTGTAACTGCTTATAAAGTGTGAGCTGGAGTTTGGCTTCAGTTTGTTAGTGTATTTAAAGTCGAACTTTAGTCAGAAAATTAAAACCTGCTAGATCACTTAATTAAAAATAAGTGCCTATACTGTTTACAATACAGTAATACACTGCCTCACCCTGCTCTGCACATGCTCAGTTGCATTCCCATTTTTAGGCACCGACAAGTTTGGAAAGGTCAATCTGCTGACAGTCTTAAAGTAGAGTTCCGCCCCCCAAGAAAAAATTAAAAGTCAGCAGCTACAAATACTGTAGCCTTTGACTTTTAATATTAGGATACTTACCTGTTCTGGGATCCAGCAATGTCGGCTCCCCAGCTGATGTTTCCATCGGAGGGGGGAGGAAGCAAATAAGGGGAGCTTCCACTTTTGGGCGGAACTTGGGCAGTGTTTCTGTTTGAACTGTAACTGCCATGGTGCTGCGCAGGGGGCACATGCCCTATATCCACGCCACGCCCTATATGGTTAATGGATAGATTAATGCATCGCGCCCCCCCCCCCCCCCATTCCTGCATCCGGCCCCTTTCAGGATGGCGGAGGCATGAATTACAGCAACGGAGGTGTTTTTCTTTTTTTAGGCACCTGATAAGGTTTTAATAGGCTTCATAATAGGGTGGACTTGTGGCACAGATCATTGCACTTGGAGCCCATCCAGGTGTGTTAGAAAAGCAGATGAATATTCACTTTTCTAACACTGAATCGCCTCTCTGCCAATCAGGAAGCGCAGGTCTGATGCCCATTTCCCGATTGGCTGAAAGGTCAGGCGACCCTATTGGACGCCTAGGAAAAAGAGGAGGGGGATGCACGACGGAAGCCACCGTGATACACAAAACAGGAGGAGGATGAAAACTGCCAGACATGCTGCCAACCCACTTCCTAGATGGGGTAAGTGCGGGGCTTTGATGTCCCGACTGTCCTCTGGCTGTTTGCTGCCCCCCTCAAAAGAAAAAAAAAGCTGCTACTGGTACTGCACATGTGATCAGGTATGACACCAGACATTTGATGGCTTGACAGTTTGGTTGAGGACACAAACAAATAGAACAGTTAGCAATCCCGGCATTCCAGGAACGTAACTGCTTCTTGAAACCGTTAAATCAATGGTTTTAGTTCTGCTTTATGATTTACTGCTGTTTAGGGGCTCTGGGCTTCAGCAAAATGGCCACCTCCAGCAAGAGGCAAGTAGTTATGGGTAAAGTTCTGCTTTAAAGGTTTGTTTTTTAATTCCTAAATAGGTTCCTTTAAGCTAGTGCATTGTTGGTTTACTTATCTTTTCCTTCAATTTCTCCTTGAAAAGTTTATTTTCTTTGTCTGAATTTCTTACTTCCTGTTCCTCCTCAGTAAGCTTGCCCCCATCATCCGGGCCGTTCTGGCTGGGGGTTAGTCAGTGTGCTCTCCCTCTCCCTTAGGACTACATCCCTGCGGGGGATGTAAATGTTCACAGCATCTCCCTGCAGGGATGTAGCCGCAAGCAGAGCCGGACTGGCCTACCGGGAGATCAGGAGCTGGAGTGCGGCGATCGGTCCCCGGAGCTGAAGAACGAGGAGAGCCGTGTGTAAACACGGCTTCCCCGTGCTTCACTGTGGCCACAGCATCGATCACGTCATCCCTGTTATAGGGGGACGAGATTGATAACGTAACACCTACAGCCACACCCCCCTACAGTTGTAAACAGACCCTGTGAACACACATACCCTACAGCGCCCCCTGTGGTTAACTCCCAAACTGCAACTGTCATTTTCACAGTAAACAATGCAATTTAAATGCATTTTTTGCCGTGAAAATGACAATTGTCCCAAAAATGTGTCAAAATTGTCCGAAGTGTCCGCCATAATGTCGCAGTCATGAAAAAAATTGCTGATCGCCGCTATTAGTAGTAAAAAATAAATTAAAAAAATGCAATAAAACTATCCCTTATTTTGTAAACGCTATAAATTTTGCGAAAACCAACCGATAAACGCTTATTGAGATTTTTTTTTACCAAAAATAGGTAGAAGAATACGTATCGGCCTAAACTGAGGAAAAAAAATAAATTATATATATTTTGGGGGGATATTTATTATAGCAAAAAGTAAAAAATATTGAATTTTTTTCAAAATTGTTGCTCTATTTTTGTTTATAGCGCAAAAAATAAAAACTGCAGAGGTGATCAAATACCACCAAAAGAAAGCTCTATTTGTGGGGAAAAAAGGACGCCAATTTTGTTTGGGAGCCACGTCGCACGACCGCGCAATTGTCAGTTAAAACGACGCAGTGCCGAATCGCAAAAAGGGGCAAGGTCCTTTAGCAGCATTTTGGTCCGGGTCTTAAGTGGTTAAAATCACCCCCCGAAGTGGCCAAAAGTATTGCAGGAACTATGCTATGATTAAGCACTGTTGAGAGTGTGAAATGCGTCAGTATTTTCTGCCTGTACCCTGCTGCTGTTATAAACTTTTTGATATTTTTCATTGGAGTGCGGCTGTCCAGATTTTCTCCTTTCACTACGTGCTGAGCCTGCACTTGCTCCTTCCACCTTGAGGAGGGCATTCCCTTTAACTCACCACCTGGAGCGGTAATACGTTTTTGCCCTAGTGCAGGAACTACTTTGGGAAATCGGTGCGGCACCGCAAAGTTGGCATCGCACTGATAGGGACAGGGCCGTTGCTGGTGTTCTGTCGGATAGATAGTGCATGCTATAGAGAAGTGCCCGGGATGTACTGTACATGCGCCTTAAGGAACAGCACAACAGCTGATTTTACGATTTGTGAGACGGCGCCTGCGCACAATAGCCAACAGAAGAAATTTTCCTGTCAGATTGCGCCGGCGAGGCCTGTTCATGTCGGTGAGGAGCGGATTAGTACAAGATGGGGGACGGATTTTTAAATGAAGACCAGTGCTGCAAACAAAACATATTTTACAGATAGGAAAGTCTGCCCTTCAGTTGACTAAACGCCCGGCAAGCGTCCAGGAAAATTAGCAGAAAAATATGTGTTTTGGAGCACTGCCCATGAGTGAATAATCCCCCCCCCATCATGTACTAATCCGTCCCTCGCCGACATGAACACGCCTCGGCAGCACGGAGCACAATCTGACAGAAAATTTTCTTCCGTCGGCTATTGTGCACAGTCGCCGTCTCGCTGACACAACAGCTGAACTTAAACTCAGCTGTTCCGTACGGCGTATGCGTGGCACATGCGCCATTCGTCCCATGCACTTACCCATAGCAGGCACTTCACGATAGAGCACTGGCAAAAGGCTGCGATTTGACATGTGAACAGGGGGTAAAATCTGCTAATACTTGTTACACACCCCTCCCCACAGACTGACAATTCTGCTGTCCCCCCTGTGCTCCTTCATCCAGAGTGGGGGCAGTCTACTATAGGAGGTGTGTTACTGACCAGACCACCAGGTGCAAACAGAGGGTAAAAAAGCCTTAAAAAATAAAACTAATGCAGCCACCATATCTAATGATTGGTCAGCAGCATATTAGTACATTATTGGTTTTGGCCGGGTTTATCATGACTTTATTTATGAGAGGTTCTAATTTTCAGCCACTCTCCTGGTATAAGAGCCCCAGCATTACACAGTGTTTGGATCACACTGTCCTGACTCCTGTCCACCACATCTAATAACAAATGACTAACCTAACCCGCTCCGCTTCGCTGACCCCCAGGTCACATGACTCGTGAGCCAGTGGCGGGGCGGTGGCGGAGGAACGCGAGTGCGCAGGCGCGCTGGACGCTCAGGTGAGTTGGGCGGGGCGGAGAGAGGCGGGGGTTGAGCGGACGTCTGACCCTGAGGAGGAGGTTAGTGGGAGGCGGTGTGGTGAAATGTCCTCCTCCGCAGCTGTGCCCGTTGCCTCCTCGGCGGCTGTGGGGATCCTGTCCAGTAATGCCAAGACCAAGACGAAGAAGAAACACTTCGTACAGCAGAAGGTGAAGGTGTTCCGAGCCAGCGACCAGCTCGTCAGCGTCTTCATGTGGGGAGTCAACCACTCGGTAAGGCCCTGACTGACTGGGGGGGGGGCCCTTCCCCCACTCACCTGCCGGAGTTTTCGGTGTTCTGTCACTCTGGATGCTGAGCTCAAAACTTTCCGAGTACGCCCCCCCCCCCCCCCTCGCATACTTGGCAGGGCACTGTGCAGGCTTGCTGGGACTTCTGGTTCTACACCACTAGTGTGCCAAGTTTGCATCTTCCTATATAAAGGAAATGCACTTAAAAAAAGAGCTCAGCACATACACAGTGGGGGTTATTTAATAAAGGCAAATCCACTTTGCACTTCAAGTGCACTTGCTGTAGACCTGAGGGGGACATGCAAGGAAAATAAAAAACAGCATTTTAGCTTGCACATGATTGGATGATAAAATCAGCAGAGCTTCCCTTCAGATCTACAGCAACTGCGCTTCCAAGAGCACTTGTAGTGCAAAGTATATTTGCCTTTAGTAAATCAACCCCCATATTGTAACTATTGATGTCTAATAAACACTCGCCAGTCCGGCGCTGTCTTCACTGGGGCTGGATTTGCACTGGTTTTCGGGTCCCCATCTTGAATGTGAGAGGGCAGCTGTGACTTCCTGCTGTTGTACAGCCAACGTTCTATCGAGAAATCAACCCCCCCCCCCCCCCCATGGGTCTGCACATGTGCTGTACCAAACGTCACGCCAGCTGATATGTTGATCAGCTGACATGACGTCAACAAAGCGAATGTGCAGATCTAAAGACGCATTTTTTGATGGAAGAGGGTATTCGACGGGCAGTATTCAAAGCTATGCGGAGGGAGAACGTACTTGTTAGATTGAGCCTCGCTGTTGCAGGGTGGGTTTTCGTGTGTTGAACGGCGGGTTCCACAACCTGCCCCGCAACAGCAAGGCTCAATCTGACAACTACGTCTCCCCTGCTGTTTGCATAGCGCCGGGTAATGCCTCCAACGATCTGTTCACGCCAGCTCAACATATCTGCTGGAGTGATGTTTGGTACTGCGCAGACCCATCCCAGGCATTTTTTGATGGGAGGCGTTTCTCGATGTAATTCATTACATTAATTTAAAAAGTTGAACAAAATACATTCGGCGCTCCTCAAGTTAAAGTGTTTGTAATGGTTCAATGGTTTTGCACAGAGATGGCCCAATCCTCCTCTTCTCGGGTCCCCCCACCCAATCCTCCTCTTCATTGGCACTTATAGCACCAATGGTCCCAAAAATATGTCTGCCATAATGTCACAGTCCCGATAAAGATCGTGGATCGCCACCATTACTAGTAAAAAAAAAAAAAAATGCCATAAATCTATCCTTTTTTTGTAGACGCTACAACTTTTGCGCAAACCAATCTATATATACTTATTGTGATTTTTTTTTTTTTTTTTTTATTACCAAAATATGTAGAAGAATACATATCGGCCTCAACTGAGGAAAAAATTGGCTTTTCTTAAAAAAAAAAAAAGGGGGGGGGGGGACTATTGCAGAATAAAGTACAAAATATTTTTTCAATTTTTCTTATGTTTACAGTGCAAAAAATAAAAACTGCAAAGGTGGTCAAATACCTCCAAAAGAAAGCTCTATTTATGGTGAAAAATGTTGTTTGGATACAGCGTCGCACGACCGCGCAATTGTCAGTTAAAGTGTCGCAGTGCTGAATCGCAAATAAATGGCCTGGTCATTGGGCACCCAATCCTTCTGGGGCTGAAGTGGTTAAAATATTCCCAAACTGTCTCTTTCACGTTCTGCTGCCATTTTTCTCCTCAAGGGATGAATAAAACACATCAAGCTATGTGCGATGGAAAGATCACAAGGTTTATAAGCTGCAATGGGATAAAGGAATATTCCTCAACTTTATCTTCTCACTGTGAAATTGTATGAATGCATCAATGCGCAGTGCATGTTATCTCAGCTTGCAGAGCTTGGATTTTTTAAATGAGTTTACCAAAAATGTAAATATAGCAAAATATACAGCCTCATGCTACATAATGAAGCTCCATTTCATGGTGAATAAACTAAATTATTTATTGTATCTTAAAAAGGAGTTCCACCCTAAAAAAATGACTTTTTAATCCACTTCTCACCCCCTTACATGCCACATTTGGCATGTCATTTTTTTGGGGGGGGGGGGAGTGGGGGCTTCAGTAGGTGTGGGACTTCCTGTCCCACTTCCTGCTTCCGCCGAGGAGCTGGTTAGGCAATTAAGCCGTAATCGCCTACACCAGCCCCTCCCTGTAGGCGATCACATGGGACAATGTCAGGTCCCATGCGATCGCCTCTCCAATCAGCGGCGCCGCGCGCATGCGCAGTGCGGCTCGCGCATGCGCAGTGGGTGCCCGGCCGTGAAGCCGAAGGCTGTCACGGCTGGGTGCCCACAGTCGAGATGGAGACGCCGGCTGGGGAGGGGGGAGAGGAGCGGAGCCCCGGTCGGCGCGTCGCTGGAACGCAGGACCAGGTAAGTGAGTGTTTATTAAAAGCCAGCAGCTACACTTTTTGTAGCTGCTGACTTTTAATAAACACAATTTTGGCTGGAACACCCCTTTAAATAGAAAACTATCTCTAGGTAGATTTTGTTGAATTTTTTTTACTCCAAAAGCGTTTTCATTTTCAAGCATTCAATATGTTAATTTTTGGTTTAAAGCATAGCTTAACCTCTTTCCCACCGCGCCATAAGCATTTTACTGCTACGGCGGGGTTATCTTGGGACGACGTCCCTGGGACATCGTCCTTCACTTTCGCGATTGCGCGTCCCCTGGGACGGCTCGCGAAAGTGTCCGTGCTCGCCGGGTCTAGAAGACCCGGCGCATCACGGATCACGGTAAATTTCCGCTGATCGCGGCCGTTTACCATGTGATCGCGCCGTCAAATGACGGCACGATCACTCTTAAAGAAACCGGCGTCATTTGATGACGCTGGTTCCTCCCTCTCCTCTCTGTACAGTGTGCGAGGAGAGGGGGGGGGGGGCGGGGTGTCAGCAGCTGAGCTGTGGCTGGATCTGTGACAAATGCAGTCACAGATCCAGCCATCCCTCAAAACATCCCAGCTCTGCAATCCCCCCAGTACCCAGCAATCCCCCCAGTACCCAGCAATCCCCCCAGTACCCAGCAATCCCCCCAGTACCCCAACAATACCCCAGTACTCGGCAATACCCCAATACTCGACAATACCCCAATACCCTGCATGATACTTTGCAATACCCCAGTACTCGGCAATACCCCAGTACTCGACAATACCCCAATACCCTGCATGATACTTTGCAATACCCCAGTACTCGGCAATACCCCAGTACTCGACAATACCCCAATACCCTGCATGATACTTTGCAATACCCCAGTACTCGGCAATACCCCAGTACTCGACAATACCCCAATACTCGACAATACCCCAATACTCGACAATACCCCAATACTCGACAATACCCCAATACCCTGCATGATACTTTGCAATACCCCAATACTCTGCAATACCCTGCGCGATACTCTGCAATACCGCCTATGGGGATTTTTAAGTAGCGAAGTTTGGCGCCATTCCACGAGTGTGCGCAATTTTGAAGGGTGACATGTTGGGTATCTATTTACTCGGCGTAACTTCATCTTTCACATTATGAAAAAAAATTGGGCTAACTTTACTGTTTTGTTTTAAGCACAAAACAGTTTTTTAAAAAACACGCGTTCAATACATTTCTGCGAAAATACCGTGCGAGATAAAAAGTTGTAACGGCCGCCATTGTATTCTTTAGGGTCTTTGCTAAAAAAGCATATATAATGTTTTGGGGTTCTATGTAATTTTCTAGCAAATAAATGATGATTTTTCCATGTAGGAGAGAAATGTCAGAATTGGTCTGGGTGTTCCAGAACGCCTGGTGGCGTTCCCTGCATGTTGGGCCTCTGTATGTGGCCACGCTGTGTAAAAGTCCCACACATGGGGTATCGCCATACTCGGGAGGAATAGCAGAATGTGTTTTGGGGTGTAATTTGTGGTATGCATATGCTGTGTGTGAGAAATAACCTGCTAATATGACAGAAACAATTTTTTATTTTATTTTTTACAGAATTTTCAGTCGTTTTTCTTTTATAGCGCAAAAAATTAAAAAAAACAGAGGTGATCAAATACTACCAAAAGAAAGCTCTATTTGTGTGAAAAAAAAGGACAACAATTTCAAATGGGTAGAATGTTGTATGACTGAGTAATTGTCATTCAAATTGTGAGAGCACCGAAAGCTGAAAATTGGTCTGGTTAGGAAGGGGGTTTAAGTGCCCAGTGGTCAAGTGGTTAAAGGAGTTGTAAAGTAAAACATTTTTTCACCTTAAAGTGGATGTATATTGACTTTTTATTTAGGCAGGTTTTTATCTGGAAGGCTGTTCATTTTCACTGAACATTAAAAGAGGATTTCTCAGATCTGAATTAACTGTGTGGCAAAACTGGGCACAGATGATAGGAAATCTTATACTCTACATTGTGACATCAAAAAAAAAAAAAGAATACGGAACAGCACTTTTTTTTTTTTTTCTTTCGTGACAGTACCTTTGTTTGCAGCAGCTGTCACTCGGCTTCCTGTGTCTCCTTTTGGGTTTTCTTCGGGCAGAGCATCATATCCTGCAGAGGTTTCCCGGAGTTATCACAGGATTTCGTCACATCAGGCTCCCCATCACAGATTGATCCGGAAGTGACGTTCTGTTGCCGCCATCTTGCTACTCCTCACACTCATGCACAGTAATGATACAGTGATAAGGGTCAAGCGGTGTAGCAATATGGCGACGACGGGACGTCAATTCCAGATCAATCTGTGATAGGAGAGCCGAATGTGACACCCGTTTAGATGGAAACCCGGAAGTCGACGTGCTTGTGGGCTTCACATTGCCCACAGGCAAAATGGAAACTGCATCTCCTGCATTTTATAAGTTCTTCTTGTGCACGAAAACGGACAGGGGATATTTACGGACATCAAATAAGTGAGTATTCGTTTTAATTACAAAATACAATCCGCTTTAATGCATAGATTGCAAGGAAGATTTAGGCTGCATTCACACCTGAGCGACAAATCGCGTGTCGCCCAACGCTCATGCCGCTGGAGGGGCGGATCCCCATTCATGTCTATAGAGATGGTTCACATCTCTGGAACGCCTGTCGCCTGAAAAAAAGTCCCGGACCCTTTTTTTCAGGCGACACTGGCGTTCGGCCATAGACATCAATGGGGATGATTTGTAAAAAAAAAAAAAAATGAATCTAATCGCGGCAAGTAATGCCGCGTATGCGGCGTTACTTGCCGCTCAGGTGTGAATGCAGCCTTAGAGGAAGAAATACTTACCTTTCCACCAACGCACCTTGTCCCTCTCTTGCATATTTCTTTCTCGTACATCACGGGACACAGAGCGGCATATTCATTACTATGTGGGTTATATGGAGTACCTTCAGGTGTGGACACTGGCAATCTCAAACAGGAAGTCCCCTCCCTATATAACCCCCTCCCCTAGAGGGAGTCCCTCAGTTTTTTCGCCAGTGTCTTAGGTGTTGGTCACGGAATAGCTTTGCTCCACATCCTTGGGATTAAGGGCGGGCTAACCGGATCTGTCCAAGGAGCCTCAGTGCCAAAGTGGACAGTACCCGGGCCCCAAGCCGTGGGGTTTTGCCTATAATGCTCCTCTTTGGAGGGCTGGACCCTGGGCCCAGGACTTGGAGTTTGTAAAAACCATAAGTTCCTGTTTGCCAGGGTGCTATATAGGTCCAGGACAGTGGGTACCTTCATAGGACCCCAGGGCCTGAAGGTCTACTACGCTACCCACGGAGATGGGAGAAGATTGGATCAGTTTGCTGGACAAACATCCTGCAGCATGGAGCAGGTAAGGGGGAGCCTGCGGGACTTGGTTCGACAGCAGGCTCTCCGGGGTAACCTAAAAGGGGGGATAGCCTAAGTATGCTCTGCATGGGCAACCTTGTTCACTATGTCTAAAGAGAGACAGGATGACACCTTTTCCCCCCCATCACTAGGTCCCCCTGTCTAAATATGTGTGCTAGCTAAACCTGCTGTTTCTTCCTAGGGCTAGTAAGGATCCCTAGGGGCCTTTGGAGAGTCCTACCTGGCCGGGGGTTTGAATCTGCCGCCTGTTTCTGCGTTCCTGGATCTCCAGCAGCGCGGCTCCTCCATGTTCCTCCTGTTTCCGGCATACGCGCGTGCGCGCGCACGTCTTATGGACGTTTTTCGCGCCGTTCACACAGGAGGGCGGGGGGGGGGGCGTGCCTGCGGCGTCATACAGGGGCGCGCCTTTGTGCTGTTATAGACAGCAGGCATTGTCAGTGCTCAGTCTGAGGCTGATTTTCAGAGGAGAGGACGCAGAGCGGCAGAACAGTGACTCCCGGTGGCGGAAGAGGGGTAGTACATGTGGACTTTGTTCCAATACCTTTTTGTTAAGCCAAGAAATCCCCCTTTTTTGCAGCAGGTTTGGAGGCTGGCAAACTTAGTTTGGGGTCACTGTATGTTGTCAAAAGAAAATATATAATATATTAAAAAAAAAAAAAAAAAAAAAGAACATACGGGATCCCATCAGTTTTTGGGCATTAGTGGTCTATTGTCCCCTAAACTCTGATTTTTGTACTCCTGCCCACTACAGTCTGTTGTGTGGGCGGAGTCCCTCGATTTTGTATTATGGCTTCCAAGGGTTCGGGGTCAAAGGGTACAAAAAAGACTAAAAAACAAAAGGGTTCCCTTTCTGATTCTGATATGCCGATACTTTCCCCGCAACTTATTAATTTAAGAAGCGCCTTGGATGAGCCATTAGGGGGATCTGGTGCGGAGGCTGGCCCAGATCAGCCCAGCCCTGTGTTCATCACAGAGGAGATGCTAGCCGTATCCCTAGGGGGGCTAGAAGAGAGAATAGCAACATTGATCGCTAGAGCTATTCCTGGTAAGAAACGGGTTAGATCCCCATCACCAGGAGGTGTATCCTCAGATGCTGAGATTCTCTCTCCAGAGGAATTGGAATCACAGGAGGATCAACTAGACCTGAACCAAGAGGGTTCAGGGATTGAGGGATCTGCCTCTGAGGAACCATTTTCAGACTCCCAGACAGAAAGACTGTGGGTACAGTCTTTGACGGACATGGTCCGCTCGGCATTTAGTTTACCATTGCCAGAGCCTCAGGTTCCTCCGGTATCCTCTCTGGGCTCTTTGAAAGCTCCGTTAAACAACACAGTTTTTCCGGTCCATCCTCTCTTGGAGGAATTGATCTTTCGGGATTGGGTACGGCCGGACAGGATTTTTCTGCCACCGAAAAGGTTTGCGGTCATTTACCCCATGGAGGAAAAGTTCTCCAAGAGGTGGAGGCTCCCAGTAGTGGATGCAGCCATCTCATGTGTGAATAAATCACTAACTTGCCCGGTGGAAAACATACACATGTTTAAAGATCCGGTTGATAAAAGATTAGAGACACTTTTAAAAGCATCCTTTGCTACGGCAGGAGCAGTGGTGCAGCCAGCGGTGGCTGCAATTGGAGTTTGTCAGGCATTAAAAGACCAGACAAAGGAAATGTTAAGGGACATGCCTACCCAACAAGCAGAAGAGTTTTCTGACATTCCCAGAGCTCTGTGTTTTGCGGTAGATGCTATAAAAGATTCCATCCAGCAGGCCTCTCGTTTATCACTATGTTTGGTGCACATGAGAAGGCTCTTATGGTTGAAGAACTGGGCGGCGGAGCCCCCATGCAAAAAGCTTCTGGCAGGGTTTCCCTTCCATGGAGGACGACTCTTCGGAGAGGATCTGGATAAATATATTCAGACTATTTCAAATGGCAAAAGTACCCTTTTACCGGTCAAAAAGTCATTCCGGGCTCCTACATTTAAAAGGCAGCTCTTTCCTGTCTCGGGGCCCTCAAATTCCAGGCAGTATCGACGGCCGCCTGCACGATCCAACGTTAACAGTAGATCGCAGGGACAGACCCCTGGGGGTAAGAGGCCGTGGTATCGCAAGCCGTCAAAGACAGCCCCTAAGTCTGCCTTATGAAGGGGCGCCCCCACTCTTGCGGGTGGGGGGAAGGCTTCGTTTCTTCGCAGAAGTTTGGGAAGCCAAGATCCCCGACAAATGGGTCCGGGCATCTGTAACCACAGGTTACAGACTGGAGTTTCTAAGGTATCCTCCGCCTCATTTTCAAGAATCAAGGCTACCAAGGGATCCAGCGAGGAAGACCTCAATGCTGGCAGCTTTGGATCACCTGCTTTGCCAGGACGTAATTATAGAAGTGCCAGCCCAAGAGCAAGGCCTAGGTTTCTATTCCAACCTCTTTGTCATACCAAAGCCCAACGGCGATGTCAGGCCAATCTTGGACCTAAAGAGGTTAAACGGTTACCTAAGGGTTCGTTCCTTCCGGATGGAATCCATCCGGTCAGCAGCCGCCGCGCTTCAGAAGGACGATTTTCTGGCCTCCATAGACATAAAGGATGCTTACCTTCATGTACCAATCTTTCAGTCGCATCAAAGGTTTTTACGCTTCGCGGTGGGGCAGCGACACTTCCAATTCAGGGCGCTCCCCTTCGGGCTGGCCACGGCCCCCCGGGTATTCACGAAGATCCTAGCCCCAATTCTGGCCAATTTAAGGATCCAAGGGGTCACAGTCCTAGCATACTTGGACGACCTTTTAATCATAGATCACTCACGGCCGGGTCTGCAAAAGGCAGTAAACCTCACGGTTCAGTACCTCGAAAAATTCGGCTGGGTCCTGAACCGGGGAAAGTCAGCGTTCCAGCCTACAAAGCAGTTGGAATACCTCGGCATGAGGTTAGACACAGAACATCAAAAGGTGTTCCTGCCCCTTGTAAAGATCGAAGCTATCAAGGGGTTGGTTCAGTTGGTTCTAAACAAGAAAAGACCAACTATTCGCCTGTGTATGCGATTACTAGGCAAGCTAGTGGCCACATTCGAGGCAGTACCATACGCTCAGATCCACACTCGCGTCCTACAGGCAGCCATTCTAGCAGCCTGGGGCAAGAGGGCACATGCCTTAGAGTCCCCTTTGACGCTATCATCAAGGGTCCGACAAAGCCTGGCCTGGTGGTTGAACCCTCAGAATCTTCTAAAGGGAAAATCCTTCAGCCCTGTTGTCTGGAAGGTAGTTACCACAGACGCCAGCCTGGCAGGCTGGGGGGCGGTCTTCGAGGGGTTCTCCCGCCAGGGAACTTGGGTGAAAGCAGAGAGGCAGCTCCCCATCAATATCTTGGAAATCAGAGCTGCCCGCTTGGACCTCCAGATTAAAGGGGTTCCCGGTGAGAATCCAGTCAGACAATGCCACGGCGGTGGCATACATAAACCACCAAGGGGGAACCAGGAGCCAGGCCGCTCAGAGGGAGGTGAACTTGATTTTTCAATGGGCAGAGGTTCATGTACCCTGCATTTCAGCGATATTCATTCCCGGAGTGGACAACCTGCAGGCAGACTTCTTAAGTCGCCAGAGTCTGTTGCCAGGGGAGTGGTCTCTGCATCCCCAGGTCTTTCAGACAATCTGCCAGAGGTGGGGAATGCCGGACGTAGATATAATGGCATCCAGGTTCAACAAGAAACTAGACAGGTTCGTGTCTCGAACGAGGGATCCTATGGCCTGCGGAACCGACGCGTTGGTTTGCCCTTGGCATCAATTCAGACTTCTATATGCATTCCCTCCACTACAGTTACTCCCGCGCCTGTTGCGCAAGATCAGAGTGGAGAACAAGCCAGTCATTCTAGTAGCTCCGGCTTGGCCCCGGAGGACTTGGTACTCACTAGTCCTGAAGATGGCAGTGGGAGACCCTTGGACTCTCCCTCTACAACCAGACCTACTCTCACAAGGCCCGATCCTCCACCCTACATTACAGCGTCTAAATTTGACGGCCTGGAGGCTGAATCCCTGATTCTCAGGGATAGAGGCCTGTCTAGGCAGGTAATTCCTACCCTGATTAGGGCTAGGAAGCCGGTCTCCAGGGTGATTTATTACAGGGTGTGGAGGAACTACGTAGGCTGGTGTGAATCCAAAAGATGGAATTCCCGCAAATATACTATTGATAGGGTGTTAAGTTTTCTCCAGCTAGGAGTGGATAAAGGCCTGGCACTAAGCACAATCAAGGGACAGATCTCAGCTCTGTCAGTGTGGTTTCAGAGGCCGCTGGCCACCCACTCGCTGGTAAAGACCTTCTTACAGGGGGTCTTGCGTATTAATCCTCCTGTCAAGTCACCAATTTGTCCATGGGACTTAAATCTTGTCCTGTCCACTCTACAGAAACAGCCTTTTGAGCCGTTGGCTGAGATTCCTTTACTCTTACTGACAAGAAAGTTGGTTTTCTTGGTCGCCATAGTTTCGGCCAGGAGAGTGTCAGAATTAGCAGCCTTATCGTGTAAGGAACCATATCTCGTTCTGCATAAGGACAGGGCAGTTCTCCGGCCCCATCCTTCCTTTCTACCAAAGGTTATATCCAAATTTCACTTGAACCAGGATTTGGTACTTCCATCCTTCTTTCCAAAACCTACATCTAGAAAGGAGGGGTTGCTGCATACCTTGGATATTGTCCGGGCCATGAAGGCCTATCTTAAAGCTACAGAAAAGATCCGGAAAACAGATGTGTTATTCGTTCTACCAGATGGCCCCAAGAAGGGGCAGGCAGCTGCAAAATCCACCATCTCGAGATGGATTAGACAATTAATCATTCAAGCCTACGGGTTGAAGAGGTTGCCTCCTCCGTTGTCGGTAAAGGCCCATTCTACCAGGGCCATGGGCGCCTCTTGGGCAGCACACCATCAGATCTCTATGGCTCAGATATGCAAGGCGGCAACGTGGTCATCAGTCCACACGTTTACAAGGTTTTATCAACTAGACGTGAGAAGAAATGCGGATGCTGCCTTTGGTCAGGCAGTACTACAGGCTGCAGTTTGAAATCCTCGGGATCAGAAACACCCTTGGTTATAAAAAAAAAAAAAAAAAAAGTTTTTTCTTGACTAAGTTGGAATTATTATTATGATTTGAGTTTATCTCTAAATTGAATCCTTCTTTGGAAGATGTCTCCCTCCCCTCATTAAAGCATTGCTTTCGGACATCCCACATAGTAAAGAATATGCCGCTCTGTGTCCCGTGATGTACGAGAAAGAAAAAGGGATTTTTAAATACAGCTTACCTGTAAAATCCTTTTCTTGGAGTACATCACGGGACACAGAGCTCCCACCCCTCTTTTGGGTGACCATTTTGGGAGGCATACTGCTTGCTACAAAACTGAGGGACTCCCTCTAGGGGAGGGGGTTATATAGGGAGGGGACTTCCTGTTTGAGATTGCCAGTGTCCACACCTGAAGGTACTCCATATAACCCACATAGTAATGAATATGCCGCTCTGTGTCCCGTGATGTACTCCAAGAAAAGGATTTTACAGGTAAGCTGTATTTAAAAATCCCTTTTTTTCTGTGTGCTAGTTTTCAACCATCTTTATTGGCTGTCACAGGATGTCCTTCTGTGCAGCAGCTAGTTATCCCAGCACACAGGGATCGGGCCAACTGCTGTAAGCGCAGCTGGGATTGCTGTGAGCAGGCAGATAGGCGTGTTTTATTGCAGAAGAAACATTCTCTTATGCAATTATGAGTTTGCTTGTTCACAGTAAGGCCTCACTGGGTGTGTTTACATCTGCTGTTTTGGGTGTCGGGGAGATCTGTGTGTGTGTGTGTATATATATATATACACACACACACACACACACACACACACACACACACACACACACACACACACACACTATAACCACCTCTAAACTCCCATGCATGTTATCCTATGTGTTCATGCGCACACACAGGCTTTTAGCAGCGTTTTGTGGCAGGGGAGTGTTGGGGGGGGGGGGGGGGAATAAAACTCCCTGCCAGTGTGTTTTGGAGCATCAGCGTTGTGGCAGAAAGAACGCTGACCGCTCCTAAGCTCTAAGAGCCAGTGTCCCCCCCCCCTTAAACAGAGGCCGCTGGTGTCCTTAACAACCAGCAAATGGCTGCTGTGTCCTTAACCGATGCGGCAATAATCAATTGTGGACAAAAAAAACAGCCTGCCATAGCCACGCCAAAGCGTCATGCCTTTTAACCCCGCTTAAATATAATTTTTACACACTGGCCTATTGTCTGCCATTGCCCTACTTGAATGATTTTTATACTTTTGCTTATGTAGCTTTCTTTGCCGTAATAGCCATCCCTCTGCAGTGTCCATCCAGCAGAAACAATTCTGTTTTTTTTTCCAAAGTAGTGAGTGATTCATAACTCTGAGCTAGTGGTGCGTATCTGGTCTTTTCAGGCGGAGTTCTGATCCCTTTGTTTTGTTTTTTGCTAGAATTTTACAAGTGTTTTAACCACTTAAGGACCGCCGCATGTACATTTACGTCGGCAGAATGGCACTGACAGGCACATCAACGTGTATATATACGTTGGTGGGTTGGGGGTCCGATTGGGACCCCCCCCCGGTACATGCGGCGGTCCCCGCGGCTGTACGAGAGATCCGGCAAGAGGGGGCGGCTATTCGTTTTTGTCCGCCCCCTCCGGATCGCTCTCAGCCAATGCGTGCGCCCCCCCGCCCTGTCACTTCCTCCTCCTGTGTAAACACAGGAAGGAGGAAGCGATGTGATCTCTCCCTCCGGCGTTTTTTTCAACCACTTCTGAGGAGAGATCACAACACAAGTAAGTCCTGCACTAACACTACACTGACACACAGACACATAGGCACATTTAACCCCCACGATCGCCCCCCCCCCTGTCAGTGTCACTGAATGCAGTAATCATATGTATGATTACTGTATTTAGTGTTAGTGTGATAGTCAGTGTTAGGTCCTGGGTAGCCCCTGTACCCCCCCTAATAAAGTTTTAACCCCTTGATCACTGCCCTAGTTAACCCTTTCACTCCCTATTGCCAGCATCACTAAGCGATCATTTTTCTGATCGCTGTATTAGTGTCGCTGTTCCCGCTAGGTAGCTATTTTTTTTTTTTTTTTTTCTTTATTTTTTACTAAAGACATGTGGCTAAATAAATTTTGGCCTAAATGTTTGACTAAAATTTTAGTTTATTGATTTTTCTTATAACAAAAAGTAAAAAATAGTGATTTTTTTTCAAAAATGGTGCTCTATTTTTGTATATAGCGCAAAAAAAAAAAGAAATCGCAGAGGTGATCAAATACCACCAAAAGAAAGCTCTATTTGTGGGAAGAAAAGGACGCGAATTTTGTTTGGGAGCCACGTCGCACGACCGCGCAATTGTCAAAGCGACGCAGTGCCGAATTGTAAAAACCCCTTGGGTCATTTAGCAGCGTATTGGTCCGGTCCTTAAGTGGTTAATAAGTCTCTCCATAGTCAGAAAGGGACTAGTATATGCACACATACATATAGTCGGTATAGAAAGGATTCGCCCCCCCAAAGTCACATTTTATTGCTGTGCAAACTGAAATGAAGACAGGCACAGTTTTTTTTATTCATCTGTATTTACTTAGTGCAGCTTACAACATCCAAGTGAAACATATAACACCCCAACATGTCAGAGGAACATAAAAAACAAAAACAGAATCAATGAGTTAGAAAAAAAAGACCACCCCTTCCTAAAAATGCCTTGTAAACTCAATTAGGTGTAGCTAATCACTTTCTCAATGGTAAACAAAGCTATTTGACTTTCATCTGTGCTCAGCTGTGGTTATTTGGATTGGGTAAGCATGAAAAGTGGAGCATTTTAATCTCTGTGCAAAAAAAGTGCAACTTAAGCATGCAATCAACTATGGGTGGCAAGGCACTGTTAAAGAATCTCTGGGATAATGTGGACATGTACAAGTCTGATGGATAAAAAATAAATTTCAATGCCTAGAACAGGGATATGCAATTAGCGAACATCCAGCTGTTGCAGAACTATAAATCCCATGAGGCATAGCAAGACTCTGACAGCTATTAGCATGACACCCAGAGGCAAAGGCATGATGGGACTTGTAGTTTTGCAACAGCTGGAGGTCCGCTAATTGCTTATCACTGGCCTAGAAGCACGGTGAAGCATATTATTAAAAAGTGGAAGGTATTCGGTACAACGCAGACCCTCCCTGGATCAAGACATTGCTCCAAAGTGGTCGAAAGAGTCAGGAGGAAACTAGTTAGGGAGTCTACCAAGAGGCCTACAGCAACTCTAAAGCAGTTGCAGGAATATATGACAAAGCGTGGTTGTTGTGTGCATGTGACAACTGTATCAAAAGTTTTCCACAAATGTGGCTTGTATGGGAGGGTTGCAAGAAATGCTCTTCAAGAGGCAACACACAGTCACCACTGAGCTCTGCCAAAACGCACCTTGAAGAGGCCACATGGGAAAAAAGTGTTCTAGTCAGATGAGACTAAAATTGAATGATTTGGCCTTCACACCAAACGATATGCCTGAGAGAAATCCAATACAGCTTGCCATCCAAAAAACACCATTCCTACAGTAAAGCAGGGAGGTGGTAAGATCCTGTTATGGGGGTGTTTCTCTGCAGCAAGGACTGATGCACTTGTCAGGATAGAAGGGAAAAAATTCCATCAAATTCTTAAGGAAAATCTGCTACCTTCCGCCAGAAAGTTGTAAATGGGAAGAATGTTTACCTTCCAACATGACCCATAGCAAAAATGACCACACAGTGGTTGAAGGAGAAAATGGTGAATATCCTTGCAGGGCCTAATCGGAGCCCAGACTTAAACCACATTGAAAATCTGTGGAATGACTTGAAGACTGCATCAAATTTAACTGAACTTAAGGATCCCTGTAAAGAAGAGTGGGCAAATATTGCAAAGTTTAAGATGTGCAAAGTTAGAGAGTCTGACATATCCCAACAGACTAAAGACTGTAATTAAAGCAAAATTTGGTTCAACAAAATACTGATGCAAGGGGGTGATCCTTTTTCCAACTCGGTGATTCTGTTTTGGAATAAAAAATTGACATGTTGGTGTTCACTTGGATTTTATTAGTTGCTGTCAATAAATACAGCTGGGTATTTCAAAGCAACAATATGTGATTATTTTAATGGAGGGGGATTCTTTTCTATAACAAAGAAATGGGTGTGAAGTGATGAGCGCAAATTTGCACATATTAGATTTGAGCTGCATTTTGATTTTCCACTGGTCTATATTTATTTACTTTGTATTCACGGTTGGCTAGCGCTTTAGTTTTTTTTTATTTCAATTATCATTTGCGATTCTTTTCTATACCCACTGTGTGTGTGTACACGCACACACCGAGCTTTTGCACCTGCAAATGCTCCCAATGCCTGGATGCTCAGGGATGAACGGTGCAGTGGTGGGGGAAGTTATAATCGCCCCTCTCCCTGCATGGCTTTCAACTGCTTTATTAAAAACCAGACCGTGTGATCGTGATGACTTCTTCCGCATGGATCCTGAGTGTCCCCTGTATCCCTCTGTGTGCTTCTCCTGTGCCCCCCCTCCTTTTGGTCCCCCTCCGTGTGCTTCTGCGGTTAACGGCTTCACCTCTTCTGGGAAGGCTGTCCACAAAGTTTAGGAGTGTGTCTATGGGGATGTTTGACTATTCTTCCAGAAGCGCATTTGTGAGGTCAGACTTGGATGAGAAGTAGTGGTGCAATGGATCGTGACCGATCTGCGATCCGAACGGGTCGACCTGTTCGAATCGGCACAGAATGCGATCCGCGGAATGCACCGCCACCGCGGCCCTAGGAAAGGCTTCGGCCTAGCTCCAGAGCGGTCAACTACGTGCGCTCTGACAGTCCTCCCCCGGCCTCCTCAGCCCCCTGCACCCAGCTCCGCTCTCCTCCAGCCCGCAGACAGATTAGTGATCTCGGCAGCAGTAAAGTTTCCTGTGGAGTTCAGGACTACAACTCCCATGATGCACAGAGCGGATTGAGCGGACTCGTTCTACCATGGCAGCCACCAATCAGGCCCGGGGGGAGGCGTGATCTCACGTTCCTAAATCTTTCTCTCGCACCTCCGTCCTGTCCTAGAAAAAGAAAGTTTGTCGATTTGTTGTGATGTGATGGGTCCGTGTACATTGTATGAGAGGAGGGGCCCAAGCATGACACTACATGGGATGGGGGTCCTAGGATGGAGGGGCACACCTCTCCCCAATATTATCACCACCTTATATGTGACACTTCATGTCATGTCCTGATCAACATTGTCACCTATGGAGGGGATCAGGAGCTACACCTGGCAACAAAGCCAAGAACACCTCCTGGATCCCACTTCACCCTCTGTTTTTACTGATCCGAAAAATGATCCAAATAGTGACTCCTGATCCGAGGAACGATCCGAACCGTGAGTTTTTTGATCCGTTGCACCCCTAATGAGAAGGCCTGGCTGCAATTAATCCCAAAGGTGTTCTATGGGGTTGAAGTCTGGACTCTGTGCAGAGTCCTGACTTCTTTTTTAATGTACAGTTAGACAGTTGAATTTGGCTTGCTGTTTGGGTGGTAAGTGTGAGCCTGGTTATAAACGTTTACAACTTTACTTATACTACTGTTTGCTTAAAAACGCATCTCATCTAAAGTCCCAAAAACTCCCCTCCTTTTCTTTCTCGTACATCACGGGACACAGAGCGGCATATTCATTACTATATGGGTTATATGGAGTACCTTCAGGTGTGGACACTGGCAATCTCAAACAGGAAGTCCCCTCCCTATATAACCCCCTCCCCTAGAGGGAGTCCCTCAGTTTTTTTCGCCAGTGTCTTAGGTGTTGGTCACGGAATAGCTTTGCTCCACATCCTTGGGATTAAGGGCGGGCTAACCGGATCTGTCCAAGGAGCCTCAGTGCCAAAGTGGACAGTACCCGGGCCCCAAACCGTGGGGTTTTGCCTATAATGCTCCTCTTTGGAGGGCTGGACCCTGGGCCCAGGACTTGGAGTTCGTAAAGACCATAAGTTCCTGTTTGCCAGGGTGCTATATAGGTCCAGGACAGTGGGTACCTTCCAGGGCCTGAAGGTCTACTACGCTACCCACGGAGATGGGAGAAGATTGGACCATTTTTGCTAGGCAAACGTCCTGCAGCATGGAGCAGGTAAGAGGGGAGCCTGCGGGACTTGGTTCGACAGCAGGCTCTCCAAGGAGACCTAAAAGGGGGGTAGCCTAAGTATGCTCTGCATTGGCAGCCTTACTCACTATGTCTGAGAAGACAGGATGATCTCATTTCCCCCATCACTTGGTCCCCCTGTCTAAGAAACTTTAGAGTTTGCTAGCTACCTGCTGCTCTCTTCCCAGGGCTAATAAGGATTCCTATGGGGCCTTTTGGAGAGTCCTACCTGGCCGGGGGTTTGATTCTGCTGCCTGAAGCTGCAGTCCTGGGTCTCCAGCAGCGCGGCTCCTCCATGTGCTTCCTTCCTCGGCATACGCGCGCGTGCGCTCGCACGTCTTATAGACGTTTTCGCGCCGTTCGGAGGGATGGCGGGGGGGGTGTGCCTGCAGCGTCATCAGGGGCGCGCCTTTATTTGCTGTTATAACAGCAGGCTATGATCATTGCTCAGTCTGAAGCTGATCTGGAAGGGAGAGGACGCAGAGCGGCAGAACAGTGACTCCCGGTGGCGGAAGAGGGGTAGTGCATGCTGGAGTTGGTTCCAATGCTTTTGTGTTAAGCCAAAAATCCCCTTTGGCAACAAGTTGGAGGCTGGCAAACTAAATTTGGGCGACGCTGTATGTTTTAAAAAAAAAAAAAAAAAGTTATATATTATAACAAAAAAAAAAGAGAGAACATCCGGGGCCCCATCGGGTTTTAGGCATTAGTGATCTATTGTCCCTTAAACCCTAGTTTTGTACTCCTGGCCACTACAGTCGGTTGTTGTAGGCGGAGTCCCTCGATTTTGTATTATGGCTTCCAAAGGTTCGGGATCAAAAGGTACAAAAAAGACCAAAAAACAAAGGGGTTCCCCCTCTGATTCTGATGATATGCTGATACTTTCTCCGCAGCTTATTCCCATGAAGGTCGCCTTGGATGAGCCATTGGGGGGGGTCTGGTGCTGAGGCTGGCCCAGATCAGCCCAGCCCTGTGTTTATCACAGAGGAGATGCTAGCCGTCTCCCTAGGGGGGCTAGAAAAAAGGTTGGCAGCGATGATCACTAGCTCTATTCCTGGCAAGAAACGGGCTAGATCCCCATCGCCAAAAGGTGTATCCTCAGATGCTGAAATTCTCTCTGCGGAGGAATTGGAATCTCAGGAGGATCAACTAGACCGGAACCAAGAGGGTTCAGGGATTGAGGAATCTACCTCTGAGGAACCATTTTCAGACTCCCAGACAGAGAGACTGTGGGTACAGTCTTTGACGGACATGGTCCGCTCGGCATTTAATTTACCATTGCCAGAGCCTCAGGTTCCTGCGGTATCCTCTCTGGGCTCTTTGAAAGCTCCTTTGAGCAACGCGTTTTTTCCGGTCCATCCTCTGTTGGAGGAATTGATTTTTCAGGATTGGGTACGACCGGACAGGATTTTTCTGCCGCCTAAGAGATTTTCGGTCATTTACCCTATGGAGGAAAAATTCTCGAAGAGGTGGAAGCTCCCAGTGGTGGATGCAGCCATCTCATGTGTGAATAAATCACTAACTTGCCCGGTGGAAAACATACAAATGTTTAAAGATCCGGTTGATAAACGGTTAGAGACACTTTAAAGGCATCCTTTGCTACGGCAGGAGCAGTGGCACATCCAGCTGTGGCTGCAATTGGAGTTAAAGGACCAGACAAAACAAATGCTTAAAGACATGCCTACCCAACAGGCAGAAGAGTTTTCTGACATTCCCAGAGCTCTGTGTTTCGCGGTAGATGCTATAAAGGATTCCATCCAGCAGGCCTCTCGTTTATCACTATTTTTGGTGCACATGAGAAGGCTCTTATGGTTGAAGAACTGGGCGGCGGAGCCCCCATGCAAAAAGCTTCTGGCAGGGTTTCCCTTCCATGGAGGACGACTCTTCGGAGAGGATCTGGATAAATACATTCAGACTATTTCAAGTGGCAAAAGTACCCTTTTACCAGTCAAAAGGAGATTCCGGGGTCCTACATTTAAAAGGCAGCTCTCTCCTGTCTCGGGGCCCCCAAATTCCAGGCAGTATCGACGGCCGCCTGCGCGATCAAACTTTAACAATAAATCGCAGGGACAGGCCCCTGGAGGTAAGAGGCCATGGTATCGCAAGCCGACAAAGCCATCCCCTAAATCTGCCTTATGAAGGGGCGCCCCCACTCTCACGGGTGGGGGGAAGGCTTAGTTTCTTCTCAGAAGTTTGGGAAGCCAAGATCCCCGACAAATGGGTCCGGTCGTCTGTAACCACAGGATACAGACTGGAGTTTCTAAAGTTTCCTCCGCCTCATTTTCAAGAGTCAAGGCTACCAAAAGATCCAGAAAAGAAGGCCTCGATGCTGGCAGCTTTGGATCACCTGCTTTGCCAGGGCGTGATAATAGAGGTACCAGCCCAAGAGCAGGGGCTAGGTTTCTATTCCAATCTCTTTGTCATACCAAAGCCCAACGGCGATGTCAGGCCAATCTTGGACCTAAAGAGTTTAAATGTTTACCTAAGAGTTCGTTCCTTCCGGATGGAATCCGTCCAGTCAGCGGTCGCCACGCTCCAGAGGGACAACTTTCTGGCTTCCATAGACATAAAGGATGCTTACCTTCATGTACCAATCTTTCAGCCGCATCAAAGATTTTTACGCTTCGCAGTGGGGCAGCGACACTTCCAATTCATGGAGCTCCCCTTCGGGCTGGCCACGCCCCCCCGGGTATTCACGAAGATCCTAGCCCCAGTTCTGGCCAATCTAAGGATCCAAGGGGTCACAGTCCTAGCATACCTGGACGACCTTTCAATCATAGATCACTCACGGCCGTGTCTGGAACAAGCAGTAAACCTCACGGTTCAGTACCTCGAGAGGTTCGGCTGGGTCCTTGTAACGGCTACCCATGTAGGGAGAGGGTATCAGCCGCTGACGACGTCCTTTTCCCTGGCAAGTTGCTATATAAGTAAGTCCAGTATAAGCCCATCCACGAGATCCAGAGGGAGAGTTAGGTCCAGTTGTAAGAGGCACAGAATAAATCCCATTGCATTCCCTTCCATAAACGAGACAGGCTACGTTTGAAGGGTCCAGTAGACTAACTTTAATGGTACATTTCTTGGTTTAAATATAGTTACAAACTTGTGAATAATCAAGGAACAATGGAACTCTCCGCCCCCTCCCTCCACAGGGGGGGCCTCAAGTTAGACACACTGTCACCAGGCTAAAGAAGCCACATTCCTTTCTCAAATACAATTCAATCACCGATAATCCCCTCCGTAGCTAAACATTTTGGCTCCGCAAAGCCTGACAGTTCTTCTGAACATAAGTGACATGCTATTTCAATACAACTGGCCGGATACTGCTAATTTGGAATACAATATACAATCTCTTAAGGATAAACACAGGTCTTTCACACACACAATAGATCAATTAACCTTTGGGAATAGAGAGGTGAATTAGCATACTAAAGAGAGGTTTCCAGAGACAGGCTGATTCAGTTCTAATCTACATCTTTACAGACAGAGGATGTTCACACCTCATAATATACCACTGCATGATTATTATAGATGTACAGGCAGAATACATAGCACCTGCTTTGCCAGGGCGTGATAATAGAGGTACCAGCCCAAGAGCAGGGGCTAGGTTTCTATTCCAATCTCTGTCATACCAAAGCCCAACGGCGATGTCAGGCCAATCTTGGACCTAAAGAGTTTAAATGTTTACCTAAGAGTTCGTTCCTTCCGGATGGAATCCGTCCAGTCAGCGGTCGCCACGCTCCAGAGGGACAACTTTCTGGCTTCCATAGACATAAAGGATGCTTACCTTCATGTACCAATCTTTCAGCCGCATCAAAGATTTTTACGCTTCGCAGTGGGGCAGCGACACTTCCAATTCATGGAGCTCCCCTTCGGGCTGGCCACGCCCCCCCGGGTATTCACGAAGATCCTAGCCCCAGTTCTGGCCAATCTAAGGATCCAAGGGGTCACAGTCCTAGCATACCTGGACGACCTTTTAATCATAGATCACTCACGGCCGTGTCTGGAACAAGCAGTAAACCTCACGGTTCAGTACCTCGAGAGGTTCGGCTGGGTCCTAAACCGGGAAAAATCCAGCGTTTCATCCTACAAAGCAGTTGGAATACCTCGGCATGAGGTTAGACACAGAACAGCAAAGGGTGTTCCTGCCCCTTGTAAAGGTCGAGGCTATCAAGGGGTTGGTTCAGTTGGTTCTAAGCAAGAAAAAACCAACTATTCGCCTGTGTATGCGATTACTAGGCAAGCTAGTGGCCACGTTCGAGGCAGTACCATATGCTCAGATCCACACTCGCATCCTACAGGCAGCCATTCTAGCAGCCTGGAACAAGAGAGCACATGCCTTGGAGTCCCCTTTGACGCTATCATCAAAGGTCCGACAAAGCCTGGCCTGGTGGTTGAACCCTCAGAATCTTCTGAAGGGAAGGTCCTTCAGCCCCGTTGTCTGGAAGGTAGTTACCACAGACGCCAGCCTGGCAGGCTGGGGGGCGGTCTTGGAGGGGTTCACTCGCCAGGGAACTTGGACGGAAGCGGAGAGGCAGCTACCCATCAATGTCTTGGAGATCAGAGCTGCTCGCCTAGCCCTCCTGGCATGGACTTCCAGATTACAGGGGTCCCCGGTGAGAATCCAGTCAGACAATGCCACAGCGGTGGCATACATAAACCACCAAGGGGGAACCAGGAGTCAGGCCGCTCAGAGGGAGGTGAGCTTGATTTTTCAGTGGGCAGAGGTTTATGTACCCTGCATTTCGGGGGGATATTCATTCCCGGAGTGGACAACCTGCAGGCAGACTTCTTAAGTCGCCAGATTCTGTCGCCGGGGGAGTGGTCCCTTCATCCCCAGGTCTTTCAGACAATCTGCCAGAGGTGGGGAATGCCAGACATAGATGTAATGGCATCCAGGTTCAACAAGAAACTAGACAGGTTCGTGTCTCGAGCAAGGGACCCTATGGCCTGCGGAACCGATGCGTTGGTTTGCCCTTGACATCAATTCAAACTTCTATATGCATTCCCCCCGCTACAGTTACTTCCTCGCCTGTTGCGCAGGGTCAGAGTGGAGCACAAGCCAGTCATTCTAGTAGCTCCAGCTTGGCCCCGGAGGACATGGTACTCACTAGTCCTGAAGATGGCAGTGGGAGACCCTTGGACTCTTCCTCTACGATCAGACCTACTCTCACAAGGTCCGATCCTCCACCCTACATTACAGCGTCTAAATTTGACGGCCTGGAGGCTGAATCCCTGATTCTCAGGGGTAGAGGTCTGTCTAGGCAGGTAATTCCTACCCTGATTAGGGCTAGAAAGCCGGCCTCCAGGGTGATTTATTACAGGGTGTGGAGGACCTACGTAGGCTGGTGTGAATCCAAAAGATGGAATTCCCGCAAATATACCATTGGGTGTTAAGTTTTCTCCAGCTAGGGGTGGATAAAGGCTTGGCATTAAGCACAATCAAGGGACAGATTTCAGCTCTGTCAGTGTGGTTTCAGAGGCCGCTGGCCACCCACTCGCTGGTTAAAACCTTCATACAGGGGGTCTTGCGTATTAATCCTCCTGTCAAGTCACCGATTTGTCCATGGGACTTAAATCTTGTCCTATCCACTCTACAGAAACAACCCTTTGAGCCGTTGGCTGAGATTCCTTTTGGTTTTACTGACAAGAAAGTTGGTATTCTTGGTCGCCATAGTTTCGGCCAGGAGAGTGTCAGAGTTGGCAGCCTTATCTTGTAAGGAACCATATCTCATTTTACATAAGGACAGGGCAGTTCTCCGGCCTCATCCTTCCTTTCTACCAAAGGTTATATCCAGTTTTCACTTGAACCAGGATTTGGTACTTCCATCCTTCTTTCCGAAACCCACATCTAGAAAGGAGGGGTTGCTGCATACCTTAGATATTGTCCGGGCCATGAGGGCCTATCTTAAAGCTACAGAAAAGATCCGGAAAACAGATGTGTTGTTCGTTTTACCAGATGGCCCCAAGAAGGGGCAAGCAGCTGCAAAATCCACCATCTCGAGATCCGACAATTAATCATTCAGGCCTACGGTTTGAAGAGGTTGCCTCCTCCTTTGTCGGTAAAAGCCCATTCTACCAAGGCCATGGGCGCCTCCTGGGCAGCACACCATCAGATCTCTATGGCTCAGATATGCAAGGCGGCGACGTGGTCGTCAGTCCACACGTTTACAAGGTTTTATCAACTAGACGTGAGAAGGAATGCGGATTCAGCCTTTGGGCAGGCAGTACTACAGGCTGCGGTTTAAGATCTTCGGGATCGGGGGCACCCTTGGTTAAAAAAAAAAAAAAAAAAAATTCAAAATTATTTCTTGACTAAGTTGGATTTATTATTATTTGAGTATACCTCTAAATTAAATCCCTTTCGAGAAGATGTCTCCCTCCCCTCATTAAAGCATTGCTTTCGGACATCCCATATAGTAATGAATATGCCGCTCTGTGTCCCGTGATGTATGAGAAAGAAAAAGGGATTTTTTAATACAGCTTACCTGTAAAATCCTTTTCTTGGAGTACATCACGGGACACAGAGCTCCCACCCCTCTTATGGGAACATGTTTTGGGAGGCATACTGCTTGCTACAAAACTGAGGGACTCCCTCTAGGGGAGGGGGGTTATATAGGGAGGGGACTTCCTGTTTGAGATTGCCAGTGTCCACACCTGAAGGTACTCCATATAACCCATATAGTAATGAATATGCCGCTCTGTGTCCCGTGATGTACTCCAAGAAAAGGATTTTACAGGTAAGCTGTATTAAAAAATCCCTTTTTTTTGTATCCAACAGGGATGCAGGCGCATGTTTTTCATGCGCCTCATTTAGTCCCAATGCTAGTTTTCTTTTCAATGGAATGAAGGGGCCAAGCCCAACCCCTGAAAAACCCCATGGCCAACCCCTGTGTCTTCAGAGTAAAGAACAGCAAGGAGCCATGGAAGTATGGTTTGGCCCCCGCAGAGCCCTGATCTGAACATCAAGGCTGTCTGGGATTATATGAAGAAACTGAAGATTTGAGGCAACTTGCATCCACAAAAGATCTGTGTTTAGTTCTCCAAGATGTTTGGAACAACCTACCTGCGGATTTCCTTCAGAAACTGTGCGGCATAACATCATCTTTCACATTATACAAAAAAATTGGGCTAATGTTGGAGCCGGTTCACACTGGGGCGACTTGTCAGGCGACTGACGAGTCGTGTCCCATTCTATGCAATAGAACCATCCTAATAGGAGCGACGCAAGTCGCTACGACTTAGAAAAAGGTTCTTGTATGAGTTCGGGGGTGGCTCGGGGCGGTTTGCATTGACCATTTACAATGTTTGTTTATGAATGGAGAGGAGCCGCTGTCTTCTCTCCATTTATTAATTTTCAGCGCAGCTAAGGCTGCTGAGAGAGACTGGGGAATCTGTGTCCCTTTCCCTGTCTCAAAGGGGAGATGTCAGGGGTCTGTTAAGACCCCTGATATCTCGCCAAAGCCCCCTAACAGGGCTGATAAAAATTGCAATGAGCGAGATTACACCTTTTTACTCTAAGCTGCATCAGTCCTACTCACGCATTGACTATTTCCTAATACCCCACAGACGACTACACTCAATCAAGGACACATCTATAGGGTCGATCACATGGTCGGACCATGCCCCGCCGACCATGTTCACAGATTACTGATCTACAATTTAAAGCTAAAGCGGCGTTACAAATCTGCCGTAGAAGAGTTTACGAGTCGGGCAATAAGTGCGGCAGGCTTCTAGCCCCAAACACTGAGGACACGCCGCCTTGCGTCGTACATCCCACACGTCACCTCTGCCACAGGCCAAAAACTATCACTTCCCCAGCAGATTTCTCAAGAATTCGGGTCGTTCTATAACTCATTGTACAGCCTAGAACCCCCCCTGCACCAGGGCGGGACAAAGTGACGGAGTACATTAGCACATCCCCTTTATGCCCTCACTTTCGATGGAAATACGGGGACATTCTGGAGGAACCGATCACCCTTCCCGAAATCCAGGCCGCCTTAAATAGTGCCAAGCTGGGCAGTGCCCCAGGGCCAGATGGTCTCACGGCCACCTACTATAAAACTTTGTTCCCTTCACTGGTCCAACATTTGGTTAACCTGTATAATGACCTCGGGAAAGTCATTTCACACTTCCATGCTACAGGCACAAATATCTGTTATTCCAAAAGACGGCAAGGACCTGGCCCAATGCGGGAGCTACCGCCCAATCTCCCTACTGAACGTCGACCTTAAAACGGGGGTCGACAATATCTGGGTGCTAGATTGCAATTGTGACAAGAATTTGTGACCTGGCGCCCGCAGCGGCCGGTAATTGAGGCCTGGTAATGGAGGAGGTGGGGGCGCAAGGAGGCACAGGATCCTGTGTCTCCGTGCTCCCCCGATGCGCAATCGCTGCTATTTGAGGCGGCGGCCTTGTGAAGTCCCTTCTGGTGGTTGCCGTTGGCATTACAAGTTAAACGGCAGTTCTAATGTCATTTATTTTTTTTATTTTTTTTTTCACTGCTATGTCCTTCCCTGACAATAGAACCCCCAAACATTATATATATTTTTTATTCTAACACCCTAGAGAATAAAATGGTGATTGTTGCAATACTTTCTGTCATGCCGTATTTGCGCAGCGGTCTTACAAGCAGGGCTGTGGAGTCGGGAGTCGAGGAGTCGGGGGAAATTTTGGGTACCTGGAGTCGGCAAACAATGCTCCGTCTCCTACTAAATTTAGATTGGAATTAAAAAAAAAAGCAAGTTTAAATGTCCCAATTCACAAAAAGAATAAAGACCAATGCATGCAGTGCCTCACGTAACCGCAAAACGGACACGTTAAGTGACCGTGAAGAAGCATGCTTTTCGTGTGCTTCACTATATGGCACGCAACGCACAATTAGGAGCTGCAATACTTATACTTTCCATAGTGTGTTGTGTTCTGCTTTTACAGGGAACGCAGCGTCCATGTGTAACCTAGCCTCTCACTGATAAGGGATTAAATAAATATGTTTTTTGCAGGACTAGAGACACTTGTATAAGTGAAGGGAATGGAGGGCCAATAGTTCAAGACTGAATCTGTAAACCATTGGAAAAACTGCTGTCATTTAGCTAAGGCTATAAAAAATTGTAAACTCCGATTGTTAGCTTAAACTTTAAACATGACCTATGGGATTCTCCTAGGAAAATCATCTTTTAGAATAAATGCCCCTTCCTGGATCCTCCCACTGCCCTATCTTCAGCAGCAGATAAGCACACAATGGAAAAAGCAGCAGCCCAACTACCTCGCTGCTAGAAGCGCTTAGAAGAACTTGGTGGAACAGCTTCTTGAATTCAACTGTAAGTGTTTATATTTAAAACCTGCATGCCTGCTTGTCTGTATGAGGGAAGACATGTACATGTTTTCTAGAAGAAACTGTCTATCCTAGGTTTGTAAGTGTGGTGCAGGAATGTATGAATGTTTGTTTATGTATAGTGCAGATTGCTTATATGCTCTGAGTCCAAGGTCCCAGACTATGGAACGCTTTGCCAACCAGTATTCGGTTGGAGGAGAACTACTTAGCATTCAGGAGAAAGATCAAGACTCATCTCTTTTGATACCAAAGGAGACAGGAACAACAAGCGCCTAGAGGCGATTCAGTTCGCATGTGCCGCGCTATACAAGTATTCATTCATTCATTCAGTACTAAAATGTAGGCTCTGTGTTGTGTGTGTACAGTACATGTCTGTGCATGTTTTTCTGTATAGGACAAATCATGTCTAGATTTAGTGCTGGGATATAGAGCTTATTTGTTTGTAAAGCCATGTACGTACAACTTGCAAGACTGTGTATGTTGATATTAAAAATTTAATTATATGCCAGTTATTATAACATATTTTATATTTTAGGGAAAGAGGCCTCCTAAACAATGGCAAAAAGACTGCTAACAACAAACACGACAAAGTCTACTGTTTATGAGCACTTTGCATTATCAAGTGATGGAAAACATTACATGTGCCAATGTATTAGAAAAGATGATGGTGAAAAACAATGTAATGCAAAAATTAGCAGTTTCAGTGGGCCTGATAAAAATGCACCTACAAGAGCATCAAATTTGAAAAGACACTTGCAGTGTTTTCATCCCAAAGTGTTAGAAGCCGTGAATGAGAAAGAGATAGCAATGAAAACATTGCATCTACTTCTGTGACAAAAAACATTCAGAAATCTACTGGAGAAGTTGAACAATCACAAATAAGAAAATTCTTTACATCTGACAGTTACCATAAGGATGACACCAGAAAAATTCAAACACCACATTATTGAAATGGTAGTAAAGAATAGTTTACCACTATCCTTCTTTTCACAGACAGCCTTTTTAGGCCTAAATGGAGAAATGGCATAAAAACTTGGTGTTTCTCTGCAAAGAGAAAGTATAAGGAAATGTATAATTGAGGAGGCCAAATGTAAAAAAGAACTACAGAAAGTTCTGAAAGGACGTTTTGTCTTCCTTAAAATGGATGCATGCACACTTCACAGAGTCAATTATTTTGCTATTAATGTTAGATTTGTGGATGAAAATAACAAAACCATAACACGGAATGAAAATGTGAAATCCTTCGCGCTAAAACAATCAATATGACAATAATAATGCTCAGATTGCAGCAAAAACTAATAGTGTTTACCATACACAAGTGAAGCATAAATATAAAAGTGAATTTGCGCAAAAAAAACACATCAATCAATATAAAACATATGTGATAAATATGTAGTAAGTGAAAAGTAGATAAATAAATTAAAATAGAAATAAAAGTCCATATGTGTTGGAAAAGTCCATATAGTGCAAACGTGCAGTGCACAAAAGTTGCTCTCAGTGAAGCTGTAAAGCTGACAATAAAGTGCTAGTGCTCCTCTGTGCATTCAGCCGCTCAGGCCTCTCACCTTGGTGGCATATATAGATGCCGTGATAATGGGTCAAAATAGCCCGTGCCACTCCAAACACACAGCCTCACAGGCCTCTCGCCTCTCAATAGATCAAACAAAGCCTCCAAACAAATCCTCTGGGTAAATTCAATGATAGTGGACGACACCAGGAGCTATTCAGTCATCTCTATGTCTTGTAGTACCCCTTCGCTGTATTACTCGGGGAAACATAAAGAAAGATAGGCCTCCAATGGTGTAGTATGTCACAACATATATATTTATTGAAAAACAAAGTAATCTCCTTACATCAGTAAAGAATAAAAGCAGGCATCAAATAATAAACAAGGCGGCATCTGCCATATATCTCACGTCACTTCCAGGTGTACGTCTGAATCCCTACGCGTTACGGCTCTCTTGCCTTCATCTGGGGAACTGATTTAGTGTGGCAGCATTCAATATATATGCCGCTTGGCGGATGTATGCCAATCCGCCATAATTGCGGGGTTCGACGGAAATTGTCGATTCGCCATCTTGTCGAAGTCCGGTGGATTCGAACGTTAGACGGAAGTGTATATTCCGTCATTCTACACTCCGCCGGGGTATAGTGCGTTCGATCGTAAGGTGGACGTCATTCGCCATTTTGTCGAAGTTCAATGCATACGATCATTGAGCGGCAGTACGTACGATCGTTGGACGGACGTTATTCGCCATTTTGTCGAAGTTCAATGCATACGATCATTGACCGGAAGTACGTACGGTCGTTGGACGGACGTTATTCGCCATTTTGTCGAAGTTCAAAACATACGATCATTGACCGGAAGTAAAACAACCCGTCATCACCGGACCTCCGACCAAGACGTTCCCCCGCCATTTTCTCGGAGTCCTTATTGTGGTCTGCCATCACTCAGAGGGAGGCCCTATTTTCTAAGTCGGGCTACCCCTACCAGTGACACAGTATGCAGTCATCCACACTTCCATAAGATCAAACGTAGTCTGCATGTATCTCTTGTACATGTAAACTTAATATAATATTATATAAAATAAATAAAGTATAAAATATAATACAATTTAGTAAAAATATATATAAAACTATAAATATATGTAAAAAGGGGACTAAAGATTTATTGGTAAAGATTCCTCGATCGATACTGTAAAGTATTAAAGCCATGATAAGGTGTAATGGTCATAAGGGACTGAATAGATCCCAATAGGGGCTTATCCATATTACACTCCAGGGCTAAAATACCTTCTGCCTAGGGTAACGGACGTACACCTCGACTGAGCACACCTCATCTCAAATAGCTTATTCACATTTACATTCCAAAATCTGTAGTATAAAGGCAACAAGTATAAAATCAATATATTAAAATATTAAAAATTACTCAAAAAACAGTTTAAATCGAATTCTACATTGAGGCCTCTAGGTGTCAAGAGTATTCATACTATGTATCCATTTTGATTCTAATTGACTAATGGTCCTCACTAGGTGGCTCCCTCTCCACGATTTATTATATTTATCTATGCCCCAAAACTGTAAATGCTTGGGGTCTTTGTTGTGGACCCTTTCAAAATGCCTTGATACATTATGTTTTGTACACCCTTTGATGATCTTTTTGACATGTTCTTTCACTCTAACCTTCAGTGCTCGTTTAGTTCTTCCCACATACTGTAGTTTGCAACTACATTGGAGAACATACACTACTCCTTCTGTATGACATCCGATAAAATCTTTGATGTCATATTTCTCTCCTGTGTTTGTGGAAATAAATTCTGTCCTTTTTCCTTGGAACTTTTGTGCATGTTTGCATGCAAAACAGTTTTTACAGGGGTAGAAACCCTTTCCTGTGAAGGAGAATGTGTTTTTAAGGGGGGGTTCTATTACGGATTTGACAATTATGTCTTTTAAAGTCGGGGCTTTCTTATATAGGATCCTTGGTTTCTCTGGTAGTATCTTCTGTAGGTCTTTATCACTTCTCAGGATGTGCCAGTATCTATTGATCACCTTAGCCACATCCTTGTATTGAGTGTTGTAGCTAAGAATGATGCTTGGGGCCGTTTGTTCTCCATCTTTCTTTCCACTCATTTTATCCTTCAGTATCTTCTCTCTATCCATTTTGTTGACCTCTTGAATTTGGATAGCTGCCATTTCAAACCCTGGCTTTTCAACATCCCGAGAGGACAGTTCGTAAGATTGAAAATAAACTGTACAAAAGAATCGGATTATAAGGACCAGGCAGAAATATTAGGTAAGAGATTCAAAATTAAAGGATATGAAGACACCTGGATTGACAACCAAATTCAAGAGGTCAACAAAATGGATAGAGAGAAGATACTGAAGGATAAAATGAGTGGAAAGAAAGATGGAGAACAAACGGCCCCAAGCATCTTTCTTAGCTACAACACTCAATACAAGGATGTGGCTAAGGTGATCAATAGATACTGGCACATCCTGAGAAGTGATAAAGACCTACAGAAGATACTACCAGAGAAACCAAGGATCCTATATAAGAAAGCCCCGACTTTAAAATACATAATTGTCAAATCTGTAATAGAACCCCCCCTTAAAAACACATTCTCCTTCTTTACAGGAAAGGGTTTCTACCCCTGTAAAAACTGTTTTGCATGCAAACATGCACAAAAGTTCCAAGGAAAAAGGACAGAATTTATTTCCACAAACACAGGAGAGAAATATGACATCAAAGATTTTATCGGATGTCATACAGAAGGAGTAGTGTATGTTCTCCAATGTAGTTGCAAACTACAGTATGTGGGAAGAACTAAACGAGCACTGAAGGTTAGAGTGAAAGAACATGTCAAAAAGATCATCAAAGGGTGTACAAAACATAATGTATTAAGGCATTTTGAAAGGGTCCACAACAAAGACCCCAAGCATTTACAGTTTTGGGGCATAGATAAATATAATAAATCGTGGAGAGGGAGCCACCTAGTGAGGACCATTAGTCAATTAGAATCAAAATGGATACATAGTATGAATACTCTTGACACCTAGAGGCCTCAATGTAGAATTCGATTTAAACAGTTTTTTGAGTAATTTTTAATATTTTAATATATTGATTTTATACATGTTGCCTTTATACTACAGATTTTGGAATGTAAATGTGAATAAGCTATTTGAGATGAGGTGTGCTCAGTCGAGGTGTACGTCCGTTACCCTAGGCAGAAGGTATTTTAGCCCTGGAGTGTAATATGGATAAGCCCCTATTGGGATCTATTCAGTCCCTTATGACCATTACACCTTATCATGGCTTTAATACTTTACAGTATCGATCGAGGAATCTTTACCAATAAATCTTTAGTCCCCTTTTTACATATATTTATAGTTTTATATATATTTTTACTAAATTTTATTATATTTTTACTAAATTTTATTATATTTTATACTTTATTTATTTTATATAATATTATATTAAGTTTACATGTACAAGAGATACATGCAGACTACGTTTGATCTTATGGAAGTGTGGATGACTGCATACTGTGTCACTGGTAGGGGTAGCCCGACTTAGAAAATAGGGCCTCCCTCTGAGTGATGGCAGACCACAATAAGGACTCCGAGAAAATGGCGGGGGAACGTCTTGGTCGGAGGTCCGGTGATGACGGGTTGTTTTACTTCCGGTCAATGATCGTATGTTTTGAACTTCGACAAAATGGCGAATAACGTCCGTCCAACGACCGTACGTACTTCCGGTCAATGATCGTATGCATTGAACTTCGACAAAATGGCGAATAACGTCCGTCCAACGATCGTACGTACTGCCGCTCAATGATCGTATGCATTGAACTTCGACAAAATGGCGAATGACGTCCACCTTACGATCGAACGCACTATACCCCGGCGGAGTGTAGAATGACGGAATATACACTTCCGTCTAACGTTCGAATCCACCGGACTTCGACAAGATGGCGAATCGACAATTTCCGTCGAACCCCGCAATTATGGCGGATTGGCATACATCCGCCAAGCGGCATATATATTGAATGCTGCCACACTAAATCAGTTCCCCAGATGAAGGCAAGAGAGCCGTAACGCGTAGGGATTCAGACGTACACCTGGAAGTGACGTGAGATATATGGCAGATGCCGCCTTGTTTATTATTTGATGCCTGCTTTTATTCTTTACTGATGTAAGGAGATTACTTTGTTTTTCAATAAATATATATGTTGTGACATACTACACCATTGGAGGCCTATCTTTCTTTGTTTCCCCGAGTAATACAGCGAAGGGGTACTACAAGACATAGAGATGACTGAATAGCTCCTGGTGTCGTCCACTATCATTGAATTTACCCAGAGGATTTGTTTGGAGGCTTTGTTTGATCTATTGAGAGGTGAGGAGGCCTGTGAGGCTGTGTGTGTTTGGAGTGGCACGGGCTATTTTTGCCATTAATCACGGCATCTATATATGCCACCAAGGTGAGAGGCCTGAGAGGCTGAATGCACAGAGGAGCACTAGCACTTTATTGTCAGCTTTACAGCTTCACTGAGAGCAACTTTTGTGCACTGCACGTTTGCACTATATGGACTTTTCCAACACATATGGACTTTTATTTCTATTTTAATTTATTTATCTACTTTAATTTATTTATCTACTTTTCACGTATTACTTATTACATATTTATCACATATGTTTATATTGATTGAGTTTTTTTTGCGCAAATTCACTTTTATATTTATTTAAAACCATAACACGGACCCTCGGATTAAAGGACACTCGGGCACATCACACCAGTGATTACCTTCAGAAGTTAGTGGAGGATGTTCTAGAAGATTTTGAAATGAAAAAGGAACAGATTTTATGTGTTGTGACAGATAACGCTTCTAACATGTTGAGCACAATTGAGAAGATGAACGCAGATGAAGAAGGTAAGAAACGGATATTAGAGTTAGAGGAAGACAGCTCTGCAAGTATTGGAGAAAGTTTAGAAACTGAAGAGAATGCTGACATTTTTTTTTAGACAACTTTGTTGAAGAAGCATTGAAGCTTGCTAGTACTATTTATCATATGCGATGTGCTGTTCATACACTGCAACTTGCCATAAGAGATGGATTAAAAGATCGAAATGCAGCTACACTAATTGGCAAATTACGGCAAGTAACTGTTGCAGCCAGGGCCCCGAAAACGGATGCAATTTTGAAAAGACGTGCAGGAAAAGGAGCCATTTTGGATCAAACAACTCGCTGGAGAAGCACTTATTTAATGGTGAAGCGTTTGCTTGAACTTAAAGACTTCATAGAAGAAATGGACAATGAAAATCTTGCATTAACTGAAAGCCAGTGGACACAAACAAAAGAGCTGGAGAACCTTCTTTCTCACCACTTCACTGTCACCAAGAGGTTGCAATGTGACGATCTAACCCCGGGTAAATTCCTCTTAGAATGGAAGAGCCTGTTATATCGCCTGAACAAAAATGGAGGGTTAATAGCTGAGGGCATTGCATCTTCAATGGTGAAAAGAGAGTCTTTTGCTGGAAAATTAAATCTTGTTAGCGGCTATTTATGTTGACCCAATGAGCCGTCTTTTGTTGAACAGTGAACAGACTGCTACTGGGGAAAAAGGCCCTCTATGATGTAGCAGTTTGCATGAAGGGATTACGACCTGAAATACCTCCACAGGATGAAGTTCTTTTAAGCAATAGTGGTAACTCCGGATCATCTTCTTCAAACGAACAATTAGACTTTGATTCCTTCTTAGACAAAATGGAAGTTGCTAAAGGAAAGAGATGTCGCATAAGCGTTAGAGAACCAGTAAGTGTCCAAATAAAAAAATTCCAACAGGAGTTTTATAAAGCACTAAAAAGTTGAAAAGTATGATCGCTCATCAAAACTTACTGTTGCTGAAGCCTTCCTTGTTTATCCAGAGATCGTTGGTGATGTGGCCAGAATAGTTACTGCAATGCCACCCACCCAAGTCAGTGTCGAAAGATTGTTGGGGTGAATATTACCGCTCTTACCATAAACTGGGGGAGGGGAGTGCGTGGGTACAGCTGCTGCACTGAATGGTGTATCAACCAAGGCAGATAAAAATGGGGGGGGGGGGTGTAGTGCTGCGCTGTAAGGAAGAAAGTGGGGATGGGATAAAATGAAGAGGAAGTGTGGCAAAAAACTAGATATGTGGAAAAAAGAAAAAAGGAATAACCTAACTATTATACATAGTAATGTCAGAAAATGACAGTGGTGTATATAAGAAATATATATTAAACGTGCTAAATGCAGCCTAAGCCGGCTGCCAAACCACTGACAGTGCAAAATAACATATAAAGTGTAACTTCCTTATAACAATCTGGTGCACAAAGTGCCAGAAATAGCACACAACGGTGTTATTCAGGGTGAATGTCCATACAACAGGTAACAATGGGTCAATGCAATGTATTATGGAAATAAAGTTCAAAAAGATTGCTGATGTAAAAGCCAAAATGCCGTGATGACCAGTTGCAGATGCTATCTCCAAAATAAGTAAAGATGTCCCCTTACCTTACTGCTGTAAGGTAACAGCAGAAAACAAAGCCCAGGAGCACTTTTCAGGTTGAGTCCACTTGTGGTATCATCCAAATAGGTAAATGTGGTGAGAATGGATCCTTCCTGGTAATCACCTCCAAACGATAATAGTCGCTCACATCCAGGAAAGTCACGTGGAGTGACGAATGCGCGTATGAGGTACCAGAGGTGACGTTGGCTGACGCCCTGTGTTTTTATGCCTGTTTTTTATTTCAAACTTGTGAGTACCCAGTTATTGTTTTAATAATAAAAAAAAAACCTGTTTTAATGGTACTACACTATTGGCATTTTTTTGTTTTCCTGGATGTGAGCGACTATTATTGTTTGGAGGTGATTACCAGGAAGGATCCATTCTCACCACATTTACCTATTTGGATGATACCACAAGCGGACTCAACCTGAAAAGTGCTCCTGGGCTTTGTTTTCTGCTGTTACCTTACAGCAGTAAGGTAAGGGGACATCTTTACTTATTTTGGAGATAGCATCTGCAACTGGTCATCACGGCATTTTGGCTTTTACATCGGCAATCTTTTTGAACTTTATTTCCATAATACATTGCATTGACCCATTGTTACCTGTTGTATGGACATTCACCCTGAATAACACTGTTGTGTGCTATTTCTGGCACTTTGTGCACCAGATTGTTATAAGGAAGTTACACTTTATATGTTATTTTGCACTGTCATTGGTTTGGCAGCCAGCTTAGGCTGCATTTAGCACGTTTAATATATATTTCTTATATACACCAGTGTCGAAAGATTATTTTCAGCCCTAAAAATAATAAAGTCTGACTGAAGAGCCTCTATGAAAGAGGATCTGGCAGAGGCAATTCTCTTCCTTAGAACTCTACATTGAATTGATTTGCATTTGCTAAACCTATAACTACATTTCTAGGTTTTACAGATTTTGTTTTTGGTTCATTATAGATAAGCTTTGTTTTTGTTCTAAAACAACCAAATGTGGTTTGTATTTTTGAACTGGTAAAGATCCTGTTTCTGATGTTTATGCCTGCTGCTACTATCCAGCCACTTGATTGAGTAATAAAAAATAAATAATAAAACTTTGTTTTCATTGTGTTTGTCTTTTGCTTAAACTGTGCAATACAGTAGACTGTTGGCTTCCCAGCCAGTAGTCCTGTGGTAGGTTGCGTTTCTTTCCCTCAAGGAATGTATCAAATACATTTGCATATTAATACAGAGGAGTCGGCGTTGGAAGTACATAAAACTGAGGAGTCGGAACATTTATCTACCGACTCCACAGCCCTGCTTAGAAGAGCACTTTTTGGGGGGGAAAAAATACTTTTTTTTTTAAATTAAAAAATAAGACGACCGTAAAGTTATCCAATTTTTTTTTTTTTATATCGTGAAAGATAATGTTACGCAGAGTAAATTGATACCCAACATGTCATGCTTCAAAATTCCGTCTGCTCGTGGAATGACGACAAACTTTTACCCTTTAAAATCTCCATAGGCGACGTTTAAAAAAAGCTACAGGTTGCATGTTTTGAGTTAGAGGTCTAGAGCTAGAATTATTGCTATCGCTCTAACGATCGCAGCAATATGTCACGTGTGGTTTGAATACCGTTTACATATGCGGTTGCTACTCACGTATATGTTCGCTTCTGTGCGCGAGCTCGTCTGGATAGGCTGTGTTTTCTGGCTCCTAACTTTTTTAGCTGGCTTCTAGATTCCAAGAAAATTTGTCAAACCCTGCCTTAAAATATTCACCAAGATCTTGGCATCAAGACTGCAACAACATCTCCCACACCTAATTCACCTAGACCAAGTAGGCTTCATCCCATCTGGAGAGGCTAGGGACAACAGTACCAAAGTCCTTCATCTCTTGCACTTAGCGAGGAGCGGTAGGACACCGCGTGTATTTTTTGGGGACGGATGCCGAGAAAGCATTAGACCGGGTGAATTGGCAGTTTGTTTTTCGACGCTAAAACATGTGGGCCTGGGAAACAGGCTGCTAGACTGGGTCTCTGCAATATACAAAACACTGACAGCTAGGGTCCGAGCTAACTGGGTACTCTCGGAGGTCTTTCTGATCACTAATGGGACCAGACAGGGATGCCCCCTTTCCCCCCTCTTGTTCCCGCTTTCCCTAGAGCCCTTCCTCTGTCGCGTCCGCCTTAATCCAAACATCACGGGAATAAGCGCCATCGGAACGCAGTACAAGGTATCTGCTTATGCAGACGACCTAATGTTCACCCTCATGAACCCCGCTATCTCCCTACCGAACCTTCTACGAGAGTTTGACATATACGGCCAGCTCTCGAATCTAAAGATCACCCTGACCAAGTCGAAGGCCATTGGCATAGAGATCTCGCAACCACTTATGAGACTCGAGGACAAATTCAACTTAGAATGGACTGAAACCACACTGAAATACCTGGAGACTTGCATACCCGCCTCCTCCTCGCAAATTTTTAGACTTCCCACCCCTGCTAAAAGAGGTGCAGAAACTGCTTGACCAATGGAACAGCGGCCTGCACTCCTGGCTGGGCCGCTGTAACATTCTCAAGATGTCAATTTTACCCAAATTCCTTTACCTTCTGCAGGCACTCCCAATTCATATTCCTGGGAACTATTTTAAACAAATACTTTCCACATTCATTCAATTTGTCTGGGCAGGGAAAAGGTCACGCATACACAGGAAGATATTCTCTCTCCCCAAACTGCAGGGGGGCTTGGCCCTTCCGGAAATCCGCACCTACTACTATGCGACACACCTCAGTAGACTCCTTGATTGGTGCAGGCATAGAGACACAAAGCTATGGACGCAGTTAGAACAGGAACAAAGTGGGGTCCCCCTTCACAGCATCCGTTGATAGGCAATACTGTCAGGATTTGTGCACAACTGATGTCGCGGTTCTCCTTGTCGTCCCAAAATTCATCCCTGAGGCTGATTGTAGGCCACCCTCAATTTGAGCCAGGTCTCTTAGGCAGGAAGTTCCGCGACTTACGGGGAGCAGGACACTTTCAGGCATCCCATTTCAGCAGTATGGGACAGTGGAGGTCGGTCGCGGAGCTGTCGGATCCCACTGGCCCATATGGCCTTGACTTTATGCGAGCAATGCAGCTCAGCCACTTCCTGAGTGGCTTACCCCCACCCCCTGCAGCACAACAATCCCCTGGAGGAGCTCTGTTTTTACCAAATGGGAAAAGGACCTCCAAACCCACTTTTCGACCACCAAAAAACAAAACATAATTAAGTTCACCGAAGAATCTTCCCTATGCTCCAAAAGTCAGGAAACAAATTGCAAGATCCTTACAAGATGGTACAAAACCCCAGATTTATTGGGAAAAAAAATCCCAACCTCATCGGACACCTGCTGGAGATGCCAAACAGAAAAGGGCACGCTCCTGCATGTGTTCTGGTCTTGCCCCCGGATCAGGGATTTCCGGGATGAGGTCCATCGAATTACCCAAAAATTTACAGACCTCACGGTACCCAACGATCCCGCCTACTTCTGCCTGCATGTGACGGACATGCCCGCTCCTACAAAAAAACGGTTGTGCGTCACTTGTTAGACGCGGCCAAGGCCTGCATACCGCTCCACTGGAAATCCCCACACCCACCGTCCATAGTCCTTTGGTTTAAAGTGGACGACATTAGTCGTATGGAGGACCTTATCCTCACCAGCCAACAGACAGGAAACACTCCCAAACGTGACAACAGTGAAACATCTTTAAATATTCAGACGAGGGACAGAATCTCAGGGGGGTTGCATGACCCTAGGCCAACCTGCGGTGGGGGTTGCCTGAACCCCCTCAAAATTGGTGAGGTAGCGAGATGCTTACGCCCTTTTGGGGCGCCTTACCTTACACATGTTCGTGCACGGTACCCCCCCCTCCTCGTTCCCCCTTTTCTCCCAAACCTCCCACTCCCCCCCCCCCGCCATTTATTCTTCTCTCGGGGCCTCTCCCCCCCCCCCCCTCTTTTTTTTTCTTTCTTTTTCCTGCCTTCTTTCCTTTCTATTCAGATTAATGATTTCTCTCGTCTTTAGAGAAACAAGGTTTTATGGGGAGGCTGGTCCCGCAGGGCCGGGACATTATGCCACATATCACTTTGATAGTCGGTTACTCTTCACTACACTCTCGGGACTCTTTGTACGTGGGGTCGATGATCCCGGAATGGATGGTGCGTGAGCATGCACCGCTTGGGTGTCCACCCGGGGGTGGTACACCCGGCAGGGTAACAGTTAAAATCAATAATAGTGTTGGTGATGTGTGTAATAAATGTATGAACTTGATTCTGTAATATTTGCATATTGACTGTAATTTTGTGGTCCATGTGGGCTGGCTTCTCTGTTATAAACAATAAAAAAAATTGCAATAAATAAACAAATTTTTTTTAAAAATAAAGAAATCGTAAGAAAATAAAAAAAATCATGACACGTACCAGTCGCATGAGATAAAAAAAAAAAGTGAAATTCCGCTTTAACGCGTAAACACTGCTGATTGGCATTCTCAATTCATTGGATATCTTGTTTATATCCCTTTTCTGTTTTTAAACAGTTCAACTACCTTTTTCCACAGATCCTTTGGCAATTCATTTGCTTTCCCCATGACTCAGAGTCCAGAAAAATCAGTGCAGCACTGGATGAAACATGCAAAGTAGGGTTTTTCCGATACTTTTTTTTTTTTTCACCTGAGAGCGAGCGGAGCAGTCCTCAGGTATGTCACTAATGAAGGAGAGGAAAGCTGCTGTCTAGTCTAGTCGAGAAAGCCAAGCAACCCCACCCACCCCTCAGCCGCTGCTATCTAGTTGATCAGTGCTTGGGGAAAATAAGCTTTCATTTGAAATGCTGTGTGTGTTCCCCGCCGCACATCGTCATATATAGCCCCTCCCCCTTGTCCGTGCTCTTTGATAGACGGATCACCCATCCCAGGATTGGACAGGTGATCTGTCTATCAAAGTGCCCGGACAAGGGGAGGGGCTATATATGACGCGCAGCGGGGAACACACAGCTATTCAAATGAAAGCTGGTATGTTCCCCGCGCGCAGATCAACTAGACCAGTGGTCCCCAACCTTTTTGGCACCAGGGGTCGGCTGCGTGAAGTAAATTTTGCCGAGGCCCGGTTAGGGATGGCATGCGGGGGGTAAGAAATTTTTTGCGGTCAATTTGTCAGCACATTATTTCTATTACATTGTAGTAATAAATGAAATAGTTAAACCCACCATAATGCAGAATCAGTGGCAGCCCCCCACATTACATTTCCCAACCTCCACTTTAATATCCTCAGCCCCCCTCACATGACAGTTCTTGGTCACCCCCACACTCCAGTCCTCAGTCTTCCCCTCCCCCACACGCCAGTCCTCCTCCCCCCACACACTCCAGTCCTCGGGTCCCCCCCACACACCAGTGCTCAGCTCCTCCTCTTTGATGTCCTCAGCCCCCCCCACATCACTGCAATCCTGAGGCTCTGAATCCTTCCCCCACATTCAGATATTAGCGCTTTACTTCCCCCCCCCCTTACTGTCCTACCTTACAGAGACAGATCGGAGGGAGGCACAGCAGCATGTCTCGATAGGGACAGGAGAAGAGTTGCAGGGAGGGAGGCAGGGCAGTTCTGGATGGAGGGCCGAGGTAACAAACAGGTGATTGGCTGCTAGGATGAAGGACAGTCCTAGCAGCCAATCGCCTGTTTGATAACCTCGCCCTCCACCCAGAATTGTTCCGCCCCCCGCTGTCGGTTCTGTGAGGATTACAGAGCGATGGCAGAAGGAAAAAAAGTGTCATGCCGCCTGCTCGCACCCGTGGCCTGGCTGCAGAAGGGCTGCGGCCCGGTAGTGGGCCGCGGGCCGGGGGTTGACGACGCCTGATCTAGACGATGGCTTCAGCCAGACACTAACCATGAATGAGAGAATTTTTATTTATTTTTTTGTTATTCTTCATATTCTCTGAAAATTGGTCAAGAAATCATAAATTCTGCCAGGGACTTCAAAGTAGTTCCTGCACTACTTTGGTCTGACTTTAATGCAACTTTTTTTTTTTTTTAAAGGATTTGGTTTTGCAAAAAACGTATACATTTTTTTTGGGAGCAGGCGCCTTCTAATAACTATCTGACTTGACACTGGTTGAAGTAGACGTCATTCCTGTTCTTCTAAACTTCTTTTTGTTTTTTTCTAGATCAATGAACTTAATCAAGTTCCAGTTCCAGTGATGCTCTTGCCAGATGACTTTAAAGCCAATTCAAAAATTAAAGTGACAAATCACCTTTTTAACAGGTAAGATTAAAGGGCTTCTTCAGTGGTTATAGAAAATATTGGCAGCAGATTTTTCTCAAGAAATTTATGGTATTTTGCCCCATTCATTTCTCTTTCTATCCTGACACGTGCTCCAATCCCTGCTGCAGAGAAACCCCAATAAACAGATAATACCACCTTTGGATTTCCACCAGATATATCATTTGGTGTTGAGGCTAAGTAATTATATTTTAGTCTCATCTGACCAGAACGCCTTTTCCATGTGGCCTCAGAACCTTTAGGCTAGGTTCAGACGTGCAGTGCAAATTTTAGGTCCGTTTTCACAGATTTTTCCAATGCAGCTGTTGAGAGGTTCAGCTGTGATTTCAGGGTACAGTTCAGATCCAAATTTTTGGAGTGGGTGGCAACCGGCATCTTTAACAGTTGTCATGGAGTGAACCGGGAAGCTGGCCGCCAAATCCTGAATTAATGACTAATCAGCAGGTTCCCCGCCAACAGCTAAATGTAAACCAAAGAATTGCTGGCAATAAAATTTGATTAAAAAAATGGGGGTCCCCCAATCATTACCAGGCAGGTAATTTGATCAGTTTCACTGCCTTGGTTATTACCACAGCCGTTTCATCTGAGGGAAATTCTGAAAACATGACCTGTTGTGGGGGTACTTGAGGCCTGCAGTTGAGAAACATTACTATAGAAGGGCTGATGTGGAAGTCTAGTATTCTCCACCAGGAAGCTTCCCCATCTTGATTATTTTGTTTGATTGTCTGGCTTGTCCATGTCAGTGTTGCTTCCCAATGTAAATGAGGAGAGAAGGAAGTGGATGATGTAAATTGGAGTTAAAATGCCTCCTGGGAGGTTGAGCTGCACTCCTGTGACCCATTTCAGAGTGGTCTAAAGTCCACTCTCTGCTGACGTCACCAAGATCACTCCAGGCACCTCGTCATCCCGACTTCGGAATTCTGGATTCACCAGGTGCCTGGACTGATGGCAGTCTCCGCCTCAGTGAGCCGCTGAGTTGGCCACTCCCCGCCCCAATTGAGCATGAAAGAGGAGAGCTGCTGATTGACAGTCAGCAGCTCTCCTCTCTGGGAGCTGAGAGAACCAAGCCATCAGCGGTGTTCGATGGCTCGGTACTCGGTGCAGAGACGCCTGGGGGACAGAAGCAGCATCAGACCGATGCTGCATCCACCTAGGTAAGTATGAATGTGGGATAAAAGCCAAATCCATGAGGTTTGCCAAGTTTCACTCCCAGACCTTTGTAGCTCATTTTGGGACACACTCCCTGAGTTTTGTACATGTCCATGCACCTCTGTCCAATATTTAAGATGTTTCTGGTGGCTCAGCAGACATGAGCTGGGATTGGGAAATTCATTTCTGCCGATGACCTCCATGGTTCTCAAGGCGGGTGCCAGCTTGTCTGGCTGAGGAGGTGTCCTTGGGATTAAAAGGGTCCAAAGGACATGGTTGTCAAAGAAGTCCAGACTCTGCATGAATATTCTCGAACTAAGGGCAATTGGCTTATCTCTACTTTGGACAAATCCGCTAATGAGTCTGATCTGCTGTTGACTGATGACGGTTCAGTTGGACAGTCCCACAACTGTTGCTTGCATTACCCATCAGGGCGGCACCAGTGGTGTGGCTTTCCCAAGAAGTAGACCCAATTACGGCTGTGGCCAGAAGGCACGTTCAATCCTTGTTCGCAGTTCACATTCCCTCAATCCGTTGACAAGCCGACTTTGTCAGTCGTCAACATCTGGATGTGGGGTAATGGTCTTTTCACCCTAAGGTGTTTGGGGCCAAATTACAGTTGATATCTACGCCTTCCCATTGCTATGGATTCTTCCTCAGCTGCTTTGCAGGATGAAGCTGGAAGGTTTTTCCAGCTATCCCAATGGCACCAAATTGTCCCAAAAGGACTTGGTTTTACAGATTATCTGGATGACACTTGGTGGACACTTCCAGACCGACCAGACCTGTAATATAAAACACCAATTTATCTTCCTGAGGACGCAATATACTTTGCGAAATGCGTAGAGGCTGCTGACATCTACGAAACCACACACTGATCGTGAGATAGGCGTAAGGGGAACACGAGAGGAACGGCTTTTACCTTTCACCTGTTTTACATACGCGGCTGGAGAAGCTTGGTGCCTGCACATGGGCACAACCAAATGTGAGTGCAATACTTGCCTATTTTTAAGTATCCAATACATTTTTTACGTACTACACCATGAGGGGCACTTTTTTTGTGAGCCATTGTAGGAGGGTAAGAGACCCCACTAGTACATCCAAGGCATCTGGCAGTTGGTGAAAATATGTATAAGAGGATTGGTTATCCTGGGAATGAACCAAAGGCATTTATTGAATGAGATCTGGTGAATGGCCATTTCTAGCGGTGACGGGAATATCACTGAAGTGGTGAAACTTCATTGTGTTATAACATCTCCCGGGAAAAGCATTCATACAAGCATTTGACTAGCACATTGGTCCTCTTCTCATTAAAGTCCCAATCTAGAAATTCTATATTTTTATACATATTTTTTCATATATATATTTCAAATTTCTTTGGGGGTTACTATAATATTTGCTTGTCCCTGAGGCAGTGATCCTCTGAATCTGGCATAGGGGAACACATACTTTATAATAGCACTATTTTATAAGTGTATAGCATATATATGTATATTTTTTTTATATACTTTCGTGTTTTTTTTTTGCATTTTTTTTTCTGAGTAGAACATCTGTATATAAGCACTTGGCACATATTTATATTTATCTGATGGAGGTGATATGTATTTGGGTTAATAACTAAAACTATTGCCCAGAAAAAAGTGGCAATAGATGAACCACCAGGGGAGCGCAATCCACATATCACATTCAATTTATCTTTCTGCTTTATTATCGCTGGCTTGAATTTTTAGCTGTTAAAGCACACGTTCTGGGAGATTGGGGTCTCTCTGGCTCTGTTACTACTTCGCTGCTTTAGGCAAGGAAATCAACCTTTCACCAGGTCTATTTAAAAAAAAAAAAAAAAATGTAAAGCTTATTAGAAAATGTATGTATAAAACAGACCAGATCCTCCGCAGAGAGCAAACATTATAAACATACATCATACATTTTTTTTTTTCCCCCTTTTTCTTGATCTCCCTCTCTTCAAGCTTCACATTTTTCATCTGTCTATTTCGGTCATCCCCTGTATACATTTTTCTGATGTTTTAGAGGCTCTCCATTTATCCCATATTACCCTATGTCTTTTGTCCCTCCCTCGCTCATCGTGGCCAAGGTACTACATTTCTGCAATGTGATCTACTCGATATATCCACTTTTATTGATGGTCTTATTGGCTGTAGCCACTTTTTTGGGATTAATCCTTTAGTTTACAGTTCCTCCAGCATAGCGGAGAGTTATTTGTATGGATTTTATTTATTCTCTCTGGCGTCAGATGCCAACGTACCATGCACTTGTAGTTTGCTTCAATTGTCCCAATATCAGATGCATAGTTAAATACTGCCCCTATCATCATATCTGCTTCTTCGAGTTTTTTACCCATATCTTGTCCCCATTTTTCTATACCCTTCAGTGTTCCCTGTGTTTCTAGGTCTGTTAATATTTTGTATATTTGCGATATACTATGTTTCGGTGGTTTTTCTATACTACAAAGTCTCTCCATTGGATTTAGTGTTTTGCCATCCCTAATTGGCTGTGGTAAAGTGCTAATAAAGTGCTTTAACTGAAAATATTCCCATTCACTCAACTGTCGGTCCCCATCTACTATTCTTAAATCTTGTCTTATTTTACCTTGTGTAGTAATATTCCTAAGCTGTAAAACGCCCCAATTGTTTTCTCATCTGTGTCCTATTTCCTGGTAGAAAAAAAATTGTGCCCGCTAGTGGGATTAGGGGGGAATTGTATTTCCATTTTTCGCGCCTGTGCATTGTGTCCCAGATTTTAAATACATTCTTTGTTATAGTGTGGGTGCCTATATCTAGTGTCCTCTATTTAGGGGGTAGCCACATTTCTATGTGTAATTGTTTCAAACTTAATGTGTCTTCCATTTTTACCAATTTCTTTTTAGTGTGTAGATTTGCCCATTCTGCTAATATTGCAGCATTGTAGTATGTTAATTTCTGGGAGTGTCAGCCCCCCATTTTTTTTTTTTCCGGCTTAGAAGTATGTAGTTTACTCTAGCCTTCTTTCCCTGCCAGATGCATTTCCAAATGATAGTTTTCAATATCTTAAAGGATCACTAAAGACATTTTTTTTTTTTTTTTTTAGCTAAATAGCTTCCTTTACCTTACTGCAGTACTGGTTTCATGTCCTTATTGTTCGTTTTTGCTTTGAAGTTGCTGTAATCCTGCTCTGTTCTCCACACTTCCTGCTTGTCTGTTTCCTTATAACCACAGTACTGGGAGCTTTCTCACAGTGGTCTAAGCTGTCATTACTGTGTGTCTAAAACTTGCCAGAATCAGATTCATTTTAAAAACAAAACATTGCCCTGGATTTGTTTGTTTTTGTTCTGTGTGTCTATTTTTACTTCGCAGAAACATGAAGCCAGTTCAAAAGTGAAACTAACCTGCAGGCACATTGTATGATTGATTTTTATCTATTTTTAATCATTTTGAAAAGGAATCAGTTAACTTTTATGTCTCTATACCCTGTAAACAGTCATTTCAGCAAAAAATGATTTTTCCTTTAGTGACCCTTTAAAGAGACTTTGTGGTATTCTTATGGGGAGCATTTGAAACGTATAAATTATTTTGAGTCATCATTTTTAAACGCGTTGACCCTTCCTATCCAAGAGATAGGCCTCCTCGCTAGGTTCTTCAGATCTTGTTTTATTTCATTTATTAAGGGGATAGAATTTGCCTGATGTAGTTTTTCTACTGTAGGCGTTATCTTAATTCCTAAGTATGTTTTTTTTCTCCCAGGTGAATGGAAATTCTTTCTGCAAGGCTTTTTCTTCCTTTTTGTCTAGGCCCAGGTTTAAGATTACACTTTTTATGGGGTTAATTAAAAAATTCAAAAGTTCCCTATATCTTTTTATTTTATTACATTAGGTAATGACAATCCTCATTTGGTCAAATTTAGGAGTATGTCGTCTACATAGGCAGCCACCTTATGTTCTCCCCCCCTCCTATGTCCGAATTGCTTCGTATTTTAGCTAATAATGGTTCCAATGATATATATAGGAGGGGGAGAGTGGGCACCCTTGTCTAGTTCCGTTGGTCATCTCGAACACAGACGACACACTCCCATTGACCTTTACCCAAGCCATCGGCTGATTGTATAAATTACTTACCTATTTCATATATTTAAATCGCTTTCACCCTAGGGTGGTTGCCTCCTTCCACCCTGATCAGGACATCATCCTGGCCTCTTTGTCCTGCTTTAAAGCACTACAGCGAGATACCTCTACATTGTTTAGAAGTAGTACACCTTGTTTAGAAGTTGTTCGCTTTCTTTTCTTTTTCGTAGTTCACTGGACACAGAGCTTTGTTAATGGGTTATGTTCCACCTTCAGGTGATTGGACACTGGCACACCCAAGACAGGAAGTTCCCCTCTATATAACCCCTCCCAGTTTACCTCCGTTTTTTCCCCAGTGTCTCTAAGGTGTTTGTCACGGTTAAAGATGTGCTAAGAAGAAAGCTCTGCTGGAGGATCCCTGCGGGGGTTAAGGAGCTACACAATCTGGATCCATCCAAAAATGCAGGGTACTTGGGCCTCGTGGAAGAACAGTTTTTTGCCTGTAATACCTCTCTTGTAGCACTGTACTCTGGGACCCAGCACTTTGGGGATTTTTAGATACGCGCCCAAAGGTTTTCTGGCAGAGTGCTTACAGGTCCAGGGAAGAGGCCTCCTTTAACCCATTCCTTACTGAGCCATGGTCAAATGACGTCGGCAGGAACCTTCCCTCCCTCCGGGTGGACGTCATATGAGGTGATCGGGGATGAGGCTCGTCCCTTAGACAAAGCCCAGCCTTGATCAGGGTAAAGAGCCAATGAAATTTGGCTCTTTACTACGTGACCAGCTGTGTTCAATCACTGTAACTGTGGTTGCTGTGTTCTCCTCCTCGCACGCCAATCCAGTGTGAGGAGAAATCAGAACAGTGAGTTAGTGTTACTAAGTGTCACTACTGTGCCCAGATTGCCCCCCCTGGAATAAAGAGTACCTGTTGCCCCCCCCCCCCCAATGAAGAGTGCCTGATGTGCAGCCAATTTCTAGCTGATGTACAGCCTATTAGTCTTTGTCGTTGAAGCCCTGTCATAGAGCCAGCCACCATTTCCAGAAGATTATACACCCCACAAGAGGCATACCAAATGCTAACCCAGACCGAGGAGAGCAGCGGGGACCCCTTACAGCCCCAGTACAGTTCTAATTCCAGTTTCAATTCTGGTTCGCAATACGAGCCCCTGAAGGCAGTACATTTGAATCGGAGGAGGACCATGAGGATGACTCCGGGTCAACACGCGAAAAACCTCTGGTAGGTGATCTTATCACCGCAGTGTGAGATACTCTAAAGATAGAGGAGTTTACGGAAGCAACAGAGGCATCGGTCCCTTTCGGGTTCCGTAAGCCGACCCGCACTGCTAAAGTGTTTCCTTGTGTGTCTTATCTAAAAAAACATTTATACAAGGAGTGGGACAAACCACAGTTTTTTTCAGTCCCTAAGAGTGTCGGTGCGTTGCCCTGTTGAGGAGAGTTTTCTGAAAAAATTGACCTTTTGTGTCCAGATAAAACGAGGTAACCACGGTTCCGGTGGAAGGGGCTCCTGCTTTCAAGGACCCTGCGGACAAGAAGGCTGAGGCGGTCACCCACTACCCATACACTGTGGTGAGCTCGGTTGTGTGTCCGATAGTTGGGCCCTGGTGTCTTGGACACTCACTGAAAGGGCAAAGATGCTGCACAATGGATTAAAAGCGCGTCGGGCTCCTCGGACGAGGTAGCTCTGGCCGACCAGTTGGTACAGGGTCTAAAATTTGTCTGCGAGTCAGCCTTAGACGCTATTCCTCTGCTGTCCAGAGTCTCAAGCTATGCGATGGTGTTACGCTGTCTGTTCTGGCTAAAGAGTTGGTCTGCCACCAATCTTTCAAGAAGGCCTTGATGGATTTGCCCTTTGAGAGCAACCGACTTTTTGGAGCATCTCTGGATGACATTATTAGAGATGCTACATGGGGTAAGAGGTACGCTGCTCCCACAATTCGAAAGGGTAAGGAGCCACGCCGTAGGCATGGGCCCTCCTTCACCGCGCACAAGCGTGTTTTTTTTTTTTTTCTTTTTGTCCGCCCACCACGTCAAGTAAACGATCCCAGCCCGATAAAGTGCCTGCTGAGGGACAGAAGCGCCCCTGGTTTCGCAAGCCCAACAAGCCTGCGAACAAATCTATGTCCGCGTGAAGGTCTGCCCCCACCCATCTCGGGTGGGGGGGACATCTTTGTGAATTTGCGACCCCGGTGGACATCTCGGATCTCCAACTGGTGGATTTGCGAAGTAGTTTCCTCGGGGTACAAGATAGTTTCTCTCTTGCCCACCGAACAATTTTTATTTCCCTCCAGCTTCAGCCGACCCGTCGGGGAGCTCTATATGGGGCGGTTCAAGACCTGCTGATACGCAGGGTGATCATTCCTGTCCCAGTACAGGAACGGTTTAAGGGGTTTTACTCAAATCTTGTTCGTAGTACCAAAGGAGGAGTGGGTTCGTCCAATCCTGGATCTCAGGGCCCTCAATTGCTTTGTGAAGGCAAAAAGATTCCGGATGGAGTCGGTTCGCTCTGTTGTCTCTGCTCTCCATCCGGGGGACTTCTGGAGTTCTTGGACATCAGACGCATTTTTGCATGTCCCTGTATGCAACAAGCATCAGAGATGTCTGCACTTTGCGAGCAGGGAAGACCACTACCAATTTGTGGCTCTCCCCTTTGGCCTGGTATCGGCACCAAGGGTGTTTGCCCCGATTCTGGCAGCGTGGCATCGCCATTGTGGGCTACTTGGACGTTCTTCTGAGGGCCACTTAAAGCTCAGAATTGGAGGTGAGCGTATCTATAACCTGTCAGACCCTCCGAGACTTTGGGTGCTGAACACTCGGAAGTCAGTATTTGTCGACTTGATGCCTAGTGTATCTGGGGTTGATTCTGGACTCTGAGGCGAAAGTTCTTCTCCCTAGGGAAAAATTTCAGACCCTTCAGGCTGCGGTGTGGCAGCTGACATCCCAAGGATGGTCGTCACTCCGCTTTTGCATGCAAGTCCTGGGTCTCATGGTAGCCTCCCTTTGAGGCGGTACCGTATGCCTTAATTTCACACTCGAGTGTTGCAGAAGGAAATTCTGTCCAGATGGGACAAGTGCCCATCGTCCCTGGATTGTCAAATACGGGTGAGCCACCTGGTCAGGACCTACCTGGTTTGGTGGCGGACATCACTGGCACTCCTGTATGGGAAGACGTTTGTTCCTTTTCACTGGATGGTGATCACAATGGACGCCAGCCTTGCTGGTGGGGGGGGGGTCTGGGGTGTTCAGTCGGTCCAGGGTCTATGATTGGCAAGTGGGATTCCTCCAGAGTCTAATGTCCTGGAACTTCGGGCGCTCTGGCTTTGCCTCTTCAGGTGGTCTCGGGCTACAGGGGTGCCCAGTCAGGATCCAGTCGGACAATGCCACGGCGGTGGTGTATGTCAACCATCAAGGAGAAACGGGAAGCTCTGCTGCAGCATCGGAGGTAGCTCGCATTCTGAGGTGGGCAGAAAGGAGAATACCGGCCCTGTCGGCCGTATACATTCTGGGCGTGGAAAACTGGTAAGCGGACTACCTGAGTCGCCAGATGCTGGACCAAGGAGAATGGTCTCTGCACCCGGATGTGTTTCAGCTCCTTTGCCAAAGATGGGGCGAGCCGCACGTAGATTTCCTGGCTTCTCGACTCAATCTGAAGGTATTGAGGTCTGTGGCCAGGTCAAGAGACCCATGGGCAGATGCGTTGGCACCGTGGAGTCAGTATCGGCTAATCTATGCCTTCCCTCCTCTGAAGCTCCTTCCTTATCTGCTTCGCTGAGTGAAGGCAGAGGGGATTCCAATGATTCGAATTGCTCCGGATTGGCCTCGGCATCCTTCCTTGGTTCTGCCAACCTAGTGTGAGCCTAGTAACAGACGTCCCTTGGTGACTACCGCTGAGAGGGGACCTGCTGTCGCAAGGTCCCATTTATAGTCGCTGGCTTTAACGGCATGGCTATTGAGAGCCAGGTACTAAGAGACAGGGGCATGTCGGATTCGGTGATATCTACCATGAGAAGTGTTCAGAAATCGTCCTCCTAGGAAGATTTACTATCGCACTTGGAAGGCCTACATATCCATTTGTGAGGAAATGAGGTGCAATCCGCGTACCTATTTGGTTTCCAGAGTCCAGCTGTTACAGTGGGGGGGTGGACCAAAAGCTTGCCTAAGTACAATTTAAGGAGTAGATATCTGCCCTGACTTTTTTTTTTTTTTTTCAAAGACCCCCTGGTGGCTCACTCTGGTGAGTACGTTTGTGCAGGGGCTTCAGCATGTGGTCCCTCCGGTCCGTCCTCCTACCTCCGTGGGACCTGACCCTGGTCTTCTCGGTGCTTCAGAAACCACAGTTTGAAAACATTAGGGAGATTCCCCTGTTGATACTTTCTCAGAAAGTGGTCTTCTTGGTGGTTGTTACGTCAGATGAGTTTCTGAGCTGGCAGCCTTGTCATGCAAGGCTCCCTATCTAGTCTTCCACAAAGATAAGGTGGTGCTGCATCCGCAGCCTTCTTTTCTACCTAGGGTCTTTTCGGCCTTCCATCTCAATGAGGCCATTGTACTTCCATCTTTGTGTCCTCGTCCGTCGCATCCTAAAGAGGCGGTGTTGCCTTCCTTGGACGTTGTCCGAGCTCTGAGCGTTCCAGAGGTCACACTCGCTGTTTGTTTCGGTGGCAGGTCCCAAAAAGAGCCTGGCAGTCTCGTTGGCCACCATCTCGAGGTGGATCCGACATCGTGATTCAGGTTTACGCCATAAAGGGTCGGGCGCCCCCCTTTTCTGTCACGGCTCATTCGACCAGGGCAATGGGTGCCTCTTGGGCTTTCCGACATAAAGCGTCTGTTTCCAAGGTTTGTAAGGCGGCGACTTGGTCCTCCGTTCACACTTTCACTAAATATTACAAGGTTGATGTGAGTGCATCTTTGGATGCTTCTTTCGGCCGCAAAGTTTTGCAGGCGGCTGTTTAGAGTTGCGACTCCTCTGTTGAGGAGCTCTGTTTTTGTTTTGGGGTGAAGTTTGCTTTAATGCTGTTCCCACCCCTCATTTTTTTTGACACTGCTTTGGGACGTCCCACTTTGTCAAGATTACTGGTGTGTTTTTCCATGAACGAAAGAGAAAATGGGTTTTTTGTACTTGCCATAAAATCCTTTTCTCAGAGTTCATGGACAGACACAGCACCCACCCCTCCTTTTTTAAGTTTGTACTGCTTTTTGACGAACTTAGCTGAGAGGGGGTTATACCCAGAGGCACTGCCCTCTGGGCGGTACAGTATTGTGTGTGTGTGTGACATGTTTAACACTTTCTACAAGTTTCTGCCTAGTCACTCATGAATGAGGGACAATACCCACTTTGTCAAGATTACTGCTGTCCGTCCACAAATTTGGCTAAAAAAGATTTTACGGTGAGTACAAAAATCATATTTTTTTAAATCTGACTTTCAGCAAGGCTGGAGGTTTCTTGATTACGACCATTGTGGAAGTGTCCTGCCTTTTAAAAGACCTTGCTTGCAGTGTTTCCTGGGAAAGTGTTTCTCCAGGTACTCTCCTGAAAGACTAGTCTAACTAAGGTATTCTTTTACATAATGTGGATGGCCTGGTGTTTGTGCGTCGCTTACCTTGTGAAAAGATGGCTCCAGGGTGCGGTATGGAAAGAAGGAAAGCCGACAGCCAGTGTGCTGGGCAATATTCTCCTAGGAAACCCTGGGTCCTCCAATTCACGTGGATGTTACTTTGACACCTACCACCTACCTAAACATTGTTGCTGAGCAAGTGCAGCCCCTCGCGGAAATGGTATTACCTGATAGCTGTGGCCTTTTTCAGCAGGATAAAGTGTGCCCTGCCACACTGCAAAAATGGTTCAAGATTGGTTTGAGAAACACGACGAGTTTGAGGTGTTATCTGGGCCTCCAAATTCTCGAGCTCCCAATTTAGTTGCATATCTGGGAGATGTACTGAATAAAAGTCTGATCCATGGAGGCCCAATCTCAAAATGTACAGTACTAAAAGGATCTGCTAATGGTGGCCTTGTGCCAGATACCACCTCATACATTAAAAGGTCTAGTGACGTCCATGCCTTGATGGGTCAGGGCTGTTTTGATGGCAAAAGAAGCTCCTTCTCAATATTTTGGTGAGTGGTCATTAGGGCCGAAAAAACTAATTAATTAATCGACAACTAATCGATTTATGAAATCTATTACAATTTTCATAATCGATTAATCGGCCAGTAACATAATGGGGTTAAAAAACGAAACTTGGACCTTTATAGTACAAAAAAGAAAATCGCTACTGTAAATATTACTTTCACTGTCCCACAGTAAAAAAATTAACCCCTTATAATAGTGATTATTGGCTCTTTTTGTACTTATTTTTTTTATTTTATTTTTTAAACCTCATTATGTTAATAAACATCCCAGCTCTGGGTCACACCTCTGTTTTTTGGTACTTTTTGCAGAAATACACTAAAAGTTCATTTACATGTTTTCCTATGGGACGCATTCACATCCATTTTTTTTTCGGCTGCTGCATATTTTTGGTTCAATATATTTCAATCGAGAAGCTGCAGAAAAGCATGTACCGTATTTATCGGCGTATATCACGCACTTTTTTTTGCCCTGAAAATCAGGGCAAAATCATGGGTGCGCGATATACGCCGATACCCGCTTTCCCGCGTCTAGTTTTGAATACTCCGCCGACATATACCGAGCGCAGTACACTCGGGTATATTCGGCCAGTCTCGGCTTCTTCCGCGGTCACGTCCTGGACGTACAGGGATGTGAGCGCGACAGTTGCCGAGCCTGCCCGAGTGTACTGCGCTGGCTATATGCTGGCGTAGTATTCAAAACTCGGCACGGGAAACGAGCGGGGAGGACGCCGGACCCGCCGCAGAAGGATACCGGACCCGCCGAGGACGCCGCGCAAGACACCAAAACTGTAAGTACAAAAAAACTTTTTTCCACAGGATTGGGGGTCACTTTAGGGGTGCGCGGTATACGCGGGAGCGCGTTATACCGCGATAAATATACGGTAATGTATTTTTGCGGCAATTTGTGTTTTGTAATCTGCCCAACAACAAATTGGCCCAAAAAAAAAAGTAAAAATTAGATTATTTTTTTTTGTGGCTATTATCCGATTTAATCGAAACAATAATCGGCCAACTGATCTATAATGAAAATAATCGTTAGTTGCAGCCCTAGTGGTCAAAAAATCATGGCTGATGTAAACTGCATAGCTGATCCTCAAAAAGAAAGTTTGTCAGACCACCCAAATCAGTTTCACTAATAACAAGTAATTGATCTGCAATGTTTGCTTTCTAAAGCTGCACAAAAACATATCTATTACCAACAAATTGCAATAGGTTTTTTTTTTGTAGAGATTTACCAATTCTGGGTACTATTGGATGTAATCTAGGAAATGGACTGCAAATTACCTAAGCTTAAAGCGGAGTTCCACCCAGGAAAACATTTGCCTATTTTGTTTAAAAAAATTAAATAAAAAAAAAACTGAAAAAAAAAAAATACTCACCCGAAATACCTGTTGCTATGCGGAAGTCCGTAATCTGCCTCTTCCACACTGCGGTGTCCTTTCTTCTTGTCCTCCTCCTTGTGAATGGGGCGTGCTGCTTTCTGGGAACTGTGTGTGTTCTCAGAGAGCAGCGCGCCCATTCACAAGCCAGCGTGAGACTCACGCAGGCGCAGTAGGAAATGGGCAGTGAAGCCGTACGGCTTCACTGCCTGTTTCCCATAGTGTGGATGGCGGCGCGGGACCCGGAGCGATCGTGGGATCGGCATCGGGGGGGCCATCAGCGCGGGCAAGTAGGACAAGGTAAGTGTCCTTATTTAAAGTCAGCAGCTACACTGTTAGTAGCTGCTGACTTTAAAAAAAAAAAAAAATCGCGGCTGGAACACCACTTTAAAAACTGGGCACTCACCAAGTGCAAACTGTGCTTTTATTCCCCTAATACACCACTCTACCTAAAGTATGCATACTGCAGAAAAGCGGTCTAGTTTCTAGAGTCCAAGCAAAGGGAACATTTACCAATTATACAGTGCAATAGACGAGATACCAACGATTTAACAGTGCTATTTGGCAGCTAACCAACAATGAATCACATGAAAGTACTCAAGGACATCTTGTGATTGCCTACAGCATTTATCAAGCACAAATTATGATCATCCAAAAGCTCTGATACTATCTTTTAGCATCTGGATTCCACACATGACTAACACAAGCAGCTTGGCATAGGCACAGAAAATTAAAATGTGCTCAGAGATGAAGAACCAAAGTTGGGCTTTCAGCCTCTCTTCACTGTAGATTAAACCATCGGCTTTAGAGGTTTGTGTGCCATGTCACTCTATAGAAATTCCATCTCTAAAATGAGTATAGGACTTTTGAATTGACCACTACGTACATCCTGAAGGTTCCCAGGAGTATCTAAAATGCATTAACAAAGAGGGGTAAAGTTTGGGACTTTAGATGAGGTGCATATCTGGTGCACCTCCATCCCTGGTACAAAAGTTTAAAAACAGAAATTTGGGACCTGGCTGCAGACATGGTGCGGGTAAAAAAGAGAGGTACATATTTATTCATCATAAAAATGCATGACATGTCTCAAGAACAGAAAACATAAAGGAGAAACAATCATTTTCAAATAAATGTAATTTCTTAATACTAGCCAGTATAAGCAACAAGGATACAATATTGCATAACCACGTGCCACATAGTGATCTGTGTTGATTGATGGGTATACATATGTACAGATATTATGTAAACTGCAATGGCAAAAAAGGTATAAATATAAAAACCGGTAAAAACATGAGTAGTACAATTGATCAAGTTAGGTAGTACAATGGGAATGTATATGGCATCCCTAGTAGCCTGACACGTTTTGTGTATGTATAACACACTTCGGGGCAGATATAATTAATATAGTAGGTAGTAGGGGTGCAACGAATCAAAAATCTCACGGATCGATCCTCGGATCAGGAGTCACGGATCGGATCATTTTCGGATCCGCAAAAAAAAAGATTTGAGAAAAAAATTTGGATTCAAGTCAATGTCCACCATTGCCCCCCCCCCCCCCCACTCGTTATCACCATCACTTTTTCCAGTCCAACATTGCCCCCACACTAGTAAACATTGTAATAATAGCCAGTTTAACATTGCCCCCACACTAGTAATCACTAATAATAGCCAGTTTAACATTCAACTCACTGTACTTGCACTGTCATCGCCATCACTGTTCTAGGAATCCAGACCAGTCCAACATTGCCCCCACACTAGAAAGAACACAGAGTCCCTGTCCTTCATAGCGGGGCTCACTGTTCCCCCAAGCTCCACACGTTCATCCAGAGTGCCAATCCAGGCAGCCTTCCAATCAGAGAGGGCGCTCATCACACGGGCCAATCAGGTGCAGAGACGGGACATCCCATCCAACCAATCACAGCCGATCTGTGATTGGTTGGGGTGGAGCAAGATGGCCGCCGCTCAGGAGCTAGGCCGAAGCCGGGGACTTTCCTACGGCCGAGGCTACGGAGCGCTCCGCGGATCACGTGGTGTGCCGATCCGAACGGGGTGACCTGTTCGGATCACGGATAGGTGACGATCCGTTGCACCCCTAGTAGGTAGTCAAAATAAATAAGACAGAGCAGAAATGTCCACCTTTAAGTACTCACATGGGATCTATGGTAAATGGATTGGGTGTATATGGAACCAAGGCCAAAGGATATGTCTGCCCCGGGAGCTGAGGCGATGTGCAGCGCACAACGGCAGGGGGCATCGGGGATCCCCCCCCCCCCCCATGTCGACACAGGACACAGTGTGCTGACATATGCAATATCATGATGTCGTCTATATTAGTCGGAGGGTACACCTAAAAGCATTAAACTGCTTAAAGGTTAACAAGCGCACATCGGCACACAACCATAAAAGCAAATTTCCTTAAAGAGGAACTGCAGTCTGCCCACAAAAGTTGTAATAAAAACATCTTTACCGTTTTGAAGCTTCCCCCCCCCCCCCCCCCAACCACTTTGCATATGTTATATATACTGTAGGGGTGCAACGGTTTAAAAAACTCTCAGATCGATCCTCGGATCAGAGTCACGGATCGGATCATTTTTCGGATTGGCACAAAAAAAAGACTAATCTTGTTACACCCACCTGAGTTTTATATTTCAGTTATTTTCAACACAAAATGGAGCTTATGTGCTTACAGTGCTATACAGTATTTGTAAATCCAACGGACTGTTTACATGTTACATTTTAAAAGCAGCAGCAAACCTGCTGACTTTGCATGCTTGATGTGAAAAAAAAGCTTAGATTTTCACATTTAACTAAATGTGAAAATCTGAGGTGTTCTTTCACATTAGCAAGCATGTAAGGTTTGCTGCTGCTTCTAAAATTTAACATTTAAACAGTCCGTTGGATTTCTAAATACTATATTTGAGCATATAAGCTCTGTTTTGTGTTGAAAATAACGTTGAAATCAAAACCTCCGTTGAATGTAACAAGATGTCCGCTTGCCCCCTTATCGCTATCATTGCTGTGAAGGAGTGTGGGGTGGAGCAAGATAGCGGCGAAGAAACGACGCTTCCTGACGAGACAGCCGCCGCCGGGTGTACCAAGATGGCCGCTGCTCCGGAACTAGGCCGAAGCCGGAATTTCCTATGACGATCCGATGCACTAATATACTGTGATTCTGTACTTGCCAAATATGCTGCAGAGATCTCTTCCCTCCGCAGTCTGGCTGCATCCATTTTAACTGTGGGCAGCTGAAGCTGCTGCCTGTGTAAATCCAGGAAGCAAACATAAGCACAGCTATGTAGCCCTTATGACTCATCCCCCCCCTCCCTTCCTGGCAAACTCTCACAAGAGTGAGAGAGAGCTGTGCATGATGTCATAAGCCTAGGCTTTTTCCCAGACAAGAAACAGTAAGTAGGCAGTATAAGTTATTTACTGGCAGAAAAAAATGTTTTTCTATCCAAAGTTAAAACAACAAGGGCAGAAGATTTAATAGATGGAAAGAGAAAAAAATTACGTACAATAATGTTTTGACAAAATGGAGGTTTCAAAAGCAGTCAGATTATTTTTTATAAAAGTCCGTTTAAGCTGAAAAAGTGGACGTAAAGGCAAAACTCATTTTAAACCACCTCCAACCCCCATTCTAAGCATAATCTAACCCTGTAAACATAAGATTTCTATACTCTCCTATTCTGCGGCCCTCCAGTTCAGCCCTGACAATGGAAACCCCATAGTACGTTTTGGGTGATGTCTAGAGATGCACGAAAATTTTGGCGGCTTAAACATTGGTCGAAAATGGTGTTATCGTCATTTTGCTGATAAGAGAAAAAGGTGCTGTTAGTCACTGAAAATGCATGCGACCTTGGCATGACTTTACTATGCTACAGTGTTTTCTCACCTTGTCTTTCAGGACAGCACCTGGAGAGAGCGCAGCTCCACCCACTTTCCCAGGAAACACTGCAGCTATTCTTTTAAAGCCTGGACGCTTCCACCATGGCCTCAGTTGTAGTGCTTCTTTCGGCCATGGTGGAAGCGCTGCAGGGAACCGAACCAGGGGTGTGCTGCGCTTTCTCCAGGTGGAGGTGGGTTAGAGCATACCGGTATTGGTTGTTTTTTTTTCTGTTTCAAGGCCAGTCCAACATCCCCCCCCCCCCCCCCCCCGATGGGTGGGGGTAATTCCGGAGTCTTCCCTTCTCGAGCCCGGTTAAGGCAGAGGCTGACGGAGGTCCCATGCCGAAAGACTGGACTGCGTGGGCTAGGGGAATCTGTGGTAGTGGAGTCCCTGAAGTCTGCTTCTTTCTAGGCCTAGTGGCGGGCGACGTCACTGCCGGACAGGGCGGGACTTCCAGCGGTGCGCGACGGCTTTCGGTTCTGCCCGTTGGAACGCAGAAGGGGGAGGCGGCCTTGGCCGCGCTAATTCTGGTCCACGCTGCAGTGTAAAGGACCAGGGAAATTCGAAAAAAGGCTGCCTGTTGACTGCTGCACTCTGGGAAGAATGGAGCCAGAGGAACCAGCAGCGGTGGGGGGGGGGGGGGAGCCTGCCTCACACTACACGGGTGACTTCTCAGTGTAGTGTTTTGTTAATTATAACAGTTTTTGTGGGGTATGTTTTTTTTTTTTTCACTGTGTTTTGGATCTGCTAGGGAGGAGGTGTGTGTGTGTGTCCTCCCCTAAATAACATTGCGTTTCATCTAAAACTTAAGGAATTTTGCAGATCTTACATAGCAGACTTGGTCAGAGAGGAGACTTCTACTAAAGCACCCCCTGCCCAGTCTAGTGAGATGCTCATTTCTTTTCGGAAGGAGTTGTAAGATACCTTGCATTCCTTCCGCTCCTATCTGGATAAACATTCGGGGACGCAGTCAATAGATACTTCTCTCTCCAGTGCTAACACTTCCCCCTGCAACTAGGAAAGAGGTTAGTGAGTCGAAGGATGACGAAAAAAGTATCCCCTCCGGGTCAGGCAAAGAGGAAGGTGAAGAGAAAGATGTATCTTCCTACCGTTATAAATGGTCTTTGGAAGAAGTAGACAACCTTTTAAAGACCATTAATACAACCCTTAGAGCCCTTTCACACTTGCGCGACTTGTCCCACGATTTTGGACTGCATTTTGTCCGATTTTGATGCCACTTACACAGGCATTCATTGAAATCGCGGCCGCGAATCGCGGCAAAATTGCGCGACTTTGAAGTTGTACGAATGCGAAAGGGACCTTAATATTAAAAAGGATAAAACCCAAGTCTCCCTTCATGACAAGTTGTACCAGGGTATGGAGGAAGTCGAGCATCGATTTATTCCCGGTACACAGTGTTGACAAAATCCATTAAGAGAGTGGAAGGACCCAGAGAGGGCCCACTTTTTTCCAGGTCTCTTAAAAGGAGTTTCCCCTTTGATTGCATGCAAGTCTGGAACAAGAGACCCAAATTTGACGCAGCGTTCTCACAAGTGTTTAAGAAAACCGATTTGGCTTTTGAAGACATAGGGGTCTTAAAGGACACCATGGACAAGAGAGCTGACTTTGTTAAAGGCATGGGACTCTACGCTAACTAACCTTAAATCAGCAATGGCATTTACAGTGGTAGCCAGAAATCAAGAGCATTGGTTGGAACAACTAAAGGGCCATATCGAGGCAGGAACCTCTCGCAAAGATTTTCTAGAAACTCTTCCAACCCTACAAAAGGCAGTAGGTTACATGGCGGACGCTTCCGCGGAGTCAGTAAAAATGTCCGCTAGATTTTCAGCCTTAATTCGGCTAGAAGGGCTTTATGGGTAAAAAATCTTGGTCGGGCGACTCTGCTTCTAAAACTAAGCTGTGTGGGCTACCTTTTGAAGGGAACCTAGTATTTGGCCTTTATTTCAACAAATTTCTTGACAGAACATCTGATTTAAAAAAAAAAAAAGCATCAGTGAGCATGTGCTGGGCTCTGTGGATGGCTGCCTAAGCCAAGAGCTCTGCTCCACCTGTGAACAGCGGCGCCCATATCTCAAATAATACAAATATGAGGTACAGCGCTAAACAAAAATGGATAATTTGATAAGTGATAATAATCAGATTAAATCATAAGTGACATGAAAAATTGTGGTCATGTGAAAAAAGGGACCATGAAGAAGTGATTCAATAGATAGTCGATGAGAAGTGAATCAAAGTGAACACAATAGAATCCTCTTCCACCAGAGAGCCACCCAGTGAATAGGTTGTCTCCTAAACGAATGAATTTGACCGTAAGAACCGCGGTCTCGTGGGCTTCAGGGATGATTATAGTCTTCCCAAGTAGACTTCTCCAGATGTAAACAAGCAAAGTAGATAATGACTCCAGACCAGTCCAATGAGTACTTCAGGGACTCATAAGGATAAAGACAAGAAAACAACCCATAGCGTAATACTGTAAACAAGCGGGTTTAACCACTTTATCAATCTATAGTACTACTAAGTGGCCCTCTAATGTAGTCCAACTCTGCGCTTAGGATAATAACTCAAAAATCTCTGTACAGATGCCTTTGATAAACAATAATACCATATATAGAAAAGCAGCTGCTAAAAGAAAATAACAATCATATAAAGCAGAAAAAAACTTTCAGACTAGTATATAGTCCAATCTCAATTCTGCAGCAGCGCTGCAAACCTTTAAGTTTGTAAAAGACACAGTAAGTTGAACGTCCGGGATTGCTTGAAAATTGTGCTTCCAATCACCAACAATGTTCACCACGTGGGGGGAGAAAGAAAGTCCCCTTTGGGGAAACACTTACCAGATGGTAATGATCAGAGAGCCCATCAATACATTTCCTTTAGTCACCGTCTCGATCTTATTACTCTCCAGGTATATTGGATCAAAAATTCGCAAGTGTGTAGGGAAAGAAAAAAATATCTACATAGAGCAGTATCGTTTGATAACTTTTAATAGCCCAAAATAGATCCCCCTTACAAGTGCATGCGTACCATAGTTAAATAAGTTTCAGGCAAATTACTGATACTCAAAATCAGTCTGTGTGTGTGTGAACTCTTCACTGGATACCTGAGGACCGCTTGGAAGGACTTCCTGCAGTTTCCTGGTTTCCTCCGTGTGGAGCGCACGCGTCACTTCCGGGTTAGGTGCTGAACAAACACGCTCTGACGTTTCGTCGTTTAGGACTTCTTCTGAGAGCGTCAGAAGAAGTCCTAAACGACGAAACGTCAGAGCGTGTTTGTTCAGCACCTAACCCGGAAGTGACGCGTGCGCTCCACACGGAGGAAACCAGGAAACTGCAGGAAGTCCTTCCAAGCGGTCCTCAGGTATCCAGTGAAGAGTTCACACACACACAGACTGATTTTGAGTATCAGTAATTTGCCTGAAACTTATTTAACTATGGTACGCATGCACTTGTAAGGGGGATCTATTTTGGGCTATTAAAAGTTATCAAACGATACTGCTCTATGTAGATATTTTTTTCTTTCCCTACACACTTGCGAATTTTTGATCCAATATACCTGGAGAGTAATAAGATCGAGACGGTGACTAAAGGAAATGTATTGATGGGCTCTCTGATCATTACCATCTGGTAAGTGTTTCCCCAAAGGGGACTTTCTTTCTCCCCCCACGTGGTGAACATTGTTGGGTTTAACCACTTGCCCACCGGGCCTGTTTTTCAGATTCGGTGTTTACGAGACTAAAACTGTTTTTTTTGCTAGAAAATTACTTAAACCCCCCAAACATTATATATTTTTTTTTCTAACACCCTAGAGAATAAAATGGCAGTCATTGCAATACTTTTTGTCACACTGTATTTGCACAGCGGTCTTACAAGCGCACTTTTTTTGAAAAAAAAAACTTTTTTGAATAAAAAAATAAGACAACAATAAATTTGGCCCAATTTTTTTATATATTGTGATAGATAATGTTACGCCGAGTAAAATGATACCCAACATGTCACGCTTAAAAATTGCGCCCGCTCGTGGCATGGCGTCAAACTTTTACCCTTAAAAATCTCGATAGGCAACGTTTAAAAAATTCTACAGGTTGCATTTTTTGAGATACAGAGGAGGTCTAGGGCTAGAATTATTGCTCTCGCTCTAACGATCGCGGCGATACCTCACTTGGGTATGCGTTCGCTTCTGTGCGCGAGCTCGTCGGGACGGGGCGTTTTACATTTTTTTTTTTGTTTTCTTATTTATTTTTAATTTAGTTTATAATTTTATACATCGAAATAAATAAATAAAAAAAAAAATTGTCACTTTTATTCCTATTACAAGGAATGTAAACATCCCTTGTAATAGAAAAAAGCATGACAGGTCCTCTTAAATATGAGATCTGGGGTCAAAAAGACCTCAGATCTCATATTTAGGCTTAAATGCAAAAAAAGAAAAAAAAAAAGTAATTTTTCAAATCACAGAAAAAAAAAATGTCTCTTTAAGACGCTGTGCGGGACTGACGTTTTGACGTCACTTCCGCCCAGCAGAGCTATGGGGGACGGGTGGGGGCGATTTTTCCCTCACTCGTATCCCAACACAGCCAGCAAGAGGACCCGATCGCCTCCGCCGCTACCGACGGCTCCGGTAAGCGGCGGAGGGCGCGGGAGAGCGGCGGGAGGGGGGGCCCTCTCCCGCCACCGATAACGGCGATCTTGCGGCGAATCCGCCGCTGGGACCGCCATTATCGCGTACAGCACTGCCCACGGAAAAGATGGATATCTCGGTTGTGGCAGCAGCTGCTGCCGTTACCGAGATATCCATCTTTAAAATCATGACATATTTTTCCTATGACACCGTGGGCAAGTGGTTAATGGACAATAAAAGTTGCACTTACAATTTGGTGGTTTGAAAACAGTGCAGAGAAGATGTGACGTCTCCTATTTCACGCCCATATCTCAAAGCCCAGTGAACGGTTTGTCACCAAATTTGCTGTGGGGGTACCTGAGAGGCTTTTTATAATTTTTGGGGGGCTTATTTAGCGGCAATTAAGCCTGTAATTCGCGGCCGAAAATCCAAAATGGCTGCCAGAGCATGGATTACAGTTCCCAATGCAGTTTCCCTCACAGAGCACAGGAATGTCATTGACTCAGCAGAGCAAAATCTTGCCTCAGAAACCCAGACTAGTATCCATCCCACAAGTACTTCTCCCCTCACAAATCCCTGATGTATCTGGCTCTAAACACCCCAATAGAGGGAATATCTCTGCTCCTCCAAACAGTGCATTTATGTCAGATATTCACCTCAGAACATTCTCTCCAAATAGAAGACCTTTTCCAAAGGTTCTCTGAATTACTAGATAAGGGACTGGCTCAAACAGCCACTAAAATCACTGGGGACCTGAAATCTGATTTTCAAAATCTAGGAGCAAGAATAGATACAATTGAGCATAAACTTGAAGAAACAGTCTCGGTTTCAAATCAACATTCCATGCTATTATCTACAATCCAGGAACAACTTGATTACGCCAGTTCCAGAATTGACAACCTCGAAAATAGATCCAGAGTCAGAATAAGAGGTTTACCTGAAACAGTGCTAGATGTTAATTATGCAGTTCAGCATCTAATCAAGTCATTATTACCTACCATCCTCCAGCAGCGTCTTAAACTAGACAGGGCTCGTAGAGCCCTTGGACCCCCCAAAAGGAATGGTAAACCTAGAGACATTATTGCAAAGCCTCATTACTATTCCATAAAGGAAGAAGTTATAAAAAAAAGCTAGATCTGCCACCCAAATTCTGTGCCAGGGTCACCCTGTCCAGTTATTTGCATATCTTTCTGGAGGGCCCACAATCCAACAAAGATCAGTAAAACCACTATTCCTTATTCTGATGCAGAAAGATATAAAATACCAATGTAATTTCCCTTTTGCAGTCAAGTTTTCTCTAAATGGAAGATCTTATTAATTCACTAACCTTCAAGAAGGCGACCATATTGTTCTCCACCTTAAACTCATCTCTCAAGAAGCGGAAATGGACTCCTCTACACCCAGCACTGGTTCAACCAAAGGACCTACCCCAAGAAGCCCACAATCTCCTATTTGGACCAAAGGAAAGATGAAAAAAACTCAAGGACAATGGTCCCATCTGACTGTAATTTTTTCCTTTTTTCCCACATGTCCATTTTTTTTTTTTTTATATATCTGACCTGTCTGGGTTCCTTTTTTGGGGGTTCACCCCATTCACAAATTCATCCTGTATTTATTGTAAGCTCTGCAGTTTCTCAGACTTGCTTAAATTAACTTTTTTTTTTTCCTCCCTTGGGTTTTTTTTTTTTTTTTTTGTCTTTCAGATTTGCATAAACAATCGTTTTGCTGTGCTCAAGATGTAGTTTCCTGTCTTACTATGGGCGCCCTGTTCGGGGGTGGTTCACATGTACCTCCTCCTATTCCTTGGTGGCATACGGGCCTCCGAGGGTTAGGTTGTCTGATCCTTTTGGGTCAGACCTCTTTTTGTGATTAGTGTATGGAATCAGGAGGTGTCTCACCTCCTGGTTCTTGGTCGTATATGCTGGGAGACTTCTCTCACACTTCTCCTTTTTCCCCTTTCTTTTCTTTGTTTTATTTTACATTTTCCTATTTACCTGATTTTTGGGTATAATTCAGAATTAATTTTCTTTAGACTACAGATTAATGCCTTTTTCCTCCTAATTATCTGGTACAATTGACTCCTGTGAAGTTTAAAGAACTTCTAAGGGTGAGTGGGGACGTTCTTAAAATTGCATCTCATAATGTCCAAGGTTTGAATTCCCAAATAAAACAGAAAAATTCTAGATTACAAATCTCTCAAATTTAGATGTCATCATGCTCCAGGAGACACACTTTCCTACACAATATACTGTATTTTTCGCCGTATAAGATGCACTTTTTCTTCCCCCAAAACTGGGGGGGGGGGTTGGTGCGTCTTGAGCGACGAATACACATTTTTGCCTGACCGAACCGCGGCTTTGGCCTAGCCCTAGAGTGGTCAGCCATCTTGGTACACCCGGCAGCGGTGCGCGCTGACGTCATCACCCCCTCTGCTCGTGGATCTTCTATTCCTACCAGAGCGCGCGCAGGGATCTATTCAGCAATGCATCTGCAACAGTGAGTTGGGGGTTTGTTAGGGGGCAGGGGCAATGTTACTGGCTATTACTAATGTGGGGGCAATGTTACTGGATTACTCATGTGGGGGTGGTGTGATGGTGATGACGAGTGGGGGGCAATGGTGGACATAAAATATTTTACTACAGTATTTGGTTCAGAATCTTCTTTTTTTTTTTTCAGGATTTTCCTCCTTTTAAAATCGGGTGTGTCTTATATTCCCGGAGCATCTCATGGCGAAAAATACGGGTAATCCCAAGTACAGCCCTCAATTTCCACTCGCCTACTAGCATTTGGCGAGTGGATTTAGGCTGGGGGTGAGTGATGACAGGGCTACATGACCAATCTCCCTGCAATCTCTGCCTACACTTGAGTCCCGATGAGATTGGCGGCCGTAGAGGAAAGGTGCATGCTCGGGAAAAGTAGTCTGGTGAGCAGCGCACAGGCAGAGCAGTACACAGGTGCTCTCCGTACAATTCTCATTAAGCCATGGGACCTAACAGTATGCCCTCTCTGAGCCTACCCCCCTGCCCCCGACCAATGTAGCTGGAGAGCAGAAAGTAATGAGTGAGGTGGAGGATTGGGAAAATTACCACTCCGGTGCAGCCCTCATTGAAAGTTGCCCTGACATGAGAGCGGCAGCCTTCCAGTTTGTGCAGTTTTTTTTCTCCTTGTGCTCTATGTAAGTGTCCAACAGTTCAGCCTGAGCACTGTGAACAGACTGGTCTCGATGTGTGCTGTGCGGTGTCAGTGTGCGCTGTGCTATGGGGTCAATGGCTGTGCAGTTGTGTGGATCTCCGCGCTGGATTGTACTCCATCCCGCTATGCTGCAGCTCCTCTCCTCTCTGCCAGCCTGAATAAAAGGGGGAAGTGGGGACATGCAAGTGTGGAGCCGCACACACAGGCTCCTGATGATGAGATGGATGGGAGTTGTAGAGGAGACAGCAAGAGAATGGGGAAAACCCAGTTCTAGTGCCCTTTCCCTCTGGTCTGCCCCCAGTGCCCTGTCCCTCTGGTCTGCCCCCAGTGCCCTGTCCCCCTGGTCTGCCCCCAGTGCCCTGTCCCCCTGGTCTGCCCCCAGTGCCCTGTCCCCCTGGTCTGCCCCCAGTGCCCTGTCCCCCTGGTCTGCCCCCAGTGCCCTGTCCCCCTGGTCTGCCCCCAGTGCCCTGTCCCCCTGGTCTGCCCCCAGTGCCCTGTCCCCCTGGTCTGCCCCCAGTGCCCTGTCCCCCTGGTCTGCCCCCAGTGCCCTGTCCCCCTGGTCTGCCCCCAGTGCCCTGTCCCCCTGGTCTGCCCCCAGTGCCCTGTCCCCCTGGTCTGCCCCCAGTGCCCTGTCCCCCTGGTCTGCCCCCAGTGCCCTGTCCCCCTGGTCTGCCCCCAGTGCCCTGTCCCCCTGGTCTGCCCCCAGTGCCCTGTCCCCCTGGTCTGCCCCCAGTGCCCTGTCCCCCTGGTCTGCCCCCAGTGCAGTGCCCTGTCCCCCTGGTCTGCCCCCAGTGCCCTGTCCCCCTGGTCTGCCCCCAGTGCCCTGTCCCCCTGGTCTGCCCCCAGTGCCCTGTCCCCCTGGTCTGCCCCCAGTGCCCTGTCCCCCTGGTCTGCCCCCAGTGCCCTGTCCCCCTGGTCTGCCCCCAGTGCCCTGTCCCCCTGGTCTGCCCCCAGTGCCCTGTCCCCCTGGTCTGCCCCCAGTGCCCTGTCCCCCTGGTCTGCCCCCAGTGCCCTGTCCCCCTGGTCTGCCCCCAGTGCCCTGTCCCCCTGGTCTGCCCCCAGTGCCCTGTCCCCCTGGTCTGCCCCCAGTGCCCTGTCCCCCTGGTCTGCCCCCAGTGCCCTGTCCCCCTGGTCTGCCCCCAGTGCCCTGTCCCCCTGGTCTGCCCCCAGTGCAGTGCCCTGTCCCCCTGGTCTGCCCCCAGTGCCCTGTCCCCCTGGTCTGCCCCCAGTGCCCTGTCCCCCTGGTCTGCCCCCAGTGCCCTGTCCCCCTGGTCTGCCCCCAGTGCCCTGTCCCCCTGGTCTGCCCCCAGTGCCCTGTCCCCCTGGTCTGCCCCCAGTGCCCTGTCCCCCTGGTCTGCCCCCAGTGCCCTGTCCCCCTGGTCTGCCCCCAGTGCCCTGTCCCCCTGGTCTGCCCCCAGTGCCCTGTCCCCCTGGTCTGCCCCCAGTGCCCTGTCCCCCTGGTCTGCCCCCAGTGCCCTGTCCCCCTGGTCTGCCCCCAGTGCCCTGTCCCCCTGGTCTGCCCCCAGTGCCCTGTCCCCCTGGTCTGCCCCCAGTGCCCTGTCCCCCTGGTCTGCCCCCAGTGCCCTGTCCCATTTTGTTAAAGTTGTTGTTGGTAATATTTAATTTTGTAACCTGATTCTGCATAAAACATTGTCATTCCATGAGATAATCTACGAGGGCGTGTTTACAGGTGCAATTAGGCGCAGAGCATTGTGTGAATTAGGTGGGGCAACTGGTGGCGAGTAACTCTTGAGGCCTGGCTAGTAGCGCAGGACTTGAAATTTTGAGCCTTGCCAAGTATATACATCCTTATTTATGCATTTGAAAACCACATGTTACCCCTTTTAATATTTGTATTTTGTCGGATGGCTATGGCTAGAGTTTCAATGATCCCGAAGGGAGAATTATACTTATACAAGGCACGATAGAGGGAAACCTATATTCCATTATTTCCTATTATGCCCCTAACAGGGGTCGAGCAAAATTTTTCAGGACCATGATGAACATCCTAAATCCTATGTTAGCGGGCACAGTGATTTTTGGGGGAGACTCTAATGTAGCATTTGATCAAGCACCAAACCCCTGAAAGACCAGTTAATTCGCCCAACCAGAGAGCCCAAAAATTGCCAAAATTCTCTCTGCCCATAACCTCTTGGATATTTGAAGAGAATTAAACCCATCTAAAAGGGACTATACGCATTATTCTCATCCCCATAACACATATGCTAGGATAGACCATATTTTTACTCTTTCACCCATGCTTCCTTTTTATAATCGATGCTCACATCAAAGATACGGCACTGTCTGACCATTCAATAGTTACGATTTCTTTTCGCTCCTCGGGTTTAGGTACGAAACAAAGTCACTGGAAACTTAATGAGTCATGAGTATTTTATCTAAATCCAGCCTCAATTGAAGTTTTAGATAAGACATTAAAAGAATACTTTTCTCTTAATGACACAGGTGATGTGTCAAACCAAGTTCTTTGGGCTGCACATAAAACCTTTTATTCGGGGTAAATTCATTCAAATTGCCACACAAGCCAAAAGAGATCGTAGGGCTAACATGGAGCGATTGGAAGCGGAATATAAAGCTTTACGAACTAAGCACAAAATAAATCCCTCAAAGGTTCCCATAGCTTTATTAGACAGGGCTAGACTAGATTTTAACCTTGCTCGAACTGCCCAGGCTGAAAAGGCACGAAGATGGAGTGGCAATACATTTTATACACAAGCAAACAAATTGGGACCACTCCTAGCAGAACAATTATCTCCCAGTATCAGATTCCATACCATGCCTAAAATCAGGATATCGGATCAACCCCCCTACTGCCAATCCTGCTAAAATCCTGGAAGCATTCTGAATTTTTTTTTCCAACTTGTATAATTCTCCTCATTTGGATAAAAACTCAATTTCTAGGTTTTTGGATGACCTACCTATTCCAACCCTATCTGACTTACACAGAAGCCTCTTGAGGCTCCTATTACGGGGGAAGAAGTCAGGGATGTAATTAAAGACCTTAAAAAGGCATCGGCTCCAGACCCCGATGGCCTATCTATCCCATACTATAAAGCCTTTGCTGATGTCTTGGTCCCTTATCTAACCAAATGCTTTAATGATAAAACACAAGGAGATCCCTTGGACACACACCTAAACACGGTATACATTACGGTCATCCCGAAACCAGACAAAAATTCTGAGGAAATCGGTAATTACCGCCCTATCTCCCTTATAAATAACGACATAAAACTACTGACAAATTATGGCCAATCGATTATCATAATTTATTAATTCCTACATTCATAAAGATCAAGTAGGCTTTATCCCAGGTAGACAAGGTCCAGATCAAATTAGAAGAGCAATCGACTTAGTATTATTACTACAATCAAATTGGGTTGGAGGTAAAAGGCAGCAGGGTCTCCTCCTGTCATTGGACCTACAAAAGGCCTTTGATACAGTGTCATGGCCATATTTATTCGCACTTTATGAATATTGGGGTTTTGGTGAGTGTTTTACGGGTCTTTTACACTCTCTTTATTCTAGTCCTAAAGCATTAATTTGTCTACAAGGTCACTACTCCAACCCATTTAATATTACAAGAGGCACTAGGCAAGGATGTCCACTTTCTCCTCTCATTTTCGCCGTGGCCATTGAAACTCTAGCTATAGCCATCCGACAAAATACAAATATAAAAGGGGTAACATGTGGTTTTCAAATGCATAAATGTGGGCTATTTGCGGATGACATACTTCTTTTTGTGACCTCTCCACTAATCTCCCTTCCTAATATCTGCCTAGTCCTAAATAATTTTTTCTAAAATTTCAGGCCTTAGGGTCACAAATCTCGGGCCCTTAATGTTTCACTTACTCCCCAAGAAGTTTTGTTATTAAAACAATCATTCAATTTTGAGTGGAATGACACCTCAATTAAATATCTGGGTGTAACATTGACGGCCCGAGTAGAAACTATATTTACATAATTATCCCCCACTATTCAAGAAGTTAGAAAATGATCTTTCAACTTGGTCCAAACATGAATTGTCATGGTTAGGCAGAATCAATTAGATTAAAATGACATTACTCCCTAGAATCCTATATTTCAGGTCTCTCCCTATGCCTGTCTGTAAATTCCAGTTGAAAAAACTTCAGGGTAAAATAGTCAAATTCACATGGAACACCTCTGGTTATATAGAATACCACAAAATACCCTTTTTTGTCATAGAAAAAAGGGGGGTCTAGGTCTTCCTGATGTCTAAATATTTTCTGTCAGCAAGACTAGCACAGATCTAGACAATCTATTCTAAATCCGAACAACCAGATTGGCTTAATATTGAAAAACAAGCGGCTCCATAATGCTCGCTTGAATACCTATTTTGGTGTCCCCCCTAAATGGAGACCTTCAATTCTAGTCCTGTCTCTATCCCAATCACTTGCGCTCTGGGATGAACTTAGAAAATATCCGTCTCTTGTCTCAACCGTTCGACCACTTGCAAGTCTGTTTGGGAACCAGGACTTCCCCCTGGGCTAGATCTGGAGGCTTTTAAATGGTGGACGGATAAAGGACTTTATCGTATTGGACAGTTTTTTTTTTTTCGCTGGTAAACCCATGTCATTAAACCATTGCAAAAAAACATTAAAACTTCCTTAATCCGAGGAATGTTGTTTTTCATCAAATTTACAAATTTCTACAAATGATCTGGAAGGGAAAACCTCCCCCCCCCCCCCCACAATTTACAAACTATGAGATGTGGTGTGAAAGAGCTGTGGGACAGAGGGGGGGGGGGGTGTTTCGGTTGCATATTCATGCCTCTCACCCTACAGGGAAAGCTTCTTATATGGAGACATGGGGAAAATGATCTTCAAATTAGTTGGGACGAAGACACCTGGCATAGATCATTTACAAAATTAAGGGGATTCTTAACGTTTCAGTGATGGAGGCCAACATTAAAGTAATAACCAGGTGGTATTTAACTCCCTCTAAGCTGGCTTCTATTTTCCCTACAGAAGATCCAAATTGTTTTAGGGGATGTCAACTCCTGGGAACTATGACTCGTATCTGGTGGGAGGAGTGTCCTAGAATTCATTTTGGAACAACATTTTTTTTTTATGATTTTCAAGGTAACAGGTTGCCAGGTCTCGAGATCTCTACCAATAGCGCTCCTAAATGCGCATATATCTCAAATTCCAAAACATTCTCAAAAATTAATTTGCTTTATTCTTACAGGAGCTGAGCTTACAATTGCCAAAAATTTGAAGAAACCTATATATATATATTTACTCTCTTTTTCAAGGAGGGGAGATTTTCTATCTCCCTCTCTCTAAGTCTTTTTTTAGTTCCTGCTGACTTTTACTAGGTTATGTCCATATTGATATGTATTGTGATTTATTCAATTTTTCCCAGATCTGGTAGTTATGAGAACAGGGGTTCTTGCCAAAGCTTGCTTCAAGGTTCCACAGAGCACAGGAAATGGTCCTACCAACGTTCTGCCCGTTTCTAACTTGCCCTAAAAGATTTTCATAGTCTGGACATAAAAAGATGCATCTTGCGCTATCTGGAGATAACAAAGGAGTTTAGAAGATCCAACTTTGTTTGTTTTATTTTCTGGGCCTCGTAGGGGCTACGGAGCTTCAAAAAAACACTATTGGTAGGTGGCTTCGGATGGTTATCCACAAAGCTTATGGGGCCGCAGGAATAAAACCTCCTGCAGGGGTAGCGGCCCATTTAACACGGGCCATAGCTACGTCCTGGGCGGAACAAGCTGGGGCTTCACATGGAATCTGCAAGGCGGACACATGGACGAGTTATTCCACCTTTACTCGTCATTATAGAATGGACTTGCTCGCAGCAGCAGAGCAAGCGTTTGGCAGGAAGGTCCTGCAAGCAGTGGTCCCACCCTAAGAGTAAGTACTCGTTTATCATCTCCAGGTGCTGTCCTGAAAGATGAGGTGAGAAAACCTTAGTTGGACTTACCGGTAACTGTATTCCTACGAGTCTTTCAGGACCGCACCGATAACCCTCCCTTCCCTGTAAAATGTTAATGGCATGTGTATGTTTGCCATGTTCTGCTTATATACTTTCAGCATGACCAGAGATACTCGATAACTGAGGCCATGGTGGAAGTGTCCAGACTTTAAAGGAATGACTGCAGTGTTTCCTGGGAAAGTGGGTGGAGCTGCGCTCTCTCCAGGTGCCTTACTGAAAGACTCATAGAAATACCATTAAAGGGTCACTAAAGGACTTTTTTTTTTTTTTTAGCTAAATGGCTTCCTTTACCCTAATGCAGTCCTGCTTTCATGTCCTCATTGTTAGTTTTTGCTTTACTCCTTCTCTGTTCTGGTTGTCTGTTTCCTTATGAAAAAAGTACTGGGAGCTTCTCTGTGGTCTCTAATCAAGGAGGTGTGATTACTGTGTGTCTAAAACCCCTCAGAACCAAACACTGCCCTGTATTGGTCTGTGTCTCTGTACTTCACACAAGCATGAAACAGAAACAGCACATTTATATGAGTTATTTTTTTTTTCTTTTTTTTTTCTTTTTTTTTTATCCACATCAGACTTAACCCAAAGTTTTGAGGCGTAAGAGGGGTTCATCTTTGTTCCGCCCTTCATATTTCTACCTCGGATTCGCATCACTTGTGGATTCTTCAGTAAATTTGTTTATTTGTTTATTTTATCTTAAACATTTTTTTTTTCTTTTTTTTTTTTTTATATGTTTTTGTTTTGATTTTTTTAACAACAAAGGTGTAATAACAGATGGTGAATCAAACAGTTAATATATAGCTCTTATGAAAATAAGGACTCCCACTAAACCCCTCTGTCCCTTTGACCCTGGGTCCCCCCCTTTCCCCCCCCCTCCCCTCTCCTGTATTATCCTCCCGTGGCCTATTTGTATTTATCTCCCCTCCCCCCTGCTTATTCTGTGTTTACCCTATTGGATCGGGTCGACTGTCTCTTCTTTCTTTTTTTTTTTTTTTTTTTTTTTAGTTAAATTAAATTAATGTTTTACCTGTCTGTTTCTGATAGTATCTGGATACATTTTTCCGTTGTTTTAAAGTTTCTCCACTGGTCCCAGATCTTCCCACCTCTTCCTCCCTCTTCCTCTCCCAGGTCAACCCTTCTCAGGTACTCCATCTCTGCGATGTGATCGACCCTGTGTATAAATTCTTTTAGGGGTGGTTTCTGTGGGTGGAGCCAAAATTTCAGGATCAAACCCTTTGCTGCGTTTAACAGTATCGGGACCAATGTCGACGCATATTTTTTTTTTCCCCTTTTACTAAACCTTGTCTATGAAAAAGACAGGTCAAGGGATCCAAAGGCATCTTTTCTCCAGTGATTTCTTCGGTTAATTTGAGAACCTCTTTCCAATATTCCCAAACTCTCGGGCAGTCCCACCATATGTGCAATGTTGTCCCTACTTGGTTGCAATTCCTCCAACATAGGAGGGAGTTGGTTGTATGTATTTTATTGAGTTTGACCGGAGTCAGGTGCCATCTCATCATGCATTTGTAATTGGCTTCTACTGTTATGTCTTTTGCATAGTTGAATGTCGCTTTAATCATGTGTGTTTCTTCTATCTTTTACCCTATTTCTTTCTCCCATGCCTCTATGCTTTGTAGTGTGTCCTTTGTCCCAAATTCTGTGAGGATTTTGTAGATCACCGCAATTCCGTGCTGTAGTGGTTCTCCCGTGGAGCAGAGTTTTTCTATTGCGTTATGTGTGTGTCGTCTCTTATTGGTGCTGGCAATGTGTTAACTAAGTGCTTCAATTGTAGGTATTCCCAGTCAGTTATCTGTTGTGCCCTTTCTGATACGTGTATCTCCTTTTTTTTTTTTTTTTCTTGTGTGACTATGTCCCCTAGTCTTTAGCTACCTATTTTTTCCCCATTTTGGTCCTGTTACCTGGTGCAAAAAAATCCGTGTTTGCTAGTCGGATTAATGGAGAATTATATTCCCATTTTTCCCGTTTTTATATACCATGTCCCATATCTTAAAGACCTGTCCACCTCTTTTTTTTTTTTTTCCCCGGGTAAGAGTTGCGTAGCTTATTCTTGGTTTTTTATCATGCCATATGAATTTTGAAATTATGGTTTTTATTACCTTAAAAAAACTTTGTGGAACGTTTATTGGTAACATTTGGAATTTGTATATTATCTTTGGTAGTACTATCATTTTGAATGTATTTATCCTCCCCATCCAGGTAATCTGTTTATGGATTAAGTTTTTTTAGATCTCGTCTTATTTCGTTGAGTAGGGGGATGTAGTTTGCCTCATAGAGGCCTTCCACTTTGGGGGTTATTTTTATCCCTAGGTAAGTAAGTGATTTTTGTTCCCACGTAAAGGGGAATGCTCTGCGTAGGACCTCCTCGTTTTTTTCTATTCCTATGTTCATGATTACCGTTTTTACTGGGTTTATTTTAAAATTGGAGAGTCTCCCGTATCTTCCTATTTCGTCTAGTATGTTGAGTATTGATATTTTGGGTTTGGTCACATATAGAAGAACATCGTCGGCATATGCTGCCAACTTCTGTTCCTCATCTCCCACTCTCACCCCCCCTATATCTGGGTTATTCCTTATCTTGCACAACAATGGTTCCAGCGCTATTACATATAGGAGGGGGGAGAGCGGGCAACCCTGTCTTGTTCCATTCATCATCTCTATCACCGACGATACACTCCCATTAACCCCCCTGCCGGTATCCCCGAGCGCGACTCGGGTTGGATTTCTCATGTAAATATCGATATCCCTGAGTCGCGCTCGGGGTCCATATGCAGAGCCTGCAGCGCGCGCTGGCTTACCTTGGATCCAGGCGGGGTACTGTACTTACCTTGTCCCTGGATCCAGCGATGCATCCCCGCTGTGTGAGCGAGTGGCGTCCTCCATTCGACTCACACAGTGCCCGCACGCCGCCGATCTCCGTTCCCTGCGACGTAACGGCGCACGGGGGCGGAGACCGGCGGCAAATTCAAAAAAGTAAACAAATACATTACATACAGAATACTGTAATCTTATAGATTACAGTACTGTATGTAAAAAGTACACACCCCCCCTGTCCCTAGTGGTCTGCCCAGTGTCCTGCATGTTCTTTTATATAATAAAAACATTTTTTTTGTGCCTGCAAACTCTAGATTGTCCATAGCAACTAAAAGTGTCCCTTTTATGTCAAAAGTGATTTTAGAGCAGCTAGAAAACAGCGATAATAAATTATAATCACTTGCAAAATTGAGCGATAGCGATTTGTGGGGAAATTCGTCATAAAAAAATAAAAGTAATGACAGCGACAATTCTGCAACTGAGCAAATTTCTGTGATTTTGATTGATTACATTAGTGAATAATTTTTATTATAATTACATTATTATTTGTTTATTTATAGTTATTTATTATATTATAATTTTATGATTTTGTGTTTCAAACTTTATCATACCCGGGATGTCTACTAGACTCTGGTTTGGACAAATTTAAGTGAGTTATTCCTAAAAAATTTAGGCCTACAGTATAAAACGCAGAATTTCCATGCAAAATAATTGTACCGCTTTTGGTACGTAATTCCAGACAGAATCATACCGCCAGGGAGGTTAACCTTTACTTTTGCCGTAGGGGACTTATATAGGTTTCCCACCCATTCCATGTATCTGGGGCCCAATCCTATACTTCTCAGAGTCTCCATCATAAACCCCCAGTCGACTCTGTCAAACGCTTTTTCAGCGTCTAGTGACATGAGTACGACTGGGGGTTTTTCCTTTTTTTTTCTTCTTGTAATAGTAGAATTGTTCTTAAACTGTTATCCTTCCCCTCTCTGCCACTTACGAATCCAGTCTGATCTGGCCTTATTAGGTCAGGCATATACGGTTTTATCCTTGTTGCCAGAATCTTTGAAAAAAAATTTATATCAGCATTTAACAATGCGATTGGGCGATAGTTTGAGCAAAGGGTCTTATCCTTTCCTGCTTTAGCTATAATTGAGATGTTAGCAAGAAGAGATTCTTTCCTTACAAGTAAGTGCACATTTCCGGGATCAATAACTCTTTAAATTTTTTATAGTATTTGATTGGCAGTCCATCTGGGCCTGGGCTTTTCCCCCCTGGTGTTCCTAAGATCGCTTGGCTGATATCTGCGTGTGTAATTGGGTCTTCTAGGGTTTCCACTGTTTCCTGTGATAGTTTTGGTAAATTAGCTTCACTTAGATACGCTCCAATTTTTTTTGCTCTATTCGCCTTTTCCTCTTGGGTCTCATCTTTTCTAATTGTATACAGTGTGGTGTAGTACGTCTGAAAAGCCTCCGCAATCTCGGACGTCCTAAACCTCATCTGTCCTTCCTGGTCCTTTATTTTTTCTATATAATTTATGTTTCTTTTTTCTTTTGAGATTTTCGCCAAATACTTCCCTGGTTTATTCCCCCATAAGTACCTTTCTTTCGCAACGTTTTTGAATGTATTCCTAGATTCAATCTCCAATAGATCTTAGTTGGGTCCTCTTCATTACCATTTCCTGATAGACTTTATTATTTTGTTGGTTTTTATGTTTAGTTTCTAATTCTTGCAGCTCTTTAATTATCTTATTTCTATTTGTTTCTCTAACCCTCTTTTTGTTCGCCCCTAGGGAAATTAATTTCCCTGGGATGTAAGCCTTATGAGCTTCCCAGATAGTAGCTGTATTTACTTTGGATGTATTGTTTACCGTAAAGTATTCATCTATGTCCGTTCTTATTGTATCCAAGACATCTTTGTCCTCTATTAGCTCCTCGTTTAAACTCCAGGTCCCCTTTCTCTCTTCATATTCCAGAAGGTGTATGCTCACCGCAACAGGGGCGTGATCCGAGATTATCACCTCCCCTATCGCAGCGTTGTCTACGTACTCAAAGATTTATACGAGTTATTTTTATCTATTTTTAATCATTTTTAAAAGGAATTGGTTAACTATTATGTCTCTATACCCCGTAAACAGTAATTTCAGCAAAAATTTTTTTTTCCTTTGCAACTCCTTTTAAGTCTAAGGTTTTTCATGGTTCTGTGACCACTGACAGAAAGATATTAAAATTTGTCATCAGAAATAGAGTGAGGCCCCATTTCACACTTATACGACTTGTGCCACGGTTTGAGACTGCAAAGTAGCATGACAGTAGCAAGTTGTTTCCCATGATTTCCAATGACAACCATTCATATTAGTACGATTTCAAGTTGTTCCTAATTCAAAGTAGTCCCTCCACTACTTTGGTCTGATTTTGATGCCACTTACACAGGCATTCCTTGAAATCGTGTGACTTTGCACAATTTTTTTTTTTTTTTTGAGGTACAGGAAAATCTCAATGATTTAGCTATATACAAAAACTAAAATTTAAGAGACATTCTTGCCCAATTTCGAATGGTGCTTAAAACACTTTAAATACATTATTGAAAACCGTTTATGTACAATAATCAGTTAGCCCCTCTGTTTCTTATCTTGGGACCTAAAGAGCAACTTTAGTCAAAGCATATTTGTTATGGGCTTAATATTTGAAAAAAAATTATATATTTACAAGTGAAGCCGATATTTAGGTAGTGCTGAGCTATACTGTGATGGCGACCATTTGTAGTATGGGCAGGTGAAGCCAAGTCAAGGGAAGGGAAGGTGTTCCTCAAACGAACATGCACTCTCTCCCTCACACAAACATAATTTGACTGCTCCTACCCTGCATCAGCCACTACTAAACCCCGAATACTGTTCATATGCCCCCCTTCACAGCAGCCACGACCACACACAGTATACAGCTCCTCACATTCCTCCTCCAGCAGCTGCTGCCGCTACACTCTGTATACAGCTCATAAAATCCCCCAGCAGCTTCAGCCACTACACACCGTGTACTGCTCATACTCCTTGTAGCAGAACCTTGGGCTGTATACTGTGGAAGCCAACTTCTTCCCGTGCAGACACTTCCCCTTTTGGATAACTAATTGCTTTGTCTCACTGCACGCAGACTTCTGGTATATTTAACGCGTCATTCGCCTACTGGCGCAGAGGTGGAAGTGCAGGGGGCCACTAAACCTTTTAAGGTATTTCGAGTTAAAACATTTTTTTCCAATTATGTTATAGGAGGGGCAGATGGTCGCAATAAAAAAAAAATGGGTGAAGATCGGCTTTAAAGATCGTTCTAATCTGCCACTTCCTATTCTGCGGTGATCTTCTGTCTTCTCCTCCTCACGTTGTCTTCTGGGACCTGTGTGTCTCAGAAGCCAGCTGGCCATTCACAAAGCACTGCGCGGCTCACAATGGTGGTGCCGGGACTAAGGGAATGAAAATGCGATAGAAGCAGTATTGGAGGAGGATATGGAAGGTTTCTCACCCTCAGGCTTTTTTTTATTCCTGATGCTATGGTTTCATGCAGTATGCTTGCCTATGTTAATGTGCTAACTTCTCCATCTCACAATGCAAAAAAGAGGTCTGTTCTCATAGTAGACCCTACTGTTTATCTTAAACATCTTACTGTACCTATAGAAGATGTTCCTTCCTTTAAGAATTCTGCTGACAGAGGCTAGGTTCACATCTGTGCAGGTGGTGCTGTTGTGAGACCTGCACAAATACTGGCAGCCTCAACCACCCATACAGAAATGCAGGACCCATGGGCATGTGTCACTAATCCTAATGGCATGTCGCTGCACTGAGAACATCAATTCCCCTGCAGGCTGTGCTTAAAAAAAATAGCGCAGGGACTTCTTTTACTGCATGCTGTGGGGCTTGGCAGCCCATTCAAACCATGGCCCGCACAGGTGTGAACCTAGCCAAAAAGTTTGAGACACTTCCAGATGTGGGGCGTACAGAGCAAAGGTCCTCTAAACATTCAGCTGAGGGTTCACTGTGTAGTTTTCTTGTCAACAATTTAAAATTGGCACTATTGAGAAACCTTTTTTACCAACTCTTTTTTTTTTTTTTTTTTAATGATTTGGTAACTGGTTGTGGGTCACAAGGAAATGGCTCTGGTTTTTGAATTTTTTTATTTTGGATAGCATAGTGAACATTTTCCCATTGTCGGTGGGAGGGAGAGAGAGGATGAGTAGTGGGCTTTCAGCAGTTGCAGGAGGAAAATGGAGAGGACTGGTTCCTGTATATGCCTCCCCCGCCGCTCCTCCTTACCAAGTATAAAACGTAATGTGACAGAGGACGCACAGGCTTCTTGGAGCATGGGGTGGGTTTTCCTATTGCAACGCCTGACCAGTGGTTGGAGGCGTGGTAAAAACAAGTCAACTATTGAGTTTTTTTTTCTGCCCCGCAAATGTAAACAAGCTCTTACTGTCCTGAGGTCTCTAAGACTGCTAATGCGCTGTGGTTTACCCACACCAGCTGCGCTTTGCCACAGACTTCTAATGTGTCTTGCAGGTTCTGCTGTGCACATTTAGAAAGCACACAGAACCCACAGGGTATAATAGAAGTACGCTTCCCTGGTTTAAGATAAATGCCACATAAGAGCGCTCCGAGGGCCACAGGTTGAGCACCACCGCTGTATTGCATGCTGTTCATACTCGGTCACTAAGATTCCCTTTCTGTGTTCTGCAAAAAACCTGGTTGATCCTGCTGCTTTCTATCTTCACCTTCTGTTTTGTAGCCTGCAATGCTGCTCAAGCAGGGAAAATTCAACCATGCAGTAGTACAGAAGTTGATTTACTGTACATGCTAACCGCTTTAGGCCTTTGGCTGTCTCTACTACAGCTTATTTGGTTTCTTTACTATGAAGTAATTTTCAAGTGGCGTTTCACTCTCCAAATCAACATAGACTATTTTTAATCCTCCTTCTGCTGGCATTAGTAAATGGATAGGAAATTAAGCTTGAACGATCCTCTGGTTCCTTATGTATTGAATTGTATTGTAACTGTACTGTCTGCCCTCATGTTGTAAAGTGTTCTAAACTAACATAGTGAAAAGCCGCAACTAAAATTTTTTATACAACATCAAAAACATACAAAGAAAAAAGTTGCGCTAATGTGCGTATTACTAAGATGCACTGGAAACCAGCGCAATTCCAAAGAAAAGTGATGACAAACAGTGGTCAAATCGTGAACGTAAATTAGATTGAGTCTTGTGAACAATTATGGGTTAACCATAATCCACCATAGAGTCCAAATCATAAACCAGATGATCGCATTCAATGGTCTCCCAAGTGAAAAAAATCCCCAATTTCCTGGAAAGTGACGATAGAAGCAACTCCACCACAGTCACACACTGCCTCTTACCGGAACTCTATGATCTCTTAATCACAGGAGATCATACACAGCATATACTGATGATGTCCTTGAAGCGTGTCTCCAGAGAGGGACAGTCACAATAATGGGTTGCCTCAAACAATGTACCAATGCGGGATTTAAAAGAAAGGAAAAAATTTGCATAGCATAAGATCCTTGAGATTTAATATGTAATAAAAAGATGTACACCATGCACCGCTGCATCTGATACATAACATAATCATAAATAGATACATGTTAAAAATTAAATAAGAAAAGGCATATCATATTAAGGTCTGCCATCTTATATTCAATGTCTCTCATACACAGATCCACATGAAATGTATACATTCAGCCATATGGATCCTGACATGCCTTTATAGCAGTGGTCCCCAACCTTTTTGGCACCGGGGACCGGCAATGTGGATGAAAATTGTGCCAAGGCCCGACGATGCGGGTTTTCGCGGCCAATTTGTCAGGAAATGTCTGTTAGCACTTCTATCATCACAACACCATGGTTAATATGGTATCAGGATGGTTGAAGCGCATTATTTTTATTATATTGTAATATAAAATTAAATAGTTAAACTCGCCATAATGCTGAATCTGCCACCAGATGCAGATTGCCACATGCCACAGTCGCATGCCACCAGATGCAGAATGCCACAGTCGCATGCCACCAGATGCAGAATGCCACATGCCACCAGATGCAGATTGCCAGTTACTTGCCACAGTTCCTACTCATTGCCCCCCCCCCAGCTTGGGACCCCTGCACATTCCCCCCACCAGCTCTGGACTCTGCACATTGCTCACCCTCTCCAGCTCTGCACACTGTCTCTCCCCCCTGCTGTGTGGTGTATTATGATAGCGTCCGGGTATGGTCCTCGCATACTGACCCCCCCTGCCACAGCTCGCCTCTCATTCTCTCCGGCCCTGGATGTCAGACAAGCTGGAGCTGCTGCATGGCTACACTCAGAGGGCGGGGCGCCGGGCTGATATCCCCCCCTAATGTATGGCATCCAGTGCAGAATGCCGGGCTGTGTGGGCGGAACAGCAGTGATGCGGGCGAGCAGTGGGAGATGTCCTCTCTCTGCTCGCCTGCTTCACCCCTAACTGTGGGCGGAAATGCGGCAGGGCTGTGTGGGTGGAAGTGCAGTGATGGCGGCAATCTCTCTGCTTGCCTGCCACCGCCGCACCTGAGATAGCGCAGGCTTCGCGGCCCGGCAGTAAACTGGCTGCGGCCCGGTAGTGGGCCGCGGACCGGGGGTTGGTGACCCCTGCCTTTATAGAATCAGGCAGATCCGAATGAACTTCAACTGCCAATTCCTTCTGAAACAACAAGGCTTCATTCCATGGACGTTTTTACAGACACTTTTTTTTTTGCCTTTTTTACAGCTTAAAAACGCCTATCCATGTTTTTTTTTTTTTTTGAGCTGGAGCTCAAATGGCGCGGTAGCGTTTTTGAGCGTTTTTTAATGTCTGACGTTTTTACAGCTCTAACGCTGGAGCTTCAGAACGCACTGGTCCTGGGTTGAGGCCATAGACTTAGGCCCCTTTCACATTGAGGCGTGGAGCCGCGGTGACGGTATAGCCGCGCTATTTGTAGCGCCGCTATACCGTCGTGTTTACCGCGATATTCGGGCGCTAGCGGTGAGGTTTTAACCCCCGCTAGCGGCCGAAAAAGGGTTAATACCGCCCGCGTTGCGGGCGGTATTACCGCGCTATTGCCGCGGTTTCCCATTGTTTCCAATGGGAAGGCGCGCTATAGGAGCGGTGAACACACCGCTCCTATACCGCGGTAAAGATGCGGCTAGCAGGACTTTTGGAGCGTTCCTGCTAGCGCACCGCTTCAGTGTGAAAGCCTTCGGGCTTTCACATTGAACACTACAGGGCATGATTTTTCATGCGGTATAGCAGCGCTATTTTTAGCGCTGTACCGCATGAAAAACGCCTCAATGTGAAAGGGGCCTAACATGGAGAGCCATTTTTAAGCTGCCAAAAACGCTCAGAAAAGTGGCTGTAAAAACGTCCATGGAAATGAAGCCTAAAAGGGGGAGGGGGCGCAAAATTGAAAAAATGTATTGGATAATTGTGCTCACAACCATCCCCACATAGAGGGTCCCAAGAAATACAACCATAGCAATGGCATCGCAATATCCCATGAACCCTCATATATTAATATATTGAGTTTTATAAACCATTAAAATAACTGCTAGAAGGGAACTCTCATCGAGTTAACAAATTATAACATTGCTGACTCTAAATTCTCTCCTATACCAGTGGGTGGCATCGGAAAGCCCAAACAATAGCGACAAATGGTCTAAAAAAAAGAAAACATTTTTTTATTTTTTTTTAGAATATAGAAAAACCCTAAGAATTATCAATAAAACAATTGATATCAACATCCATGTCTATATATAAATCCTGTGCAATAATAAAACTATATAATATTTGCTTAACCACTTTAGCCCCGGACCATATTGCTGTCCAAAGACCAGAGCACTTTTTGTGATTCGGCGCTGCGTCGCTTTAACTGACAATTGCGCGGTCGTGCAACGTGGCTCCCAAACAAAATTGGCGTCCTTTTTTCCCTACAAATAGAGCTTTCTTTTGGTGGTATTTGATCATCTCTGCGGTTTTTATTTTTTGCGCTATAAACAAAAATAGAGTGACTATTTTGAAAAAAATGCAATACTTTTTACATTTTGCTATAATAAATATCCCCAAAAAAGATATAAAAAAACAATTTTTTTTCCTCAGTTTAGACCGATAAGTTATCTTCTACATATTTTTCGTAAAAAAAAAAAACGCAATTAGCGTTTATTGGTTAGCGCAAAATTTATAGCGTTTACAAAAAAAGGGGTAGTTTTATGGCATTTATATTAATTTTTTTTTTACTAGTAATGGCGGCGATCAGCGTTTTTTTTCGGTACTGCGATATTATGGCGGACACTTTTGACACATTTTTGGGACCATTGGCATTTTTATAGCGATCAGTGCTATAAAAATGCATTGGATTACTATAAAAATGCCATTGGCAGTGAAGGGGTTAACACTAGGGGGCAGGGAAGGGGTTAAGTGTGTTCCTATTTGTGTTCTAACTGTATGGGGGGGGGGGGGGTGGCCTTACTAAGGGAAATCACTGATCTTCTGTTCATTCATTGTATGAACAGAAAATCAGCGTTTCCCCCGCTGACAGGAACGAGAGGTATGTGTTTACACACATACCTCCCATTCCCCGCTCTGTAACGAGCAATCGCGGGTGCCCGGCGGCGATCGTACCCGCCGGGCACGCGCGCAGGACTCGGGGGCGCGCGCCCCCCAGTGGCCGAAAAAGAGGACGTAGAGCTACGTGCTCCCGCGAGACAGAGCCACTGTCCCGCAGTAATATGACGGTGGGTGGTCGGGAAGCGGTTAAACTTTGTTTTTTAAACACACATATCTTCTGTTACTTTCTGGTTATCCCAAGAGTCTTCAAAAGGGGGTGGGGGCAGTGTTTTCTCATCTAAACACACCTTCCTGCGTGTATGCCTGAGCTTTAGGGCAGACGAATTCCAGGAAGTAAATGCTATATGAATCCTCTCCCCTACTCATGATGACAACGTCCAAAAATCACTTTTTTAAAAACACCCCTAGCATTTCTGAACTAAATTAAAGCATGGAGACTTGGATACCTGGCTGAGTTTACTTTGAATATTAAAAATGTATTCCATTGCATTTTTGGTTTGTGGTGTTCGGATGCAGTGTATTTCTGCTTTAACCACTTGACCACTGGGCACTTAAACACCCTTAATAACCAGACCAATTTTCAGCTTTCGGTGCTCTCACATTTTGAATGACAATAACTCAGTCATACAACACTATAACCAAATGAAATTTTTGTCCTTTTGTTCCCACAAATAGAGCTTTCTTTTGGTGGTGTTTCATCACCTCTGCGGTTTTTATTTTTTTTGCTATAAATGAAAAAAGAACAAAATTTTGCAAAAAATAATAATTTTTCTTCATTTCTATTATAAAATTTTGCAAAAAAGTAATTTTTCTTCATAAATTTGGCCTAAAATGTATACTGCTATATATCTTTAGTAAAAAAAAATAAAAAATGTTGGATATTATTTAGTCTGGGTGAAAGTTATGGGGTCTACAAGCTATGGTACCAAATCCTGAAAATTGATCAATTTCATCACACCTGAAGTACTGACAGCCTCTCTCATTTCTTGAGACCCTAACATGCCAGAAAAGTACAAATACCCCCCAAATGACCCCTTTTTGGAAAGAAGACATTCCAAGGTATTTAGAAAGAGGCCTGGTGAGTTTTTTAAAGTTGTAATTTTTTCCCACAATTCTTTGCAAAATCAAGATTTATTTTTTTTTCATCAAATTTTCATATTATTAGGTTATTTTTCACACACAGCATATGCATACCACAAATTACACCCCAAAACACATTCTGCTATTCCTCCCGAGTATGGCGATACCCCATGTGTGAGACTTTTACACAGTGCGGCCACATACAGAGGCCCAACATGCAGGGAGCACCCAGGCCAATTCTGACATTTCTCTCCTACATGTAAAAATCATCATTTATTTGCTAGAAAAATACATAAAACCCCAAAACATTATATAAAGATACCTCACATGTGTGGTTTGAACACCGTTTTTATATGTGGGCGGGACTTGCGTATGCGTTCGCTTCTGCATGCGAGCTCGCGGGGACAGGGGCTGCTGTATGCCCAGAGTATTGCCCAGAGTATTGCCCAGAGTATTGCCCAGAGTATTGCCCAGAGTATTGCCCAGAGTATTGCCCAGGGTATTGCCCAGGGTATTGCCCAGGGTATTGCCCAGGGTATTGCCCAGGGTATTGCCCAGAGTATTGCCCAGAGTATTGCCCAGGGTATTGCGGAGTATGCCCAGAGTATTGCAGAGTATGCCCAGAGTATGCCCAGAGTATGCCCAGAGTATTGCCAGAGTATTGCGGAGTATGCAGAGTATGCCCAGAGTATTGCGGAGTATGCCCAGAGTATTGCGGAGTATGCCCAGAGTATTGCGGAGTATGCCCAGAGTATTGCGGAGTATGCCCAGAGTATTGCGGAGTATGCCCAGAGTATTGCAGAGTATGCCCAGAGTATTGCAGAGTATGCCCAGAGTATTGCAGAGTATGCCCAGAGTATTGCAGAGTATGCCCAGAGTATTGCAGAGTATGCCCAGAGTATTGCAGAGTATGCCCAGAGTATTGCAGAGTATGCCCAGAGTATTGCAGAGTATGCCCAGAGTATTGCAGAGTATTGCCCAGAGTATTGCAGAGTATTGCCCAGAGTATTGCAGAGTATGCCCAGAGTATTGCAGAGTATGCCCAGAGTATTGCAGAGTATGCCCAGAGTATTGCAGAGTATTGCCCAGAGTATTGCAGAGTATTGCCCAGAGTATTGCAGAGTATTGCCGAGTATGCCCAGAGTATTGCCGAGTATGCCCAGAGTATTGCCGAGTATGCCCAGAGTATTGCCGAGTATGCCCAGAGTATTGCCAAGAGTATGCCCAGAGTATGCCTGAGTATTGCAGAGTATGCCCAGGTGAGTATTGCAGAGTATATGCAGCAGGGATGGCTGAGCAGGGAGGGAGGGATGGATGGATCTGTGACTGCATTTGTCACAGATCCAGCCCGCAGCACTGGCGCTGCCATCCGCTCCCTCCCCTCTCCTCTCACACTGTACTGATCGGTACAGAGAGAGGAGGGAGGAACCGGCGTCATCAAATGACGCCGGTCTGTTTACATCTGATCGCGCCGTCATTGGACGGCGCGATCACGTGGTAAACCGCCGCTATCAGCGGCGATTTACCGTGATCCGCCGGGTCACGGATGTTCCCGTGTGCGCGCCTCAGGAGGCGCGCGGGAGCGCGATTCTGACAGGCCGTTAATTAACGGCCAGTTAGAATACAGCAACCGCCCTAGAGCCGTACTTTCGGCATAGGGCGGTTGCAAAGTGGTTAAATAGTTCAAATTTTTACCCTACAGTGGGAAACTAGCTAACTTTTTGTATATTCAAACACCTGTAAATACAGCATGTAATGTATTTTTTTATTTTCCCCAGAGAGAACTTGCCCAGTCATTTCAAATTAAAGGACTACTGCCCACAAGTATTTCGGAATCTCAGGGAGCGGTTTGGAATAGATGATCAGGATTACCAGGTAATGAGTTGGATTTGCTTGCATGTCCAAAGTTTTTTTTTTTTTTTATCATTAAAGTTTTTTTTTTTTTAATTGGAAAAAATAAAAATCAGAGTACAAAATACAGCCAGAATACCGATAACACAAATCAAGACATATCAATATATACTCTGAGAAATAGGCTACTTTTATATCTTATAACACAAGATAGCAAAGGGAAACATCACAACCTAGGATGTTACCCGCTACTAACTACTACTAAATAAAAGGAAGAGAGAGAAAAAAAAAGGGAAAAAAAGACACTGTGCACAAACAGCTCATCTAGAATCTCTGTATACCAGATTCTGCATGTTCAAAGTTAAAGCTGAACTCAAGGCAGATGAAAACAAACTAATGCATTTCTGTTTTTTATTAATTCTGTATATCATTAACTGCATTTTTTATACTGAAAGCTGTGTAAGTACTGCACCTGTATCTGACTTGAGTTTGGCCTTTTGTAAAATCTACTGGAAGCCCACACAACACTGCATCGGAGTAGAACTTGGCTTTAAAGCTGGACTCCAATTCTAGCTATATGTTTGACATGCAACAAGTGGGCTACCTGACAAAAGCAGAACTTTTGTGCATCTATGTCCCAATTTCTAGGCCAAATGAAAGGGTTAATACAGTCATCTTTGCCCAGGGCTCAAAAATGACATACCACTTCTACTCCCATGTCTCTACCTACATCGGATCCCGATATGCCTGCCCTAGATGAGGCAGACACAGAATGAATAGAACACATTGAGGCAGTATTGGAGGAAGCTGCAAAAGATTTTTCTTACCAAGATTGCTGCTATATAAAAATAATTCTTTAGTTATGCTATGTGAAGGGGGGCATGTAACAGTTTGGCTGCAAAAGTAGAAGTACACTTAAAGAGATTTCCGGTTCATGAACAGATAGAATATGCAATTTGTGATGATTGGACCGCTCAAGAAAGCATCCTCGCTCCCTGAAGGCTCTTCGTTGAACTGAATCAATTGGAAAATACATTTACAAACGTTCCAGTGTAGGGGACCCATATCAACAAAAAGCACTGTCCTGCAAAGTCGCTACTTCCGGTTGTCCTCTGCTCCCTTCCCACATTACAGTCCTCTGCGCCCCCCCCCCACATTACAGTCCTCTGCTCCCCCCCCCACATTAGTCCTCTGCTCCCCCCCCACATTACAGTCCTCTGCCCCCCCCCACATTACAGTCCTCTGCTCCCCCCCCCCCCCACATTACAGTCCTCTGCTCCCCCCCCCCCACATTACAGTCCTCTGCTCCCCCCCCCCCACATTACAGTCCTCTGCTCCCCCCCCCCCACATTACAGTCCTCTGCTCCCCCCCCCCACATTACAGTCCTCTGCGCCCCCCCCCCCCCCCACATTACAGTCCTCTGCTCCCCCCCCCCACATTAGTCCTCTGCTCCCCCCCCACATTACAGTCCTCTGCCCCCCCCCCCCACATTACAGTCCTCTGCTCCCCCCCCACATTACAGTCCTCTGCTCCCCCCCCCCACATTACAGTCCTCTGCTCCCCCCCCCACATTAGTCCTCTGCTCCCCCCCCCCCACATTACAGTCCTCTGCTCCCCCCCCCCCCACATTACAGTCCTCTGCTCCCCCCCCCACACATTACAGTCCTCTGCTCCCCCCCCCCACATTACAGTCCTCTGCTTCCCCCCCCCCACATTACAGTCCTCTGCTCCCCCCCCCACATTACAGTCCTCTGCTCCCCCCCCCCACATTACAGTCCTCTGCTCCCCCCCCACATTACAGTCCTCTGCTCCCCCCCCCCACATTACAGTCCTCTGCTCCCCCCCCCCCACATTACAGTCCTCTGCTCTCCCCCCCCACATTACAGTCCTCTGCTCTCCCCCCCCCCACATTAGTCCTCTGCTCTCCCCCCCCCCCACATTACAGTCCTCTGCTCCCCCCCCCCACATTACAGTCCTCTGCTCCCCCCCCCCCACATTACAGTCCTCTGCTCCCCCCCCCACATTACAGTCCTCTGCTCCCCCCCCCACATTACAGTCCTCTGCTCCCCCCCCCCACATTACAGTCCTCTGCTCCCCCCCCCCACATTGCAGTCCTCTGCTCCCCCCCCCCCACATTGCAGTCCTCTGCTCCCCCCCCCCACATTGCAGTCCTCTGCTCCCCCCCCCACATTACAGTCCTCTTCTCCCCCCCCCACATTACAGTCCTCTTCCCCCCCCCACATTACAGTCCTCTGCTCCCCCCCCCCACATTACAGTCCTCTGCCCCCCCACATTGCAGTCCTCTGCTCCCCCCCCCCACATTGCAGTCCTCTGCTCCCCCCCCCCACATTACAGTCCTCTGCTCCCCCCCCCCCCACATTACAGTCCTCTGCTCCCCCCCCCCCACATTACAGTCCTCTGCTCCCCCCCCCCCACACATTACAGTCCTCTGCTCCCCCCCCCACACATTAGTCCTCTGCTCCCCCCCCCCACATTACAGTCCTCTGCTCCCCCCCCCACACATTACAGTCCTCTGCTCCCCCCCCCCACACATTACAGTCCTCTGCTCCCCCCCCCCCACACATTACAGTCCTCTGCTCCCCCCCCCCACATTACAGTCCTCTGCTCCCCCCCCCCCACATTACAGTCCTCTGCTCCCCCCCCCACATTACAGTCCTCTGCTCCCCCCCCCCCCACATTACAGTCCTCTGCTCCCCCCCCCCCCACATTACAGTCCTCTGCTCCCCCCCCCTCCCCCCCCCCCACAGTCCTCTGCTTCCCCCCCCCTACATTACAGTCCTCTGCTTCCCCCCCCCCTACATTACAGTCCTCTGCTTCCCCCCCCCCCTACATTACAGTCCTCTGCTTCCCCCCCCCTACATTACAGTCCTCTGCTTCTCCCCCCCCCCCCCTACATTACAGTCCTCTGCTCCCCCCCCCTACCAGTCCTCTGCCCCCCCCCCCTACATTACAGTCCTCTGCTCCCCCCCCCCCTACATACATTACAGTCCTCTGCTTCCCCCCCCCCCCCCCCCCCACATTACAGTCCTCTGCTCCCCCCCCCACATTACAGTCCTCTGCTCCCCCCCCCCCACATTACAGTCCTCCGCCTCCCCCTCCCCACACTCTAGTCCTGAGGCTCGGAATCCTCCTCCCACATTCAGATGTATGCTCTTTATTTTACCCCCTCACTGCCCTACCTTACAGAGACCGATCAGAGGGAGGCGCAGCATGTCTGGATAGGGACAGGAGAGGAGTTTCAGGGAGGGAGGCGGGACAGTTCTGGATGGAGGGCCGAGGTAACAAACCGGTGATTGGCTGCTAGGATGAAGGACCATCCTAGCAGCCAATCGCCTGTTTGATAACCTCGGGCAGCTCCGCCCTCCACCCAGAATTGTTCCACCTCCCGCTGTCGGCTCTGTGAGGATTACAGAGCGACGGCAGGAGGAAGAAAAGTCTCCTACATCGCGGTACCGAGGCGGTCCGAATGGCAGTGCTGCCGGCCGCGTGTGGTGATGCCCGATCTACTCCAAGGAACGCCATTTCTTACAGCCGGCCTCTCTCATGTCGCCTGCTCGCACCCGCGGCCCGGCTGCAGAAGGGCCGCGGACCGAAATGAAGCAAAATGAACAAAGAAAGTGACTGCATCCATCATACTGTAAAAAGTGCAGCGCCAAATTAAACCAAGGTATCCCTCATAGGGAACACCCCAAATCGTGTAAGAGGATGATAATCCACTAGAAACTTGGACTCTGGGTCCAGTTGTGTAAGGGTGTCAATCCACACCACAACAAAGTGCTAATTGAATAGTGCAAAAGAAAGAATGTGTGTGTATATATATATATATATATATATATATATATATATATATATATATATATCAAAGTGACAGTAACCCCCCTAATATATAGACCGTGTAGAAATCATATACTAAATATATCAATCCAGTGATATGAATGTAAACGTCCATAGATATAAACAAATAATGGGACTAAATAGTCCTAAACCAGTCCATATATAACGGTAGGTTATATTCGTATAGATCAGTTGGAATGTCCTCTTTCAAATAACATTCCACCACGTAGGGGTTGCATATATCCTGTTCCAATTAGAACAAAAGAAGACCCTTAGTTCTAATCAATGCTATACATTTCTTCTATACTCCACACTCCTATGAAGTAGGCTTAAGGTAAAGGTGAAATCAATACGCTTACCGACTGATGTAGACCCACAGCTCACCATACGGTGGGCGGGTCCCTTGAGCTTAAATGGGCTAAATGCCCTTCCCGATCTCTGTCACCGTGTGGATCCTTCGGTGGATGATCCAGAGGTATTCCCAAGGGACAGCCGGATTTTTCAATGTTGTTGTATCCTCATACAAGATTGAAGCAGGCAGGAGATGGGAGATAAGAAAAAAGAGAAGGTCGTCTCCTCATAGTGTAAAAAAATGTATTTAAAAAGTGTGTACACTTTAAAAACGAAAAACCTCCTTAGTATGAGGGAGGTAAAAAAACTTGCACAGGTAAATCCAAGTGAAAAAAACTTCTAATGTCTCATCACACCACAGCACTATTCCACATCTAGGAACAAAAAGCATATGAAAAAAAGAAGAGTCCAAGAGTGCAATGAAAATCAAATAAATTCCAGTGAAAACCCGACCGGTTTCGTCTCACAAGACATCAACTGGGGTATAGGACTGCATCCATCAGACCAAAGACCTAGTAAGCTACAGTATACAGTGGCCTGCAAATGTATTCACCCCCGTGACATTTTTCATGTTTTGTTGCCTCACAACCTGGAATTAACATAGATTGTTTGAGGATTTGCATCATTTAATTTACAGAACATGCCCACAATTTAGATTTTTTTATTTTTTATTGTGAAACAATAAATAGGACAGAATAACAAAGTCAATACTTTGTAGAGCCACATTTTTGCTGCTATCACAGCTCCAAGTCGCTTTTGATAAGTCTCTATGGACTTGCCACATCTTGCCACTGAGATTTTTGCCCATTACGATCTGCAAAACTGCTCCAGCTACTTCAAGTTAGATGGTTTGCACTTGTGAACAACAATCTTTGTCTGACCACAGATTTTCTATTGGATTGAGGTCTGGGCTTTGACTAGGCCATTCCAACACATTTACATGTTTCACCTTAAACCACTAAAGTGTTGCTTTAGCAGTGTATTTGGGGTCATTGTCTTGCTGGAAGGTGAACCTCCATCCTAGCCTCAAATCACACACAGAGTGGTACAGGTTTTTGTTCAATAATATCCCTCTATTTAGCACCATCCATCTTTCCCTCAACTCTGACCAGTTTCCCAGTCTGGACTGCTGAAAAACATCCCCCACAGCATGATGCTGCCACCACCACGTTTCATTGTGGGGATGGTGTTCTTTGGGTCATGTGTTGGGTTTGCGCCAGACATGATGGTCAAAAAGTTCAATTTTAGTCTCATCAGACCTTTTTCGCACTCATAATGAGCCATTTTGTTTTTTGCTGAAAGTAATGGCTTTCTTCTGGCCACTCTGCCATAAAGCCCAACTCTATCGAGCGTATGGCTTATTTTCGTCTTATGTACAGATACTTCAGTCTTTGCTGTGCAACTCTACAGCTCCTCCAGGGTTACCTTGGGTCTATGTGCTGCCTTTCTGATTAATGCCCTGCTTGGCCAGTCCGTGAGTTTTGGTGTGCGGCCGTCTCTTGGCAGGTTTGCTGTTGTGCCATGTTCTTTCCATTTGGTTATGATAGATTTGATGGTGCTCCTAGGGATCATAAAAGATTTGAACATTTTTTTTCTATAACCTAACCCTGACTTGTACTTCTCAAAAACACGCTCCCTTAATTGTTTGGAGAGTTCCTTGGTCTTCATGGCAGTGTTTAGTTAGTGGTGTTGCAGCCTTTGGGGCTTTTCAAAGAGGTGTGTGTGTGTGTGTGTGTGTGTGTGTGATGACAGATCATGTGACACTTAGATTGCACATGGATGGACATCATTCTACTAATTATGTGACTTCTGAAGGTACCTGTAATTGGTTGCACCAGAGCTTTTTATGGGCTTCATAACAAAGGGAGTAAATACATAAGCACATGCTAATTATCAGTTTTTTATTTCTGAAAAATAATTTTAAGTATATATTTTTCTAATTTGACTTCACCAACTTAGACTATTGTGTTCATTGAACTAAAGGCTGTAATGTAACAAAATAGGTAAGAAGCTGGGGGGGAGGGTGAATACTTTTGCAAGGCACTGTATTACATTTTTTATTTGGGGTTTAGATGTTCTTTTAAAGACTGCAACTCTCCATTTAGCATATAAATTAATATAGTGTGTTTTCTAATCTAGCTATGTGGGATTTCAGTGACATAATTCTCATTGTTCTTTCCTTGTGAATGATAGAGTGCTTAATAGGGATTTGTGTGCTAAGTGAGTTTTAAACATTTCTGGAGTCATACACTGAGCAGTTTCATATTCATGAGCCTTTCTTCTGCTTGGGATAGAATCTATAAAATCCTCTTATTTGAGCAAATCTGCTTATCAGAAGGAACACAAAAAATGTCTTTAAATCCCTAGAAGTCCTTGTGTGAAGGTGAAGCACCCATAGCAGATAATGAAGACTGAATCCTGGCCTTCGAGTTGCTAACTTTTAAAGATGGGAACATGTGCTTGCACCGTTTTTGCTTTCATTCAACCCAGCAGGCTGAATGATCGCCGTACCAGCACACCAATGTTAGTGCAGCGATCTCCCCAGCTGTGCTATTGAGTTCTGACAGGGGTAGCACTGATCTTTGTTTGGGTTTACGAACGAGCTCCCGAAGTGGAACTGTATATGGTTTTATTTATTGATGATATTTCCATTATTTTACTGTTTGTTTTTCATTGTGATTATTATGCTTTAGTTTTTTCCTTGTATCCGAAACAGTGTGCAGCATCACCCTCTAGCACCAAACACATAATTATTTGGTGGTATATTTAAATGGTGGTTGACCGCTTTTTATTTGTTTATTTTTTTAAATAAAAAAAAATCAGCGCATGTTGGGGCTAGAGGATTAGTCTTTTGGACATTTATGTATAATCTGTCATCGCAGGGTGGCACTGTGGACAGAGTAGTAGGCTCTGCCACGTCCTATAATTTTAATGTCATAAACTAGGGCTGTGAAAGAATTGACATATGCATACTTAACCACATGCTGGGCACTTCCTGCCCAGACCAATTTTAAGCTTTCAGCGCTGTCACTCTTAGAATGACAATTGCGTGGGCATGAGACACTGTACCCAAATGAATTGTTTTTTTTTTTTTATTATACAAATAGAGCTTTCTTTTGGTGGTATTCAATCACTACTAGGGCTTTTATTTTTTGCTAAACAAAAGACTGAAAATTTGCAAAAAAAAATTTTTTTTTCCTAAACTGGTAATTTTTCTCCTTTTTTATTGATATGGGCTGATGAGGTGGCCCTGATAGGCTGCACAGACAAGGATAGCACTGATGGCGGCCACTGCTGACCGCTCTGGTAAGGGCGTGAGAAGAGCCGAAAACCAGGAATTCCATACCGGGGACATCTACACAGACGGGATACTGATCATCCGTGTCCTGATTATCCATGCAGCCCCAACAGTACCTATCGGTGACGGAGAAAAATTACTTCTTTACAAATTTTATAACAAACTTTTTTTTTTTCCAGATTCATTCATTTTTAGTTTGTTTAGCAAAAAAATAAAAACAGTGACGATTAAATACCATCAAAAGAAATCTATTTGTGTGAAAAAAATGCTAACAAATTTCATATGGGTACAGTGTTGCACGACTGCACAATTGTCATTCACAGTGTGATGGCGCTGAAAATTGGCCTAGACAGGAAGGGGGTGAAAGTGGCCAGTAGGCAACTGGTTAAATAAAGATTGTATTTTATAACTTCTACTAGTTGACCATTTTGTTGATGAATCGTACCTTAAGAGCCCTATCACACTGCCAGCACCCGGATAACGCTGGTAAAATGCTGCTAAAACTAGCAGCGCTTTACCAGCGTTTGAGCGCTAGCAGGGCGCATTTAACTCCCGCTTGGGGGCGAATGAAGGGTCAAAAGTGGCCTCAAATTGCCACTGCCAATGCGTTTTGCAGGTGCTTTTTTTTGACGCACTGCCAGCGTAGCACCTCAGTATGCACTTGGGCTTTCACATTGTGATTGCAGATGAGGCTTCTTTCAGGCGCTTTACAGGTGTTTTTTAAATGCTAAAGCGCCTGAAAAACACCCAGTGTGAAAGGGGTCAAAGTCCCCATTTTTTTTTTTTTTTCTGGTTTTATTTTTTCTTTGCATTAGTGTAAAAATGCAGTCTCTTCCCCAGGTAAATGATACACATGGTCAGCCACATGATTCAAAAGAAAACATGATTCATCAGACCAGACCACCTTCTTTCATTGTTCCGTGGTCTGGTTCTGATGTCCACATGCCCATAGTAGGTGCTTTTGGCTATGGACACTGGTCAGAAGGGGCACCCTGACTGGTCTGTGGCTACACAGCCCCATACGTAACAAACTGCAATTGCGTGTTCTGGCACCTTTGTATTGCAATAAGCATTAACTTTTTTTAGCAAATTGAGCTACAGTAGCTCTTCTATTGTATCAGACTACACAGGCAAGCCCCACGTGCATTGATGAGTTTTCTCTGCTTATGACCCTGTCACGGTTTGTCGGTTTTCTTTTTCTTGGGCCACTTTTAGCTCCTGATCACTACAGACTGGGAACATCCCACAAGAGCTGCAGTTTTGTAGTTGCTCTGACCCAGTCATCTAGCCCAGTGGTTCTCAACCTCCAGTCTTAAAGTACCCCCAACAGGTTTTCAGGTTTCCGTTTTACTTTTGCATAGCTGCTTTATATCAATATCAATGACATGGTATTGATGGGAGCTATTTTATTTAAGGGAATTTGCCAAAACATGGCCCGTTGGGGGAATGGTGGAACTTGAGGACTGAGATTGAGAACCACTGATATAGCCATTACAATCTGGTTCTTGTGAAGTTTGCTGAAAAAAATTATGCTTGCCTATTTTTCTGCTTTCAACACATTACCTTTAGGGACAACATGCTAACTTTCTGCCTAATATATCCCGCCATCTGGTCATAATGGTTTGTCCGCGTGTGTGTGTGCGCGTGCGTATGTGGAATATATACTGTAGATATATATTAAAGCTGCAACGAACGATTATTTTCATAATCGATTAGTTGGGCGATTTATTGTTTCGATAATGGCCTTAAAAAGAAAAAAAAATTGCATTTTAAATATATATTTTTTTTTTGGGGCAATTTGTTGTTGGGCAGATTACAAAACACAAATTGCCGCAAAACCCCATTACATGCTTTTCTGCAACTTCTCCATTGAAGTATCTTGAACCAAAAAAACTAAATAGCACAGTTTTTGTGTTAAAAAGTCCTTGCCCTTTCCAAATATGCAGCGCCTGGGAAAAAATTGTGGATGTGAACTGTAGTGAGTTTATGCCAAAAGAATCAAACAGGTGTGAACCCGGCCTGAGATGTTTAACATAATGGGGTTAAAAAAACAAAAATAAGTACAACAAGAGCAAATAATCAAATAAGGGGTTAATTTTTTACTGTGGGACAGTAAAAGTAATATTTACAGTAGCGATTCGCTTTTTTGTACTATAAAGGGCTATTTTTTTAACCACTTGCCGCCCGCCAATGACATATTGACGGCTGCAAAGTGGTTACTAGTTCCTGACTGGACGTCATATGACGTCAGGTTATTGAGCCAGTTAGTCTGACACCCTGCATCCCCGATCTCGGTAACGAGTCTCCGGCGGAGCCTCGTTACCACGTGATCAGCCGTGTCCAATCACGGCTGATCACGATGTAAACAGGAAGAGCCGTTGATGGCTCTTCCTCACTCACGTCTGTCAGACGCGAGTAGAGCCGATCGGCGGCTCTCCTGACGGGGGGTTCGTGCTGATTGTTTATCAGCGCAGCCCCTCCCTCGGATCGCCACACTGGACCACCAGGGAATAAAAAAAAAGGGGGCAAAAAAAATATTGTAAAAATAAATAAAAAAAACAGTAAAAAAAATGCCAATCGGTGCCCACAAATGGGCACTGATTGGCAACATGGATGCATCAGTGCCACCCCACAGTGCCAATCCATGCCCAGTGCCCACCTATCAGTGCCCATCTCTGCCACCCATATGTGCCACCCATATGTGCCCATATCATGAGTGCCCATATGTGCCACCTATGAGTGCCCATCAGTGCCGCCCATCAGTGCCGCCCATCAGTGCCACCTCATTGGTGCCCATCAGTGCCACCTCATCGGTGCCCATCAGTGCCGCCATATCAGTGCCCATAATTGAAAGGGAAAACTGTTATTTAAAAAAAAAATTAACACATTTTCAGTCTTTTTTTAGTTGTTGCGCAAAAAAAAAAAAAATCGCAGAGGTGATCAAATACCACCAAAAGAAAGCTCTATTTGTGGGGAAAAAGACGCCAATTTTGTTTGGGTACAGTGTAGCATGACCGTGCAATTGTCATTCAAAGTGCGACAGTGTTGAAAGCTGAAATTTGGCTTGGGCGGGAAGGTGCGTAAGTGCCCTGTATGGAAGTGGTTAATTTCATTATGTTACTGGCCGATTTAATCAATTATGAAAATTGTAATTCATAATCGATTAGTTGTCGATTTAATCGATTAGTAGTTTTAGCCCTAATAGAGTGTGTGTAGATATAATAATATTATTATTATTATTTTATCTGTTTTATCCCCATTTGTAGCCACTGGTAATGCAATCAGGGCAGTGGCGTAACGATCATAGCAACTCATAGAAGACCTATGGATCTGCTTCTGATTTGTGAATCCTCACCTTTTCCCAGTCTATGGAATCCAGCATGCTTTTGCAACTGGGTGGGGCCTTTGTTTACATTTTGGGCATTAATATGTATGATGGCATTTCAGGGGACCCCAATTCATATTTTGCATTTAGACGCTAAAGAAGTTTAGCTATACTACTAGTTTGTGATATACAAAACAGAAAAATATTCACGTTTTTTCTTTTTTTTCCCCCAGGTTTCCTTAACGCGCAGTTCGCCTTATAGTGAAAGTGAAACCCATAATGGCCGATTTCTTCTGTCTTATGACAAGACCCTAGCAGTTAAAGAAATATCCAGTGAAGATGTTGCAAATGTACACAGTATCTTGTCTGACTACCACCAAGTGCGTAAACCTTCATCATAGTAGGTTTTATGGTATCTTCTGTATTTTACAGCTGTGACATTTCTCAATGAATAACCTAGTTTGACCCAGCATGGCGTAAATCAAAATCCCTGCAAGACTTTACCCTCTAAAAATTCAATTTTTTTTAATTAAAAAATAAAACAACAAATTTTTTATATATTGTGAAAGATAATGTTACGCCGAGTAAAATGATACCCAACATGTCACGCTTAAAAATTGCGCCCGCTCGTGGCATGGCGTCAAACTTTTACCCTTAAAAATCTCGATAGGTGACTTTAAAAAAATTCTTTAGGTTGCATTTTTTGAGTTAGAGGAGGTCTAGGGCTAGAATTATTGCTCTCGCTCTAACAATCGTGGCAATACCTCACTTGTGTGGTTTGAACACCGTTTTCATATGCGTGCGCTACTCACGTATGCGTTCGCTTCTGCGCGCGAGCTCGACGGGGCGCTTTAAAAAATAGTTTTTTTTTGATTTAGTTTTATTTATTTTATAATTTTTTACACTGAAATTAAAAATGTAAACATCCATTGTAATAGAAAAAAGCATGACAGGTCCTCTTAAATATGAGATCTGGGGTCAAAAAGACCTCAGATCTCATATTTAGACTTAAAAGCAAAAAAATAAAAATAAAATTGTCATTTGAAAAAAGGTAAACAAAAAAAATGTCTCTTTAAGATGCTGGGCGGGACTGACGTTTTGACGTCACTTCCGCCCAGCAGAGCTATGGGGACGGGTGGGGGCGAATTTTCCCTCTCGCATCCCCACACAGCTGCCGTCAGGACCCGATCGCCTCCGACGGTAAGCGGCGGAGGGCACGGGAGAGCGGCGGGAGGGGCACCTCTCCCGCCACCGATAACGGCCATACGCGCAGCGAATCCGCCGTGGAGACCGCCGTTATCATAGACAGGCCCGCCCCCTGAAGAGATTGATATCTCGGTTGTGGCAGCAGCTGCTGCCGTTACCAAGATATCCATCCTTAAAAATAGGACGTACATATACAGTGGGCGGGCGTTAACCGGTTAATGGCCTACCCTTACGCAGGCTATCCCCCCTTTAGTCTATTATGAATTCTACTGCTAGACTAATACACTTCACTAACTGATATGTGAATGCTGCTCCTCACTGACTTCCCCCTACCTCACTGACTTCCCCCTACCTCACTGACTTCCCCCTACCTCACTGACTTCCCCCTACCTCACTGACTTCCCCCTACCTCACTGGGTAAAACTCAAAATGCTAACCAACCACAACATACAAGGTCGTTCAAACATTGCCCACATCTACATCACCAACCTCATCTGCAGATATCGCCCAAATTGTCCCCTCCACTCCTCCCAGGACCTCCTTGCTCTCTAGCTCCCTTGTTACCTCCTCCCATGCTCGCCTTCAGGACTTCTCCAGAGCCTCTCCCATTCTCTGGAACTCCCTGTCCAGTATGTCCGATCAGCCCATACCCTGTCCACCTTTAGGAGATCCCTCAAATCTAATTTATTCAGGGAAGCCTATCCCACACCCACCTAACAACTTTCCCGAGCCACCCCATCAAATCATTCTCTGCAGCCATTATCTTCTGTACCACCACCCCTCCCTTTAAAATGTATGCTCTGAGCATAGCCCTCCTGTACCTTCTGTATTGAACTGTACTGTAATTGTGCTGTCCCCCCTATACATTGTAAAGCGCTTTGTAAACTGCTGGCGCTATATAAATCGTGCATAATAAAAATTGTTTGAAAACAGAATACCAAACCTCAATGTCCTTCAGGCCAAAGTTATAGCTTTGAAACAAGGCTAAAGCTTAAAGGAGTTGTAAAGGAATTTTTTTTTTTATTTTTTTTTTTGCTGAAATGACTGTTTACAGGCTATAGAGACATAATGGTTAACTGATTCCTTTTAAAAACCATTAAAAATAGATAAAAATCAATCATATAATGCACTTTAGGTTCTAGTTTTGTTTTTGCATGCTGTTTCCTGCTTCTGTGATGTAAAGAGCCACAGACCCAATACAGGGCAGAGATGGTTTGGAAAACAAAGCTGGTTGGTGCTAAGGAGTTTTAGACACAGTAATCGCACCTCCTTGATTAGTGACCACAGAGAGAAAGCTCCCAGTACTGTGGTTATAAGGAAACGGACAACCAGGAAGTGTGGAGATCAGAGAAGAATTACAGCAACTTGAGAGCAAAAACGAACAATGAGGACATGAAAACGGCACTGCATTAAGGTACAGGAAGCTATTAAGATAAAAAAAAAAATCCTTTACAAACCCTTTAACAATGAAAATGTGACTACCCCCCACCTCTCGGGCTATCATGTGTTGCTAAATTTTATAAACCAATTGTTTAATTGTTTATCTTTTTAATTGGTAACATGAAAGGAGAGAATGAATAGGTAATTTCACCATTTTGTAAAACCCTCCCTCCCTTTTTGTTCATTTTTTTGTGTATATAGAACATTATCTAATTCTTTCACTCTTTGTTTTAGCATATTGTAAAATGTCATGGAGGCACGCTTTTACCTCAGTTCTTGGGGATGTATCGTTTGAGTGTAGAGAATGAAGACTCTTACATGCTGGTAATGAGAAATATGTTCAGCCACCGTCTTACAGTCCACAGGAAGTATGATCTTAAGGTGAACTCATAATTGTTGGCCTTTACACACCTATTGTTGGTAAATGTGATTGCTAGTTAAACTGTTACAAAAGCGGTATAAAACCCAAAGCCCAAAATGTAGGATATTGCAGTCACGATGTGGTGATTGCATACACTTTCTTTTTTTTTTTTTTTAGCCCAACCCCCCCTCCTCATTTTTCACCTGGTAATCTAGTCAGTGAAACACCTCCTGTATTATAGTGCATTCTGGATGAAAGCGCACAGAGGGCACTTTTCGAGAACAGCATTGTCAGTCGGAAGGGAAGTGTTAGATGTACTTGGATACACTAACAAACCGATGCCAAACTCCAGCTAATACTTTTGTCTTTATTCTTTTAGGAAAAAGGTTTTACATAATAGCTAATCATTGTAAACACCCTTGATGGTGGTAAATAGTTTCTCATTTCTGTAACTTATACATTCTGCTGGAGAGTTTGTTCTTTTAAAAAAACAGACTTATTGACTGGATCAGCAGATACAAATGGAAGAAATAAAGCCTAATAAAACTAATGCAGGCATCACACCTAAGAATTGGTGCCCCTAAAATATTTGTGACCCCAGTACTTCTAAGCCCAGTTGTAACATGGCAAATTGTATTTGTGGTAATAAGTGCATCGCAAACAAAGTTAATAAAATTGCATCAAAAAACAAATTGGTAAAAGTCAATAGAAGTAGTCCATAAATAATTAAGTGTGGAAAAAACTCCACTAATAAACAAAATGGTGCAACTCCAGAGCAGGTGATAAGAGAATGAGGATGGCCTCTCACCTCAGATTTGACCCCCTAGAGGTCACAAAGCGTGGTATGCAACATAAAGGTCCTGATTAATGGTATCTCCGTATCACAGCAAAGACAGCCCACGTTATGGCAGCAATTAAAAGGACATGTGGAACAGAAGAGGGAAAACGATCTAATGCTCTCTGTAGAAAACCAGCATTTAATGGGTAAAAAATATACAGTAGTACACTCGCATAAGTTGGCACTCTCAGCCGAGTGCTAAGCTGCAAGCAATAAAATCCAACTGTCGGTGGCGTGCACAGCCAAGGACAACATGCGGTGGCGATCGTGGGTGACGTCACACGCAACTCCTCCCCTCGTACGCGTTGCGTCCCAATGGGCGGGACTTCCTCAACGTAGGGTCCGGAGATAGCGTGGACGTCCCGCTGTCAAGGAAATATATAGCCTAAGCAATTAAATGTCATGGCAACTACCACAACACAAACGTCGGACCAGCCGACGTGCTACATCATATCAGCCGATAATATCGACCGATCTGGCCACTGAACAAATGGCAGCAAAACATTAGTAACATTGCTAGGCATAGAAAATTAACCCTATGATATCACAAATTTAAGTGAAGTCATCCGTGATCGCCTCCATTGATAAAAACATTATAAAGCCCCAAGGCCTGAAATAATAATTCAAATCACAATATAAAACCTAAAAATGACACTAAACTCAAATTACCTGTTTGAAATAAAACAATTTAGATCAAACTCAACATTTAGGCCTGCTGGCGAGGAGACCTTGGTGTCGTAAATCCAATAGGATTCACGACGGCGTAATTGACGTGTATATTGCCCCCCTCGCCAATGCTTGGTCACCTTTTTTCTACCCCAAAATTTTAAACATTTGGGATCAAGATGGTGATGCTGCCTAAAGTGTTTAGAGACGCTATGGGCCAGATTCAGGTAGATGCGCGCATCTTTTCGCCAGCGTAGCGCAACGCATATACGCTGCGCTGATGCAAACTAGCGAGTGAAGTACAGCATTCACCAAGCGCATGGCCGTTACTCCGTCGCAAAGTAACGAAGATGCGTTGGTGCAACCCGATGGAAGTGGGTGTGATCATATGTAAATGATGGGCGGAGCCCAGCGCAGAGGCTTACGTTCAGCGCATCATCCACGGAGCATGTCCAGTGAGTGAGGCTTCACTCGGCCCCCTGTGCACATGCTCACAACTTCCGTCGGCACCACTTCACGGGAAACGTCAGCGAAATGTGTTCCGTTGCGCGTATAAAAGCGCCAGCGGAAGCGCCATTCCGGCGCAAAAGTATTTCCGTTTCCCCCCCACCCCAGGGAAGTTACTTTTGCTCTGTAATTCCTGCTCCCCCCAAAGAGAGGAGGAACCTCAATTTCAATGCCCAGGAGGTCTCTGTGGTAATCTCCGCTATGGAGACTTATAATGACTTTTCTCCACGGAAGGAAAAGTCGGAAGACCAGCTGGGAGAGGAAGCAGGCCATCCTGGAGACCATTGCTGGCAGGGTGAATGTGTTGGGGTACTCCACCCGGACTGCTGGTGATCTCCAGAAGAAAATAAACGACCTGCGGCGCAAGGTCCGTGGCAAAGGTGGCCACCATTCGGACCCATGAGAGGGGCACAGGTGGTGGACCCCCATGTGCGGTCAGCCTGACCACAGAGGAGGAGGTGGTCGCCCGCTGCTTGGAGAGGGAGCAGTTGGAGGGGGTACCAGGCTATGATTCTATGGAGGAAGGCTCCAGGACAGGTAAGTGTTTTTTATCCCCTATTTGGTGTGTTGCATGTGGGGGGGGGAGGGTACATGTGCCAAGTGTGTGGGACCACCAACATGTGTCTGCTTTGTGTCATCCACAGATGACGGAGCTGGGCCATCATCTGTTGCCGGCCATTCCACCCCAACCCCCCAGTGGGATCCTGAGGATGAGCCCCTGGGTGCTGAAGACACCGAGGTGGAGGAGAGTGCCCACACCACTTCTGCAGAGATGGTTGAGGAGGAGCCTGTTCCTCAGCAGGAGTTTATTTTGGTTTTATCAGAGTCCTCCCCTTCTGCAGGGCCCTCTGTCATCACCTTACCCGTCCTCGGTAGCCCCTCAAGGGCGACTCCATCCCCACGGGGACAACCTTCTCCTGGCCCCAGGAAGGCGACCCGTAAGACCAGGGGGGTGTCTGATCTAGTCCAGGACCAGGTGGCGATGGACCACGCCAGGCAAACCCAGCAGATGGGGGAGATTGCTGGCCACTTGGACCGGCTCGCTGACAGCCTGGGCTCCGTATTGCAGCTGCCCAGTGGTGTGCAGGACGTTGTGACCAGCCTGGGGAAGGTGCAGGCTGATGTACGGCACCTCACAGCAGCCGTCCACGCCAACACAGCTGCCATCCGGGAAGAGGGGAGGCAGCGGCAGCGTGCCCAGCGGCATAATGTCACCCTCCAGCTGAGAATGCAGGCCCAGACCAACCTCTATCTGAGCCGGATTGCCGTGGCCTTGGAGGGCATGCAGCCAACAGCTGCCAGGAGTGGCCCACCTGGGGATCAGCCTCCTCCAGATGCCCACCCACTCCCTCCATGCAGCTGAGGAGCCCGAGAGTGCCCACAAGGAGGAGCCCCCGTCATCCCAGATGAGGGTGTTTTTTTTTTTTTCTTGCTCAGGTTATGAGTTTATATTTTCTTGCTCAGGTTATGAGTTTATATTTTATTTTCTTGCTCAGGTTATGAGTTTATATTTTATTTTATTGCTCAGGTTATGAGTTTATATTTTATTTTCTTACTCAGGTTATGAGTTTATATTTTATTTTCTTGCTCAGGTTATGAGTTTATATTTTATTGTATTACTCAGGTTATGAGTTTATATTTTATTTTATTACTCAGGTTATGAGTTTATATTTTATTTTATTACTCAGGTTATGAGTTTATATTTTATTTTATTACTCAGGTTATGAGTTTATATTTAATTTTATTACTCAGGTTATGAGATATTTATTTTATTTTTAACTGCACACGGTCAGGAGTGCAGGGGACAGTGTGAATGGTGTGTGAATGTGAGGGGGTGGCACTCCTGCCAGTAAGGGGTGTCACCCTCGGCCGTGGTGGAGAAGTTATCCCCACGGCTGTATGAATGACGTGTGAAAGGTGTATGAATGGACAGCGACATCATTGGGGCCTTGACGCTGGCGTTGCTGCTCCCAAGTCCTACATGCTGGACTTGGGCTAATCCAATGTGATGTGGATGGTGGTGTGTGTGTGATCTAGGGACATCAGTGGTGTGCATGCATGCATGCATTGTCTGTGTGATGTTTTGGTTTAGTGTCCAAAGATGCCTACGGCGAGGACCCTCCTGACTGCTCTTCCATCAGCAGACTGGTTCTCCTCTGGCAGGTGGGGACTGTGTGGGTCGGGGGTCAGGTCATCACGCATGTCAATCTGCAGGCCTTTTCTCATAGCAAAGTTGTGCAGAATGCAACATGCACCGATGATCTGACACACAAAGGTAGGGGAATACAATAGGGTCCCCCCGGACTTATCCAGGCAGTGGAAACGGGACTTCAGGAGCCCAAATGTTTGCTCCACCACTGCACAGGTTTTGATGTGTGCTTCATTGTATTTTCTCTCTCCTCTGGTTTGGGGGTTCCGGAAAGGAGTCATTAGATGGGGTCCCAGTGCATATGCAGAGTCACCTGGAAGGGAAAAGACAGGAGGATGTTAGTCATGCATGTGCCACTTGTGATGTGTGCATCATGGGAGGGGATAGTCATGCCTGCCACCCATGTCACTCACCAACCAGCCAGCTGTCCCCATACATGTTCTGCTGGGATGGGGCTCTGATGGTATATGAAGCTGTCATGGCTGGACCCTGGGTGTTTGGCACGGACATGCCATATGAGGCGTTGGGCATCGGCTATCACCTGTACGTTGATGGAATGCCAATGCTTCCGATTGCGGTATATGTGCTCTGTGGCACTGGGGGGCTGTAGGGCCACATGTGTGCAATCAATGGCCCCCACTGTGCGTGGGAATCTGGCAATGCTGTAGAAATCTGTCATTGTCTTCAGCCGCAGCTCCTCAGTGGTTGGTCTGATGAACTGGTTGGACATGCGTCTGAGGATTGCAGGGACAACCTGGTGCACACATCTGCTCATGGAGGACTGTGACATCCCAGCCACCACTCCACTTGTACGCTGGAATGATCCACTTGCAAGGAAATTAAGTGTTGCCAGTACCTTCACCAGTGGCTGCACTGCTTGTGAGCGGTGTGTCTTGCTGGTGATGTCACCCTGCAGGGTTGTGGTTAGTTCAAGTATTGCATCAGGGCTGAATCTGAAGAGGCGATACACCTCCTCATCCCCCATGCCAAAGAGGCTCATGCGTGTGCGGTATATCCTCTCACGTGCCCGCCTCCTTCGTTCCGGGGGACCCAGTACTAGTGCTAGGACCGCGACTGCCCCTGGCATGTTGGCACACAGAGGTGTTGTCCTTGCACGTGTGGTTGTTCAGCTTGCTAGTTTTGTCGGTAACGCTGCTGCTGTAGCTGCTCTCCTGCTGAGCTGTGGCCGTCTGGAGTAAAGATAAAGCAGCTATTTGTAGAAATAACTTTGCGTCGGACGGATGAGATACGCGCGGCGCATGTAGCCAGCGTATGGTGCTAATCCGTTTGCGAATCGGGAAATCTCCCTCATTTGCATATTTGCAGGGGAAATCAATAGGTGTGACTGATGCGCCAAGCGAAATTATGCGCTGACGATACTCTGGCGTCGGAAAGTTAAGCCGGTCGGGGAAAGCCCGTTTTCTGTCGCATCTAGTTTGGTGGGTACGGCCGCATAGATACTACGGCGCATCTTCACAGTTACGCGGCGCATATTGAAATACTCCAGCGCAAGTCTTGCTGAATCTGGCCCTATGAGTTTTAATTCCTCTCCTAATATTACTAATATGCTCACCCACCCTGACGTGTAATGCATAGGAGGTACGGCCGACATACTGAAGACCACAGTCACATTCAAGCATGTATACCACACCTTCCGTGGCACACGTAATCCAGATGCTTGATAGGGTACTCGATCTGCATGACTGTTGAGCAAAAAGACTTCAGTTTTTTTATGTTAGTTTTTACATGCCTACAAGTCGCACACTGACCACAGGCATAAAAACCTGAAAAAATTGAAAAGTTTAGGCTGGGTTATAACCGGTGGATCTATAGCTCCTGGAGCTATACAATCCTTGAGAGAAGGGGCCTTTCTGTAAACAAATTGTGGACGATCAGGGAGGACAGTGCCTAAGATCCCATCTCCTTTCAGAATCGGCCAATGTTTGGCTACAATTCTTTCGAATTTCTTATGTTGGATGTTAAAATCCAACAATATCTTGTAATTGGCCACTTTCTTGTCTAAACTCTGAGGTTTATCTGCAATCATAGCACTCCTTTCTGTGGCCCTTTCCTTCTCCATTTCCTGTTGAGATTCCTTTAATCAGGACCTTTATGTTGCATACCACGCTTTGTGACCTCTAGGGGGTCGAATCTATAAGGTGAGAGGCCATTCTCATTCTCTGGTGGAGAAATCCTTCTTTTATCACCCGCTCTGGAGTTGCACCATTTTGTTGGTGGAGTTTTTTTTCCCCACACTTAATCACTTATGGACTACTTCTATTGACTTTTACTGATTTTGTTTTTTGATGTAATTTTATTAACTTTGTTTGCGCTGCACTTTTATTACCACAAGTCTGTTTGGGATGTTTTTGAATTTATCCTAAGTGCTGGCTAGCAATTTTTTAATTCTTTTATTTATTGATTTATATACATTTCACTGTATGTTTCAGTGCTGAATCCTTTTTTCAAAATTGTATTTTAGAACTATAATCCCCTTTTACCATTACAAAAAATAAGCATTCCGTAACCCATTTGTATTTGGATGTCACATGACTGCACAGCCTTTCTCACCATCCTCATTTCTTTCTCGTACATCACGGGACACAGAGCGGCATATTCATTACTATGTGGGTTATATGGAGTACCTTCAGGTGTGGACACTGGGGCAATCTCAAACAGGAAGTCCCCTCCCTATATAACCCCCTCCCCTAGAGGGAGTCCCTCAGTTTTTTCGCCAGTGTCTTAGGTGTTGGTCACGGAATAGCTTTGCTCCACATCCTTGGGATTAAGGGCGGGCTAACCGGATCTGTCCAAGGAGCCTCAGTGCCAAAGTGGACAGTACCCGGGCCCCAAGCCGTGGGGTTTTGCCTATAATGCTCCTCTTTGGAGGGCTGGACCCTGGGCCCAGGACTTGGAGTTTGTAAAAACCATAAGTTCCTGCTTGCCAGGGTGCTATATAGGTCCAGGACAGTGGGTACCTTCATAGGACCCCAGGGCCTGAAGGTCTACTACGCTACCCACGGAGATGGGAGAAGATTGGATCAGTTTGCTGGACAAACATCCTGCTGCATGGAGCAGGTAAGGGGGAGCCTGCGGGACTTGGTTCGACAGCAGGCTCTCCGGGGTAACCTAAAAGGGGGGATAGCCTAAGTATGCTCTGCATGGGCAACCTTGTTCACTATGTCTGAGAGAGACAGGATGACACCCTTTCTCCCCCATCACTAGGTTCCCCTGTCTAAAAATGTGTTGCTAGCTAAACCTGCTGTTTTCTTCCTAGGGCTAGTAAGGATCCCTAGGGGCCTTTGGAGAGTCCTACCTGGCCGGGGGTTTGAATCTGCCGCCTGTTTCTGCGTTCCTGGATCTCCAGCAGCGCGGCTCCTCCATGTTCCTCCTGTTTCCGGCATACGCGCGTGCACGTCTTATAGACTTTTTTCGCGCCGTTCAGACAGGAGGGCGGGGGGGGGCGTGCCTGCGGCGTCATACAGGAGGCGCGCCTTTGTGCTGTTATAGACAGCAGGCATTGTCAGTGCTCAGTCTGAGGCTGATTTTCAGAAGGAGAGGACGCAGAGCGGCAGAACAGTGACTCCCGGTGGCGGAAGAGGGGTAGTACATGCTGGACTTTGTTCCAATGCCTTTTTTGTTAAGCCAAAAAATTCTCTTTTGCAGCAGGTTGGAGGCTGGCAAACTAAGTTTGGGGTCACTGTATGTTGTAAAAAGAAAATATATAATATATATTAAAAAAAAAAAAAAAAAAAAACATACGGGATCCCATCAGTTTTTGGGCATTAGTGATCTATTGTCCCCTAAACTCTGGTTTTGTACTCCTGGCCACTACAGTCTGTTGTGTGGGCGGAGTCCCTCGATTTTGTATTATGGCTTCCAAAGGTTCGGGGTCAAAGGGTACAAAAAAGACCAAAAAACAAAAGGGTTCCCTTTCTGATTCTGATGATATGCCGATACTTTCCCCGCAACTTATTAACATAAAAGGCGCCTTGGATGAGCCATTAGGGGGATCTGGTGCGGAGGCTGGCCCAGATCAGCCCAGCCCTGTGTTTATCACAGAGGAGATGCTAGCCGTATCCCTAGGGGGGCTAGAAGAGAGAATAGCAGCATTGATCGCTAGAGCTATTCCTGGTAAGAAACGGGTTAGATCCCCATCACCAAGAGGTGTATCCTCAGATGCTGAGATTCTCTCGCCGGAGGAATTGGAATCACAGGAGGATCAACTAGACCTGAACCAAGAGGGTTCAGGGATTGAGGGGTCTGCCTCGGAGGAACCATTTTCAGACTCCCAGACAGAAAGACTGTGGGTACAGTCTTTGACGGACATGGTCCGCTCGGCATTTAGTTTACCATTGCCAGAGCCTCAGGTTCCTCCGGTATCCTCTCTGGGCTCTTTGAAAGCTCCGTTAAGCAACGCAGTTTTTCCGGTCCATCCTCTTTTAGAGGAATTGATCTTTCGGGATTGGGTACGGCCGGACAGGATTTTTCTGCCACCGAAAAGATTTGCGGTCATTTACCCCATGGAGGAAAAATTCTCCAAGAGGTGGAGGCTCCCAGTAGTGGATGCAGCCATCTCATGTGTGAATAAATCACTAACTTGCCCGGTGGAAAACATACATATGTTTAAAGATCCGGTTGATAAAAGATTAGAGACACTTTTAAAAGCATCCTTTGCTACGGCAGGAGCAGTGGTGCAGCCAGCGGTGGCTGCGATTGGTGTTTGTCAGGCGTTAAAAGACCAGACAAAGGAAATGTTAAAGGACATGCCTACCCATCAAGCAGAAGAGTTTTCTGACATTCCCAGAGCTCTGTGTTTTGCTGTAGATGCTATAAAAGATTCCATCCAGCAGGCCTCTCGTTTATCACTATTTTTGGTGCACATGAGAAGGCTCTTATGGTTGAAGAACTGGGCGGCGGAGCCCCCATGCAAAAAGCTTCTGGCAGGGTTTCCCTTCCATGGAGGACGACTCTTCGGAGAGGATCTGGATAAATATATTCAGACTATTTCAAATGGCAAGAGTACCCTTTTACCGGTCAAAAAGACATTCCGGGCTCCTACATTTAAAAGGCAGCTCTTTCCTGTCTCGGGGCCCTCAAATTCCAGGCAGTATCGACGGCCGCCTGCACGATCCAACGTTAACAGTAGATCGCAGGGACAGGCCCCTGGGGGTAAGAGGCCGTGGTATCGCAAGCCGTCAAAAACAGCCCCTAAGTCTGCCTTATGAAGGGGCGCCCCCACTCTCGCGGGTGGGGGGAAGGCTTCGTTTCTTCTCAGAAGTTTGGGAAGCCAAGATCCCCGACAAATGGGTCCGGGCATCGGTAACCACAGGTTACAGACTGGAGTTTCTAAAGTATCCTCCGCCTCATTTTCAAGAATCAAGGCTACCAACGGATCCAGCAAGGAAGGCCTCAATGCTGGCAGCTTTGGATCACCTGCTTTGCCAGGACGTAATTATAGAAGTGCCAGCCCAAGAGCAAGGGCTAGGTTTCTATTCCAATCTCTTTGTCATACCAAAGCCCAACGGCGATGTCAGGCCAATCTTGGACCTAAAGAGGTTAAACGGTTACCTAAGGGTTCGTTCCTTCCGGATGGAATCCATCCGGTCAGCAGCCGCCGCGCTTCAGAAGGACGATTTTCTGGCCTCCATAGACATAAAGGATGCTTACCTTCATGTACCAATCTTTCAGTTGCATCAAAGATTTTTACGCTTCGCGGTGGGGCAGCGACACTTCCAATTCAGGGCGCTCCCCTTCGGGCTGGCCACGGCCCCCCGGGTATTCACGAAGATCCTAGCCCCAGTTCTGGCCAATTTAAGGATCCAGGGGGTCACAGTCCTAGCATACTTGGACGACCTTTTAATCATAGATCACTCACGGCCGGGTCTGCAAAAGGCAGTAAACCTCACGGTTCGGTACCTCGAAGAATTCGGCTGGGTCCTAAACCGGGGAAAGCAAAGCAGTTGGAATACCTCGGCATGAGGTTAGACACAGAACAGCAAAAGGTGTTCCTGCCCCTGGTAAAGATCGAAGCTATCAAGGGGTTGGTTCAGTTGGTTCTAAACAAGAAAAAACCAACTATTCGCCTGTGTATGCGAGTACTAGGCAAGCTAGTAGCCACGTTCGAGGCAGTACCATACGCTCAGATCCACACTCGCGTCCTACAGGCAGCCATTCTAGCAGCCTGGGGCAAGAGGGCACATGCCTTAGAGTCCCCTTTGACGCTATCTTCAAGGGTCCGACAAAGCCTGGCCTGGTGGTTGAACCCTCAGAACCTTCTAAAGGGAAAATCCTTCAGCCCTATTGTCTGGAAGGTAGTTACCACAGACGCCAGCCTGGCAGGCTGGGGGGGCGGTCTTCGAGGGGTTCTCTCGCCAGGGAACTTGGGTGAAAGCGGAGAGGCAGCTCCCCATCAATATCTTGGAGATCAGAGCTGCTCGCCTAGCCCTTCTGGCATGGACCTCCAGATTAAAGGGGTTCCCGGTGAGAATCCAGTCAGACAATGCCACGGCTGTGGCATACATAAACCACCAAGGGGGAACCAGGAGTCAGGCCGCTCAGAGGGAGGTGAGCTTGATTTTTCAGTGGGCAGAGGTTCATGTACCCTGCATTTCGGCGATATTCATTCCCGGAGTGGACAACCTGCAGGCAGACTTCTTAAGTCGCCAGAGTCTGTTGCCAGGGGAGTGGTCTCTGCATCCCCAGGTCTTTCAGACAATCTGCCAGAGGTGGGGAATGCCGGACGTAGATATAATGGCATCCAGGTTCAACAAGAAACTAGACCGGTTCGTGTCTCGAGCGAGGGATCCGATGGCCTGCGGAACCGATGCGTTGGTTTGCCCTTGGCATCAATTCAAACTTCTATATGCATTCCCTCCACTACAGTTACTCCCTCGCCTGTTGCGCAAGATCAGAGTGGAGCACAAGCCAGTCATTCTAGTAGCTCCGGCTTGGCCCCGGAGGACTTGGTACTCACTAGTCCTGAAGATGGCAGTGGGAGACCCTTGGACTCTTCCTCTACAACCAGACCTACTCTCACAGGGCCCGATCCTCCACCCTACATTACAGCGTCTAAATTTGACGGCCTGGAGGCTGAATCCCTGATTCTCAGGGGTAGAGGTCTGTCTAGGCAGGTAATCCCTACCCTGATTAGGGCTAGAAAGCCGGTCTCCAGGGTGATTTATTACAGGGTGTGGAGGAACTACGTAGGCTGGTGTGAATCCAAAAGATGGAATTCCCGCAAATATACTATTGATAGGGTGTTAAGTTTAATCCAGCTAGGAGTGGATAAAGGCCTGGCACTAAGCACAATCAAGGGACAGATCTCAGCTCTGTCAGTATGGTTTCAGAGGCCGCTGGCCACCCACTCGCTGGTAAAGACCTTCTTACAGGGGGTCTTGCGTATTAATCCTCCTGTCAAGTCACCAATTTGTCCATGGGACTTAAATCTTGTCCTGTCCACTTTACAGAAACAACCCTTTGAGCCGTTGGCTGAGATTCCTTTAGTCTTACTGACAAGAAAGTTGGTTTTCTTGGTCGCCATAGTTTCGGCCAGGAGAGTGTCAGAATTAGCAGCCTTATCGTGTAAGGAACCATATCTCGTTCTACATAAGGACAGGGCAGTTCTCCGGCCCCATCCTTCCTTTCTACCAAAGGTTATATCCAAATTTCACTTAAACCAGGATTTGGTACTTCCATCCTTCTTTCCAAAACCCACATCTAGAAAGGAGGGGTTGCTGCATACCTTGGATATTGTCCGGGCCATGAAGGCCTATCTTAAAGCTACAGAAAAGATCCGGAAGACAGATGTATTATTCGTTCTACCAGATGGCCCCAAGAAGGGGCAGGCAGCGGCAAAATCCACCATCTCAAGATGGATTAGACAATTAATCATTCAAGCCTACGGTTTGAAGAGGTTACCTCCTCCGTTGTCGGTAAAGGCCCATTCTACCAGGGCCATGGGCGCCTCTTGGGCAGCACACCATCAGATCTCTATGGCTCAGATATGCAAGGCGGCAACGTGGTCATCAGTCCACACGTTTACAAGGTTTTATCAACTAGACGTGAGAAGGAATGCGGATTCTGCCTTTGGACAGGCAGTACTAGGGCTGCAGTTTGAAATCCTCGGGATCAGAAGCACCCTGGGTTAAAAAAAAAAAAAAAAGTTTTTTTCTTGACCAAGTTGGATTTATTATTATTGTTTGAGTTTACCTCTAAATTGAATCCTTCTTTGGAAGATGTCTCCCTCCCCTCATTAAAGCATTGCTTTCGGACATCCCACATAGTAATGAATATGCCGCTCTGTGTCCCGTGATGTACGAGAAAGAAAAAGGGATTTTTAAATACAGCTTACCTGTAAAATCCTTTTCTTGGAGTACATCACGGGACACAGAGCTCCCACCCCTCTTTTGGGTGACCATTTTGGGAGGCATACTGCTTGCTACAAAACTGAGGGACTCCCTCTAGGGGAGGGGGTTATATAGGGAGGGGACTTCCTGTTTGAGATTGCCAGTGTCCACACCTGAAGGTACTCCATATAACCCACATAGTAATGAATATGCCGCTCTGTGTCCCGTGATGTACTCCAAGAAAAGGATTTTACAGGTAAGCTGTATTTAAAAATCCCTTTTTTGCACACAGAAAGCGGAATTACGCGGGCTGCTTTGTGGCCAAGTGATTGGAGATAAATGCTTGCCACATCCTACTATTTCTCTAGGAAGGGAGCTTTGATACGCAAACTGATCACACCAACATGGATCTGCTTCCATACTTGGTGTTGTCAGGTTGCAAAAGCAGGATCTGGAAACTCACCAGGTATTTGCAAGCAAAGACATTTAAAAGAGAACACAGTACGTATCCTACAATCTGCATGGAAAAGCAAATCCATATATAAAAAACAATTTTGGGGTAGCATTTACTTTACTTTCACAGATAAACACCAGCGTCACTTTGTGTATCTTTTTAGAGTTGATATAGCTTGTGAGGGTGATAAAAAAACATTTCTTATGTGACAACATATGAAACGGAAAAAAAAAAAAATATATATATATATATATAATGAATTTTTTGAGGGATTTGCAATGTCTTTGTTTAAAACAAGGATCAGATATTACTCTTTTTTTTCTATGTTTAGCATTTAAAGAAAACTTGACCAGGTAGTAGTATTTGGGTAGAGATAAACTGACACTCTACATTTTGTGTTTTTGAGGCCTCATTTACTTCTATTTGTGTTCTTCAGGGCTCCTTGGTGTCTCGTGAAGCCAGTGATAAAGAAAAGGTAATTTTGTATTACACAATATTGCTTAAATATAAAAATAAAATGTCCTGATCTTTTAGTACAGGGCACAGGCTTCTTTAACCACTTCAGTCCTGGAAAAGATTAACCCTCTTAATGACGGGCCATTTTTTGCGATATGACTGCGTTCCTTTAACTAACAATTGCATGGGCGTGCAACGCTGTACCCAAATAAAATTGATGTCTCCCTTTTCCCCACAAATATAGCTTCCTTTTTAGTGGTATTCGATCACCTCTGTGGTTTTTTTTTTGTTGTTTTTTTTTTTTTTTGCGCCATGAACAAAAACCACATTCCTATTTTGCCTCTTTATGAAGTTATCGCAGGTGGCTGGCAGATTAGCTCCCCCGCTGTAGAGCAGCACGTGTGCTCCCACAGTGTATATGCGGTGGGTGATCTAAGTGGTTAAAGGCTAAGTTCATCTTTTTGTTTCCTTCCAAATTCCAGCTCCCTCATGTATAATATAGCTTTAATGTACTTCTTTTGCAAAAATATTAAAGCTTTCCATTAATTCTACACACACTTCACTGTCTTCATGGATGTCTCCCCAGCGTATCCATTACGTCTGCTTTACTTCCTGAGCAGACTATAGGTCATGACACAGGAAGGAATTAACCAGCTGACCTCATAAGCAAACACCCTGCATCATCAATCCTTCTACCTACCCATCCATTTTCAGGTGCATGTTCTTACTATATACACAGGCAACGATAACTTTTTTTTTTTTTTTTTAATTTATTCTTTTTCTACCTTTAACTTTCATTTTGCATAGATAGTTTATTTGGCATTTGAAGTGTGCAGGAAATGAGAGATGAGATGACAGCCTATGTGGAGCAGAGCTGTAGTATTGAAAACGGGAGATGTGTGCCCTGGGTTCTGTAAAGCTCAAAATACACTATACCAGGGGTGTCAAACTCAATTTCGTCGAAGGCTGCATCAGCAGTGTGGTTGCCCCCAAAGGGCCAGTTGTATCTGGGTCGCACTACATACAGAGTGCAGAGTTCAGGATTACGTCAGGATTATGCTACGTACAGAGTGCAGGGATTCAGGGGTGTCCTACATGCAGAGGGCAGGAATTCAGGGGTGTGCTATGTACAGAGGGCGTGCAATATACAATATGATTGTACTTTAATGGAAGTACTCTGTTTATTGAAACACATGTAACAGATATCCTCTCAGGGACAATGCCCCCTCCCTTGGATTCAGGGCGGGGTAAACTGTCCAATCCGCTATAAGGAACACAAATATCCATCCCATAATACATTTCTCACAAGGCAGACACAAACTATAGAATAATGGCATACAGCCACACCCAAAACGACCCCAGCAAAGAGTCAAACAGCATAAGACAACATACAATACATACATATGCACAATATTCCAGTGTGGCTGTACAGCGATTCCAACTAGCACAGATCAAACTGGGGTTCTTGCTCACCCTGTGCCCCTAATGGACACAAGGTGATTTACACATAGGAGGGGCCAGGGGAGCTGGACACAGAGTTTTGAGCTTTCCAAGGTAAGCTGGGTTCCACAAACCCCGCACCCAAAGTGACTCTTTTTGATCTACTCGGTAGCGCAAGGGCCCGGCTGATTGGATACAGAGTGAATAGATAGGTGTGTACCCCTAACCCACAGTTCTGGTAAATCTAAACGAGATTGTACAATCTAATTGTATAGTGTAAGGCCGTGTTTATTCAAGTACATAGGACGGAGTTGACAGAAATACTCCAGCTATCAAGCCCCATTCACTTACCTGCATTCACACGTGTGTTTTTTTTTTGGGGGGGGGGGTGTTGGGGTTGTTTTGAAACATTTTCACTCCGTCATGCATATGGCTGCCCTACACGCAACAATCGGGCCTTTAATTTTCCCTTCTCGTCTTTCAGGACAGCCACCATTTAGAGATAGGCTCCTCCTCTTCCTTAGGAAACACTGCACAGCCTTTAACCACTTACCTACTGTGCACCTACACCCCCTTCCTGCCCAGACAAAATATAAGCTTCCGGCACTGCGTCGCTTTAACTGACAATTGCGCGGTCGTGCGACGTGGCTCCCAAACAAAATTGGCGTCCTTTTTTTCCCACAAATAGAGCTTTCTTTTGGTGGTATTTGATCACCTCTGCGGTTTTTATTTTTTGCGCTATAAACAAAAATAGAGCGTCAATTTTTAAAAAAATGCAATATTTTTTCCTTTTTGCTATAATAAATAACCCAAAAAATATATAAAAAAAAAAAAATATTTTTTCCCTCAGTTTAGGCCGATACGTATTCTTTCTACATATTTTTGGTAAAAAAAATGCAATAAGCGTTTATCGATTGGTTTGCGCAAAATTTATAGCGTTTACAAAAGGGGATAGTTTTATGGAATTTTTTTTTTTTTTTTACTATTAATGGCGGCGATCTGCGCGATTTTTTTTTTTTTTTTTTATTGGGACTCACTGCGAGCGACGTTTTTATGGCGGACATTTCTGACACTTTTCTGACATTTTTGGGACCATTTACATTTATATACAGTGAAAAAATGCTATAAATATGCATTGATTACTGTATAAATGTGACTGGCAGTGAAAAGGGTTAACCACTAGGGGGCGGGGAAGGGGTTAAATGTGTGTCCTATGAGTGTTCTAACTGTAGGGGGAGGGGGGGGGGGTGACTGGGGAGGTGACCGATTGTGTCCCTATGTACAAGGGACCACAACCGCTCTCCCTCTTTCCTGACAGGGACGTGCAGCTTTGTGTTTACACACAGAGCTGCACGTCCCCGCTCATTACTGAGCAATCGCGTGTGCCCGGCGGCGATCGCTGCCCCCATGCCGGGCACTCGCACGGGATCCCCGCAGAGCGGCGGCGTGTGCTGCGCGCAGCGCCCGCGGCTTTAAAGGGACATCACGTCATATGACGTGATGTCAGAACAATGGAGTCGTCTGCCCGCCGTCATTTGACGGTGGGCAGATGACAAGTGGTTAAGAACTCTCCTCCCCCTGCCAGACCTCAGTTCTTAGTGTTTCCTCCTGTTGGGGAGACACTGCAGAGGAACCAAGGCTGTGCAGTCAGGGGACTGTGGCTTCTACATCTTTTGCTAAGAGGAGCAGGGGCCTCCTAAAAAAAAAAAATCTTTGGCAGGTACTCGCTGCCAACGCCACCCCAATCCGTGTCGAGCGCGGCAGCCGGCTTGAGGGGGGACCCTATCGTGTCCACAGGACCGCGGCGGGGGGATGCAGCTCCGGGCGCCCCGTTTCCTACAGGCCGCATATTTTTTTCTCAAATTTTCGCGAGCCGAGTGGCGGGTAACGTCATTTCCAGCGGCGTATTGGAAGCTTCCCCTTTGACCCGTGACTTCCGGTTCCGGGTCGCGGCGCTTATAGGGCCCAGGCGTTTTGCTGGAGGAGCTCGCTGGGGCGAGTTAGACACAGCGCAACCACCTCAGGATGTCGGCGGCTTCTCCGGAACAAGGCCTGACCAAGGACGCTGCCTCCAGCCAGCCTAAGGTAAGGGTCCCTAGACCTTAGGCCTTGTCTTTCCCCCGCTATATCCCCCTTGGTGGTTGGGGGGGGATGTAGAACCTAGCAGGGGTGTCTGTCTAGTGCTTCCCCAGGGTTGTAACCCCTATATTTTTTTAGTATTTGTCTTTTTCATTAGTTTTAATGTGTGGGGGGCCTTTTTCCTACTGTCTTTCAGAAGAGCCTGGAAAAGTCAGGGAAGACACATGGTTCGAAAAAGAAATGTGCCTCCTGTAGGGACACTCTTCCCGAGTCCTGGCCCAAAGTGTTATGTAGGGACTCCATACACTCACTTGTCAGGGAAAGGGATGCAGAGCAGGAAGTTAGCTTGGCAGCCTCTGTTAAAGAGCTTTCTTCTACTTTCGCTTCCTTCAAATCCTTATTTGAAAGGCTGCAACCCCCCCACGGTCCCCACACAGGTTACAACCCAGCCAGATGAACAAGGTCTTGCTCCTGCCACACCTGATCCTACAGCAACAGTTGATCTTGCAGGCCCTTCCCAGGTGAAACACTCTCTCCTGGAGAGTGTTGCCTCCGATTCTCAGGGAGAATCAGATGGAGAGGACCAGGACAGGAAGTCTTCAAGGTATAAATTATCACTCAACGAGGTCGAGGACTTATTAGGGGCTATTTACACGACCCTTGGCATTCAGGCCGACAGTAAACCTCTTAGCCTTCACGACCAGATGTACATGGGTCTGGGAGAACAGAAGAGAAGGGTCTTCCCTGTACTTCTGATTGACACTATTAAAAAGGAGTGGCAGGACCCTGAAAGGAAACCCTTTTTTTTCCCCACACTTAATCACCTATGGACTACTTCTATTGACTTTTACTGATTTTGTTTTTTGATGTAATTTTATTAACTTTGTTTGCGCTGCACTTTTATTACCACAAGTCTGTTTGGGATGTTTTTGAATTTATCCTAAGTGCTGGCTACTAAGTATTGATTTGATTTAGATTTTTCGCTCACTTTGCATTTTATAAATTGATAAAAAATAAAACCATTAAAATAGATATTTCTTTCTCGTACATCACGGGACACAGAGCGGCATATTCATTACTATATGGGTTATATGGAGTACCTTCAGGTGTGGACACTGGCAATCTCAAACAGGAAGTCCCCTCCCTATATAACCCCCTCCCCTAGAGGGAGTCCCTCAGTTTTTTCGCCAGTGTCTTAGGTGTTGGTCACGGAATAGCTTTGCTCCACATCCTTGGGATTAAGGGCGGGCTAACCGGATCTGTCCAAGGAGCCTCAGTGCCAAAGTGGACAGTACCCGGGCCCCAAACCGTGGGGTTTTGCCTATAATGCTCCTCTTTGGAGGGCTGGACCCTGGGCCCAGGACTTGGAGTTTGTAAAAACCATAAGTGCCTGTTTGCCAGGGTGCTATATAGGTCCAGGACAGTGGGTACCTTCATAGGACCCCAGGGCCTGAAGGTCTACTACGCTACCCACGGAGATGGGAGAAGATTGGATCGTTTTGCTGGACAAACATCCTGCAGCATGGAGCAGGTAAGGGGGAGCCTGCGGGACTTGGTTCGACAGCAGGCTCTCTGGGGTAACCTAAAAGGGGGGATAGCCTAAGTATGCTCTGCATTGGCAACCTTGCTCACTATGTCTGAGAAAGACAGGATGACCCCTTTTTTCCCCCATCACTAGGTTCCCCTGTCTAAGAATGTGTTGCTAGCTAACCTGCTGCTTTCTTCCTAGGACTGGGAAGGATCCCTATGGGGCCTTTTGGAGAGTCCTACCTGGCCGGGGGTTTGAATCTGCCGCCTGATACTGCAGTCCTGGGTCTCCAGCAGCGCGGCTCCTCCATGTTCCTCCTGTTCCGGCATACGCGCGCGCGTCTTATAGACGTTTTTTCGCGCCGTTCAGAGAGGAAGGCGGGGGGCGTGCCTGCGGCGTCATACAGGGGCACGCCTTGTGCTGTTATAGATCAGCAGGCATTGTCAGTGCTCAGTCTGAGGCTGATTTCAGAAGGAGAGGACGCAGAGCGGCAGAACAGTGACTCCCGGTGGCGGAAGAGGGGTAGTACATGCTGGACTTTGTTCCAATGCCTTCTTTGTTAAGCCAATAAATTCCCCTTTTTGCAGCAGGTTGGAGGCTGGCAAACTAAGTTTGGGGTCACTGTATGTTTTAAAAAAAAATATATATATATATATAATATTGATTTAAAAAAAAAAAGAAAAACATACGGGGCCCCATCAGTTTTTGGGCATTAGTGATCTATTGTCCCCTAAGCTCTGGTTTTGTACTCCTGGCCACTACAGTCTGTTGTTGGCGGAGTCCCTCGATTTTGTATTATGGCTTCCAAAGGTTCGGGGTCAAAGGGTACAAAAAAGACCAAAAAACAAAGGGGTTCCCCCTCTGATTCTGATGATATGCCGATACTTTCCCCGCAACTTATTAACATAAAGGGCGCCTTGGATGAGCCATTAGGGGGATCTGGTGCGGAGGCTGGCCCAGATCAGCCCAGCCCTGTGTTTATCACAGAGGAGATGCTAGTCGTATCCCTAGGGGGGCTAGAAGAGAGAATAGCAGCATTGATCGCTAGAGCTATTCCTGGTAAGAAACGGGTTAGATCCCCATCACCAAGAGGTGTATCCTCAGATGCTGAGATTCTCTCTCCTGAGGAATTGGAATCACAGGAGGATCAACTAGACCTGAACCAAGAGGGTTCAGGGATTGAGGGATCTGCCTCTGAGGAACCATTTTCAGACTCCCAGACAGAAAGACTGTGGGTACAGTCTTTGACGGACATGGTCCGCTCGGCATTTAGTTTACCATTGCCAGAGCCTCAGGTTCCTCCGGTATCCTCTCTGGGCTCTTTGAAAGCTCCGTTAAGCAACGCAGTTTTTTCCGGTCCATCCTCTCTTTGAGGAATTGATCTTTCGGGATTGGGTACGGCCGGACAGGATTTTTCTGCCACCGAAAAGATTTGCGGTCATTTACCCCATGGAGGAAAAATTCTCCAAGAGGTGGAGGCTCCCAGTAGTGGATGCAGCCATCTCATGTGTGAATAAGTCACTAACTTGCCCGATGGAAAACATACATATGTTTAAAGATCTGGTTGATAAACGGTTAGAGACACTTTTAAAAGCATCCTTTGCTACGGCAGGAGCAGTGGTACAGCCAGCTGTGGCTGCAATTGGAGTTTGTCAGGCGTTAAAAGACCAGACAAAAGAAATGTTAAAGGACATGCCTACCCAACAAGCAGAAGAGTTTTCTGACATTCCCAGAGCTCTGTGTTTTGCTGTAGATGCTATAAAAGATTCCATCCAGCAGGCCTCTCGTTTATCACTATTTTTGGTGCACATGAGAAGGCTCTTATGGTTGAAGAACTGGGCGGCGGAGCCCCCATGCAAAAAGCTTCTGGCAGGGTTTCCCTTCCATGGAGGACGACTCTTCGGAGAGGATCTGGATAAATATATTCAGACTATTTCAAGTGGCAAGAGTACCCTTTTTACCGGTCAAAAAGACATTCCGGGGTCCTACATTTGAAAGGCAGCTCTTTCCTGTCTCGGGGCCCTCAAATTCCAGGCAGTATCGACGGCCGCCTGCACGATCCAACGTTAACAGTAGATCGCAGGGACAGGCCCCTGGGGGTAAGAGGCCATGGTATCGCAAGCCGACAAAGACAGCCCCTAAGTCTGCCTTATGAAGGGGCGCCCCCACTCTCGCGGGTGGGGGGAAGGCTTTGTTTCTTCTCAGAAGTTTGGGAAGCCAAGATCCCCGACAAATGGGTCCGGGCATCGGTAACCACAGGCTACAGACTGGAGTTTCTAAGGTGTCCTCCGCCTCATTTTCAAGAATCAAGGCTACCAAAGGATCCAGCAAGGAAGGCCTCATTGCTGGCAGCTTTGGATCACCTGCTTTGCCAGGACGTAATAATAGAGGTGCCAGCCCAAGAGCAAGGGCTAGGTTTCTATTCCAATCTCTTTGTCATACCAAAGCCCAACGGCGATGTCAGGCCAATCTTGGACCTAAAGAGGTTAAACGGTTACCTAAGGGTTCGTTCCTTCCGGATGGAATCCATCCGGTCAGCAGCCGCCGCGCTTCAGAGGGACGATTTTCTGGCCTCCATAGACATAAAGGATGCTTACCTTCATGTACCAATCTTTCAGTCGCATCAAAGATTTTTATGCTTCGCGGTGGGGCAGCGACACTTCCAATTCAGGGCGCTCCCCTTCGGGCTGGCCACGGCCCCCCGGGTATTCACGAAGATCCTAGCCCCAGTTCTGGCCAATTTAAGGATCCAAGGGTCACAGTCCTAGCATACTTGGACGACCTTTTAATCATAGATCACTCACGGCCGGGTCTGCAACAGGCAGTAAACCTCACGGTTCGGTACCTTGAAGGATTCGGCTGGGTCCTAAACCGGGGAAAGTCAGCGTTCCAGCCTACAAAGCAGTTGGAATACCTCGGCATGAGGTTAGACACAGAACAGCAAAGGGTGTTCCTGCCCCTTGTAAAGATCGAGGCTATCAAGGGGTTGGTTCAGTTGGTTCTAAACAAGAAAAAACCAACTATTCGCCTGTGTATGCGAGTACTAGGCAAGCTAGTGGCCACGTTCGAGGCAGTACCATACGCTCAGATCCACACTCGCGTCCTACAGGCAGCCATTCTAGCAGCCTGGGGCAAGAGGGCACATGCCTTAGAGTCCCCTTTGACGCTATCATCAAGGGTCCGACAAAGCCTGGCCTGGTGGTTGAACCCTCAGAATCTTCTAAAGGGAAAATCCTTCAGCCCTGTTGTCTGGAAGGTAGTTACCACAGACGCCAGCCTGGCAGGCTGGGGGGCGGTCTTCGAGGGGTTCTCTCGCCAGGGAACTTGGGTGAAAGCAGAGAGGCAGCTCCCCATCAATATCTTGGAGATCAGAGCTGCTCGCCTAGCCCTTCTGGCATGGACCTCCAGATTACAGGGGTTCCCGGTGAGAATCCAGTCAGACAATGCCACGGCGGTGGCATACATAAACCACAAAGGGGGAACCAGGAGTCAGGCCGCTCAGAGGGAGGTGAGCTTGATTTTTCAGTGGGCAGAGGTTCATGTACCCTGCATTTCGGCGATATTCATTCCCGGAGTGGACAACCTGCAGGCAGACTTCTTAAGTCGCCAGAGTCTGTTGCCAGGGGAGTGGTCTCTGCATCCCCAGGTCTTTCAGACAATCTGCCAGAGGTGGGGAATGCCGGACGTAGATATAATGGCATCCAGGTTCAACAAGAAACTAGACAGCTTCGTGTCTCGAGCGAGGGATCCTATGGCCTGCGGAACCGATGCGTTGGTTTGCCCTTGGCATCAATTCAAACTTCTATATGCATTCCCTCCGCTACAGTTACTCCCTCGCCTGTTGCGCAGGATCAGAGTGGAGCACAAGCCAGTCATTCTAGTAGCTCCGGCTTGGCCCCGGAGGACTTGGTACTCACTAGTCCTGAAGATGGCAGTGGGAGACCCTTGGACTCTTCCTCTACAACCAGACCTACTTTCACAAGGCCCGATCCTCCACCCTACATTACAGCGTCTAAATTTGACGGCCTGGAGGCTGAATCCCTGATTCTCAGGGGTAGAGGTCTGTCTAGGCAGGTAATTCCTACCCTGATTAGGGCTAGAAAGCCGGTCTCCAGGGTGATTTATTACAGGGTGTGGAGGAACTACGTAGGCTGGTGTGAATCCAAAAGATGGAATTCCCGCAAATATACTATTGATAGGGTGTTAAGTTTTCTCCAGCTAGGAGTGGATAAAGGCCTGGCACTAAGCACAATCAAGGGACAGATCTCAGCTCTGTCAGTGTGGTTTCAGAGGCCGCTGGCCACCCACTCGCTGGTAAAGACCTTCTTACAGGGGGTCTTGCGTATTAATCCTCCTGTCAAGTCACCACTTTGTCCATGGGACTTAAATCTTGTTCTGTCATCTCTACAGAAACAACCCCTTGAGCCGTTGGCTGAGGTACCTTTGGTTTTACTGACTAGAAAGTTGGTATTTCTGATCACCATAGTTTCGGCCAGGAGAGTATCGGAATTGGCAGCCTTATCTTTTAAGGAACCATATCTCATTTTGCATAAGGATAGGGCGGGGTTCCGTCCTCATCCTTCCTTTCTACCAAAGGTTATATCCAGTTTCCACCTGAACCAGGATGTGGTACTTCCATCCGTCTTCCAAAACCCACCTCTAGAAAGGAGGGGTTGCTGCATACGGTGGATATTGTCAGGGCCATAAAGGCCTATCTTAAAGCTACAGAGAAGGTTCGGAAAACAGATGTGGTGTTCGTTTTACCGGAAGGGCCCAAGATGGGTCAGGCAGCTACTTGATCCACCATCGCAAGATGGATTAAACAATTAATTGTTCGGGCCTGCGGTTTGAAGAGGTTGCCTCCTCCTTTGTCGGCAAAGGCCCATTCTACCAGGGCCATGGGCACCTCCTGGGCAGCACATCATCAGATCTCTATGGCTCGAATATGCAAGGCAGCAACGTGGTCATGAGTCCACACGTTTACAAAATTTTATCAATTGGACGTAAGAAGGAATGCGGATACAGCCTTTGGGCAGTCAGTACAACAGGCCGCGATTCAAGCTCCTCAGGATCTGAGGGGGCTCCCTTGATTTGATTTGAGATTTACATTTCTCGTTTAAGTTGGATTTACTAGTATTTGAGTATACCTCTAAATTAAATCCTTCTTTGGAAGATGTCTCCCTCCCCTCATTAAAGCATTGCTTTCGGACATCCCATATAGTAATGAATATGCCGCTCTGTGTCCCGTGATGTACGAGAAAGAAAAAGGGATTTTTAAATACAGCTTACCTGTAAAATCCTTTTCTTGGAGTACATCACGGGACACAGAGCTCCCACCCCTCTTTTTGGGAACATTTTGGGAGGCATACTGCTTGCTACAAAACTGAGGGACTCCCTCTAGGGGAGGGGGTTATATAGGGAGGGGACTTCCTGTTTGAGATTGCCAGTGTCCACACCTGAAGGTACTCCATATAACCCATATAGTAATGAATATGCCGCTCTGTGTCCCGTGATGTACTCCAAGAAAAGGATTTTACAGGTAAGCTGTATTTAAAAATCCCTTTTTTTGAAAGCATTCTTACTTTACAGCATTTCTTCACACCTGACTAAAACTTTGCACAGTACTGTACATGTGAACAAACCGTTTTTTGACACAAAGCATGCTCATCATGAGGAAAAAAATGGCATATCTCTATCCATAATTGGTTATAAAGCTCATACATGGTTTGATTTTGTTCAATATTCCTTTAACTCTTTTACTGCCAAGTTGTACGCTGTACGGACCTACAGAAGTGCCTTTGGGTGGCCAAGTCTTTTCAGCGTACAGACTTAATTTCTCCCTCTCCTTTAAGCTTCTAGTCACTTTGATAAACATAAGCTTATATCAGAATTGTTCAGCAGACAATTCTATAACTCTAATCAGCGAATTAATCAGCTGATCAGTGTTATTAACCCCTAATGTTACTGCCCCCCTTCCATGCCACCGCTTCCCTGTCCCCTGCCACTCCACCTCCCGACACTCCCTTTTAGCTTCAACTGCCACCCTGCTCTCCTCTCCTATCCCCTTCACCCCCCTTTCCCCCCCCCCCCTTCCAATATGTGTTTCATAAGCTCCCCTCTGTAGTACAGTGGATACTGACAGCTTATATATAGTAACCGCTAGTGTCATAATGTTTCAGACTATCATTTTCTGAATGAATTAGGAATCGCTATACAAATTCCTCATTCATTCAAGTAAAGTGCTACAGAGCAAAGGCCTATCTTCAGTCCCTTTCTGTCTTGGAAAAATAGATATGGGGGTCTGTTTAGACCTCTGATATCTCGCCAAAGACCCCCCCCCCCCCAAAGAAAAAAATATATAATAATTAAATTAACAATTTTTATTTTAAAGTAAAAAAAAAAAAACCTAGTAAGACTCCCCAGGTCCACACGCACTCACCGCTCCACGGCTTCCTCAGCTTTTCCTCCCAACCAACCCTATCCGTCCTGATTGGCCAGGAGAAGAAGCCGGAAGACAATAATAATTCGCTATTATCACAAGTAGGTGGGTTCGCCCAACCTTTTTGAAGCCTCGGGCTCTAATCATATGGCTTGGAAAAATAAACTCCTACAAATTTATAAGTCCAGCACCCTACAGGGAGGTGGCAGTGGCCCAGCGGCCCTAATAGACCAGTAGTGGTAAATGGAGGGGGCGCTAATATTGAATAATAAGAGAATAAACAATAAAGTGAAATCTAATAAATGGTCCGTCTGAACCAACAATAGCAGACTTAGTGAGCAGCAACACACTGAAAATAGTGAAATAGAAATAGATTGTACAAAAAAATTAAAAATAAACTCAAGTCCATTCAAAGAGTGTTAGATAAAGTCCAATCAAGGCTAATCTTTCTCAGATGAAAATTCATTGTAAAAGGTGTCCACCTCCACCAAGAAGATCCCCCAAATGTGCACTAATGGATGGCTCCTTACCGCACGGTGTTGACCTGATTGTTTAGAAAAGGTCAAATACAGCAGTTGGTCACTAAACCAGTTGAATGATTCAGCTGCGCAGCTCTATGTTTCCCGGAATCAAACACTCTCATGAAGGAGGGAGAGGGGAAACCACCATAGTGAAGTACAGTTTATTTAAAATATGTCACAGATAAAACAGCATAGCCAAATGGCCTCTTACTTTAGTAGTGCCTAGGACCCGGCACTGAGGCTAGTCAGCATGGCAGGATGGGCTATGATGAGTGTTCCTCGCTGGGGAACTGGGGTGAAGTCCAAGCCGGATACGAGTTCCTCGCTAGGGAGCTGGCGTGCGTTTCAGGCCAGGGGACCAGCGGGACCGGAAGTGCGTTGTTTGTACGTATCCAGGCGCTTCGACGTACGTTTCGTGATTAACACGTCGTCGGGAAGCATGCCTAGATACATAATGGACCCATAGAAATAGGTCTAGCAGTTGGAATGGGTGGGGTTGGCCTATGACGAGCCTCAGTTCCCAGGTGCAAACAGTTAGTTAACCCATGCTGGGTTCCACATAATATAAATATAAAAACGTGTTCAAACCCACATTTAGAATATCATACACACATATAACCACTGATTGGCTGATAAATGTATAAAATATAAATATATAGAAGAGAAATAAAATAAAATCATTATTCATTGGTTAAAAAGCAGTTTAAATCCAACTCAATGTTTAACCCTAGTGGCTGCATTGTCCTTAAACGATGTATCCATTCCGTTTCGTTTTGCGATACGGCTTTTTTGAGGTCAATGCCTCTCCAATGTTTAGTGACCCTGTCTATGCCATAAAAGGTCAGCTTGCGAGGGTCCCTATCATGGCAGTCTGCAAAATGTTTGGAAACACCATGGTTGGGAAACCCTTTGATTATGTTCGCCACATGTTCGTTGATTCGTACTTTAAGTTCACGAGTTGTGCGTCCCACATATTGCAACTTGCACAGGCATTCTAGGACATAAGTCGCATGATCTGAATGACAGGTGATAAGTGGTTTTATCGTGAATTCCTGTTGGGTGACAAAAGAAATTAATTTGCTCTTTTTCTTTCCCTGTCTGGTGGTATTTTTACATGATCTACATCGAGTGCAGTAATGGAATGCAGATCCATCCAAAAAGGTCAGAGGTCTCTCAGGTGGATCTGGGACATTGGCCGCAATTTTTATTTCCAAGGCCCGGAGCTCGTCTGTAAATGAAATTGGGCTTGGGGGGTAATATTTTGGCCAAATCTATATCCTGTAATAGGATAGGCCAACATTTTTTGAATTTTTTTTTCCACATTCCTGTACTGTCTGTGAAAGCCAGAGAGGAAAGGCACCTGATCCTCCCGTTTGGTGTTTCTCTTAGACTCAAGCACGGTTAAACGGTCCATACTTGACACCTCATCTTGAGTGGCCTGTAACATAGGCAAAGGATATCCTTTTTTTAGCAAACCGTTTAGTGAGTATGTTTGCTTGTAGGTTGTAATCAGTAATTGAATCGCAGTTCCTTCTTATGCGCATATATTGACCCTTGGGGGTTGCTCCCAACCATTTAGGATGGTGGCAGCAGGAGGTGGGCACAAAACTATTTCTATCCCTAGGCTTGAAATAGGTTTTTGTGCCAACCTGATTCCCCTTTTTATACAGTGTTAAGTCCAGATAGTTGATAGAGACAAGGCTGCATTCTGCAGTGAACCTCAGACCATAAAGATTATTATTAATTTCCGATATGAGTTTGTCTAGGGCTAGTTTGGTGCCCTCCCACATTAGCAGGATGTCATCAATATATCTTTTATAATATGAGGGCAGGTGGGTTAACATTATAAATGGTTTCTTCCTCCCATTTATTTAGAACCAAATTGGCCACGCTGGGGGCATAGCGAGCCCCCATCGCAACGCCCTTGATTTGCTTGAAAAAAATCACCCTGTGACCAAAAGTAGTTGTTCCCCATGGCCTGTTTTAAACCTTCTACTAAAAACTGAATTTGAGCCGATGGTAATACAGATTGTGTTTCAAGTGTTTCAGTAACAGCCAAAATCGCATCAGTTTGTTTAATGTTGGTATACAGCGACTCGACGTCGACTGTTACCAACCAGGTGTTCTCTGTTACTAGCACAGGGGGTAGGGACTTGATGAGATCTCTGCTATCTTTCAAATATGCTTTGCCCTTTATAACCAAGGGTTGTAGAAAAAGGTCTAGATATTCCCCCACTCTGGAATAAAGGGAGCCAATCCCACTGATAATTGGTCTCCCTGGCGGGTTTACTTTATCTTTATGGATTTTGGGGATAATATAGAGCACCGGTACCCTTGGTGCTTTTGGAACAAGATATTGTGCTTCTTTATTGTCCAAAATGGATGATGTTAAACAGTTAGTGACCCAAAGTGACAGTTGAGCTTTCAATTTACTTGTTGGATCTCCCGGGAGGGGGTAGTAGGTATCAGTATCCGCCAATAGGAGCTGGATTTCTCCATAGTAGTACTCTTTGGTGAGTACCACGACCCCCCCCCCCTTGTCTGCTGGACGTTTTACTATATTTTTGTTTCAAGTGATTTAATACCTTCATTGATAAGGTTATTGTTCTGATTGGTGTATGTAACCTCAAGTTCTTTTATCTCTTCTTGCACCATACACTTAAATTCCTCCACATGATGATGTGTTCCCTTTTTGTGGTTGAATAAAGAACTGTTTTTTAACCCACTATGCACAAATTCTATCGCCTGAGGTGGTGGTATGCTGTCCGTTTGATGTGAGAAATGTTTTTTAATATTAAGCTTCCGTATATATTTCTCCACATCGATAAACAGGTCAAATTTATCAATATTTCTTTCTCGTACATCACGGGACACAGAGCGGCATATTCATTACTATGTGGGTTATATGGAGTACCTTCAGGTGTGGACACTGGCAATCTCAAACAGGAAGTCCCCTCCCTATATAACCCCCTCCCCTAGAGGGAGTCCCTCAGTTTTTTCGCCAGTGTCTTAGGTGTTGGTCACGGAATAGCTTTGCTCCACATCCTTGGGATTAAGGGCGGGCTAACCGGATCTGTCCAAGGAGCCTCAGTGCCAAAGTGGACAGTACCCGGGCCCCAAACCGTGGGGTTTTGCCTATAATGCTCCTCTTTGGAGGGCTGGACCCTGGGCCCAGGACTTGGAGTTTGTAAAAACCATAAGTTCCTGTTTGCCAGGGTGCTATATAGGTCCAGGACAGTGGGTACCTTCATAGGACCCCAGGGCCTGAAGGTCTACTACGCTACCCACGGAGATGGGAGAAGATTGGATCAGTTTGCTGGACAAACATCCTGCAGCATGGAGCAGGTAAGGGGGAGCCTGCGGGACTTGGTTCGACAGCAGGCTCTCCGGGGTAACCTAAAAGGGGGGATAGCCTAAGTATGCTCTGCATGGGCAACCTTGCTCACTATGTCTGAGAGAGACAGGATGACACCTTTTCTCCCCCATCACTAGGTTCCCCTGTCTAAGAATGTGTTGCTAGCTAACCTGCTGCTTTCTTCCTAGGACTAGTAAGGATCCCTAGGGGCCTTTTGGAGAGTCCTACCTGGCCGGGGGTTTTGAATCTGCCGCCTGTTTCTGCAGTCCTGGATCTCCAGCAGCGCGGCTCCTCCATGTTCCTCCTGTTTCCGGCATACGCGCGCGCGCGCGCACGTCTTATAGACGTTTTTCGCGCCGTTCAGACAGGAGGGCGGGGGGGGGGGCGTGCCTGCGGCGTCATACAGGGGCGCGCCTTGTGCTGTTATAGATCAGCAGGCATTGTCAGTGCTCAGTCTGAGGCTGATTTTCAGAAGGAGAGGACGCAGAGCGGCAGAACAGTGACTCCCGGTGGCGGAAGAGGGGTAGTACATGCTGGACTTTGTTCCAATGCCTTTTTGTTAAGCCAAGAAATTCCCCTTTTTGCAGCAGGTTGGAGGCTGGCAAACTAAGTTTGGGGTCACTGTATGTTTTAAAAAAGAAAATATATATAATATATATTTAAAAAAAAAAAAAGAGAAAAACATACGGGATCCCATCAGTTTTTGGGCATTAGTGATCTATTGTCCCCTAAGCTCTGGTTTTGTACTCCTGGCCACTACAGTCTGTTGTGTGGGCGGAGTCCCTCGATTTTGTATTATGGCTTCCAAAGGTTCGGGGTCAAAGGGTACAAAAAAGACCAAAAAACAAAGGGGTTCCCCTTCTGATTCTGATGATATGCCGATACTTTCCCCGCAACTTATTAACATAAAGAGCGCCTTGGATGAGCCATTAGGGGGATCTGGTGCGGAGGCTGGCCCAGATCAGCCCAGCCCTGTGTTTATCACAGAGGAGATGCTAGCCGTATCCCTAGGGGGGCTAGAAGAGAGAATAGCAGCATTGATCGCTAGAGCTATTCCTGGTAAGAAACGGGTTAGATCCCCATCACCAAGAGGTGTATCCTCAGATGCTGAGATTCTCTCTCTGGAGGAATTGGAATCACAGGAGGATCAACTAGACCTGAACCAAGAGGGTTCAGGGATTGAGGGATCTGCCTCTGAGGAACCATTTTCAGACTCCCAGACAGAAAGACTGTGGGTACAGTCTTTGACGGACATGGTCCGCTCGGCATTTAGTTTACCATTGCCAGAGCCGCAGGTTCCTCCGGTATCCTCTCTGGGCTCTTTGAAAGCTCCGTTAAGCAACGCAGTTTTTCCGGTCCATCCTCTCTTGGAGGAATTGATCTTTCGGCATTGGGTACGGCCGGACAGGATTTTTCTGCCACCGAAAAGATTTGCGGTCATTTACCCCATGGAGGAAAAATTCTCCAAGAGGTGGAGGCTCCCAGTAGTGGATGCAGCCATCTCATGTGTGAATAAATCACTAACTTGCCCGGTGGAAAACATACATATGTTTAAAGATCCGGTTGATAAAAGGTTAGAGACACTTTTAAAAGCATCCTTTGCTACGGCAGGAGCAGTGGTACAGCCAGCTGTGGCTGCGATTGGTGTTTGTCAGGCGTTAAAAGACCAGACAAAGGAAATGTTAAAGGACATGCCTACCCAACAAGCAGAAGAGTTTTCTGACATTCCCAGAGCTCTGTGTTTTGCTGTAGATGCTATAAAAGATTCCATCCAGCAGGCCTCTCGTTTATCACTATTTTTGGTGCACATGAGAAGGCTCTTATGGTTGAAGAACTGGGCGGCGGAGCCCCCATGCAAAAAGCTTCTGGCAGGGTTTCCCTTCCATGGAGGACGACTCTTCGGAGAGGATCTGGATAAATATATTCAGACTATTTCACATGGCAAGAGTACCCTTTTACCGGTCAAAAAGACATTCCGGGGTCCTACAGTTAAAAGGCAGCTCTTTCCTGTCTCGGGGCCCTCAAATTCCAGGCAGTATCGACGGCCGCCTGCACGATCCAACGTTAACAGTAGATCGCAGGGACAGGCCCCTGGGGGTAAGAGGCCATGGTATCGCAAGCCGACAAAGACAGCCCCTAAGTCTGCCTTATGAAGGGGCGCCCCCACTCTCGCGGGTGGGGGGAAGGCTTCGTTTCTTCTCAGAAGTTTGGGAAGCCAAGATCCCCGACAAATGGGTCCGGGCATCTGTAACCACAGGTTACAGACTGGAGTTTCTAAGGTATCCTCCGCCTCATTTTCAAGAATCAAGGCTACCAAGGGATCCAGCAAGGAAGGCCTCAATGCTGGCAGCTTTGGATCACCTGCTTTGCCAGGACGTAATAATAGAGGTGCCAGCCCAAGAGCAAGGGCTAGGTTTCTATTCCAATCTCTTTGTCATACCAAAGCCCAACGGCGATGTCAGGCCAATCTTGGACCTAAAGAGGTTAAACGGTTACCTAAGGGTTCGTTCCTTCCGGATGGAATCCATCCGGTCAGCAGCCGCCGCGCTTCAGAAGGACGATTTTCTGGCCTCCATAGACATAAAGGATGCTTACCTTCATGTACCAATCTTTCAGTTGCATCAAAGATTTTTACGCTTCGCGGTGGGGCAGCGACACTTCCAATTCAGGGCGCTCCCCTTCGGGCTGGCCACGGCCCCCCGGGTATTCACAAAGATCCTAGCCCCAGTTCTGGCCAATTTAAGGATCCAGGGGGTCACAGTCCTAGCATACTTGGACGACCTTTTAATCATAGATCACTCACGGCCGGGTCTGCAAAAGGCAGTAAACCTCACGGTTCGGTACCTCGAAGAATTCGGCTGGGTCCTAAACCGGGGAAAATCAGCGTTCCAGCCTACAAAGCAGTTGGAATACCTCGGCATGAGGTTAGACACAGAACAGCAAAGGGTGTTCCTGCCTCTGGTAAAAATCGAGGCTATCAAGGGGTTGGTTCAGTTGGTTCTAAACAAGAAAAAACCAACTATTCGCCTGTGTATGCGAGTACTAGGCAAGCTAGTGGCCACGTTCGAGGCAGTACCATACGCTCAGATCCACACTCGCGTCCTACAGGCAGCCATTCTAGCAGCCTGGGGCAAGAGGGCACATGCCTTAGAGTCCCCTTTGACGCTATCATCAAGGGTCCGACAAAGCCTGGCCTGGTGGTTGAACCCCCAGAATCTTCTAAAGGGAAAATCCTTCAGCCCTGTTGCCTGGAAGGTAGTTACCACAGACGCCAGCCTGGCAGGCTGGGGGGCGGTCTTCGAGGGGTTCTCTCGTCAGGGAACTTGGGTGAAAGCAGAGAGGCAGCTCCCCATCAATATCTTGGAGATCAGAGCTGCTCGCCTAGCCCTTCTGGCATGGACCTCCAGATTAAAGGGGTTCCCGGTGAGAATCCAGTCAGACAATGCCACGGCGGTGGCATACATAAACCACCAAGGGGGAACCAGGAGTCAGGCCGCTCAGAGGGAGGTGAGCTTGATTTTTCAGTGGGCAGAGGTTCATGTACCCTGCATTTCAGCGATATTCATTCCCGGAGTGGACAACCTGCAGGCAGACTTCTTAAGTCGCCAGAGTCTGTTGCCAGGGGAGTGGTCTCTGCATCCCCAGGTCTTTCAGACAATCTGCCAGAGGTGGGGAATGCCAGACGTAGATATAATGGCATCCAGGTTCAACAAGAAACTAGACAGGTTCGTGTCTCGAGCGAGGGATCCTATGGCCTGCGGAACCGATGCGTTGGTTTGCCCTTGGCATCAATTCAAACTTCTATATGCATTCCCTCCACTACAGTTACTCCCTCGCCTGTTGCGCAAGATCAGAGTGGAGCACAAGCCAGTCATTCTAGTAGCTCCGGCTTGGCCCCGGAGGACTTGGTACTCACTAGTCCTGAAGATGGCAGTGGGAGACCCTTGGACTCTTCCTCTACAACCAGACCTACTCTCACAAGGCCCGATCCTCCACCCTACATTACGGCGTCTAAATTTGACGGCCTGGAGGCTGAATCCCTGATTCTCAGGGGTAGAGGTCTGTCTAGGCAGGTAATTCCTACCCTGATTAGGGCTAGAAAGCCGGTCTCCAGGGTGATTTATTACAGGGTGTGGAGGAACTACGTAGGCTGGTGTGAATCCAAAAGATGGAATTCCCGCAAATATACTATTGATAGGGTGTTAAGTTTTCTCCAGCTAGGAGTGGATAAAGGCCTGGCACTAAGCACAATCAAGGGACAGATCTCAGCTCTGTCAGTGTGGTTTCAGAGGCCGCTGGCCACCCACTCGCTGGTAAAGACCTTCTTACAAGGGGTCTTGCGTATTAATCCTCCTGTCAAGTCACCAATTTGTCCATGGGACTTAAATCTTGTCCTGTCCACTTTACAGAAACAACCCTTTGAGCCGTTGGCTGAGATTCCTTTAGTCTTACTGACAAGAAAGTTGGTTTTCTTGGTCGCCATAGTTTCGGCCAGGAGAGTGTCAGAATTAGCAGCATTATCGTGTAAGGAACCATATCTCGTTCTGCATAAGGACAGGGCAGTTCTCCGGCCCCATCCTTCCTTTCTACCAAAGGTTATATCCAAATTTCACTTAAACCAGGATTTGGTACTTCCATCCTTCTTTCCAAAACCCACATCTAGAAAGGAGGGGTTGCTGCATACCTTGGATATTGTCCGGGCCATGAAGGCCTATCTTAAAGCTACAGAAAAGATCCGGAAAACAGATGTGTTGTTCGTTCTACCAGATGGCCCCAAGAAGGGGCAGGCAGCTGCAAAATCCACCATCTCGAGATGGATTAGACAATTAATCATTCAAGCCTACGGTTTGAAGAGGTTGCCTCCTCCTTTGTCGGTAAAGGCCCATTCTACCAGGGCCATGGGCGCCTCCTGGGCAGCACACCATCAGATCTCTATGGCTCAGATATGCAAGGCAGCGACGTGGTCATCAGTCCACACGTTTACAAGGTTTTATCAACTAGACGTGAGAAGGAATGCAGATTCTGCCTTTGGACAGGCAGTACTACAGGCTGCAGTTTGAGATCCTCGGGATCAGAAGCACCCTTGGTTGTAAAAAGAAAAAAAAAAAAAGTTTTTTCTTGACTAAGTTGGAATTATTATTATTATTTGAGTTTACCTCTAAATTGAATCCTTCTTTGGAAGATGTCTCCCTCCCCTCATTAAAGCATTGCTTTCGGACATCCCACATAGTAATGAATATGCCGCTCTGTGTCCCGTGATGTACGAGAAAGAAAAAGGGATTTTTAAATACAGCTTACCTGTAAAATCCTTTTCTTGGAGTACATCACGGGACACAGAGCTCCCACCCCTCTTTTGGGTGACCATTTTGGGAGGCATACTGCTTGCTACAAAACTGAGGGACTCCCTCTAGGGGAGGGGGTTATATAGGGAGGGGACTTCCTGTTTGAGATTGCCAGTGTCCACACCTGAAGGTACTCCATATAACCCACATAGTAATGAATATGCCGCTCTGTGTCCCGTGATGTACTCCAAGAAAAGGATTTTACAGGTAAGCTGTATTTAAAAATCCCTTTTTTTTATTGGGAGCAAATTTCATCCCTTTGGATAAAACTGTTAATTCCGCTTCTGTGAAATTAGCACCCGCTAGATTAAAAATCCCTTCCATTAATTGTGCCTTCTGCCCCTTTTCCTGAATTTTCTCTGGGGGGTTGTGGTGTAGAAGTGGGAATCTTGTATGGCTCCTTCCATCCCCTCCATTCCCCCCCCGGTGGCTGATTGTACTGATGATGGGAGGGTCTCCCTCTATAATTACCCCTAAATTGTCCCCTTGGGGGGTCTAGGTGCGTAATACTGCGGGGGACCCTGATGGTAATGGGAGTAGTTGTAATCCACTGGTCTATTGTCTAAAGGACCATACCTATTGTGGGTAGGCACCATATAGGAGGTACCATATTGTTCATTTGGCTGTCCGTAGTTCCCTTCATAGACTGGTGGTGGGCCCCTACCTCCCTGATGATTTAATCCCTTGGGTTGGGACGGTGTTTTGACTTTCTTTGGGGTTTGTGCTTTGGCTTTCGTTTTTAGTTTACTAACTGTTTGAATAACCGCCGTTTGCACTTCCGGATCTCTATCCAACAAGGATTCATTGGTTGCGGCAGGATCAAACTGCAGCTGCCATTTATAAACTTTGTGGTCATCATAGTCTTTGATGTCACGTTGGTATTTCTTTAACTTTTTTTGTTTAATATCCCCATCATACTTGGATAAGTGTATTTGGAGTTTCTGTGCTTTCTCCAAATACTCCCTTTCTGCCATGTGGGGACCCATTTGTTTTTTAAGTTCTGCTATGTTGGCCTCTACTAGGCGATTTTTGGCTTGGCGTCTCCTGATCATGAGCTGCATGAGTTTTTGTTCGCAGGCGTTGAAAAATTGGAACCACTCATCAATCAAAGTGAGGTCCTCAATCCCATCATTGGGGTGTACATCCCATCTCAGCCTCCTGGGGGTGAGATTGTTGGTTATGTACACCTCAAAAGATGCTATGTCCCACCATAAGCGAATTTGTTTCTCCGTATTAAATTGGAGTTGTTTGAATAATAAACTGTACTTCACTATCGTGGTTTCCCCTCTTCCTCCTTCATGTTTGATTCCGGGAAACATAGAGCTGCGCAGCTGAATCATTCAACTGGTTTAGTGACCAACTGCTGTATTTGACCTTTTCTAAACAATCAGGTCAACACCGTGCGGTAAGGAGCCATCCATTAGTGCACATTTGGGGGATCTTCTTGGTGGAGGTGGACACCTTTTTACAATGAATTTTCAACAATTTGCATCTGAGAAAGATTAGCCTTGATTGGACTTTATCTAACACTCTTTGAATGGACTTGAGTTTATTTTTTATTTTTTTTGTACAATCTCTTTCTATTTCACTATTTTCAGTGTGTTGCTGCTCACCAAGTCTGCTATTGTTGGTTCAGACGGACCATTTATTAGATTTCACTTTATTGTTTATTCTCTTATTATTCAATATTAGCGCCCCCTCCATTTACCACTACTGTTCAGTTCAGACCTTTAATGAGGTCTCTCTCTTAGGGGAACTGCTTATTCACTATAATTATATGTTGTTGTCACATTAATTTTTATTGGCGCGAGATACCACACCTTTTAGGCCCTAATAGACCGGCCACTTCTGGTAAGACCCACTTCACATGGAGCGGACTCTGTCAAACAGATGCAGAGTGGACACTGACACAGCTCGCTACTCTCAATGGGGCGGTCAGATAGAAACTGACTGCCTGTCCAGTTCCATCACTCTGTTTTTAGCTGACTAGACTTGATCAGATGCAGGCAGGTGTAAACAGACACATGTCCATTTACCTCAGCCTCACCATAGAGAACAATTGGTGTTCTGATTGGGTCTGCCTAAAAAACAGACAGGCATATTCCAATGCTGTGCTTGTGTGGAAGAGCGTTAAGGCATTGTTGAATGAATGAATGAGAAACTTATATAGCGCGGCACATGCGAACCAAATCGCCTCTGGGCGCTTTTTGTTTCAGTCTTTCTTGACATCAAAAGAGCAGAGTTTTAATCTGTCTTCTGAAGGTCAGGTGGTTTTCCTCCAACCGAATGCTGCTTGGTAAAGCATTCCAAAGTCTGGGACCTTGGACCGCAAACCTTCTTTCTCCTTTGGACTTGAATCTGGCTTTGGGTACTTTAACCAAATTTTGGTCGCTGGATCGCAGAATGCGATTGGGATTGTGGGCTTCTATTTTATCGCAAAGATATTGCGGGGCTTTTCCATGGATGCATTTATGAGTCAAACAGAGAGCTTTAAAAGCAATTCTGTCTTTTACTGGCAACCAGTGAAGGGATCTCAACGACGGTGAGATTGATTCCCAGGGTTTTTTTCCCAGTCACGAGTCTGGCGGCCGTATTTTGTACGACTTGCAGATGGGCGATTTGGTACTTTGGGAGTCCGAGGTAGAGGGCATTTGCATAGTCCAGTCTGGAGTTCACAATTGTTCCCACCACGACTGGTACGTCTTCTTTGGGAATGAATGGAATAAGCCTGCGTAGTAGGTGCAGCAGATGGTGAGATCCGCTGACTACTGACCCTATTTGTGCGTCCATTGTCATGTGGGGGTCAAAAATTATCCCGAGACTTTTGACTTTGGCGCTAGGGGTGATGATCTGGCACAGAATGGGTGGAGGTGTCCAGGTTGTTGCCAGTTGACTCTTGCGACATGAAACAGAAGAAGTTCTGTTTTGGAGTTGTTGAGTTTAAGATAACTCCTAGTCATCCACTTTTCTATTGAAGAGACAATTCTCTAAGCTGAGATGATGATCCTTTCTATTGCAGATGCGAAAATACAGTTGCGTGTCGTCTGCATATGAGTGATAAAGTATTTGTTGACTACTGATGACTTCAAAGAGAGGGCGAAGATAGATGTTGAAGAGCACCGGTGACAGAGGTGAGCCTTGGGGGACTCCACATGACACAGTGCGTTTTCCAGAAGTGAACGGTCCCAACTTCACCGTTTGAGATCGGCTTCCCAAAAAGGAGGAAAACCATGGTAGATCACCCTCTGTGACTCCGGCTACCTCAGCCAGCCGAGTCAGTAGCAGTTTGTGATCTACCGTGTCAAAGGCTGCGCTTAGGTCCAGCAGAACCAGGAGACAAGATTCTCCTTCGTCTGCGGCCTCCAGAACGTCGTCCCATATTTTGAGCAGTGCTGTTTCCGTCCCATGTCCAGGACGGAATCCCGATTGCAGTGGATCAAGTAAGTTGTGGGTATCTAGATGCTGTTGCAGCTGTTGTACCACCACTTTCTCCATTACCTTGGAGAAAACGTTTAGCATTGTTATGGGACGGCGGTGATTTGGGTCCTTGGGATCCAGGGTAGGTTTCTTCAAGATGGGCTGGATTGTGCCCTCTTTCAGCAGGGAGGGCACTATGCCTTCCTTAAATGACTGGTTTATAAGCTGCGTAATGGGAGGCGCCAGGATATCGGCACATTCCTTTAGCAGCTTAGTGGGGATGATATCATTCGGCGATGTGCTGTTACGCAAAGCGCTGATGATATTTTCTGTGGCATCGATGGAGATGGGTTCCAGAGTGAACTTTGTTGGTTGTAGAATGTTCCTCCGGGTGCTGTGTGGTAGCTCAGGGGTATTGTTTTGCGGAATGCTTTCCCGGATTCTCTCAATTTTATTGATGAAGAAATCCGACAATTCATTGCAAAATTCTTGGGTGTCTGAGTTGGGGGCTTCAAGACAGTCTGGATTCATGGTCTGCGAGACCAGCTTGAAGAGTTCCCGGGGGCGGTTTAAGGCGCTGTTGATAGCCGTGGAAAAATAGTTTTTCTTGGCTTTGAAGATTTCTATGTGGTATCTTCTTGTTGCTACTTTGTAGATGGCGAGGTTCGCCTCGGAAGCGTTTCTTTTCCAGGTGGCTTCTGCCCTTCTACGCTCTTGCTTCAGTAGCGATAGCTGGTTGTTGAACCAGCCTGCCTTGTTTTTCTGGGTAAGGACTTTGCGTTCTGGTGTTACTAAGTCGGCTGACTGTAGTAGGGCTGCATTTATGGCATCCAGTGTGTCTGCGGCCATTTGACCTGGTTGAATTGTTTTAATTTTATTTTCCAAGGTAGATTTGAAGAGTTCCGAATGGAGCTTCTTCTGAGATCTAGACCAGTGTGTTGTCACTGGCTTGGGTGTTTTTATCAATAGGGCAGTATTGGAAATTATGAATTTAATTGCATGGTGATCTGTCCATGGCAATGGTTCATTTTCCAAAATACTTACTTTCAGATTTTGTCTGAAGATAAGATCGAGTGTGTGACCTGAAGCATGTGTGGGCCCACGTACTAGTTGCTGAAGGCCTAATCCTTCCAGATGGTCGATACAGGCGTCGGCAACGGGGTCTTGAGAGGAGTTGGCCCAGAGATTGAAGTCCCCGAGCAGCAAAAGGTGTTTGCTGATTAGGGCGTAAGTGGAGATGAACTCCATCCATGAGGGTAAAAACTGCGATTTAGGCCCCGGTGGCCTATAGCAGAGCAGAATACGGACGGTCTCCTGGGGGTTTGTTTGCAGTTGCAGAGTAAGGGTTTCCATAAATGAAAGCGAGTGCTGAAGGGCTGGTTTAGAGATCACAAGATGCGTCTTATGGATCACCGCCAGTCCTCCTCCTCTTTGCCCTATTCTGTTTTCTGCTATAATACGGTAGTGTTCTGGCACCAGTTCTCCAAGAATGGTGTTACAGTCGGCTGTGAGCCAGCTTTCTGTAATAAAGAGACAGTCTAAGTTGTTCTGTAGAATGAAATTGTGGATTTCTAATCGGTGTCTTACTGCCGATTAGAAATCCACGGGGTGGGGGGGGGAGGTCAGGTGGCGGTGGGGAGTAGATTCCTTGAATCCTCTCTCCTTTTTTTTTTTGGTCCAGAGGAAGGCAAAAAAAACCTGGTTCAGCTAAGCCAATATGCTGGGCAGGGAAAAAAATTCCTTCCTGATCCCTCAGAGGCGATCGGTTGAGACCCTGGATCAAATCTGATGATTTGTGAGGGCATGGTGTGAAGGGAGTAGTTACTACTGGGGGGTGTACCAAGCTGGCTGATGGCCTGACACAGGGCCCAAGCCGGGCCACCAGCTGGCTGAAATAAACCCCAAAGAGGGGGTGGTTGGCTGCCAGGGAGGTGGATGGGGACGTCTGTGGGTAAGGGGGGGTGTGTTGGGCGAAAAAACAGGGGCGATGCAGAGTGCTGTAGCCGTGCGCCGCTAGGACGCAGTTGAAGCCGTGGTCTTTCCTAAGCCGCGGCTCCCGCAGACCTAGCGTGGCTGGCGCGGACCGGCGAAACAACTAGGAAACGGCGGCGGGGAGGGGGGGGACAGGCTGGGGGTACCTCGATTGAGGTCTGGGTGAGAAGAACTGATTCCCAGGGCTGGACTGCTGCGGCTATCCTGAAAAGGACGGCCGCCCTTGATCCTGGGGGGGACAGGCTGGATTTACCTGTGTGATGGCGCAGATTATGCTCAAAGGAGGGGGGGAAAGAGTGCTGGAGGTGGAGGTGATCCGGGTAAGATGCGGCTGTGCTGGAGCTTGGCTGGGCTGGAGAACCCTGACTGCCTGCTAGCCTACACCTGCCTGGAGCTATAGCACGCACGCGCCTACTCCTAGGAGACGTGTGCCGTTGTGAGCTCCTGTAGCTAATCCGTCTGCCTCAACTCACTGACTAGGAACTAGGAACAACCCAGGAACCTGGCTTGTTCTCACAGGGCATACAACAGCGTACCTTTACAGGGATGCTCAGGTGTTCTGTGCATCTCTCTGCAGGCAGTCCCATTGATGTAATTTGGGATGTAGCAACTGCACGAACAGAACTTATATAGGCTTACCTGTAGGTAAAAGTCAAAAAGTGGGTTTACAACCACTTTAATGATTTTTAGTGTATTTTAGGCAAAAATATTGATTTGATAAACATTTGCGCAAATATCGTGCTGCCTTAAAAATGTTCTACTGACCATGTGCTTTCAGAAAAAGTATAGTTTAGGGGGTCTTTTTTCTAATTCTGAAAGCTGTAAGTGAAAAAGGAAAAACTCATGATTTTCAAAAACGTTTGCGTAATAGAGGTTAAGCTTTTATATTTAGTAGGAATTTTGTAAAATGTATTGTTTTATCTGCTAATAATTGTGTTTAGTGTATTTTTTGCAAATATGTTAGTTTGATAAACCTCTGCGCAAATACCGCGTGGTCTAAAAAAAAACGTTCGCACCTTCTTCTACTGATCATGTGCTTTTAGAAAATATGTGGTTTGGGGTATATCGCCTGGCCTATATTTTGCATTTTTTAATTACTGTATTTATCGGCGTATAACATGCACCTTTTCTCCCTGAAAATAGGGGAAATCACAGGTGCGTGTTATACGCCGATAGTGTACCTTGGGCTCGGAGGGGGACGAGCGCCGCCGGAAATTCACCGAGCCGTCATCTCCTGTTTACTCGAACGTCACACACACAGTCCCGCTTTCGTCACTGGCATTGGACCAGTGTTCTATCAATCACAGGAGCTGGTCCGATGGCGGGACTGTGTATGTGACTGCCGCCGAGTGAACAGGAGATGACGGCTCAGTGATTCCCTCACTGCATGACGGCTCGGTGATTCCCTCACTCCACGAGTGATGATGAGGCTGAAAATTGGCACATAGGCTGCATATATGCTGAAGATGGGCGCACAGGACTGGGGATGGGAGCAGATTAGGCTGCATTTAGGCTGGAGATGGGCACAGGCTAGGCTGCATTTAGGCTGGAGCTGGGCACAGACTAGGCTGCATTTAGGCTGGAGCTGGGCACAGACTAGGCTGCATTTAGGCTGGGGCTGGGCACAGACTAGGCTGCATTTAGGCTGGGCACAGACTAGGCTGCATTTAGGCTGGGGCTGGGCACAGACTAGGCTGCATTTAGGCTGGGGCTGGGCACAGACTAGGCTGCATTTAGGCTGGGGCTGGGCACAGACTAGGCTGCATTTAGGCTGGGGCTGGGCACAGACTAGGCTGCATTTAGGCTGGGGCTGGGCACAGACTAGGCTGCATTTAGGCTGGGGCTGGGCACAGACTAGGCTGCATTTAGGCTGGGGCTGGGCACAGACTAGGCTGCATTTAGGCTGGGGCTGGGCACAGACTAGGCTGCATTTAGGCTGGGGCTGGGCACAGACTAGGCTGCATTTAGGCTGGGGCTGGGCACAGACTAGGCTGCATTTAGGCTGGGGCTGGGCACAGACTAGGCTGCATTTAGGCTGGGGCTGGGCACAGACTAGGCTGCATTTAGGCTGGAGCTGGGCACAGACTAGGCTGCATTTAGGCTGGAGCTGGGCACAGACTAGTCTGCATTTAGGCTGGAGCTGGGCACAGACTAGTCTGCATTTAGGCTGGAGCTGGGCACAGACTAGTCTGCATTTAGGCTGGAGCTGGGCACAGACTAGTCTGCATTTAGGCTGGAGCTGGGCACAGACTAGTCTGCATTTAGGCTGGAGCTGGGCACAGACTAGTCTGCATTTAGGCTGGAGCTGGGCACAGACTAGTCTGCATTTAGGCTGGAGCTGGGCACAGACTAGTCTGCATTTAGGCTGGAGCTGGGCACAGACTAGTCTGCATTTAGGCTGGAGCTGGGCACAGACTAGGCTGCATTTAGGCTGGAGCTGGGCACAGACTAGGCTGCATTTAAAAAATAATTCCTGAAACTTCCCTCCTAAATTGGGGTGTGTGTTATACGCCGGGACATGTTATACGCTGATAAATACGATAATCGGCATCTGCCGATTGTGCTAGGGAAAAAAAGCTGATTTTAAAACTGGACTTGCAAATAACTTCTGTAATAGAAGTCAATGCAAGTTGCCTGAAGCTTCCCCTGGAGCAACTGCTCTCCCTCCTGGGCAGCCTGCCAAGTCTGAGCAAAATGATACAATGTTTATACTTCAACGGGAGCCATTTTGCAGACACTTTTTCAGGCACTTTTGGGCTAAAAATGGCACCTGTAAATGCCCAGTGTAAAAAAGGGGGGGGGGATTGGCATCATATATCAGCCACCGCGATTTCTAAATATCGCCCAGAGAAAAACCCATACTGGTTGACTTCTAGTTTGGATGGACTTTTACAAACTCTGAAAGCTATAAGTGAAAAATTGCAAAAATGATCTGGCCTCTTCAGTGTAGAAGATGGAGCACAGGGCCTGGCAGTGAAAGGGTTAAGTAGATAATCCGTTTAAGATGTTATTTTAAAAGCATTAATTATCTGTATAATAGTATTTCAGCCGATGCTAAAACAGCCACCCAACAGATTTTTGTCCCTTGGGAAATCTGGCTTTGGGATGATAGTCCTCAGGTCCTACTAAGATTATGTAGAGATCTCTTTTCAATGTATTTTTCTAACTTTGCTGTAATAGAAGACCGTAGGATGATTTAGTTAACGAATCTTTGCATATTACTGAAATGCCAATTTAAAATGGACTGACCCTTACATTTATTTTTTAAATCTTCAGATTAAAGAGTTGCCAACTCTAAAAGACATGGATTTCTTAAACAAGAGTCAGAAAGTGTATGTTGATGAAGAGCAGAAGAAGACATTCATGGAGAAACTAAAACGTGATGTTGAGGTAGCCGAACCCTTTGATTTGGTGTTTTTAATAGTATTTGTGGCATATAGCGTAAAAGTTAAATCAATTAAAGCGGAGTTCCACCCAAAATTGTAACTTCCGCTTTTTTGGGGGGGGGGGGGGCTTCAGGAGGAGTGGGACTTCCTGTCCCACTTCCTCCTTCTGCCGAGGGGCTGCTAAGGCGAATAGTCTAATTGCCTTTCTGCAGCCCCTCCCTGTAGGCGATCGCCTGGGACACGTGACAGGTCCCAGGCGATCGCCTGTCCAATTGGATGGCACCGCGCCACTCGTGCATGTGCCGTGGGTGCCCGGCTGTGAAGCCGAAAGTTGTCATGGCCGGGTGCCCACACTTGGAATGAAGACGCTGGCCGGAGAGGAGAGGAGAGGAGAGGAGAGGAGAGGAGAGGAGAGGAGAGGAGCAGGTGAGTGTATGTTTATTAAAAGCCAGCAGCTACACTTTTTGTAGCTGCTGACTTTTAATAAAAATAAAAAATTACTGGAACACCCCTTTAACTGGTTATGTATTTTTTATGTTTACTTAATGGCCTTTTACAGCACACCCTATGGATTCAGTGATACTTGAGGTGATTCATTGGATACAGTGAAAAATTGTCAATAAAGGAGGGGGATAGGATGGGACTTTAGATGAGGCATATGATGGGAATTACCATAGGCCTCCATCCCTGTATATGGATAAAAGGGGTGGATGTTTTGGGACTTTAAATGAGATGCGTTTTTAGCAGTATGCGATTAAATATATATCTATGGAATATAAAAAATGTTTCCATAGTAGCCAGGCTCAAAATGATCAAACAAAAAAGCACTAAACCAAATTAATCTGTCTAGCTGTATGCATTTAAAAACAGAGGTTTAGTTGCATGCATTTGAAAATACCTGTAGTAAGCTTTGTAGGAGACTTTAAAATTCACAGTTGGGACTGCAGTACATGAGGTGCCTTGATGCTGGCGGTGCAGCTTACTACATGTATTTGCAAATGCATGCAACTAAACCTCTGTTTTTAAACAATGTTTTTTTGTTGAAGTTTTTCAATAGTTACAGAAATAAGATCATAGGTATTCAGCACTTACGTTATGACCGTATACTGATACAGAGAGAATTCGTAAATTAGCTCAATAAAACAGTTACATTTTCCAAGAGTGGTTACAATTCACGAAAGGTTCTGTCAACGTCTAGAACAAATGAGGCAGAAACAGAGTGTATTTTGATTCGATAACAAGTCTGTATGACGTACTGCTTATCATAGCCCATTTACAGATACACCCCTGCTTTGGACCATTGAGACCAAGGTTTCCATACATCTAGCTGCTGCTGGTATTGGCCCTCGCTGGAACTCGGCATTAATTCGTAGTTTTGGTGTGTGTTCACCTGATCTAGGGTGTGTTCAATGGCCGGGACGTGTGGGGTTTTCCAAAGTCTCGTAATGGATAGTCTAGCTGACAGGAGGATATTGGTCACTTCCACTTTGTAGGTAGCAGGGATGTCCTCTATCGTCAAGTTTAATAATGCCAAGGCAGGAGTTGGGGGCACCAATTGTTGAGAGATATCGGTTATGATGCGGAATATCGTCTTCCAATAAGATTGGATGATTGGGCATGTCCAAAGAATATGCAGAAGGTCGCCTCTTTGCTTATTACATCTCCAGCAAATGTCTGGGGTGGGTGGACTAAATTTTGCGATTCTCGCCGGGGTAAGGTACCACCTAAGCGAAAATTTTTGCACTGGTTCCCAAAAGGACGGAGTTTTTAGTGGATTAGTATATCGAGCGAATGGCTATTCGCCACTGTGACTCGGAGAAGGTATGGCCCAGGTCCGTGTCCCAGTGGTAGTGAGGTCTTGATTTGGCGAAGGTGCATTTTTGTTGAAAAATTTCGTAAAAGAGGGGGATCCCTCGCTTTTTTGGCCCAGCGGAGGACAGAAACGACCACACCTCAGGCGGGATGGTGTAAGACTGATTCGACATCTGAGCAAAACAGTGTTTTACCCTAAGATAGTTGAATAGTTTTGTACATTTGAGAGTAAACTTCTCTTGCAGGTATGGAAAGGAGAGCAGAGACCCATCTTGGAGAATGTCCCCAATGTATTTTATACCCTGAGATTTCCAATTCTTGAGGGAAAGGTCCGACGTGAAGTGTAGTAGGACGTCTTATCGGTAGGGGTGGGGAAAACGTGAAGTCGCGTGTCTTGCCTAAGCTCGCCATTTTCTGCCAAGCGGTGGCAGCCGCCTTCATTGTAGGGGGAAGTGAGTTGGAGACAGGGGTTCCCGCCGGGATCCCCAGCAGCCAACTATTCGGGTGAGGGTGATGGATTGTAGCCATTTCTAAATGGCCCCAAAGTGTGCTTGGGGGCACTCGAAACCAGTCACGGAGTTGTGTCAACACAGATGCCCAGTGATAGTCCTCAAAATCTATAGATCCTGCCCCCCCGCCAACTTATGTTTGGTGAGCATGTGCTTGGCGCATCAAGGTTTTTTCCCTTGCCATAGGAGCCTGTTAAGCAGCGTTTGGAGGGATCTGAAGTACGATTTTGGTTTGGGTATAGGGATGGTGCGAAAGAGATATAGTACTTGGGGTAAGTACAACATTTTAAAAGCTGCCAACCTTCCCGACAGGATAGTTCGTGTTTGGCTAGGTTTTGCGTATCAAATTGGAGCTTAGCGAGGAAGGGTTTAAAGTTGCAGGCATACAGAGTTTTAATCAATCTCGTTAATTTGATTCCTAAGGATGATATGGCACTGTCCGTCCAAGTGAAGGGGCAATGGTTTTGCAGAATATTTTAGAGGTAGCATCTATACCTAAATCTAAAACATAGGATTTACTGGCGTTTACTTTATAATAAGAGACTCTGCTAAACCATTGGGAGAGTATTGTGAGCTTCTACCAGAGAGGACGTGGGGTTCGTTAACATAAGGATAACATCGTCCGCGAACAAACTCATTTTGTGAGTTTGGGAGCCAATTTTGAAGTCGGTTATCCTTGGATTCTGCCGAATGTGCTCTGCTAGTGGTTCAATTAGCAGGTTGGATATCAACGGGGATAGTGGGCATCCCTGTCTCGTGCCGTTGGTTATATTAAATGGACGGGAGAGCATGTCTGCTGAAAAAAACTCTGGCCGAGGGCTTGGAATACAGCGCTAGTATAGCTTTTAAAGCGGTTGTAAACCGCAAAAAAATATATATTTTTTTTTTAGACCTGCAAGGGAAAAGCCATAATGAGCTAATATGCACCGCATATTGGCTCATTATGAAATACTTACCTCGGAACGAGGTGTAGGGAACTTACCTGGTGCACGCCGAGCGAGATGTCATCTTGACTCGGCGTGTCTTCCGGGTATCGCCGCTCCGGCGCTGTGATTGGCTGGAGCGGCGATGACGTCACTCCCGCGCGTGCGCGCGGGAGATTAAAATCCGGCCAGGACGGCGGTGGCCGGTCCTTTGGCCGTAGATTCCCCCCTGCGCATGCGCCGCTGCAATCAGCGGGGGTAATATCTCCTAAACCGTATAGGTTTAGGAGATATTCTTTATACCTACAGGTAAGCCTTATTATAGGCTTACCTGTAGGTAAAAGTCGAAAAAGTGGGTTTACAACCACTTTAAGATCTGACCTTCGAATCCAAATTTCCCAAGTGTTTGTCTAGGGTAGCCCCAATGAATTCTAACTAAACCTCTGTTTTTAAATGCATACAGCTAGACAGATTAATTTGGTTCAGTGCTTTTTTGTTTGGTAATTTTGAGCCTGGCTACTATGGAAACATTTTTTATATTCCATAGATATATATTTAATGGCATACTGCTAAAAACGAATCTCATTTAAAGTCCCAAAACATCCACCCCTTTTATCAGTGAAAAATTATTAGGACACGTTAGGTCTGTGTCCCAGTTAGGAAGGTTTGTTCGTCGTCCTTGTCATGTTTACCATTATCATTAAAAGTGAAAATCTGATATTTCTATTAAAAAAAATGTGACGGTTGCATTTTGCATCACGTTACTATGCAGTGGAATTATTGTTTCAAAATAACAAAAATGTAGTAATGTTACTAAATAAATTGTAGTTAAAATTACACTGGGATAGCACCTATTCTTTATCGCGCATATGTGCAATATGTATTCTGTGATCCTGCCTATGGGCTTTTTTGCACTGGTAATGGAGAACTGGATAAATGCTTTCCACGCTAACAACTTTTACCCTTTCGTCTTCCAGGACAGCCCTGAGATATGAGACAGGAAACGCATTTACCCCCAATTAGAAAAGGCAGGCCTCCTCAGTTTTTTGTGTTTCCTGCCGGACGGGAAGGAGCACATTGGGAACGTTGCTTTTCTCTTTGCTTTTTGGGGTTGAACCTACCTTTTTCCTGCAGCACTCCTCTGGCCCTAGGGGTAGAGAGCATGGCTGGAGGTCACCGCCGCCGTGAGCTCGGCGAGAGTCGGACCCCGTTGACGGCAGGGTTCCGTCCCCCAGACTGCAGGCATCCCAGTAGTAGCGTGGTAAGGCGAGAGACGTCAGCAAACCATGTGCAGTGGTTGCACACTTCCGGGATCCGCGCAGGACGGGGCTGAGCCTCTGCGTTCCAAGGTGGGGAAGTGACTAAATCCCCTGGCGGAAGCGTGTCATCATGGGGCACCCGGAAACATCGTTCCTGTTTCCAAAAAAGGTGCGGCGGTGACTATCGGGAATCCCGTGCCGGTGTATAGTTCAGAGTGCTGAACGGAGGCACCAGGAATCATGGACGCAGCAGTGGCGCATTCCGATCCAGGTTCAACAGGCACCGGTGCGTCTCAGGTAAGCTTGGTGAGAGCACATGGCTTACTCTGGGGGGGCGGTGGTCTTTTTAGGCCCTAATACCCCCCTTGGGTGGTAAACCTGTTTGGTGGAGTGTTTGGCACTTTCTAGGAACCATTCACAGTGGTGAAGGTTTAAGCTGGCAGTAATGAGGATCATTGTTTCTGTTTATTCAACAGGTTAAGGCCCATGACAAAACTCGGAACCAGCCTCCTAGAAAGAAGTGTTGCCGTATGTGGGACAAAGTTAGGCTCCAGTTGGGATAAGCCGTTGTGCCGAGAATGTGTCAACAGTTTGGTTAACCGCTTCAGCCCCACCCGCCGTCATATTACTGCGGGATTGTGGCTCTCCTGGGCGAGAGCCCGTAGCTATACGTCCGCATTAAAGCGGCCACTAGGGGGGCGCGTCCCCGCCCGGCGGGTACGCTCGCCACCGGGCACACGCGATCGCTCGTTAGAGTGGGGACCGGGAGCTATGTGTTTAAACACAAAGCTCCCGGTCCTGTCAGCGGGGGAAACGCTGATCTTCTGTTCATACAATGTATGAACAGAAGATCAGTGATTTCCTCTAGGAACACACTTAACCCCTTCCCCACCCCCTAGTGTTAACCTCTTCACTGCCAATGGCATTTTTATAGTAATCCAATGCATTTTTATTGATCGCTTAAAAAATGCCAATGGTCCCAAAAATGTGTCAAAATTGTCCGAAGTGCCCGCCATAATGTCGTACTGAAAAAAATGCTGATCGCCGCCATTACTAGTAAAAAAAAAAATATTAATAAAAATGCCATAAAACTACCCCCTATTTTGTAAACGCTATAACTTTTGCACAAACCAATCAAACGCTTATTATGATTTTTTTTTTATGAAAAATATGTAGAATACGTATCGGCCTAAGCCTAGGGAAAAAAAATGTTTTTTTTATATTTTTGGGGGATATTTATTATAGCAAAAAGTCAAAAATATTTTATTTTTTTCAAAATTGTCTCTATTTTTGTTTATAGCGCAAAAAATAAAAACCGCAGAGATGATCAAATACCATTAAAAGAAAGCTCTATTTTTGGGAAAGACACCAATTTTATTTGGGAGCCACGTCGCACGACCGCGCAATTGTCAGTTAAAGCGACGCAGTGCCAAATCACAAAAAGTGCTCTGGTAATTGGGCAGCAATAGGGTCCGGGGGTTAAGTGGTTAAAGAAAACTCAGTAACTGCCTGCCACCAGATTTTGTCATCTGTAAAGAATGAGATTGCATCCACATTCCAGTCGTTTAAGGGGCTGATGGATAGGATGCAGGGTCCCACCTCGTCCCTACCTAGGGCCTCTAGTGTTCCTTCCTTACCTCAGACTCAGGAGGCGGAAGATTGTAGTGAAAAGACTCCCAGATCAGTTGCTTCCTCACAGGCAGGTTCAGCATCAGAGTCAGAGGGAGAAGAGGATTCCTCCAGGGCATCCAGATATAAATTATCGTTGGATGATGTAGCGGACCTACTAAAAGCAATTTATGATACATTAGAGATCCGTGAAGAACATGTTCAGCTCTCGAAGCACGACCTTATGTACCAGAGGTCTAGTGCAAATAGAACCAGAGTTTTTCCGGTTCACAAATCCTTAATTGACCCGATTCTGCGGGACTGGGAACAACCTGAAAGAAGGCCGTTCTTTTCAGGCAGCCTCAAACAGAGGTTTCCGTTTGAATCGGATGTGTCTCATCCCTGGAACAAGGTTCCTAAGCTGGATGCCCCTTTAGCCAGGGTCTCAAGAAAGACCGATCTGGCCTTTGATGATCTAGGGTCCCTTAAGGATCCAATGGATAAGAGGGGAGACCTGTTGTTAAAAAGAGCCTGGGATGCCTCTTCCATAGGTCTGAAGCCGGCTCTCGCAGCGACTTGTGTAGCTAGAAATTTGGAGTGTTGGCTCACTCAGTTACAAGCACACATCTTGGCGGATACCTCTAGACAGGAGCTTTTTAAAATCTTTTCTGCTCTTATTTAAGGCGGTAGGGTTCCTGGCAGATGCTTCAGAAGAATCTGTAAAATTAGCAGCGAGGTCAGCAGCTCTTGTTGTTGCAGCCAGAAGATCGGTTTGGCTAAAGACATGGACAGGCGATGCAGCTTCCAAGTTGAAGTTGTGTGGGTTGCCCTTTTCGGGAGACCACTTGTCTGGATCTGGCCTCCAGGAGGCGTTGGAACGGACTCGGGACAGGAAAAAGGCCTTTTCTGAAGGGAAGAAAAAGACGGAGGGAAAACTTTTTTTTTTTTTTCGAGGCTTCAAGCATCAGAACCAACAGAAGGAGGGCCAACCGAAGAAGCACTGGTCAGGTCACAAGGGTCGTGGAAGAGGAGGCATCTTGTTCAATCCTCCTCAAACCACCCCAAAACCTCAGTGACTCCTGTGTCCCAGTGGGAGGAAGACTGGGGCAGTTCCTCCCACAGTGGACCATGGCGACTTCAAGTCCGTTCATATTAGATCTAATAAAGAACGGATACAAACTGGAGTTGACATCAACGCCTCCCTTGAGCTTCATGGTTACTCACCCTCCCAGGGACAGAGAGAAAGCAGAAGCTCTGTTTCTGTCTCTTGGAGAATTGGTGGATCAAAGAGTTCTGATTCAGGTGCCCCAGGAGGAGCAAGGACAGGGAATATATTCCCATGTCTTTATGGTGAGGAAACCATCAGGGAAGTTCAGGATTATCCTGAACCTTCGACCCCTGAACAAATTTGTGAAGTACAAAAGGTTCAGGATGGAGTCGATTTTTACAGTAGCAAGGTGTCTGTTCCCAGGGTGTTACATGGCTACCCTGGATCTCAGGGATTCTTATTTACACATTCCTATTCATCCAGGATTCCAAAAATTCCTCAGCGTGGCAGTAAGGGTGAATTCCGAGATTCGACACTTCCAATTCCGAGCCCTTCCCTTTGGTCTATCCTCGTCACCAAGAATCTTTACGAAGGTCCTGGCAGAGGCTCTAGCCCCACTGAGAGACAGGGCAATTACAGTAATCCCATATCTGGTTAAAGTCACATTTATTTAAATATCATTTATTTAAATATCTAAAATGTTATGCCTAGTCCTCTCCTATGAACAGGAACATAACCCATATGTCAAGACTCCTGGGGTACAATCATCCCTAATCTCAGAAATCATCTATGTAATTAACATACCTTGCTGTCACATGGCTTTCTGTTCCTTTTATTATAACGGTGGCAGCAAAAGTTGCTTTTTTTATTGTGCTGGAACCACCGTGCTAAGCCCTTACTGTACATGCATTTCCAGCCCTTTGTATAAATGTTGCTGTAGCAGTGACAGCTGAAGTTCACTGCAGCTGCTTTAGGAACGCAAAGGGCTGCGCTTACTGCATAGGCATGTCCGATGTGTAGACTTGGTGCACATGTGTGGGAATCTCCATGGCTTGCACGGTGGAACAGCATGTGTAATACACGGAATAGAGTGGCCAGGTCTTCAGCTGCCCACAATTAAAACGGCTGACTGCAGGAAATCTGTAAGTAGAGAAACAGACTTGTTTTTTAACATGAAAATGGTTGGAAAAAGTCCTGCAAGCAGCATCTTTAGGGAGGTTTGAGAGTGCTCCCAAAACGCTACTGCCCACATTGAAATAAATAAATGGGCAGCACTTCTGAAGTGCCTGGAAAGCGCTTCAGAAGCACCGCACCACAGTCGTTTTTAACCCATTCTTTGGGGTTAAAATCGTGCCACTTAAACAGTAGTCAAGTGCTGCCAAAACGAGCATGGATCACAAGTATTCCTGACACCAAGATAAAAATAAATGTGACATGGGAGGAAGCTCCAGCTGATTTACAGGTTCAGCTCTGTTCCTGTGTTGTGTTTGAAGGTGGGTGCCCGTCCCTTCCCTCCAATACGTTCTCCTCATTGAGCGCAGCTGTGTGTAATTGAAGCTCTCCACCCTCTTTTTTTTATTTTTTTATTTTTTCTGAAATCTCAGACAAGCTTTATAAGTTCTGGACTTTGAACAGGTGTAGAGAAAATGGTGCCGATAAATGGATACAACTTGTGTAGGAACATGTTTTACATCTATGTGTATCAGCTGAGGCCAGTCACTTCACTGGATATATAAGGGTTTACAACCACTTTAATGATAATAGCCCAACTTATCAGGGCTGTATTGAAGGTGGTGGGAAAATGGCAGTAAATACTGAAAAGGGATTGTTCATAGCTGGACCACACCCAAAACAGAAAATAGCATTTTTGGTTTGCCCTTGATGAAAAGCTAGCTTTTCTTACGGAAATGTGATGATTAGATAATTTTGTGCTTAGTTTTTAGTGCAATTAAAAATCATGGACTATAGTCTGCTGCTGGGAATCCACGATGTCTCCAGAGCAGAGCAAGAGGAGGAAGAAGAGATGGACGAAGAGGATGCTGAAACTGAGGGTCCAGGACAATACGTCGCTGTTGGTTCTTATGGGACTTCCCCAGAAGGAATTGCAGGATACCTGAACTCGCATAAACCTCTGGGCCCTGGAGAATTCGACCCTTATATTGATGTATATGCAGTCAAAAGCTCTGATGGTAAGTCTGCTTTTCTTTCTAAAACTCATGATTTTGGTTTTATAGGATATTTCTCTCATTAAGAGAGGGTGCCATAGAAAGTGATAAGCTGGACCAATGGTATGGTAAAGAAGTAGTGGTATTACTGTGTTTTCACGCCATCATGAATTGAAGAACTATTGTGATCTAGTGAAAAAGTTGAATGCATAAAAATGAATAGATTTTTTGTCAGGTGGTGATTCAATATTGCATAATATAATTGCTTTGTATTCTATTGGGTCAGCAGTTGGAGCAGTTTTTTCTTTTCGTTTGTGAAGTATTGTATAATCATCATAGGAGCATTTTATCCATTATTGGAGGTTTTGATCGCACAAGTGAGACCTCAAAGCAAGTAGTGTCTTCTGTGTGTCTCACAAGACACGATTGACAGCACTGCTTGGGATTTCATTGCACTGTTGTCATCCCACTACAGAAAGTTAGGAGGTGACTACATTTTTGGCAGGATCTCCAGGTTTTTTTTTAGTATGTGCAGCAGTTTTAAGGCAACAACATGAGGAAATGTGCATGTAATGGAGAACTGCACGCCTACACCTTAAAACAGGATTTTGGAAGAGTTTAGAGATGAGGTATCCAATGCTCTGAGTATTGTGGAAGTTCAGGTTCCTTCACCCATTTTCTTTGCAGAGCTCGCCAGTAGCTGGAAATCTGGGGTGTTCTGCGAAAGACTTTGCAAACAAGAGCTTTCAGGGTTGCTTTGTATATACCCCTATATTTTTCTTTGCCTTTTACTTTTCTTTTTGGTGAACAGTATATGGTAAGTGACTTTGTCAACCACCATGAAGACATGGATAGTGGAAGCGTTGTGGCAACAGGGCAAACTAGCAAGCTGTAATAGCACTTTCCATTAATAGACCCTGCAATTTTAAGGTGCTGTGTAAAAGGAGTTGTAAATGCAAAAGGTTTTTTATCTTCATGCATTATGTAAACAGTATTTAAACCACACATGTGAGGTATCGCCGCGATCGGTAGAGCTAGAAAAATAATTCTAGGCCTCCTCTGTAACTCAGTACATGAAACCTGTAGAATTTTTTAAATGTCGCCAATGGAGATTTTAAAGGGTAAAAGTTTGACGCCATTCCCCAGAATTTTAAAGAGTGACATGTTGGGTATCAATTTACTAGGCGTAACAATTGGGCTAACTTTACTGTTTTGTAAAAAAATATATATATATTTTAAAAAGTGTATTTCTCTTCCATTTATGGACAAACACGGCAGCAATTGACCTTAGGGTTATACCGCCTTCCTTTCAGGAGAGACTAAGCAGAAAAAAAACAGCACTTCAAGTGTTAACACTTCAGTATAGCACCTCCCAGGGGGATCCTGGGATCTACAATCAACTGCCGACTGGGTGACAGGCTGGATCTTCGATCCTTGTAGTCCCCCCATGTTTGGCCATCGAGCGTGTGACGGCCCTTAGCTACGCTCTTGGCCGTCCACGACATATCCCGTTGCTCCAAGGGTGGCCGGTGAACTACATGTTCCAGGGCACACATATGACCAGCCAGTGGTTGCAGGATGGGTAAGTAGTGTCTCCTTGCCCTGGCAAGGTGGTGCGGCTGGTGCATTCCTAGGGAGGTGGAATGAGGGTGCGCCCTGCTTTCCTCTCTCCCTTCCTCTGATGCATTCCTGGGTGGCGGCTGCAAGGGGGGGGGGGGTCCTCCTGGGTCTCTGTTACTGCCGGGGGGTGTGCTACTGTTTTTTTATTGTTTTGGGGGTGCTGTGTGTGGTGGGCTGTGTTTTTTTTTTTTTTTACTGTGTATTACTGTTTGTTTAACACGTGTATGGCTGCCATTTTGCCGGAGCCCGGCGCAGCATGGACAGCACTCTCTGAAATGCTTCAGCTAGCATTTCAGCCTGGTCGGGTGGTGAGTCCCCTGTTCTCTGTTTTGCGGCCGGGAGGGTGGCCTGTGGGTCTCTGCCTTGCAGTACTAAAGCGGCATAGCGGTGGGTCAGCATGGAGTCTGAACCAGAGGCTTCTACCCCATCCATGCCTGAGTTAACCCTTAGTGCCCCTGACGGCAGTCCTTTAGGCATTTATCACCAGGTCTGAAGTGACACGTGGCCAGAAGCGCCTGCTTCTGGGGTTGGCCCCGACACGGAACCAGACCCTGCTGCTGCGTCTGGCTCTGGTTCTGTCATGTGAGATGATGCAGGCTTGGCCCACACGGTCAGTGAGGATGGCTCTGCTTCAGGGTCAGCACATAAAGGGTTTGTTGGAGCTCTTATCACTGTGGTGCGGGATACTCAGAAACTTGAGGATTCGGCGGAGGCATCGGATGTGCCGGTCCCTTTTGGGTTCCGCAAGCCACCCCGCACCGCACCAGTGTTTCCTTGTGTTCCATATCTGAACAAAATATTATACAAGGAATGGGATCGGCCGCAGAAAGTTTTTGTTGTACCAAAATACTTTGCGGTCTGTTATCCTTTTGCGGAAGACTTTTTTAAAAAGTGAAGTCTCTCCTCCGTCAGTGGACCCCCCCTGTGTCCAGACTGAACAAATCTACCACGTTACCTGTGGAAGGGGCTCCCGCCTTTAAGGACCCCACAGGTAGGAGGGCTGAGGCTGTGACCCACTCCATGTTCAAAGTAGTGGGGTCGGCAGTGAGACCGATTTTGTCCGGAGCTCTAGTGTCACACACAATTGCCGAGCGGTCAAAGTCCATGCTGCAGAAGCTGGAGGCGCATAATGCTCCTGAGCTCTGTGTGGGCCTGGCTGACCAGTTGGTGCAGGGCCTGTAGTTTGTCTGTGAATCGGCCCTAGATACGCTCCCCTTGCTCTCCAGGGCCTCCGTGGTGGTACTACGCTGCCTTGTGTGGCTAAAGTGTTGGTCTGTGGACCAATCCTCTAAAAAAGTCTTTAGGGGACTTATCCTTTAAGGATGAACGGCTTTTTGGGGCGTCCCTGGATGACATCATAAAAGATGCTACAAGGGGTAAGAGCACACTGCTCCCACAATCTGGGAAGGGTAAGGAGCCTCGTCATAAGCAGGGTCCCTCCTTTACCTCCCAACAAGCCTGCTTCTGCATTAAGGTCTGCCCCCCGCCTGACACTCGGGTTGGGGGCTGACTTTGCGGTTCGGTGGAGGCCCCTCCTTTGCGACCGCTGGCTTTGCGACGTAGTTTCCTCAGGGTACAAGATAGTTTCTCTCTTGTCCACCAGAGTCTCCCTTCCAACCTCCAGCTTCCTCCAGGAACACCGGGTGGCCCTGTCACAGGCTGTTCAGGATCTGCTGGTCAGGGGAGTGATTGTACCGGTTCCCTCAAGGGAACAGTTTCGGGGGTTTTACTCCAATCTGTTTGTAGTCCCCAAAAATAGAGGGGTCCGTCCAATCCTGGACCTCAAGGCCCTCAACTCTTTTGTCAAAGTACAAAGATCCAGGATGGAATCGTTTCGCTCTGTAGTGTCGGCTCTCCATCAGGGGGATTTTCTGGCGTCCTTGGATACTCAGGACGCGTACCTGCATATTCCCATACGCGCAAAACACCAGAGGTTTTGCGGTCGAAGAGGACCATTTTCAGTTTGAGGCCCTCCCCTTCGGCACCACGAGTTTTCACAACGGTGCTAGCTCCAATTCTGGCCATGCTAAGGCAGCGCGGAATCGCTATTGTGGGATACCTGGGCGACCTTCTCCTGAGAGCTTCTTTAACCACTTAAGACCCGGACACATACGCTGCTAAATGACCCACGGTGTTTTTACAATTCGGCGCTGCGTCGCTTTAACAGACAATTGCGCGGTCGTGCGACGTGGCTCCCAAACAAAATTTGCGTCCTTTTCTTCCGACAAATAGCTTTCTTTCGGTGGTATTTGATCGCCTCTGCGATTTTTTTATTTTTTGCGCTATAAACTAAAATAGAGCCACAATTTTGAAAAAAAACTCAATTTTTTTACTTTTTGTTATAAAAAAAATCAAATAAACTAAATTTTAGTAAAACATTTAGGCCAAAATTAATTCAGCCACATGTCTTTAGTAAAAAAAAAAAAATCGCAATAAAAAAAAAAAAAAAAAGCTACCTAGCGGGAACAGCGACACTAATACAGCGATCAGAAAAATGATCGCTTAGTGACGCTGGCAATAGGGAGTGAAAGGGTTAACTAGGGCGGTGATCAGGGGGTTAAAACTTTATTAGGGGGGGTGGGGGGGCTATCCTGAACCTAACACTTAACTGTTTTTTACACTGCCTGTCACACTGACACTAAATGCAGTGATTAGATCACTGCATTCAGTGACACTGTGACAGGGGGGTGGGGGGGGCGATCACAAGGGGTTAATGTGCCTATGTCAGTGTTGTGTTGGTGCACACTTACTTGTGATGTCTTCTCTCATCAGCAGCGCTGGGAAACAGCGCTGCGATGAGAGGTGACATCATTTCCTCCTTCCTGTGTAAACACAGGAGGAGGAACTGACACGATAAGAGCGCGCTCCCATTGGCTGGGAGCGATCGCGGGGGGGGGGGGCGGAAATCACGGACATCCGCCCGCTCGTCGGCGATCGCTCCCAGAGGCAGGGGGACCCCCGCACGCCGCGGAGCGGGTCCCGATGGGACCCCCGAACCGCACGAAGGCGGGGACGTAAATTTACGCCATTGTGCCTGTACGAGCCATTCTGTGGCCGTATATGTGCGTGCGGGGGTCCTTAAGTGGTTAAGCTCAGAATTAGAAGAGGATGTGTCAATCACCTGCCAGTCCCTCCAAAAAATGTGGGTGGCTACTGAATGTCAAGAAGTCAATGTTGGTACCGTCTCAGCGACTGGGATACCTGGGGTTGGTCCTGGATTCCTCAGAAGCGAATTTTTCTCCCCCGGAAAAACTCCAGGACACTGTAATCTGCGGTGCAGCGGTTAACGACCCAGAAGTGGTCGTTGCTTCGCTTTTGCATGAGCGTTCTGGGTCCGATGGTAGCCTCTTCTGAGGTTTGTCTGTATGCCCAATTTCACACTCGAGTCTTACAGAAGGAGATTCTGTCACGTTGGGACAAGCTACCTTTGTCTCTGGATTACCAGATTCGGGTGAGTCGCCTGGTCAGGTCCTCCCTAATGTGGTGGCTGACATCTCCGGTACTTCGGACTGGGAAATTATTTCTGCCGTGGTAATGGACAGTGGTCACGACGGATGCCAGCCTCTCCGGCTGGGGGCATGTCTGGGGTGTCCAGTCAGCCCGGGGGTTGTGTCTCTCAAAGTGGTCTCTGGGTCTGCAGTACCATCCAGTCAGGATCCAGTCCGACAACGCCATGGCCGTGGCGTATGTCAATCATGGGGGTGCGCGGAGGTTGCGCACATCCTCCGGTGGGCCAAAGGGTACGTTCCGGCTTCTGTCGGCTGTGTACATTTCGGGGGTGCAGAATTGGCAAGCCGACTCACTAAGTCGCCAAACACTGGACCAGGGAGAATCGTCGTTGCACCCGGAAGTGTTTGTTTTCAGAGTTTGTGCCAAAAATGGGGCACTCCAGACGTGGACCTTCTGGCGTCCCGTCTCAATCGGAAGGTGTCGTGTTTCATGGCCAGTTTAAGAGACTGTCGGACTCGGTGATCTCTAACATGCTACGAGCACGGAAGTCTACTTCACGTCGGATTTGCCATCGTACGTGGAAGCCCTACATCTCTGTGTGCAGAGATGAAATGGCACCCCCCCACATACATGCTGTCCCGGATTCTGCTGTTCCTACAGCGGGGAGTGCATCAGGCTCTTGCCTTAAGTACGGTTATGGGTCTGATTTCGGCCTTGGCTGTTTACTTTCAGCGACCATTGGCGACACACTCCCTGGTGCGTACGTTTGTACAGGGGGTCAGGCATGTGGCCCCTCCTGTGCATCGTCCACTACCTACGTGGGACTTGAATTTAGTCCTCTCATGCTTCGAAAGGCTCCGTTTGAGGACATTCGGGAGATTGCTCTGTTGACTCTGTCCCAGAAGGTGGTCTTCTAGTAGCCATTCCTTCGGTCAGACGCGTTTGATCTGGTGGCCTTGTCTTGCAAGGCTCTTTACTTGGTCATCCACAAGGATAGGGTGGTGCTGCGGCCGCAGCCATCGTTCCTTCCGAAGGTTGTTTCGGCTTTTCACATTGAGGATTTACTATCCTTTATGTCCTCAGCCGAAGAACTCGAAGGAGGCCACGTTGGCTTCCTTGGACGTAGTGTGAGCCCTACTGGCGTATTTAACAAAAAGAGGTGGTGGGGGTAATGGCGCTGTCACTAATAGTTGTTTGCTGGCCAATAACCGGACCCAATTGGGTAATTATAGGCTTGAATGGGACAACTTTCCCCAAAGGATACATATGCGTGCATAACACCGCGCAGGCAAAAAGATTTTGTGGTGATAATGGATGTATGTAGAAACTGATGGTAATGCTTAAGTAAACCACCAGGGGTGTATAAATATAATATGCGACTATAACAGGTTGAGCTCACCGTGCTAAAGGCTAATATAAAGTTTACAGTACATACACAAGATATCTATACACATCATCCTAAATAGGATAAAATATATAATAAAGGTTGAAATGAAAGTCCATATATTATAAAACAGGTGACATGGGTGGTAAAGGTGCTCCTATATGAATGGATGGTAGACAATATAACCAGTGACTTTCGCAGTGGGTCCGGTGTGCCCCCTTGTGGGTCCCCACTCACCAGAAGCACTCACCCCTGCTGGGGTAAAATGCGTATAGGTCGGCGCGTTACTCCAAACGTTACTCCAAACTGCCGTGGATTCTTTCCTTGAGTTACGCCAATCCTTGGTAAGTCACCTGGACTCTTGCAGTATGTCCTTAATGTATGTACTTGATAGTATGAGGTTCAGTGAATGTTCTGATTTCCTCCAAAGCAAAACAAAAAGGCTTCCATAGCGTGATACGTTTAAAAACCAATATTTATTGGCACTGTAAACCAATCATTAGGTACAGATGCAATAGTGCAAAAAAATTGTACAATAAAAATATAACCACTAGCTGTCACCACCCGAAGTGGAAGGCCAACATACCCAAAGGCCAACTTATGCGGTTACGCAGGAACTGCAATTCTATCGCAGACTATTCCAACCAAGCTGATGTTATCATTGAAAGATTCAAAGAGAAAGGGTATAAAGAAAGCAACCTGATCACCTTGAAAGAAGAGGTTCAGAAAATGGACAGGAATAGCATGCTGAAACCCAAAGAAAAGAATGCATCAAGTACATCAGATGTAGTCTTTATCACCGGGTTCAACTCACAATATAAAGAGTTCGAACATATAGTCAAAAAATATTGGCCTATCTTGCAAGAAGATCATACTCTGAACAAAATCTTGAAAAAGAAGCCCACCTTTATTTACAGAAGAGCTCCATCTCTACGAAATCACCTTGTACATAATGTCATTGACCCACCCAAATCCATCAGCCTGTGCCCTGAACTCAAAGGCTTTTATAAATGCCAAAAATGTCTACCCTGTAGAGTAAGCAAGAAGCAACCAAGAAGAAAAATGAGCTTTAAATCGAGGGTGGATTTCAAAGAATATAAAATTAAGGACCTAATTACATGTCATTCTACACATGTAACATACATTATTGAATGTCCCTGCCACCTACAGTACGTAGGGCGTACTACACGACCCCTTAAAGTGAGAATCCGCAAACACATCAACCGGATAAAAAAGGGATCTACCAAACATAACCTGTCGCGGCATTTCAATAGATATCACCAGCAGGACCCAACCGGACTCGTATTCTACGGCATAGACCTTATAAAAGATAACTGGAGGGGTGGCAATAAGACCACAGATATCTCACAGAACGAAACTAGTTGGATTTACCGTTTGGGGTCCCTTAAGCCGCATGGGTTAAATGCAGATATAGATCTTAACTGCTTCTTGGCAAACCCGTAACTGGGTCTCACTTCACATATACTTGAAGCCTTTTTTACTACTTGGCATCACTTATATGGGGTTTGACCAATCACACCTTTCCCTGTCTCCCAATGGGAAATTTAATGTACCCTTTTCCCACACTTTTTCGTATTTATATATTTTTATATATATATATTTTATATATATATACATATTTCCTTGGTTGTATATGGAACACTAGTTTGATACATGATTATTCCACTAGTGGATCCATATGTGTTACTAAGGATATAGGTCTAAGTAGACCATTCCCAATTCACAGTTTCTGTCTACACTGCTCTATATATAGCTCTTACCACAGAACTCAGTGCTACTTGTAATATAGTAGCTATTATCACTACTTGTTGTCATATGCAACATATATATATATATATATATATATATATATCCTTTGTTGGTCCTATGGCCACAGCACTTACACGATATTGTATTTCTTTATGTCACTTTACCACGAATATATATGCCTCATTATTATTATTTGTATTATTTACTATCCCTATGCATCATATGTGCTGCACCATCATTCTGTGAGCACGATTTACTCTACTCCCCTATAGGTGCACTTATATCACATTTCCTCAACTTACTTTAAATCACCTCTCACCATCTGGATATATAGGTATCCTTCATTTTTCAATATTTGCATATCCTTATTCACTCAAAAGGGAGACGGACAATAGAAATTCTACACATGTCCCCATCATACATGAGGCTTTACCTCACGTTATGATATATACTGAGATATAGGATGCTATTCCCAATACCCTATATCTATTATTTACTGCCCAATCTACTCCTCCCTTATATCACTGGTGACTATAATCATCTCCCTTTTGTGACATACAACCTTAGATACACAACCCAGTCACATTTAGCTGGAATATACAACTTAGTCACGGACATGCCTTAAATGTGTAGCATTAGACAATATAATGTATTTGGGTCCCCATGCCGCTGACTCTACCCTCTTTTGCTGTCAGCTCTCTGCAATTATTAATGAGATTTGTATATAAACTTTGCATTCCGTATCATATAGCTCCTTTTAAATTACCATTGTATTATTTGTATTTCCTGTCACGTTCGGGGTCGCTGCTATGGCAATTGATATGTACATCCGGGTCTCTTATTCTACATCAGCGCAACTCGCCCTATCGGGTAGTAGGCTTTATAGACACGCCCCTATGTGAGGCACTGGATCCGATATCGCTGATCTTATTGGGGAACAAAGGCCGTGTACACGCCTCCACAATAAACTAATTCGATAGGACACCGGATCTGTCAATTTACTAGAACACATGACGCCATCAGCGTCTGGACATTGCCATGGATACGCTCCCTATAAAGACAGGAAGCGATGGTATGCGTGTACCCGCTTCCGAAGACGTAAACGCACGAAACGTACGTAAAGCGGTCACACGCACACCTTCACGCACTTCCGGTCCTAACCAGCTGTCTGTATTTGGAACGCACGCCGTTCCCATGCTGGTGCGATTAGCATTTGGACATCTTTTAGTGCAGTGATTCCTAGAACCCACTATCCATCTGGGCATAGGCTGCAAACTTCAGTTTGTACATCTGTGTTAGAGACATTGTATTTTATCAGCTGTGCCAGTTTTTTGTACCAGCTTGGTGTCATTTTTATTTTTATATTTTTATTGTACAATTTTTTTTGCACTATTGCATCTGTACCTAATGATTGGTTTACAGTGCCAATAAATATTGTTTTTTAAACGTATCACGCTATGGAAGCCTTTTTGTTTTGCTTTGGAGGAAATCAGAACATTCACTGAACCTCATACTATCAAGTACATACATTAAGGACATACTGCAAGAGTCCAGGTGACTTACCAAGGATTGGCGTAACTCAAGGAAAGAATCCACGGCAGTTTGGAGTAACGTTTGGAGTAACGCGCCGACCTATACGCATTTTACCCCAGCAGGGGTGAGTGCTTCTGGTGAGTGGGGACCCACAAGGGGGCACACCGGACCCACTGCGAAAGTCACTGGTTATATTGTCTACCATCCATTCATATAGGAGCACCTTTACCACCCATGTCACCTGTTTTATAATATATGGACTTTCATTTCAACCTATATTATATATTTTATCCTATTTAGGATGATGTGTATAGATATCTTGTGTATGTACTGTAAACTTTATATTAGCCTTTAGCACGGTGAGCTCAACCTGTTATAGTCGCATATTATATTTATACACCCCTGGTGGTTTACTTAAGCATTACCATCAGTTTCTACATACATCCATTATCACCACAAAATCTTTTTGCCTGCGCGGTGTTATGCACGCATATGTATCCTTTGGGGAAAGTTGTCCCATTCAAGCCTATAATTACCCAATTGGGTCCGGTTATTGGCCAGCAAACAACTATTAGTGACAGCGCCATTACCCCCACCACCTCTTTTTGTTTTCCCATATACCCCCGTTGGGGAGTTATATTTAGGGGGGGCTGCAGTCACACACCTTTATTAGTCCTATTACCCTCTATTAGACTATCCTAAGCGCAGCTTTTCCTCTTCACACTACTGGCGTATTTGTCTGCTACGGCTCCGTTCTGGAGAGCGGACTCGCTGTTCGTGTCAGTGACTGGTCCTAAGAAAGGTCTGGCGGTCTTGTCGGCCTCCATTTTCAGGTGGATCAGACAGGTCGTGCTCCAGGCCTATGCCCTAAAGGGGCAGGCGCCGTCCCATTCTGGTTGTGGTGCATTCTATCAGGGCGATTGATGCCTCTTGGGCTTTCCACCATCAAGCGTCTGTTTTACAGGTGTGTAAGGCAGCGACCTGGTCGTCAACCCACACCTTTTCAGTTTTACAAGGTGGATGTGAGTGCATCTGTGGATGCCTCCTTTGGTTGCAAGGTTTTGTAGGCGGCTGTTTAAGGTTGAAGTTCCTCAATTGAGGAACTCTGGTCGGTTTGGGGTGAAGCTTAGTTTGCTGTATTTTTCCCACCTCTCAAATTTTTTGATACTGCTTGGGGACGTCCCTAAGGTCAATTGCTGTTGTGTCCGTCCATGAACTGAAGAGAAAATAGGATTTCTGTACTTGCCGTAAAATCTATTTCTCTGAGTTCATGGACGAACTGAGGCTGCTAAGGCAGAGAGAGGGATATACCGGGGGGGCCGCCCCCTGGGAGGTGCTATACTGAAGTGTTTTAACACTTGAAGTGCTGTTTTTTCTGCCTAGTCTCTCCTGAAAGGAAGGTGGTATAACCCTAAGGTCAATTGCTGCTGTGTCCATCCATGAACTCAGAAAAATGGATTTTACGGTGAGTACAAAAATCCTATTCCCCCCCCCCCCCCCCCCCCCCCCCAAAAGAGTGCACTTGTAAGACCGCTGCGCAAATACGGTGTGACAGAGTATTGCAATGACCGCCATTCTATTCTCTAGAGTGTTAGAATAAAAAATCTATATGTTTGGGGGCTCTATTTAGAGGGAAAGAAATGGCAGTGAAAACACAGTGAAAAAACACATTAGAATTGCTGGTTTACTTTTCATGCCAACGGCCACCACAAAATGGCGCCAGATCACAGAAGGCTTAGGCCTGCAGAAGGCCTCAATTACCGGCCGGGCGCGGGCCTGTCGTTTTTTGTGCGGTGGGGGCGCACAGAGACACAGGATGGGGTATCCGGTGTCTCCGTACGATCACGTTGGGCCGCAAATTGCAATCAGGCGCCCGGATTTTATATAGTTACATAGTTAGTCAGGTTGAAAAAAGACACAAGTCCATCCAGTTCAACCATTATAAAAAATAAACAGACAAAATAAAACACAGTACATCCCATACACCCAACTCCATACCCACAGTTGATCCAGAGGAAGGCAAAAAACCCCAGAAGAGCATGATCCAATTTGCTACCGGAGGGGAAAAAATTCCTTCCTGATCCCCCGAGAGGCAATTGGATTTACCCCGGATCAACTTTACCTACAAAACTTAGTACTCAGTTATATTATGTGCATTTAGGAAAGAATTCAGGCCCTTCTTAAAGCAATCTACTGAGCTGGCCAGAACCACCTCTGGAGGGAGTCTGTTCCACATTTTCACAGCTCTTACTGTGAAGAAACCTTTCCGTATTTGGAGGTGAAATCTCTTTTCCTCCAGACGTAAAGAGTGCCCCCTTGTCCTCAGTGTTGACCTTAAAGTGAATAACTCAACACCAAGTTCACTATATGGACCTCTTATATATTTGTACATGTTGATCATATCCCCCCTTATACTCTTCCCAAGAGTAAATAAATTCAGTTTTTCTAATCTTTCCTCATAGCTGAGCTCCTCCATGCCTCGTATCAGTTTAGTTGCCCTTCTCTGCACTTTCTCCAGTTCTCTGATATCCTTTTTGAGAACTGGTGCCCAAAACTGGACTGCATATTCCAGATGAGGTCTTACTAATGATTTGTAAAGGGGCAAAGTTATTTCTCTATCTCTGGAGTCCATACCTCTCAATACAAGAAAGGACTTTGCTCACTTTGGAAACCGCAGCTTGGAAACCGCAGCTTGGCATTGCATGCCATTATTGAGCTTATGATCAACTAAAACCCCCAGATCCTTCTCCACTACAGATCCCCCCAGTTCTACTCCTCCTAGTATGTATGATGCATATTCTTGGCCCCCAAGTGCATAACTTTATATTTATCAACATTAAACCTCATCTGCCACACAGTCGCCCAATTGGACAGAGACGATTGAGATCGGCTTGTAAATTGGAGACATCCTGCAAGGACATTATTCCACTGCATAGCTTGGTGTCATCTGCAAAAACAGAAATGTTACTTTGGATCTCAGACCCAATATCATTTATAAATATATTAAATAGTAAGGGACCCAACATCGAACCTTGGGGTACACCGCTGATAACCTTGGACCATTCAGAATAAGAATCATTAACCACAACTCTCTGAATTCTGACTTTCAGCCAGTTTTCTATCCATTTACAAACTGATATATCCAATCCTGTAGACCTTACCTTACACATGAGCCGTGTGTGTGGAACTGTATCGAACGCTTTTGCAAAATCCAAGTATACCACGTCCACTGCCACGCCTCTGTCCAGGGTTTTACTTACCTCTTCATAAAAGGAAATCAGGTTTGTCTGACAACTTCTGTCTTTCATGAATCCATGCTGTCTGCTGCCTAAATGGTTTGTTTCCAGCAAGAACTCATCCATGTGGTCTTTTATTAAACGTTCCAGTATCTTCCCAACTATAGAAGTTAAACTAACAGGTCTATAGTTACTTGGTAAAGACTTTGTTCCCTTTTTAAATATGGGCACCACATTGGCTCTACGCCAATCCAGTGGTACTATTCCTGTCATTAATGAGTCCCTAAATATTAGATACAGGGGCTTTGAAATTTCAGAGCTCAATTCTTTTAGGATCCGTGGGTGGATGCCATCTGGTCCAGGTGCTTTATCCACCTTTATTCTGTCTAAATATTTCTGGACCATATCACTTTTGAGCCATTGTGGATTTGGGGCTGTGTCACTCCCACCCCCATTGTGGACATGAGCTCCCCCATTCTCCATTGTATACACAGAGCTGAAGAAAGCATTTAATAAATTTGCCTTCTCTTTGTCCTCAGTCACCCACTCTAGATTATTGTGTAAAGGGCCTACATGCTCAGACTTGACCTTTTTACTATTAATATATTTAAAGAATTTTTTGGGGTTTGTGCTACTATCTTTTGCAATCTGTCCATTTAGAATTTTTGCATCCTTGATTTCCTTTTTACATATTCTATTATTCTTTGTATCATTTAATGCTTTTGTCTATGGGCACCAAGAGAGCACTCCAGACTCCACTGACTTATCTCATGCAGATGATCGCTGTGTATGGGAAGATCTGTAACCATGTGCTACTTGCACCTACCTTTTATGGTGATTGGGTAAAAAAAAAATTACATTCCTTTTTATATAACACCTCTAACTCTTACTCACTCCCAGATAGCCACAGTCTTTTGCTAGTGTCTACAAAGCTGCCTCCTTGCTGTGGGAGTTTTTTATTTTATCTTCTTGGGCACTCATCTTCGCACATTTTGTTTACGTTGGCTACAGCGTGCTATAAAGGTCCAGGATTGTGGTCTGCTGGATGTGGAGCCCTGGCCCTTAACACCCCTTCAAAAGGTGGGTATGCCTATGGTGGAAGGCAAAGTAAGGTTGGAGTCTGGACCCTTACATACTGCTTAGAATGTAAAGAATATCTACTGTAGTAAATGCACGGCTTGCGCATGTAAGTTTTTTTGTCCCGGGGGCATGGGGTATACATAGGCTTTGGAGAAGCATGGTCTTGAGAACATTAAATCATCACTGTCACAACCATGGAGTGGGAGTGTTGTCCATTTGAATTTGGCACCATTTTTCCAGTGATCTGGCACAAGTCTTTTGCATTAGGCACCTGGGCAGCCCCATTCTCAATCGCTTTACCTTGAATGTGCATGCCGTTTTCTTTCTTTGGGTGAGCTTCTTTTTTAGTTGGCACCGGCAGTCCCCATTTCCTACAGTATAGCTATAGTGCCTGTCACAGAAGGCTTTACACTGCTTTCTCCACAGATGCAGAGGTTGTAAGTATGCCTCTGGGGCCACTTATGGCACTGCACATGGCAAAACACTAGTGCAGGGGCAAGGGGTCAGATGGTCTGACTAGCTCAAATTCAGCACATGGCTCTGGTGCGAAGGTTTGTGTGTTTTTTGAGGAAGGGATGAGTAGTTATTTTTACAGGGCCCTAGTGCCCTCTGTTCAAATTGTTTCCTGTCTGACTCCCTACCTTCCTCTAGGTACTTCTCTGTAAGGATGAGCTCTGGCGTTTTTGCATAGTACATGTGCAGAGCCCACCAGGAAGTCTACACGGCACTGCGCTAATCACAACCAGGAAGACATTTCCCCATCTCTGCAGTCCAGAATCAGGAATTGTCTCCCTGGCTGTGATTAGCGCAGCGCCGTACAGACTTCCTGTCAGGCTCTCCACGTGTACTATGCGAACACGCCAGAGCTCATCCTTACTCCTCTGGCCTTTGAACAACTCCGCCTTCCTCCCACTTATCTAGGGAGGATTATTTTTGCTACACTGGCTGATTTATAGGTAGAAATTTGGTCTTTTTAGAAATCGTAGATAACAGGGGTCTCCCCTCTTGAGTCAGTCTTTGACTTAACCTTTGCTGCAGATAACACTGTCTGATGAGAAGTAAGAAATTGCCCCCCTCCCCTTCTTAAGGAATCTGATCAGAATCTTTCGGCTGAAATTTCATCCAGGCTTAAGAATACACTTGCCACCCATATTTGTCTGTAAAGTAGTCCAATTCTGCCTACACTTACCATGGGTTCCCTAAAATTATCCAAAGCTGCCAAGATCTTACCAGCTCACTTGCTCTTAGACCACATTTTATTTGGTCACAGGTCTTATCTGACATATTTACTCCTCCAAAATATTTTGGTCAGCAATATCCTATTGAGAAGAGCTTCCTGCAAAAGATGGCCCCTGTGGTTGACCCAATGGACAAAAGGTGAAACCAGTCTTTAAGGCCATGCAATCTGCGGTTGCGTCCATGGCCGTCTGTCAGACCCTTGCTGTGTAGACTAAGTACCAGACATAAGAGCCTAGTTTCATCTTAATAGATTCCCTCTGTTCAACATTAACTCAGGGCCGTCTTTAATGTTGTTTGGACCCTGGACAAAACAATTCTTGGGGGGGGGGGCTTGCAATTTTGCTCTCCACCTGCTCTGAGACATACAGTAAACTGATTTTAAAGTGGTTGTAAACCCCCAAAAAAAAAAAAAAAAAATATCACAATGTAGAGTATAAGATTTCCTATCATCTGTGCCCAGTCTTGCCACACAGAGTTAATCCAGCGCTGAGTAATCCTTTTTTAAAGTTCAGTGCAAATTAACAGAATTTCAGATAAAAACCTGTCAAATTAGGTTAAGTCCGTTTCTCTGTTGTTGCTTTCAGTAAAAGGTTATTTACAAATCTAGCTTGGCCATGTTTATCATAACGAGAGGTGATCCAAAGTTCATTGTATATTACTAGGATGTGTTATGATGTTATATCACCTCATGTTATTGTAAACCTAACATGATAAACATGTCCTAGCTATATTTGTAAATAAACTCTCACTCAAAGCAAGAAGAGAGAAAACTGACTTTTGATTTAGGCAGGGTTTTATCTGGAAGGCTGTTCATTTTCACTGAACATTAACCACTTAAGACCCGGACCAAAATGCAGGTAAAGGACATTGCCCCTTTTTGCGATTCGGCACTGCGTTGTTTTAACTGACAATTGCGCGGTCGTGCGACGCGACTCCCAAACAAAATTGCCGTCCTTTTTTCCCCACAAATAGAGCTTTCTTTTGGTGGTATTTGATCACCTCTGTGGTTTTTATGTTTTGCGCTATAAACAAAAATAGAGCAATTTTGAAAAAAATTCAATATTTTTTACTTTTTGCTATAATAAATATCCCCCCAAAATATAATTTTTTTTTTCCTCAGTTTAGGCCGATACGTATTCTTCTACATATTTTTGGTTAAAAAAAAATCGCAATAAGCGTTTATCGGTTGGTTTTCGCAAAATTTATAGCGTTTACAAAATAAGGGATAGTTTTATTGCATTTGTATTATTTTTTTTTTTTTTTTACTAATAGCGGCGATCAGCGATTTTTTTCGTGACTGCGACATTATGGCGGACACTTGGGACAATTTTAACACATTTTTGGGACAATTGTCATTTTCACAGCAAAAAATGCATTTAAATTGCATTGTTTACTGTGAGAATGACTGTTGCAGTTTGGGAGTTAACCACAAGGGGCGCTGTAGGATTTGAGTGTTCCGTGTGTGTTTACAACTGTAGGGGGGTGTGGCTGTAGGTGTGACGTCATCGATCACGTCCCCCTATAACAGGGATGATGTGATCGATGCTGCGGCCACAGTGAAGCACGGGGAAGCCATGTTTACACACGGCTCTCCCCGTTCTTCAGCTCCGGGGACCGATCGCCGCACTGCAGCGGCGATCGGGTCCGCGAGTCCCGCGGTCCCAGAGCTTCGAACCGGGTCACGGGCACGCGCCTGCGGCGCATGCCCGTGACCCACGGCTGGGTACTAGAGCAACGTATATATACGTTGATGTGCCCAGCCGTGCCATTCTGCCAACGTAAATGTGCAGTAGGCGGTCCTTAAGTGGTTAAAAGAGACTGGGCACAGATAGGAAATCTTATACTCTACATTGTGACATCGAAAACCACTTTAAGTCTAGCTGATATTTATTGTATCGGATCAGGAAGTGATTTTGATTGGTTGCCAGAGGTTACAGCATCTCATTACCAATTACTGACTGGTTGCTAGAGGTTACAGCACACATTATGGCTCACTGATGAGTTGCTAGAGATTACAGCACATGATTTCTTCTTGATTGGTTGCCAAACATTAGAATTGCTGGTTTACTTGTCATGCCAACAGCCACCACAAGATGGCGCCAGATCACAAAAGGAAGCTTAGGCCTGCAGAAGGCCTCAATTACCGGCCGGGCGTGGGCCTGTCGTGTTGGGGAGGTGGGGGCGCATGGAGACACAGGATGGGGTATCTGGTGTCTCCGTGCACCCCCACCTTGCGATCGCGTCGGGCCGCGGCGTCCGGTAGTTGAGGCCGCGGATTTGCGGCCTTGTGCAGGCCTAAGCTTCCCCGGGTGCCTGGTTGCTATTTCTTGTCGCAACTGCGACCGGGCGCCCAGATTTTGTCGAACCCTGGTGTGTGTGTGTGTGTGTGTGTGTGTGTGTGTGTGTGTGTGTATGGGTATTATCCATATAGATAATATAATGCTTTTGTCTATGGGCACCAAGAGACCACTCCAGACTCAACTGACTTATCTCATGCAGATGATAGCTGTGTATGGGAAGATCTGTAACCATGTGCTCTGAGACATACAGTAAACTGATTTTAAGTATAGCTGATATTTATTGTATCGGATCAGGCAGTGATTTTGATTGGTTGCCAGAGGTTACCACTTACTGACTGATTGCTAGAGGTTACAGCACCCATAACAGATCACTGATTAGTTGCTAGAGATTACAGCACATGATTTACTGTATAGTAATACTGCTCACTGATTGGTTGCTAGAGGTTACAGCACATCATCTCTTCACTGCAGAGGGGTATGGTCTACATATGAATACCGCCTTTATATATGAATGCCGCCGGTCTAAACTATGTACATATGAATGCTGCTGCTATTGACATATGAATGATGGTTATTTATATGTAAACACAGGGTCTGAAGGTGAGTTATCTGTACACAACAATAGGGCAGAGCTGGGCAGCATTAGTAGCGGCACTTCACACTGATATCAGGACACAGCGAAAGACTAAAACTTCAAGAGACAAGGGAATTTAAACTGGGATAGTTGGCAAGTATGAGGCAGCTGCTTTGGGCCCCACAACAATGACAGGGCACAGGACAGCTTCCCCTTTTGCCCTGCCTTAAAGCTGGCCCTGCTAAAACTGTTAACTGTGGCCTTGCACTATTAGAATGGCTTTGTGGATCTGCTTCCCCAGATTTCCTACTTTTGAGGCTGAGAAGTCACTTTCTCCCCTCCAGTTCCAAGTCTAAAGCAGGCTATACAATAGTAAAAAAAAAATTGAGCGGTGTGTGTGTGTATATATTGACATGGAAATTTGGCTGTACGTAAACCATACCTCCTGTGCTAATAAGCACACATTCAGTCTAATGGTGTAATGCATTTTACCTATCACTCGATCTCCTGGATTAACCAAATGAAGGCCCATGTTACTGTGGATTTTCTGAAACAGGAGATTTTGGACTACTTTACAATTTTATCTGCAGCAGTGTTATATTTTGCAGATGCCTCGTCCGAGTCCTACGCATGTCGGCTAGGTCCACAGCATTAACAAACTCTGTCAGGAGGGCCTTATGGCTAAAAACCTGGCCCAGGGATGCATGCTGTGTAGCATTCCCTTTGCAAGGGATTTGCTGTTTGTTTCAGATCTGGAAATCCATTCTTGACAGAATGGCAGATAAAAATAATTTCCAGTCGAGAAGCAGGTGAAGATATGTAAGCATTTTTTTCGGCCTCAAAGTTCAGCAGGAAGGTAAAACGCAAGGAAAAAGAAACCATGGTCTTTCCAGAAGCCCAAAGGTAGGAGTGTAGTGCTCTTCAAGCCTCCTCGGACTTCCGGAAAGTCGCAGTGACTCCTTCATCCTAGTTGGAGGAAGACTCCAGGAGTTTTTTCCGTAGTGGAGAGGCATTACACCAAACCAATTTATTCTAAACATGCTCTCCCAGGGAGATGTGATCAAATTCATGGAGAAACCTGCAAAAAGCTTATTGGTGATAAACACCCCAAGGGATCCAGCCAAGGCTCTTACCATGAAGTCCCTAATCCAGGAACTGAGATCCTTGTAGGGACCGGAACAAGGACTCTGAGTTCTTCCAAGGGTTCTATTCACACTTATTCCTCTTCAGAAACCATCAGGCAAGTTCTGTCTCATTCTAAATCTCAAGAAGCTAAATCGATCTGTACTGAATATTTCAGATGGATTCCATTTACTCAGTCAAAACCCCCCTGAACTAAGGGTGCTACATGGCATTAATAGACTTACAGGATGCCTACATCTACATACATTTTGCTTCCAGGTCCCAAAAATATCTGAGGTTGGCACTGAAAGTAGGGAAAAGGGTGGTACACCTGCAGTTCAGAGCACTCCCATTTTGGCCTGCCATCGTCCCCAAGAGTGTTCACAAAGGAAATGGCCGAAGCATTGGCACCTTTGTGTCTAGAAGGAATCTCAGTGATCCTTATCTGGACGACCTGTTTTTTTTCTCTCCATCCAGAGAAAGGCTTTAGTATAACTTGGTCAGAGCTCGTGCCCAACCTAGAGTTCAAAAGTTGGATCTTAAACCTCCAGAAGTCAAATCTGATTCCCTCGCAGGTGTTATTCTTGGGGTACCCAATCAACTCGGTGGAACAAAAGGAGAAAAAGCTGGTGTAAGTAGTGTCATTGTTGCAGTCCAATTAACTCCTGTCCATCAGGAAGGTCATGCCAGCATTGGGAACTCCGACCTCTTCCATAACTGCAATTCAGTGGGCAAGACTTCACTTCAGACCCCTGCACAGTTTCTCGTGAAAAGTCTGGGATCACAAGCAAGATTCGCTAGTGAGCATCCCCACCTCGGTGAAAAGGAGTCTTTTGGTGGTGGAAGAACCAGACAAGGATTTTCAGGTTAACAATGGATGCCAGCTCCTGGGCTTGGGGGGCTGACATGAGTGGTCAATGGGTTTAAGTCTCATGTTCCACAAAAGAAGCAGTCAGATCCTTGATTTAGAGATGACTAAAAGCAATAGAAATGGCTTTGCTGACATTTGCCAGAGAAGTGCTAGGACTTCGTATAAAGGTTCTCTCAGACAGCGCCACAGCAGTGGCCTACATAGACAGGGGGCACCAGAAGTGGAGCTCTTCAGTGCCTAGCAGGAAGGATTCCAAGATGGGCAGAGCTCCATATTCTATCCTTGTCTGTGGCCCATCTAAAAGACTCTAAACAGGATAGTGGGCTTCCTCAGCAGAAACCAGGTGTACAAGGCAGAGTGGCGATTTAACCCAGAAATCTTCCATACGATCGAGAAGAAATGGGGGAAACCAAAAGTGGCTCTCTTCGCAACTCAGGAAAATGCACAGTTATCTTTATCCTTCTCCCTGAACAGAACCGAGCTATCCCTTGGGTTAGATGCTCTGGCGCACAGTTGGCATTTTCACCTCTGCTACGCCTTTCCCCCTTTTCAGCTTATTCGTTGGGTCATAAGGAAAATCCAGAAGGATGATACGACTTTAATCCTCATCACACCCTTTTGGCCCAAGATAGCTTGGTTTTCATCCCTTCCCCAGATGCAACTCGAAACGTATTGGCACCTTCTGTTGGGACAAGACCTGTTGATACAAGGTCCCTTCACCAGAAAGTAGCAAAGCTTAAGCTCACAGCTTGGCTTCTGACGAGCAGCTCTTAACCACTTCCTTACTGGGCACTTATAACCCTTCCTGACCAGGTGAAATTTCAGCTTCTGGCACTGCGTCGCTTTAACTGACAATTGCGCGGTCGTGCGACGTGGCTCCCAAACAAAATTGGCGTCCTTTTTTTCCCACAAATAGAGCTTTCTTTTGGTGGTATTTGATCATCTCTGCAGTTTTTATTTTTTGCGCTATAAACAAAAAAAGAGCGACAATTTTGAAAAAAAGTCAATATTTTTTACTCGTTACTATAATAAATAGCCCATTTTTTAAAAAATAAAATAAAAAATATTCTCAGTTTAGGCCGATACGTATTATTCTACATATTTTTGGTAAAAAAAAAAAAAAAATCGCAATAAGCGACTGGTTTGCACAAAAGTTATAGCGCATACAAAATAGGGGACAGAATTATTATTAATTTTTATAATTTTTTTTTTACTAGTAATGGCGGCGATCTGCGATTTTTATTGGGACTGCGACGTTATGGTGGACACATCGGACACTTTTGACACATTTTTGGCGCCATTCACATTTATACTGAGATCAGTGCTATAAAAATGCACCAATTACTGTATAAATGTGACTGGCAGTGAAGGGGTTAACACTAGGGGGGCATGGAAGGGGTTAAATTTATTCTGGGTGTGTTCTAACTGTTTGGGGGGAGGGGGGGTGACTGGGGGAGGTGACTGATGCTGTGTCCCTATGTACAAGAGACACAGATTGGTCACCTCACTCCCTGACAGGACATGGATCTCTGTGTTTACACACAGAGATCCATGTCTTGTCCCTGTAACCGCCGATTGCGAGTGCCTGGCGGACATCGCGGCCGCCGGGCACGCGCATCGGCATCTCAGGAATGCAGCGGGCACGCGCGCGCCGCCGGCGGCGCTCGCGCGCCCTCTAGTGGCCATTAAAAGCACAGGGCGCATATATGCGCCCTGTCAGAGATTCAGGACAGCCCGACGGCCGCAAATATTCGTACGGCCGTCGGGAAGTGGTTAAGGAAGATGGGGTTTTCGGATAGATTGGTTGCTCCCCTCCTATCTAGAAAAAAGTGTTGCCAGAGATATTTTATTCCAAAGTTTGGAAAGTTTTCAACTCCTGGTGTACTGCATCCAGCAGATCCTTTAAAATTATATTTCCTCTATTTTAGAATTGCTGCACGGAGGAGTGGATTAGGGCTTAGCAGTCAGTACCCTTAACGTTCAAGTTGTTGTGCTGGGGGTATTTTTGGAAAAATTCATCTTGTCCATACCCCTAGTGATCAGGATCTTCAAGGCCCATGCCTGGTCCAGACTGGTAGGGATCAGAAGCTGTCCAAAGTGGGACTTATCGATTTTGTTCTATAGGCCCTGACCAGGGAACCATTTGAACCCATTAATTTAGGCTCCCTGAAACTGGTTACGTTATAAACTTTTTTTTATGTTGCTATAACGACAGCTCGAAGAAATGGTGAGCTTCAAGACTTGTCAATCAGGGGAAATGGTGTCGGGTAGCTTCTGCGCTACTGTGTCAATGATGTGTCGATAAACAAAGGGTGAGTGCAGCAAACCTAAAGTGTTTACTATACACTAGTGAGACAAATGATAAAAAGAGGAATGCGCATTTATTTTTTATATCATTATCATTTACTTCCAGTTGTCAATCAGGGAGCCATTTTTTTCAGACCGAATTGTTCTGAAGACGGATCTTAATTTTTTTTTTACCGAAGTTCGTATTAGTCCAAAATCAAGCTCGGAATACTTCATACGTTTTGCTCCATTCTATCAGAAAAGAAGGAAAAATAATTCCATACTTTGGATGTTAAGACTGCTATTTTAAGATACCTGGAAGCCACTAAGGACTTTGGACGCATTATTGGTTTATATGTTGGTAGTAAGAAAGGTAGACAAGCTACCAGAGAAACCATTGCCAGATGGTTGAGAATGGCAATCGCAGAGGCCTATTCTCTTTCAGGCCAGGAGAGTCCAGTTGGTATTCGGGCTCATTCTACAAGAGCTTTGGCGGTGAGCTGGGTGCAAAGAGCGGTGGCCACCCCCGAACAGATCTGTAAGACAGCTACATGGACGAGTCTGACAGACTTTGCCTGTCATAGGTTAGACCCCCTGTTGTTCCCACAATAAATGGGGAAAGTCTTGATTATCCTCTTGGGTGCTGTCCTGAAAGATGTTTGTGGAAAATTCAGTTAGACTTACCGGTAACTTGGTTTCCTATCTTTCAGAATAGCAATAACCTGCCTTTGTTTTGTTGCTGGAAGTGTAATACTATGATATAACTGTTGCCTATGTGTTGCAGGTGGGGCTGGAGGTTCTCTACAAACAACTGAAGGAAGCTGTGTGTAAGCCTTCTGTTAAAGCTTGGAATGAATGAATGAATAACTTATATAGCGCGGCACATGCAAACTAAATCGCCTCTGGGTGCTTGTTGTTCCTGTCTCCTTTGATATCAAAAGAGATGAGTCTTGATCTTTCTCCTGAATGCTAAGTGATCCTCCTCCAACTGAATCCTGGTTGGTAAAGCGTTCCATAGTCTGGGACCTTTGATAGGGAATCTTCTTTCTCCTTTGGACTTGTAGTTGGTACAGTGCCTTGCGAATGTATTCAGCCCCTTGAACTTTGTGACCTTTTGCCACATTTCAGGTTTCAAACATAAAGAAATAAAACTGTAATTTTTTTTGTGAAGAATCAACAAGTGGGACACAATCATGAAGTGGAACGAAATTTATTGGATATTTCAAACTTTTTTAACAAATAAAAAAACTGAAAAATTGGGCGTGCAAAATTATTCAGCCCCTTTACTTTCAGTGCAGCAAACTAAATGACTGATGACCTAAATGACTGATGATAAATGGAATCCACCTGTGTGTAATCAAGTCTCTGTATAAATGCACCTGCACTGTGATAGTCTCAGAGGTCCGTTCAAAGCGCAGAGAGCATCATAAAGAACAAGGAACACACAGGCAGGTCCGAGATACTGTTGTGGAGAAGTTTAAAGCCGGATTTGGATACAAAAAGATTTCCCAAGCTTTAACCATCTCAAGGAGCACTGTGCAAGCGATAATAATGAAATGGAAGGAGTATCAAACCACTGCAAATCAACGAAGACCTGGCCGTCCCTCTAAACTTTCAGCTCATACAAGAAGACTGATCAGAGATGCAGCCAAGAGGCCCATGATCACTCTGGATGAACTGCTGAGATGGGAGACTCTGTCCATAGGACAACAATCAGTCGTATACTGCACAAATCTGGCCTTTATGGAAGAGTGGCAAGAAGAAAGCCATTTCTTCAAGATATCCATAAAAAGTGTTTAAAGTTAGCCACCAGCCACCTGGGAGACACACCAAACATGTGGAAGAAGGTGCTCTGGTCAGATGAAACCAAAATCAAACTTTTTGGCAACAATGCAAAATGTTATGTTTGGCATAAAAGCAACACAGCTCATCACCCTGAACACACCATCCCCACTGTGAAACATGGTGGCAGCATCATGGTTTGGGCCTGCTTTTCTTCAGCAGGGACAGGGAAGATGGTTAAAATTGATGGGAAGATGGAGCCAAATACAGGACCATTCTGGAAGAAAACCTGATGCAGTCTGCAAAAGACCTTAGACTGGGACGGAGATTTGTCTTCCAACAAGACAATGATCCAAAACATAAAGCAAAATCTACAATGGAATGGTTCACAAATAAACATATCCAGGTGTTAGAATGGCCAAGTCAAAGTCCAGACCTGAATCCAATCGAGAATCTGTGGAAAGAACTGAAAACTGCTGTTCACAAACGCTCTCCATCCAACCTCACTGAGCTCGAGCTGTTTTGCAAGGAGGAATGGGCAAAAATTTCAGTCTCTCGATGTGCAAAACTGATAGACATACCCCAAGTGACTTGCAGCTGTAATCACAGCCAAAGGTGCCGCTACAAAGTATTAACTTAAGGTGGCTGAATAAGTTTGCACGCCCAATTTTTCTGTTTTTTATTTGTTAAAGTTTGAAATATCCAATACCTTTCATTCCACTTCATGATTGTGTCCCATTTGTTGGTTCTTCACAAAAAATTACAGTTTTATATCTTTATGTTTGAAGCCTGAAATGTGGCAAAAGGTTGCAAAGTTCTAGGGGGCCGAATACTTTTGCAAGGCACTGTAGCTTTTCATGCGACAATACTGAAGAAATTACACTTTGCTACAATGTAAAGTAGTCAGTGTACAGCTTGTTTGGGGTTGTTTTGTTGGAATTCTGCCCTGCGGCCCAATCTCCAAAGGGAGATCATGCTCTGCTTCAGTATGTCACAGTACATGATGGCATTCATGGTTCCCTCTATGAATTGTAGCTCCTCGGTGTCTGCAGCACTTATGCAGCCCCAGACCATGACACTCCCACCACCATTCCTGACTGTAGGCAAGACACACTTGTCTTTGTACTCCTCACCTGGTTGCCGCCACACACGCTTGACACCATCTGAACCAAATAAGTTCATCTTGGTCTCCTCAGACCACAGGACATGGTTCCAGTAATGTCCTTAGTCTGCTTCTCTTTAGCAAACTGTGCATCATCTTTAGAAGAGGCTTCCTTCTGGGAAAGGCAGCCATGCATACCAATTTTTATGCAGTGTGGCATATGGTCTGAGCACTGACAGGCTGACCCCCCCACCACCCCTTCAACCTCTGCAGCAATGCTGGCAGCACTCACACGTTTATTTCCCAAAGATAACCTCTAGACATGGTATTAACATAACTAACATACCTGGTCCCCATTCACACCTGACACCTTGTAACGCTAGCAAGTCACATGACATCGGGGAGGAAAATGGCTAATTGGGCCCTTTTTGGACATTTTCACTTAGGGGGTATACTCCCTTTTGTTGCCAGCAGTTTAGAAATTAATGGCTGTGTTGAGCTATTTTGGGGGGATAGCAAATTTACACTGTTATACAAGCTTTACACTCATACTACATTGTAGTAAAGTGTCATTTCAGCAGTGTTGTCACATGAAAAGATATATAATAAAATATTTACAGAAATGTGAGGGGTGTACTCACTTTTGTGAGAAACACTGTGTGTGTGTGTGTGTGTGTGTGTGTGTGTGTGTGTGTGTGTGTGTGTGTGTGTGTGTGTGTATTAGTTTTGATTTTGTAATTGTTACTGGGGTCAAATCAATATACGTATTCAATCGTAGTGGTGAGAAAATTTAAAGAAGCAGGATGAAAGTGTTTTTTTTTTATTTTTCCCTCAAATCACCAGCTCACCACTGATGGCATTAGAAAAATATCCGGACAGCTTCACATCCTGAAAGTCTCCTTTTTATCTGCAATTATTTTTATTGGTTTATATATTTCTTTTACAATACCAACAGTCGTAAAATCCAGTCAGTTAAATTTCAATAAAATTATAAACCTTCTAGAAATGTAATTATCCAAATACCATGTTAAATCACTCTTAGGCCCGATTCACACTGGTGCGACATACGCTCCGACTTTGGGAGCACATGTCACATGACATGTATAAATCAATGGTCCCCTATGAGAGCCGTCTTAACGAGTCCAACTTTGAAAAAGGTTCCTGCACTACTTTATTCTGACTTTGGTTCTATTTCTGTCTATTCAATGTCATTGAAGTCGGATGAGTCAGATTATCATCTTAACTGATCCAACTTTGGCATGCAACTTGTACTCTGAGGATCTTGAAGGGGAGCCCCACATCAAAATGAAAAACGTGTGGGTTCTCTCCTGATTCCTGACCAGGCCCTTCGGTCTAGTATGGATTTTAGGGGAAACCCTAATGCCAAAAAAATCCATACCACACCCTAATCTGAGCACACAACCCTGGTAGGTCAGAAAAGGGGGGGTGAGTGAGCCCCTGCGGACCAAACTAGGCCACATACCCTAAACATGGAGGTACATTGAAAAGCCGGCACCACTGGAAATTCAGTCTTTTATTGTCATATGACCACAGTAAAAGACCACTCACACGCATTTTGGCACATAGGCCTTGTTCACAGCACAGGCCCTCCGAAAGTGGGGGGTGCTTTGGGGCAAGTTGGCGTCTGTGACCCTTGCCCCAAGGCACCAGACCAGACTCCAAAGGGCCTGGTACTGTCGGATCCTGTTCATTGAAGTAGCATAGAAGTTGGACATGAAGTCGTAGAGCAAAGTCAGAGCGGAAGCCATCCAACTTCTATGTCGTACCAGTGTGAACCCGGCCTTGTACAAGAACAAAGAGAAAACCCAATATAAATATACTAAACGCTCAAACGAAGTAAAACGAACAAAAAAAAAAACGCAATCGGTGCCTTGACTTGTATTTCATACCGCCATAAACAATATAACTGGCTGATCAATGTGAATACCCAAATACCCTCCATCATGGGATACACCAGCCAGTCTCCCCCTATTTTAAAACAATTATCTATTCCGAATTAATAAAATCGAAGCTAAACCCACGGTAGCAGGCCACCTATTCCAAATTTGCTTGGACAGATTCTGTGTTGGTAGATTACCCTTTCTTTAGGTATAGTATGATCTATTTGTGTTTTCAATTCTTCCAAAGTGGGGGAATAGGGGGATTTTCTGGGCAATTAAATTTTCAGACTTGAAATGACGCTCTAGTGATGGGGACACAGGGCTTTTTTTCCAGATGGAACTTTTGATCTGACACTTGGCGCTTTATTGTTGTATTTAGCACATATCCTTATTGCACACTTCCCTTTTATAATTTTTTATCGTATATTAACTCATGCTTGTAAACTAAGGATCCTGCGTCCTGTATGCTACTCCAGAAAATTATTTTATTGGTGCTATAGGTCAAAAATCGTATTTTACTGTTCTTTCTGCAATATAGAGAATTTGAAATGGGACAAGACGCAACATCATAATTAATAAAAACACATACTGGACTTCACTTTGACATATCTGCTCTGTCTACATTTTTACAGGTGCTCCACAGAAAGAGGTCTATTTCATGGGACTCATCGATATTTTAACACAGTATGATGCAAAGAAGAAAGCAGCTCATGCAGCGAAAACCGTAAAGCATGGGGTAATGTCTGAGTATTTCTGTTGTGTCTACTGCATTAGAGAAATCTGCTGGGAATAACAAACATATATTATATACATAAAACTGTATTACATAAGTAATTTTTTTTTGGCACCCAGCAGCTCACATTTTATTAGTGGGTCTATGCCTGGGTCTTTTTTTTCTGACCAACTACTGCCACTGCGGCAGGAGGTTATTGTTGTCTTGTAAAATTCTCTTTTTTTATATTAAGAGAAGTATGGGTTATATTTTTATTTTTGATTCATACTTCCCTTGGTGGATGGAGCATCAGACCGATGCTCCATCTGTCCCCCGCCGTCTCTTCACGGAGAACTGAGCCACCGATCATCGCTGATGGCTCGGTTCTCACTCCTCCCTGAGAGGAAAGATGCTTCAGTCAGCATCTTTCCTCTCTGCTTCTCCATGCTCATTGGAGCGCTGAACTGTGGAGGGGTGGGGATGGACTGTCTCAGCTGCTCGCTGAGATTGCCATCAATCAGGACAACTGGCAGGTCCCGACTTGGAAGTCGTGATGATGCACTGCCCCGACTGATGACAGTGACGTCAGCGGAGAGTGGAATTCAGACCACTCTCCGCTGAAAAAGGGTCACAGGAGTGCAAAACGGATTGCACTCCTGTGACCCAGAGGAGAAGCTCAGCCTAAAAAGTTCAGGCTGGACCTCTCCTTTAAGTAAAATACAGCAATATGTGTGAAACTCCATTGCTGGGCTCTTTAATGGCTGTGGTGAGGTATTGAGTTTGAAGATCCAGCAGAAAGAGCTCAGTAGTGGAGTATTGCAAAAGAAATTATGCAGCGAGTTAATCTACCCCTCAGGCTGGGTTCACACTTGTACGACAAATGCTCCAACATTGGGAGCTCATGTCGCATGACATGTGAAAATCAACAATTCCCTATGAAAGCCATCTTAACTGGTCCGACACAAGTCGTTCCGACTTTGAAAAAGGTTGGTGCACCACTATTCCGACTTTGGTCCTACTTCAACCCATTCAGGCCTGGTTCACGCTGGTACGACAAACGCTCTGACATTGGGAGCTTATGTGGCATGATATGTGAAAATTAATGTTTCCATATGAGGGCCGTCTTAAAGCGGAGTTTCACCCAAAATTGGAACTTCCGCTTAACCCACTTCTCACCCCCTTACATGCCACATTTGGCATGTAATTTTTTTTTTGGGGGGGGGGGGGGGGGGGGGGAGTGAGACTTTCTTCCGTCGAGGGGCTGGTAAGGCGGATAGCTTAATCGCCTTACTGCAGCTCCTCCCTGTAGGCGATCGCCTGTCCAATCGGACAGGGCTCGTGCATGCGGAGTGGGTGCCCGGCCATGAAGCCAAAAGTTGTCACGGCCGGGTGCCCACACTTAGGATGAAGAAGCGTCGCTGGAACATGGAGCAGGTGAGTGTGTGTTTATTAAAAGCCAGCAGCTACACTTTTTGTAGCTGCTGACTTTTAATAAACACAAAAAATGCCTGGAACACCCCTTTAACTGGTCCTACACAAGTCAGTCAGACTTTGAAAATCCTCCCTGCACTTCTTTGGTCCAACTTTGAGCCTACTTCAGCCCATTGAATATCACTGAAGTCTGATCAAAGTTCGATCTCCATCCTAACTGATCCGACTTTGGCATGCGACTTGTGCTCTGATGATCTTGAAGGGGAACTTCACACCCCATTAAAAAAAAAAATCGGCATGGGTTCCCCCTCCAAGAGAATAACAAGACCCTTCAGTCTGGTATGGATTCTAAGGGGAACCCCCCACGCCAGGGAAAAACGCACAATCCGGCAGGTGAGGAAAGGGGGTGGGGCCGGATACAAAAAAAAGTGTCAAATAAACCACATTACACATTTTTAAAGTAATTTAATAAGGCAGCGCCGCCGTCTCTTCCTATCTCTTCTCCCCCTTCTTCTGCCTCCTCCGCTGATGTCTTCTGCCCCTGCTGGTGGTTCTTCCCTCTCCGGGTCTTCTCCGCTAATGTCTTTTGGCTTTCTCCAGTTCTTTTCCTTCTGTCTGCTGTCTTCTGCCTCTGCTTGGTCTTCTCGTTTTTTTGATGTGTCTGTTCCGCTATCTTCTTGCTCTTTTTCCGAGGTCTTCTCCGCTGTCTTTTTTCCCTCTATTCTTCCGATGTTGACTTGGCGCTCTCTCCAGCACTAATGCCGGTTGGGCGATGTGCCACTACTTAAATTAGCGTGGGGTCACCGGAGGCTCCCCTTCTATGATGTCACCACCCATCATGCCCCAGCGGTGATGCCCTAAGGGGTGGGGCCTCTGGATGACGTTACACGATGACCCCGCACCATGCCAATATAAGTAGTGGCACGTCACACACCCGGCATTAGAGTGGGAGAGTGCGTTGAGTCAACATCGGAAGGCGGACAGAGGGAGAAGACATCAGCAGAAAGTGGAGAAGACCCGGAGAGGGGAGAAGGACCTGCAGAGGCAAAATACGTCAGTGGAGGAGGCAGAAGAGCCAGAGAGGGGAGCAGAGATCGGAAGGGACGGAGCTGCCTTAATAAATTACTTTAAAAACATGTGTAATGTGTTTTGTTTTTGACACTTTTTTTTAGGCGAATTGATAGGGGTATAATGTACCCAACACTCATTCACATAAGGTGGGGTGCTGGATCTGATGGCCCCCTTGGGCTCACTCGTCCCCACCACTTTTACTCACCTACCGGGCTGTGTGCTCGGATAAGGGTCTGGTATCGATTTTTGGGGGCAACCCTATGCCATTTTCATGTGGGGGTTCCCCTTAAAATCCATACCAGACCGAAGAGCCTTGTCTGCTCTTGGAGGGGGAACTCATGCCTTTTTTTTTTTTTTTTAAGTTTGCATGAAGTTCCCCTTAAAAGATTTATAACAGACACAATGACTGGTATTGTCGGAGATCAAAGTCGGATCCCTTTTCATTGAAGTCAGACGTATATCAAACTTTAAGTTGCAAGGCAAAGTCGGATCCAAAGTGGTACGGCTGTCATGTCGTTCCAGTGTGAATCTGGCTTCCAATATCACTAAGGTCGGGTTTGGATTAATAAGTGTTTGCATCCACTTGATGAAATATGGACCAAATACCCACTTTACAAGCATATAGATTAAGCATGGCCATAGAACCAAACTTAAGGCCTTCCTTATGTCCTCAGACAAAAGGTGACAAGGGATCTGGTGCAGTTGGCTAAATGTATAATCAATGGATGTAGTCCATTGTGTGGTAAGTGAGCACTTGGTCCTTGTTAATGAGTGTGATGATCTCAGTGTTTGACCTAAAGACTAAGATTTTAGCCAATTTTTGTTTGGGAGCCACGTCACACGACCGCGCAATTGTCAGTTAAAGCGACGCAGTGCCGAATGGCAAAAAGTGCTCTGGTCATTGGGCAGCAATATGGTCCGGGGGTTAAGTGGTTAAAGTTAATTTTGCTTAAATATATAAAATGTTTTTTTCTAAACCATACCCTGCTCTACTTGCTAATCAGAGGGTAGTTACATTTTCCTGGGCCCCATAAGGTCAACATAGGAGGGACTTTTTTCCCTTTTTTGGGTGCAGACAGATAAGCCGATGAGCTGGCCATATTATAGATCCGGCAGCAGCCACCCACTGGCTATGGTTTCCCTGGCAGAGTGATTCTTTTCTACACTGCTTCTGTAAACTTCTCCCTCAGTAAGTTCCGTGGACGGAGGGAGGGATTGATGTAAGGTGGGAAGGCCGAGAGGGCAGCAGCAGGCTTAATCCAATGGTGGGGCACAGCCTCAGGCAAGTGGCAGCTAACACTGACTTCTAAGGAAGGTATACTCCCCTTCCTGACTCCCCACTGTGCTGATGATCAGAGAACAGCAGGTGCTCTATGGCTCTATCGCAGTGTATGTGTCGCATGCTGTTAGGTGCTGATTTTGTGACTTTATGGCTGTACTGTGTGTTACAGATCATAACACAGTACAGCCATAACAGTCAGCATTCAACAGCAATGTGACACTGTGACAGAGCCATACCAGCACCTGATGTACACTGATCATCATATTGATGATAATCATAAGCAAGAGATGCTTGGTTACATTTGTATTTGGGGGCAGTAAATGGTTGAGCTGTGTTTTTGAGGCCCTCACCCACTCCAATTTAAGAACTAATTGCCCAAGCTTTCCACTTAGATCCATTGGTCACGGGACACAGAGCGGCATATTCATTACTATATGGGTTATATGGAGTACCTTCAGGTGTGGACACTGGCAATCTCAAACTAGAAGTCCCCTCCCTATATAACCCCCTCCCCTAGAGGGAGTCCCTCAGTTTTTTCGCCAGTGTCTTAGGTGTTGGTCACGGAATAGCTTTGCTCCACATCCTTGGGATTAGGGGCGGGCTAACCGGATCTGTCCAAGGAGCCTCAGTGCCAAAGTGGACAGTACCCGGGCCCCAAACCGTGGGGTTTTGCCTATAATGCTCCTCTTTGGAGGGCTGGACCCTGGGCCCAGGACTTGGAGTTCGTAAAGACCATAAGTTCCTGTTTGCCAGGGTGCTATATAGGTCCAGGACAGTGGGTACCTTCATAGGACCCCAGGGCCTGAAGGTCTATTACGCTACCCACGGAAATGGGAGAAGATTGGATCGTTTTGCTAGACAAACATCCTGCAGCATGGAGCAGGTAAGAGGGGAGCCTGCGGGACTTGGTTCGACAGCAGGCTCTCCGGGGTAACCAAAAAGGGGGGTAGCCTAAGTATGCTCTGCATTGGCAACCTTGCTCACTATGTCTGAGAAGACAGGATGATCTCATTCCCCCAGCACTAGGTTCCCCTGTCTAAAGAAACAATTGTGTTTGCTAGCTACCTGCTGCTTTCTTCCCAGGGCTAGTAAGGACCCCTATGGGGCCTTTTGGAGAGTCCTACCTGGCCGGGGGTTTGATTCTGCCGTCTGGTACTGCAGTCCTGGGTCTCCAGCAGCGCGGCTCCTCCATGCACTTCCTTCTCCGGCATACGCGCGCGCACGTGCGCGCGCACGTCTTATAGACGTTTTTCACGCCGTTCGGAGGGGAGGGCGGGGGGGGGCGTGCCTGCAGCGTCATCAGGGGCGCGCCTTATGTGCTGTTATAAATCAGCAGGCTATAGTCAGCTCAGTCTGAGGCTGATCTGAAAGGGAGAGGACGCAGAGCGGCAGAACAGTGACTCCCGGTGGCGGAAGAGGGGTAGTACATGCTGGACTTGGTTCCAATGCTTTTCTGTTAAGCCAAAAAAAACCTTTTGCAACAGGTTGGAGGCTGGCAAACTAAGTTTGGGGACTCTGTATGTTTTAAAAAAAAAAAAAAAAAAGACTTATATATTTAAAAAAAAAAAAAAAAACATACGGGGCCCCATCAGTTTTTGGGCATTAGTGATCTATTGTCCCCTAAACCCTAGTGTACTCCTGGCCACTACAGTCTGCTGTTGTAGGCGGAGTCCCTCGATTTTGTATTATGGCTTCCAAAAGTTCGGGGTCAAAGGGTACAAAAAAGACCAAAAAACAAAGGGGTTCCCCCTCTGATTCTGATGATATGCCGATACTTTCCCCGCAGCTTATTCCCATGAAGGTCGCCTTGGATGAGCCATTGGGGGGGTCTGGTGCTGAGGCTGGCCCAGATCAGCCCAGCCCTGTGTTTATCACAGAGGAGATGCTAGCTGTATCCCTAGGGGGGCTAGAAGAAAGATTAGCAGCGTTGATCGCTAGATCTATTCCTGGCAAGAAACGGGCTAGATCCCCATCACCAAAAGGTGTATCCTCAGATGCTGAAATTCTCTCTCCGGAGGAATTGGAATCGCAGGAGGATCAACTAGACCTGAACCAAGAGGGTTCAGGGATTGAGGGATCTACCTCTGAGGAACCATTTTCAGACTCCCAGACAGAGAGACTGTGGGTGCAGTCTTTGACGGACATGGTCCGCTCGGCATTTAATTTACCATTGCCAGAGCCTCAGGTTCCTGCGGTATCCTCTCTGGGCTCTTTGAAAGCTCTGTTGAACAACGCGGTTTTTCCGGTCCATCCTCTCTTGGAGGAATTGATCTTTCAGGATTGGGTACGACCGGACAGGATTTTTCTGCCGCCGAAGAGATTTGCGGTCATTTACCCTATGGAGGAAAAATTCTCGAAGAGGTGGAAGCTCCCAGTGGTGGATGCAGCCATCTCGTGTGTGAATAAATCACTAACTTGCCCGGTGGAAAACATACAAATGTTTAAAGATCCGGTTGATAAACGGTTAGAGACACTTTTAAAAGCATCCTTTGCTACGGCAGGAGCAGTGGTACAGCCAGCTGTGGCTGCAATTGGAGTTTGTCAGGCGTTAAAAGACCAGACAAAAGAAATGCTAAAAGACATGCCTACCCAACAAGCAGAAGAGTTTTCTGACATTCCCAGAGCTCTGTGTTTTGCGGTAGATGCTATAAAGGATTCCATCCAGCAGGCCTCTCGTTTATCACTATTTTTGGTGCACATGAGAAGGCTCTTATGGTTGAAGAACTGGGCGGCGGAGCCCCCATGCAAAAAGCTTCTGGCAGGGTTTCCCTTCCATGGAGGACGACTCTTCGGAGAGGATCTGGATAAATACATTCAGACTATTTCAAGTGGCAAAAGTACCCTTTTACCAGTCAAAAAGACATTCCGGGGTCCTACATTTAAAAGGCAGCTCTTTCCTGTCTCAGGGCCCTCAAATTCCAGGCAGTATCGACGGCCGCCTGCGCGATCCAACTTTAACAGTAGATCGCAGGGACAGGCCCCTGGGGGTAAGAGACCATGGTATCGCAAGCCGACAAAACCAGCCCCTAAGTCTGCCTTATGAAGGGGCGCCCCCACTCTTGCGGGTGGGGGGAAGGCTTTGTTTCTTCTCAGAAGTTTGGGAAGCCAAGATCCCCGACAAATGGGTCCGGGCGTCTGTAACCACAGGCTACAGACTGGAGTTTCTAAAGTTTCCTCCGCCTCATTTTCAAGAGTCAAGGCTACCAAAGGATCCAGCAAAGAAGGCCTCGATGCTGGCAGCTTTGGATCACCTGCTTTGCCAGGGCGTGATAATAGAGGTGCCAGCCCAAGAGCAGGGGCTAGGTTTCTATTCCAATCTCTTTGTCATACCAAAGCCCAACGGCGATGTCAGGCCAATCTTGGACCTAAAGAGTTTAAACGTTTACCTAAGGGTTCGTTCCTTTCAGATGGAATCCATCCGGTCAGCAGTCGCCACGCTCCAGAGGGGCGATTTTCTGGCTTCCATAGACATAAAGGATGCTCACCTTCATGTACCAATCTTTCAGTCGCATCAAAGATTTTTACGCTTTGCAGTGGGGCAGCGACACTTCCAATTCAGGGCGCTCCCCTTCGGCTAGCCACGGCCCCCCGGGTATTCACGAAGATCCTAGCCCCAGTTCTGGCCAATCTAAGGATCCAAGGGGTCACAGTCCTAGCATACTTGGACGACCTTTTAATCATAGATCACTCACGGCCGTGTCTGCAACAGGCGGTAAACCTCACGGTTCAGTACCTCGAAAGGTTCGGCTGGGTCCTAAACCGGGAAAAGTCAGCGTTCCATCCTACAAAGCAGTTGGAATACCTCGGCATGAGGTTAGACACAGAACAGCAAAGGGTGTTCCTGCCCCTTGTAAAGGTCGAGGCTATCAAGGGGTTGGTTCAGTTGGTTCTAAGCAAGAAAAAACCAACTATTCGCCTGTGTATGCGATTACTAGGCAAGCTAGTGGCCACGTTCGAGGCAGTACCATACGCTCAGATCCACACTCGCGTCCTACAGGCAGCCATTCTAGCAGCCTGGGGCAAGAGAGCACATGCCTTGGAGTCCCCTTTGACGCTATCGTCAAAGGTCCGACAAAGCCTGGCCTGGTGGTTAAACCCTCAGAATCTTCTAAAGGGAAGGTCCTTCAGCCCCGTTGTCTGGAAGGTAGTTACCACAGACGCCAGCCTGGGGGGCGGTCTTGGAGGGGTTCTCTCGCCAGGGAACTTGGGCGGAAGCAGAGAGGCAGCTACCCATCAATGTCTTGGAGATCAGAGCTGCTCGCCTAGCCCTCCTGGCATGGACTTCCAGATTACAGGGGTCCCCGGTGAGAATCCAGTCAGACAATGCCACAGCGGTGGCATACATAAACCACCAAGGGGGAACCAGGAGTCAGGCCGCTCAGAGGGAGATGAGCTTGATTTTTCAGTGGGCAGAGGTTTATGTACCCTGCATTTCGGCGATATTCATTCCCGGAGTGGACAACCTGCAGGCAGACTTCTTAAGTCGCCAGATTCTGTTGCCGGGGGAGTGGTCTCTGCATCCCCAGGTCTTTCAGACAATCTGCCAGAAGTGGGGAATGCCGGACGTAGATATAATGGCATCCAGGTTCAACAAGAAACTAGACAGGTTCGTGTCTCGAGCGAGGGACCCTATGGCCTGCGGAACCGATGCGTTAGTTTGCCCTTGGCATCAATTCAAACTTCTATATGCATTCCCTCCGCTACAGTTACTTCCTCGCCTGTTGCGCAGGATCAGAGTCGAGCACAAGCCAGTCATTCTAGTAGCTCCAGCTTGGCCCCGGAGGACATGGTACTCACTAGTCCTGAAGATGGCAGTGGGAGACCCTTGGACTCTGCCTCTACGACCAGACCTACTCTCACAAGGCCCGATCCTCCACCCTACATTACAGCGTCTAAATTTGACGGCCTGGAGGCTGAATCCCTGATTCTCAGGGGTAGAGGTCTGTCTAGGCAGGTAATTCCTACCCTGATTAGGGCTAGAAAGCCGGCCTCCAGGGTGATTTATTACAGGGTGTGGAGGAACTATGTAGGCTGGTGTGAATCCAAAAGATGGAATTCCCGCAAATATACCATTGATAGGGTGTTACGTTTTCTCCAGCTAGGAGTGGATAAAGGCCTGGCATTAAGCACAATCAAGGGACAGATTTCAGCTCTGTCAGTGTGGTTTCAGAGGCCGCTGGCCACCCACTCGCTGGTAAAGACCTTCATACAGGGGGTCTTGCGTATTAATCCTCCTGTCAAGTCACCAATTTGTCCATGGGACTTAAATCTTGTCCTGTCCACTCTACATAAACAACCCTTTGAGCCGTTGGCTGAGATTCCTTTAGTTTTACTGACAAGAAAGTTGGTATTCTTGGTCGCCATAGTTTCAGCCAGGAGAGTGTCAGAGTTGGCAGCCTTATCGTGTAAGGAACCATATCTCGTTCTACATAAGGACAGGGCAGTTCTCCGGCCCCATCCTTCCTTTCTACCAAAGGTTATATCAATTTTCACTTGAACCAGGATTTGGTACTTCCATCCTTCTTTCCGAAACTCACATCTAGAAAGGAGGGGTTGCTGCATACCTTGGATATTGTCCGGGCCATGAAGGCCTATCTTAAAGCTACAGAAAAGATCCGGAAAACAGATGTGTTGTTCGTTCTACCAGATGGCCCCAAGAAGGGGCAGGCTGCTGCAAAATCCACCATCTCGAGATGGATTAGACAATTAATCATTCAGGCCTACGGTTTGAAGAGGTTGCCTCCTCCTTTGTCGGTAAAAGCCCATTCTACCAGGGCCATGGGCGCCTCCTGGGCAGCACACCATCAGATCTCTATGGCTCAGATATGCAAGGCGGCGACGTGGTCATCAGTCCACACGTTTACAAAGTTTTATCAACTAGACGTGAGAAGGAATGTGGATTCAGCCTTTGGGCAGGCAGTACTACAGGCTGCGGTTTAAGATCCTCGGGATCAGGGGCACCCTTGGTTGAAAAAGAAAAAAAAAAAAAGTTTTTTTCTTGACTAAGTTGGATTTATTATTATTATTTGAGTATACCTCTAAATTAAATCTCTTTTGAGAAGATGTCTCCCTCCCCTCATTAAAGCATTGCTTTCGGACATCCCATATAGTAATGAATATGCCGCTCTGTGTCCCGTGATGTACGAGAAAGAAAAAGGGATTTTTAAATAAAGCTTACCTGTAAAATCCTTTTCTTGGAGTACATCACGGGACACAGAGCTCCCACCCCTCTTTTGGGGAACATTTTTGGGAGGCATACTGTTTGCTACAAAACTGAGGGACTCCCTCTAGGGGAGGGGGTTATATAGGGAGGGGACTTCCTGTTTGAGATTGCCAGTGTCCACACCTGAAGGTACTCCATATAACCCATATAGTAATGAATATGCCGCTCTGTGTCCCGTGATGTACTCCAAGAAAAGGATTTTACAGGTAAGCTGTATTTAAAAATCCCTTTTTTTGTACATACGTAGGTCTACAGGAGTCTGAATGTAAATGTACCTCTGTGTTTATATCCACCTAATTCCGGGTCTGTCTCAAGGGCGACAAACGGCCCTGTATGGAGTGGCTGCCACTGGTCTGCTCATCTCCAGAAAAAAAGGGAAAAGCACTGCATCCTTTTCTATTTTTCCAGACCTAAACATGACAGATCAAACAGCCTGATTTAAATAGAAACATAACAGGCAGGAGAAAAACAAATATCATTTGAGGATTTTTTCGAGATGGGCGGGGTCAGGGGGGCCCCGTTAGGTAGGCTGTACGGGAGCCCATGATTTCTAACAGCGGCTCTACCTACAAAGACAGTTGGCTAGAGAGCCCTGAATGTAAAATGTATTTTAGACCAGAAAAGTTTTTCAGACCGTTCTGAGAGGCTTAGATTAGGCTGGGTTTGGGCATCGTCAAGCTTCTTCGGAATTGATCCTTTAACCACTTAAGCCCCGGATCAATATGCTGCTAAATGCTCAGAGGCGTTTTTACAATTCGGCACTGCGTCGCTTTAACAGACAATTGCGCGGTCGTGCGACGTGGCTCCCAAACAAAATTTGCGTCCTTTTCTTTCCACAAATAGAGCTTTCTTTTGATGGTATTTGATTGCCTCTACGATTTTTATTTTATGCGCTATAAACAAACATAGAGCGACATTTTTGAAAAAAAAAAATCAATATTTTTTACTTTTTGTTATGAGAAAAATCGAATAAACTAAACTTTAGTCAAACATTTAGGCCAAAATGTATTCAGCCACATGTCTTTAGTAAAAAAAAATCGCAATAAAAAAAATGGCAACCTAGCGGCAACAGTGACACTAATACAGCGATCAGAAAAATGATCGCTTAGTGACGCTGGTAGTAGGGGGTGAACGGGTTAACTAGGGCGGTGATCAAGGGGTTAAAACTTTATTAAGGGGGGGTACAAGGCTACCCTGGACCTAACACTAACTGCCTGTCACACTGACACTAAATGCAGTGATCAGTAAATATATGATCACTGCATTCAGTGACAGTGTGACAGGGGGTGGGGGGGGTGATCGCAAGGGGTTATATGTGCCTGTGTGTACTGGTGTCAGTGTAGTGTTGGTGCGACTTCTAGCCGCTAGAAGGCAGGGACGTGTATATATACGCCCATCTGCCTGTACGTGCCATTCTGTGGACGTACATAGTCGTGCGGCGGGCGTTAAGTGGTTAAAGTTACTCTGTATGCTTCATTCTTTCAATGATGCACTTGCAGTGTAAATTTGTAGATGTGCAGCAGAAAAGTAACTGACAACAGGCTTTGGAGAAATGTCTCCTGTAAATGGTATCGGCATTTGAAGGGAACTAAAGAATTGGGAAAGGTCAATGGCCTTAGTCTTTTTTTTTTTTTTTTTGTGAGGAAAATTTTGTCCCTGAGCATTCAATGTAAGTACATTTTAGCGTCATGGCTGATGGCAGCATGTTGTGGGATCACAGCACCACAGATGGCGTAATGACAGGGAAGCCCCTGATATTGAAGCAGGGCATTGATGAGGAAAGGGATTACGAAAGGAAGATGGAACATGGTAAAAGGGGGGAGAACCTAAAGGAATGTTTGAAAGCAGGCTACAGAACAAAGCACTGCTTGGATGGTCACCATAGCCATAAGCGACAATTGGTGACATTGTGGTCAGCAGTGTCTGTCTACACATGCAAAGTATGCAAAAAGCTACAAAATATAAAGGTATAAGTTGTACAGAAAATATTTGTGGCTGTAAAAAGGAAGAGTACTATGAATCTTTCAAATAAGTATCTTACCAATGTTACCTCTGTTTTCTAGGCTGGAGCTGAGATTTCTACTGTTCATCCTGACCAGTATGGGAAGAGGTTCCTGGAATTTGTCACAAACGTCTTTGCATAAGGCTTCAAAGTTGACGATACAGGATTAGGATCTCTGATGTATATAATCTGACAGCAGTATTGCAAATGTGTTCAGAAGACTATATGAAAACTCTACTGTTTTTTTTGTTTTGTTTTTTCAATTTTAGGAGGCCAAGGATTTCTTTTTGCCTTTTAGCTTTACTTTTCAAACATCATTTTTAATTTGAAAGCATTTACCAACAAACTGGCCAATATTGATGAAGCCACTTACTGAAGTGTTTTGAAAACTACTGCTGGAAGAAATTTTGATGGACTGAATAAATAGAAAATATATAGCGAGAGAGAGAGAGAGGGAGTTTTTCCCACGTTACTAATAAGCTGTGTATTTCTGGCTTAATGCAGAATTAGAAATTGGATGCTTGATCATTGGATGGTTTAAGTCATTTAAGCTACATACAATATTATTGCTGGTCTTATCGTCACTCTTTTTGTCATATTTCCTATTTATTTAAATAGATGTTTTCTGACAACTTCTGTTTTAATAGTCTTGCCTCCACTTTCTTGTTATAGTAGTTATCCAGTGAGTATAAAGGCACCAGCGTTTGATAACTCAGTTTAGTGCGCTTTGTAGTCTTTGTCAGATATGGTCAAATAGCCTCCTTCCTTCCCCAGCACTATAAAGTCACCCATAGACTGTGTGAACCTAAGCCGGTTCAACAGGGATTGGCCAAGATTCGAGCCATGTATGGGCAGGCTGATTGTACCCAAGTCGATCCAGCGTGTCAGATTTTTCATGCCGCAATAGCCACTAGCAGTAATGACTGTGTTCTCCCTGCACGGACAGATCTCCCTCCCCCTGTCGGGAAAACACAGAAGCTCTGTGTTGATGGGGAAATCAAACTATTTTCTTTTCTGCAACCTGTGGTTGTATGACAGAATATTGCACCATCTATGGTCGGCTTAAGTATGCATGAGTACACTTGTGATTAGAAAATGTGGAGGAGGGGGCAGGGAGGTACTTTCTACTTTCCAAGCAAATATATGAAATAACACACAGCAGTACTGGCCTATAGATAGGTAAAAAGTGTTAAACCTTGAATATGTGCTTTTACAGTTAACAATGTAAATGCCCTTCTATAGATGTGGATAAGCTGCTGACGTTAAACTTCTGGCACATTTAAAACTTGGCACATGTGACTGGTAAATGTCTTTTTTTTTTTTTTTTAACAGGCATTTTTTTTTTTTAACAGGCATTTTAACAGAAGTCTTTAAACTGTTAGTGTTGTTTCTGCATAAAAAATATTTGCTTTGGTTTTCAATGCAGCTCCACCATGTATATCTGCTGAACAGTTTTCTGTTAACATCGGGTAGAACCAGCACCCTGAAACAGTGACCATGAGCTGCAGGAGGAGTTTTTTTTTTTTTTTTTTTTGTTCTTTGCCATTTCAAGTAGATATGACATGTTTTCTTTGCATTCCTGTAAAATACTGTTTCCAGGGAGTGCTTTCATTCCGGTAGGGTAAATATGGTTTCCTTGGAGATCAACATAATAGCCAATGTGCCTTGATGGTGCTCTTTGAGGTCACATAGTACAAGGGTTATGTTATTTTTATATTCTGGTGGGTGGTGTAATTGGCTTTATTATTAAATATATCAGATGTGTAATGCTTTTCCTACGCTTTTATTTCTTTACTATAGACAACAGGCCAAATTAAAGCAGACAAATCGTTAGAGTAGACTTCAAGTAAATCCGCACAAGTATGATCATTATCAAAGCATATGCATCTTTTTTGGTATGAATAAAAACACTGCATTTTAGTTTTGCAACATTACCTAAATCCTTGGCAGAGATCACATGGCCTCAGGTTACCTGTAACCGTTTGTATGTTTAACACTGTTAGATACTTGAGCAAGCCATTGTAAGACAATGAAATAAGAGGACCAGCATGGAAAAATCATTGCATGGAATGCAGCCAAATTAAAGTGGTTATAAACCCTTACAACACACTCTTTGCTACAGGTAAGCCTATAATAATAAGGCTTACCTGTAGCTACCCTGTATATTTCTCATAAACCAGCAAGGTTTAGGAGATATCACCTGTGTCTGCATGTGCCGAAGTCATCGGCATATGCGCACTGAAGCAATGGCACGTTGTACCTTTTGCTTCAGTTGGACTGTGCCATTACCGGCGACGCACGCATGCGCGCGAGTGACGTCAACGAGGCTCCGGCCAATCACAGCGCCGGAGTTGTAACACCCGGGAGTGATGTCAGCGGCCAGTGCTGTGTACGGGCACCGCAGCAAGGGCTTCAATCTCAGGTGAGTATTACATAATGAGCTAGTATGCATAGCATACTAGCTCTTTATGCCTTTTAATTGTCTCGCAGGTGTTAATTTTTTATTTTTATTTTTTCCAAAGTGGCTTTACAACCACTTTTGTTTAATTTTAAAAATACATTGAGGGTGCAGCGAAATGGTAAGGTATCATTTAGCAGGAACAGGATGAAATAATTTTTCTTTAACTAATTTCCAACAACAGATGTTTTTGTTTGGGAAGGCCCATTCATTCTGAAAGCAAATGTTAAAAGTGAACACAATTTTAAAGCACACAATATCTATCAAGCCGATGGATCACATGCTTTTGCTTTAGAATTTTTAAATATTTTTTATAACCCACAATGAGCCTCAATAAAATGTATTTATAAGGCCTTTTTTAGATGTAGATTTGCCAACTGCACTTTTAGCACCTACCTTTCTAGTCTATGCCCATGGCCTACACTGAGGTGGGAAATATTTAAAGGACAACTTTAATGAAGTTGTCACTTACATAAAACCTATGACACCGTTTATATTGGTTCATTGGGTATATTCAAATTTTTCTTTTAAAATGTTACTTAATGTAAGAAAAGGACTA